>OY735238.1:17200689-17800689 GCA_963457665.1 Thysanoteuthis rhombus | reverse complement strand
GACATCAAATATGTATCAGGATATCAAACACTGCCAACCTCATTCTGAAGACATCGAGGGTTTCTTTGATCCAGCTATATTGGTTTCATCAAATTTCCCCTCTGAAGCAATGGAACTTGCTTGAAATAACGGCAGCTGGATAACCCACAACAAATTTGAAGTGTGGAATCAAATTTTCTTCTATGGTGGGGCATCTTACTGAATGGAAATTATTTGAGTGCCTGAGGGCTGAATGTGCCTGGGTTGAGAGCAGCCAGTTGGAAGTCAATCCCCCAAAACAAGAGTTGGGTGCAGTAGGCGACATCATTCAGGGTAGACTACCAAACAGTGAATGTCCGGAATAAGTCAGCCTCCTAGTTTGGTTTAATTTTTTTCAGAAGTACTGGAATGGTTCTTGTGAAGTTTATCAAGACAAAAATAACTATTTAAGGTAATGGATCTGAATAGTGAGAAATGGAACACCAACCACCTTTCCAGAGAGTATCAACTACAAAATGACTGGTGATAGGAAAGAAAGCTACGATTGTGAAGATGTCGGCTGGAGAAATCAAGCTATACAGGTTTCCCCAATCTTCATACTCTATCACAACAGCAGCCAGTTCATGTTACAGATCAAAATTCAATCCATCTATAAGCCATCGAGTGTTTTGAGCCAGAGCTCAATTTAACATGAATTCAAAAGACAAGACTAAAATATTCAAAAGAGTTTGGAGACAAAGAAACCTTTCGGTGCAGGATTGTCTAGGTGTTAATTTGTGCATGTTAAATTCGCTCTAACTTCCTCCCAATCACAAAACTTACATTCATCTCCCCGCATTTCCTTAATGTCACTTAAGGTTTGATTCCCGTGTAGTCAGAAGGTGAACATAAAACTTTCAGAACTTAGTTACATACAAAGCATCTAGCTACTCTAGGTACAAATAAACATTTTTAAAAGCCTGTTGATGACAAAGCAGTCACCATCTGTACAAGATTAAATGGTAATAAATTAAATAATAAATAATAATTAATTAATTATAATAATAATAATAATTAAATGAGTAAACCAGCCATAACCAACAGAAGAAAAAAAAAAAAAAAAAAAAAAAAAAAAAGTAGAAAGCACAATGGAAAAACCAAGTCAAACCAATACTTTTGCTTCGGCAAAGGCATCTGAAGAGGTGAAGGCTCTTCTCAACACTGGGGATACCTGCCAACAGCGACTGAAAAGTTGCACATGCAGTAAAAAGTCCTGCAGATTCTCAGTCATTGGCAGAACTGGGGATATCAAAGAATGGGCAACAATCTGGAGCAGAAATCCAGCCAAAAAGCTACAAATTAGTATTTTTAAGTTTTGCCTCTCAAATTCAGATCTCAACTCAAACTTTTTATCCAACTGAGAGCCTTTTGATTCATTCCTTGATTTTCTCCTCATGTCATTAATGGTCAAACTCCAAAATCAACATCTGTGTACATGGAGTGTCCAGCTACCCTGACTGAACAGGTTAAACATCTGGATCAAATATACAAAAGGCAACCCGGAATAACTGAATCAAAATGAACACCTTTCTCTTCACACTGGATGAAGTCATTGAAACATCAGTCTTACCAACATAAATACCTCATATTTCCACATATTTTACTTATTGGGTTACTGCTTTCAAATCAACAACGAAGTTGAATGGTCAAGAAAAGACAAAAAAAACCCCAAAAAACTAATAGATTTTCGAAAGTTACTTATGATAAAAGTAATTTTTGTCCTTTCAATCCCACTACAAACTCTAAGATTATAAAGACGGTGTGATTTTGCAAGGAATTTGGTGCCTCAAAGTTTGGTTCAATCTTCTGGGAAAACGCCAACCATTTTTGAGAAAAATGGCTAGATCTACTTTCAAAGTCGTGTGCCCTTTGATTTCAAATGAAAACTATTTTCCTCTAATTGACCTGATGAAACATTGCCTGAAAATGTCAGGATAAGGACAGCAATAAGTATAAAACGAACTACTAGGGGAAATTCCAAATTAGCTCTACAGACTTTGATATTATCCATTAATCTATGGAAAGAAAAATCAAGTCAGAAAATTGCCAAAAATTTTGTGGTGGCTCCTTGTGGGACATCATTATGTAAAACACGATACATTAATCAGAGCAAAAGAATATAGATCCAATAACAAAAATTGTTATGGGAATTAGATAACCAAGAGAGATTGATCTAGTCTATCAGTATTGATTAGAACCAAGGAGAGGGGAAAACATTTGGCACCAGTCCATTTGTCTGACTGATGGGTAGTACGGCAGGATAGGGGAGCAAACATGGAATGCCAAGTAATGAATGGTCAACGTATATTAATGGAATAGCCTATTGAGGTGTTACTATTGGCTAAAAAGTGGTTTTGTTTCGTTTCAACCAAGGATAATTCATCTGATAAGTCAGGAGAAAAAAAAATTGATAGAAGCAAGATAGTACATGATGTGGGAAAATTAACTAAGGTTGGTGGAGAGAGAGAAACTAAAATTCTTTGGTTGAAAATCAACTCAAAGTTTTTGTATAATTGGTATTCTTAAAGATAATATAAGTTGGTTTGCATGCAATCTGAGATTATTAAATCCATTGTTTCATTCACATGGGTGAACACCCAAGAGAAGGGACACGAACAATGAGTCAGGTCTATCATACTGATCCCTCACGGTTAAATACATTTTGGGGAGTGGCCTGAGTAAGTAGGGCCCCATTCAAAAGAAATTAAATGATGTTTTATAACATCCATATAAAATACATTATGATAATACCTTATATAAAATATTGCCAATGTCATTCAATGTGTTTAAAGCTCTGAAGTTTCATATATATATATATATAGCCTGACAATACAGGGATATGAATTTCTATTATCTCTCAAAGCTAAGGTACACCAAATCAGAATCAAGTTCTACGGTCAGATAAGAAATAAAAGTGAACTATGTAATTCGAGGTCATTTAGGATACAAACTCCATTTTCTTGTTGGCTAAATTACAGCCAGTGAGAACATCAGAATATAGCCCTAAGGGGGAGCTGCAGATTCACCTGTCCTTTTCCCAGCATGCCAACACATTTCTTTGGCCGAGAACTCTCCCGCTTAAAGGAGTCCTTTTCCGAGAGCTAAGCATGGGTCCTTCCTTTTGTTAACAACAGCTACAATTCACATTTCAAGTTGAAGATCAACAATCTCCCAGAAAAACTCAACACAAAGAAAGTAACTGCCCGCACCTCAAAATCATCTTGGTAGACCGAAGTCTTTGACATGAAACAAATTAATTCTGCAAAGAAATACCTAGACAAAAGAAAAACACACGCAAGTATCAAGAAGTTTACCATCCTTCATTCTCTTAAAACCCAACAATTCTTACAAAATTACCCTTTACAAAAGAAAAAAGAAAAAAAAGAAAAAGAAAAAAGAAAAGAGAGAGACAGAGACTCTTCTTGCAGCACTATTATTATAAGTTGTATTTATCTAACTCGATTTCTCTTGTTCCATTCATCCATTCGACACTTATTACCCTCCCTTCCCTAATTTCCCCAAAACATACCAGTGGGTGGGGGCTTGCTTGAGCAAAACCTCATAGGAGTGGATGTCCAAAGTGGTGATGTACTAGAATATCAAAGTAGTCAGATATCAGAGGCTGGATTTACAAAATCTGGTATCCGATTTCACTATATCCATATTTCATTACTATCTCTGATTAACGCAAAAATTCTGCAAGTCAACACTCTCAGGCCTGTAACTTTTTAAAGCTTTTAGCACATTTGAAATATCTTTAAAAATATTCAGCAGAATCATCATCAGGAATGGACTAAGCAGAAATAAACATCACAATAGATTTCTAATCATATGAACTTTAAAGATGAAAATGTTCGCTGTATCCTTTGCGTAACCTTTTCTCTTTGCAAAGCTCGTTAACCTGTAGAGGAACAGGAAAGGTAAAACAATGAGATCAAAGTCATCATAGTTCATAACACGTTGGGAACAGGTCTTATCTATATTTTATCTAAGAACCATAGATTTGATTTTTGTTAATAAAAAATAAATAATTAAGGACAATGTTTGGTTACATGGGTTTAAAAACAGGTTAGCCAGAACAATGGTCACCAACCTCGGTTAATACAAATCCAAATGGTTTGCAAAGTGTTTTTCTGAGTCAGTGAGAGAAAAGGGGATTCTAACAGAGGGTTCATCAATAAAGTTTTACAGAGAAGCTTGATCAAAATTTTGCAGATTTTAATATTAGACAAGATAAGATATTATATAAAACATTCTGGTTTGAATGGAAAATAAAATAAAAACACAAACTCAGAAAAATCTCTTCGGTTGTTTGATTGACATAAGTTCGAATTCTTTGAGATTCTCATGCATTCTATTCTAATTCATTCCACCATGAAATAGCATGATTTTTTATCTAATAAAGGGAATGAAAAGTCTACGTATATATTCTTTCTATTATCAAGTTCAAAGGTTCCTCCTAAGCCAAGAAGTCAAATAAGACCACTGAGCAAGAACCATCAACACTAAATTGTGCAACAAAAGAAAAGACTAAAATCAAATTAAACTGTTTCTGTGATATAAAATATTTTTATAAAAAACTTTTCAAAATATTAATTTCAAGAGACTTTTGAGGTGCATTCAGATATTTTCTATATTCTTGTCTTTTCTTAAATAATGGTAAACATTTTAAAATGAACAATATAATTAAAATATATTGTCTGTTTGACTGGAAATAGAATTGTTTATATTATACATATATCAACTGTTTTGCCTATTTCTATTGTAGCAACTCTCAAAGATTTTTAACATTTTAAATGGTGGAAAGTGAGAAAAAAAAAATAGTCTACATGGTTCATGTATAGTTGGTCAACACTCAGATTGTCTGAACTGTCGACAATTATAAGTACTAAATAGAACTTTGTCAACAATTTTGTGTAAAGATATTGGAAATACCAGAATCAATAATTTTTTTTTCCTTCTTTAAGATCAAAATATTTTTTAACGACAAAGAGATAAGTGTATTCATTTATCACCAAGTGCTCTTCCATTTCAATATTAGGCCTGGCTAACTTGACCTGCGTGTTCAAAGAATTAATGTGATTACAGGAAGATTTCACTCTGGCATAAAAGTACAAGGTGACAGATGAGATGGTTTATTAATTGTCACAACCTGACATTAAAACTATAGTTAGACTTTATGCCCCTCTCTCAGCCCAGGAGAAAAGTCATTTCTCAGTATAACGAGGGAAAGGTCCTATACCAAATAAATAAGCAGAAACAGTATTGCACTAAAAAAAAAAAATTTTCCCCAATCAGATGCTTGCAGCTATAAGGTTTAACATTAGCAGGTCAAATTTTTCTGGTTTCAAACAGGGACGTTATTCTTCCATAAGGTAAGATTCTCAAGCCAGATCTCTTGTACTAGAGTGAAGTGTATCTTGATATCACATTTCTGGAGCAACATTGCACACTCACTATAATTACAGGTAATTTATAGAAAGCAAAGAACCATCAGATAGATCAAACAATAAAACTTGAGTAGATTTTCTATTCAGAGATTTATTGTATTATAGAAATCACCAAAAGCATGGAAAATTAGATGAGACCTTACTATGTAGTCAGAGAAAAATGGGCCCAGTACATTACAGGATTTAGGACCAGTTAACTAGTTCGATCATCAAAGCAATGAGAGACTCATTTCTTTCAAAGAAATGAGAAAAGAAAAAGGAGAAGTAGGTTTGGTTCTCTTGGAAGTTTTACACCTGACATCCCAGCTATACAGAACGTTTCTGCACTGTTGCAGATGGGTTGCATTCTGGTCGGGGGTGGGATAATGAATGTGCATTGTTTTTTTGAAATCAGCTATACAGGATAAAGACTCTGCTTCACTGTATAAAAGCTTCATGCAGAAGCTTAAATGGATGGTGCGATCTGAATGGAATTGGAATACTTGGATTCTAAAAAGGTTGTGGAAAATGAATTGAAACAGTCCAGAAAAGAAACTTCATTGAAGATCCCAAACAAAAGACCCCCAAAACACTTTCATTTCATTTTTTAGCCATTCATACTTTAGCGGTAGAAAGGAAAATTCTGGGGATTAACAAGGTGACGGATGAGATGGTTTATTAATTGTCACAACCTGACATTAAAACTATAGACTTTATATCCCTCTCTCAGCCCAGGAGAAAAGTCATTTCCCAGTATAACGATGGAAAGGTCCTATACCAAATAGGTGAAGAAAGGAAAATTCTGGGGATTAACAATAACCTCGTTGGGTTTATGAATGATCTGAAGGTTTGTTTGATCATCCATTTGACTCTAAAATCATTGGAGCCTACTCAGTTTCCATGTTAAAGTCCTGGTACTAACTTATAAGGGAAGAAAGCTATTTCATTCCAGGATGATAGGAGACATTATGTAGCATTCCTAGCAGTTCTACATGAAGATGAGCGATTGTATACAAAAGGTAGGTATTTCCTATTGTAGATCTGTAACATCTAAAGGCTTTAGTAGCAATGGAATTGGTACAGCAAATTGCCTAATACAAAATAGAGCATATATCCCAAGTCAGCTTCGATTCAAAGTACTTGTAATTTCTTATATTAAATGTATATATACTAATTTCATTTACCTTTTGAAGAAGCATGTATGGTCAATAAAATGTACAGCAATCTAGTATAACAATGTTGGTTCCTTTTGTAGAAGGATGATGCTAATGTGGTTGTTGAGTTTATTGGTAAAAACACTGGAAGTATTTCCCAAGTTTTTGATTAAGCTGACTGACAAGATCTGCTACGTGATAATATACTATGTTATTGAACATATTCTCAGACTCCAAATACATATATACCATTGTTTGTATATTCATGTTTGAGGCAAAATATACATTAGAAACTCCTGCTATTGTTGCAAATATCATTAGCCTAATGTCAACTTCAACATTGCTAATGCTTTACACCAACTCAAACATGAAACACATCAGGGTAGAAAGGAACAGACAGTTCCCCTAAACTTTCAACCATGCTGCCAGAGATTTATATTCAAGGACATTTTTATAACTACAATAGGAGGAGATAAATGACTTATTTATATCAGTGGCCATCTTGATTTTTCCATCACTTTCAGTTGTCCTCATTGGTATGAAGATGGTACCTCTGTTACATGTCCACATCTGTTTTACCAGCTCTACATGATATAGAATGCATGGAAAATCCATGATCTAGTTAAACAAATTGTAAGAAGCCAGTATTAGGGAAAGGAGTGTTTTCTTTCTGAACCATCATATCTACAGCTGCGACAAATACTGGCATTTGATTGTGGAAAGGAATAGACAGCTTCCAAAACTTCCAACCGCTCTATCCAAGATTGTTAACCAAGGATGATTTTCTAAAAACAATAACAGGAGATGAACGACTAATTTGTGACAGATGCCAATGTTTTTGTGAGTGTGTTTGGCGTTAATACTTGAATATATTATTGCTTTTTTTTCATTTTTGCCAGTCTATTTGGAATCAAATCCAATGATTAAGACTATCCACTCAGAATAGCAATATAGTATTTATTGTTCTATAGAATGCGGAGACATTTTTGCCCGTTGACAAGATTTCTCAGGGACTATACAGCAGGTAAGGCCACTTCCAAGTTTAAATCAGAACCTAGTTTCAAAATTAAAGGCAAAAATTACACCAGTGGATATATTCTACCTTTTCAATAAGTCAACCGAATGGAAGGTTGTCTTGAAGGAATAAACAGAGTTCCGTGACAGAATATGGAGAGATGCTCGCACATGTCATAGCCCGTTCATCAAATGCCTATCAACTGAATTTTATCGGACTATGAAAGCCTGAAGAAATACTATCTGAGCAAGACCTGCAACAAAGTTAAATGTCTTGAGACTGCAGAAACTCACAGCTGACAAGAAGAGACTTGTAGAGTGGGTGGGTCAAACGCTGAGTTTAGTACTTTGGAATTCCAAAAGCTGCAATGATTGCCTCGAGCCTACATTTTATAGAAAAATGAGGTTTTCAGAGGGAAAAAAATGAAGGGCTGCAAATTATGCAAGATGACAAAAAGCATTCAGACCAACTTTTGTTCTCTCTATGGAAACTGTTTATAATTTACCCGTGATTTTCCCTTAAGGGATATTTCATTTGATGAAGAGTAAACAGAACAAACACAATTACAAATTGAGCCAATTATTCATGGAAAAGTAAATTCAACCAGGGTGCAAACCAAGGCTTCCAAGATTGGAATCAACAAAGACTGCAATTGTTAAAATTGGCAAACCCAAATTTTTCTAGAGGGAATACCATGGGAGGCAGATGGGTATTTGAAGGTGTCGAACATGATACAGGATGCTGTACCTTGGCATGTATTCCTTGATGAGAATGTGGCCAATTTTGAAAATAGTATATAGTAAACATTTTCTCAATTTCTGGAGTCATGGTCATTTTATTTGAAAAGTGGACTTCACATTGCGATGAAGTTAGCTGGAAATTCAAAACTTGGGCCGATTTCAGAAATTTGTCCTCGTTGAAAACTTTCTTGAGCCCCACTGCTCCTCGGCTTTGCTCAAATTGTTATGTAATTGATAATATGCAATTCCTTGAGAATAGCCTTTTCAGTTGATTAAAAAAAGAAAAACCCTCAAAGGCAAGACACTTATTTTATGCATCTCTATATCCAAGCATCTACCACACACTATTTTAGCACTCCTTTAAAACAATTGAAAGAGTTAAATATCTTTTGAAAGTTTTACTTGGGGCACCATCCTAGTTTGGTGGTCCAGCCTTCACTTCAAAAATCAAAATGGCATCTATTTTTCCCCCCCATTTCAACAAAACTACACTAACAACATTAAAATTGACAAGAGAGTCATAGCTGTAATGTTTTACCCCTTGTTATTCAACTGAATAAACACAAACAAATATGCTTGTTGTTTGTTTTTTTTTGCTTGAAGGTTTTAAATTCTAAAAATCCATGACAAAGGAAAAAAAAAAGGGGGGGGTGATGAAAAGTCATAAGAATGATTCAGAGTGTACTTTTTTTTTCCACACAAGTGAGGTAAACTTTGAAATTTAAAACGGGAATGTTAAGTCATACCAAGTGATTTACAGTGACGGCAATAAAGATTCAGCAATTGTTTTCATCAATTGAAAGAGTATTCGAATTAAATTATAATTCATGGGGAAAACAATTCCAATACAGCCATAACGTTTGAAATTGAAAACGGGAATGCTACGTTTCGTTTCTGTGAGAAGGACTGATACTACTCTTTGATCTTCATCTAAAATGCCAGATCACAGATTTGGCATAATGCCAACTTCAAAGGTCCAGTGTTCGCTGCATTTATTCAACTTGCGTAACTTTATTCTAGCGAGGGTATATGGCATTGGCAGTGCAGCATTGAATGAAAATATAGTAAATAAAAAGACAACAGATTAAGAATGAAGTACCAAATAAACAAAGATAAGCAGATAAAATTCAAGAGTCCATTTAAGGAAAGGACAAATATACTATTTCTTTCTCAGTTGATAACATTTACAAAAGAAGGGGTAACAAAGAAGGTTTGATCATGGAGTCCGAGGTGATTAATACCCCATTTAAGATTATCACCTCTGGGGCTGAATAGAGCAGCATCCTTGGTGATTAAGAACGCATTTATCGTTGTCCCACGGTTGGTGTGTGCGAGACAAAAGAGCTAACGAAATGGGTGCCTTGAACCACGTTTAAGGCTAGATTCGCGGCCCGTAACAAATAAACTGACAGTTCAAAGAAATCAAGTCCTGGACACCAACATACCTGTTGATAGAACAACCACCAACTTGGTCAATCGTCCCAAATGGAAATTTCTTTATAACTTCGAGTGATTCAAAGAACTCAACATGTATATCCCTGCAAGAGATTCATCATCTAAAGAAACCTGCATCAAATTCTTAGTCTGGTGAACTATTATTTACAACACACCTATATCATCTCTCTTTCAGACAAATCTTGAACGATTTTCCGTAAACTACCAAAAAGATATCTTTCTTAACTCCAATATTTAGACAGGACATTGCGTTAACGTTCATTTTTATTGTTAGAATAAAAGTTAACAATCTGTACCATACAGTCTCTATTGCTGTTTTCCCAACCTTTAATACTGTTGATAGCATGGTGCTCAAAGTAAGTAAAGGACAGGGTTAAGTCTATCACAACTAAGAGAAGCAGTAATACAAGAATGGGCAAGGGGTCTCAAGTATCTTTCGTCTGTTCTAACCACAAGGCCGCTGACTTCAAACTGAAGTCAGCTCTCGAGCTGGTGGAATATTAGATCGATCCCTTTCAAATCAAAACTGATTTCGAAATGGAAATAGATCAGTATACTCAACCACAGGTTCATTCAAGACACTGATTGCTTTTTTTTTTTTTTTCAAGACATCATATTCAAAACAGATAGTTTCCTATTTATTTACACTGTATCTCTGAGGAAAACCAACTTGCAAATCATACTTTTAAGGATCATTTCTTAAGTATGTTCCGAGTCCGCTTTAGGGTTGAATCTTCATAGAATCCCCTCTTGCGTTGACCTACTCTCTCCTGGTCTGAGTTATGACCCGAGTTCTCTTGAGGCCCTACTCGAGTCCGCTTCAGGGTTGAATCTTAACCGAATCCCCTTTTGCGTTGAAGCCCCCGCGGTTCTTGCCGTTGCAGCTTTCAGTGTAGGCATAAAGGTTGAACCTCCCCTCTGTGCACTAACTCCTGGTCTCTGCTATGCTCGATAACCACCTCATCCACAACCCGGGGATGCAACAGTATCTGGTCACGGGCCCCCTGCTGCATTCAGCAACGCAATCCCACAACCCGGGGATGCTAAAGCATCTGGTCACGGGGGAGCAGCTGTAGCAGCAGCAGCCTCCTACACAGACGCCATCCCCCCCCTGAGCGGCAGCCCAGCGCAACCAGAAGTGCCGGCCAAGTCAACACCTCAACTGCAGCCCCAAGCCATTCAGGATGGCTCAAACACCCCAGTGGACGGACAACCCGCCAGCCAGAGCCAACCTGATCGAGCCAGCCAGACAACGCAGGCCAACGCCTGGTCAGCAAAAAAGCCGCTCCTCCCAGGCAATAGCCACTACGTGGCAATGGCAACAAAATATGCCTCCTATTTCAAGGGGAATGAGATCCTCTTGATCCCTGAAGAATGGGAGGCCATATCCCAGCGATTGATTTCGCTTATCTCTTTGGATAGTAAAACCAGGAAACTGGTAAGTGCTTCAAGGGAGGCCGTAATGGAAGCCCTTGAAGCACAGAAGGTCACTCCAAAACACCATGTGAGGAAGAGCTTCGCCACCTGGGAGGCGAAGCTGGACACCAGCGCTGACCATGCCCGGCTAGCCGAGATGGAACTGAGGACCAGAAACCTCAGATTCCAAACTGAATACCGCGGACACAGAACGACCAAAGTGTCGGTTTTCGGTGCCCCTGCAGCACTGACCCAAGACTGCATCGGCGCCTACTTTACAAAGTTCGGCATCGTTGAGAGTGTCACTCCGACGACCGACAAAAAAGGTTGCCACGTCGGCGACTACACCCTGTTCATCTCACTGAACAGGGGAAACTTTAGGGGTATCCCCGATATCCTGTATTGCCAGGGCAGCCAAGTGATCGTGGTCGTTGAAGGCCGCAGGCCACACTGCTGGACCTGCAAACAACCAGGTCACATGGCAGCTGCATACCCCAACAGCAACCAGACCCCAACCAACACAGTCAAACAGAGGCCTGCAACTAAGCAAGCCCCTGCACCAGCACCAACACCAGCCCCAAAAGCCAACGGAGGCAGTTGGAGTACTGTCGTCAAAAGAGGAAGGCCATCACGGCAAGCCTAAAAATAAACAGCTCCAATCTCTGCCTGCAACCCCAACCCAAAAACCAGCAACGTAAGGGAACTGTCCGGCAAGAGAACTCCAGAAGCTAATTTTCCAAAGACCAGCGAACAGGAAACTAGCCAGCCCGACCAGCCAGCAACCCCCACCAGTCCACCAGACAAGCCTACCCTCTCATCCACGGAGCCAAAAGACTCCATCCCCTCCTCCACTTCCAAAAGGAAAAGGAGATCAAGAGGGGAGGAGCCTCAGGGGAAGAGGAAAACTGAGAACTTTTTACCCGTCAAGGGGCGGGCCAAGTCTGCCTCACCAGAAAGATAGACACCAAAGGTAACCCCTACACGACGCCCTTCTGCCTCTCCCGCCAACACTAGGAGGCACTCGAACAAGATTGGGGACGGAGTCTGCAAGGTGGATGAAAGGGTCCTCAACAAGACCCTTCCAAACCACCGGAAGATTGGTCTGAAGACCCTTTACAACTTAAAGACAGTGCAAAACATAGACGTAGAGGACCCAAGGAACTTCCCGAACACACCTTGGGTCACTACACTAATCAGGAAAGGTGGCTGCAACCAAGTGTGGGACATGTTGGAGTCAGCCGCTGAGGCTTTCCCGGTCTACAGCGCTACAAAGACTCACCTCGTGCAAATGCAAGAGAAATGCACAGCTAGAGCCCCCGTATCTATGCACCCATCCCTCTATAGAGCCGTTAAGTTAAACATCCCGACGGACGTCGCCAGAATCATCCTAGTGGGAACCTTCACCCCCGAAATGGGGAGGGGCAACCTGGGGGACGCCGGCGTCGAACTAACCAGAGACCACTTTCGACCGTCTAACAATACCCATTAGAGAAGTCATGTCAGTCACCCTTGTGAGCATGAATGTGCGTGGCCTGAGGACCCCGATGAGAGCATCAGGCTTTCTTCAAGACGTCAGGTCACATAGAGTGGACATAGCGGTAGTGCAAGAGACCCACTTTACGTGCAAGGCTGATAGCCGTATGTTCGCCAAAGATTTCAACATCTTTTTGGCGTACGGTGACCAAAACTCGCGGGGCGTTTCGTTATTAGTGAAGCATACCCTTGACGCAACGGTCAACATCATCCACACCGACACGGAGGGCAGACTGATCGTGGCCGATATTACTGTTGGAGACTGCAATTTCAGAGTAGTGGCGGTATATGCGCCCAACGCCCAGGCATTGCGACGCACCTACCGCCAACATCTAGAGAGGTTCCTTTTAGACCCTAAGCGACTAGTCTTACTTGGCGACTGGAAGGCCACCCTAGACCCTAAAATAGACAGAGGGACAAGGGGGGACGAAGAGAACGAAGGGGGTACCCGGCAGATCGCAACCTGATCCGGCTGATCAACGATCACGGACTCTTTGATAGATACCGTTTCGATCATCCGAGGCAGAAAATGTGGACGTGGGCGCAAAACTGGCCTCTTTCCCCTAGAACGAGCTACGTAGATAGAATGCTACTTAAAAGAGTCGATGTAGACTTCTTAACCTGCCCCACGTTCCACAAGTACAACTATTCAGACAGCAAATTAGTGGTGACCCAGCTAAGGCTAGGAAACAGACCTAAGATGACTGGTCACTGGAAACTGAACATATCCCTTTTGGATCGACGGGATTTCCGTGAGCAGCTAGAAGGCAGGGAGGGAGTTAAAAAAGGATAGACAGGTTGGGGAAACGCTAGATAATTTCAGGCCTATAACTCTGCTGAACACAGAGCTAAAAATTTTGGCCAAGATCTTATCGAACCGAATGTAGACCCTCCTCGACAGTCTGATTGGACCGGAACAGACTTGTTCCGTGAACGGAAGATCAATTCAGGACAACCTGCATCTGGTTCGCACGATCATAGACGGGGTAGAAGACGACACTGAAGCCACGATGATCAACTTAGATCAATCCAAGGCGTTCGATAGGGTGGACCATCGCTTCCTGGCAGCCGTTCTGGAAGCCGCCGGATTCAAGTCGGATTTTCGCTCCTGGGTCAGTCTTCTGTACAGGTCTCCCAGTGCAGTGGTGCAGGTCAACGGAAAAAAGTGGAGACCCTTCGGGATCACGCGATCAGTTCGACAGGGCTGCCCTCTGTCGCCCCTGCTTTATGTCCTTGCGCTAGAACCCTTTCTGCGTAGGCTGAAGTACAGGGGGACAGAGCCAGCCTTGAGTGGGGTGCTCCTACCCGGAGGGGCTCGAGCCACAGTCTCCGCATACGCTGACGACGTCACCGCCTTCATGTCCTGCCACCAGGACATAGGAGTGGTGCACAAGGCGATCGAATGGTATGAACAGGTGACAGGGGCCATGATTAACCAAGGCGAGTCAAACGGCCTACGGTTAGGTGCCTGGAGAGGAGCCCCCCTCCCAGGACCCTTCAGATGGACTGACAGACCCGTGCCCATCCTCAAGGTATGGTTCGGCCCTGACCTCCAGCTGGAGAAAAATTGGTCGGAAGTACAAGTAAAGGTCGGAGCCGCCGTTGGCAAGTGGCCTCGAAGAGACTTATCCTTAAAGGGCAGGGCAGAAGTATGTAGCACATACGTCTTCCCCCTAATCCTTTACCGACTGTCTGTACTTCCACTGCCCGAGGACCGACTGAGGCTGATAGAGCGCCTGCTCTTCTCACTGCTCTGGAAACAGGGCAAGCCAATGGTCCGCAGACATGCCTTGCACGCAAAGTGGTTCTCTTGCACTACCGCTATGTCCACTCTATGTGACCTGATGTCTTGAAAACAGGTCCTAATAGAGGAACCGGTTTATGGGCAGACCGTAAGGAAGACCTTCCCTACGCTAACGCTCGACCCGGTCCAAACGGTCAGACGGCACAGGCCCAACGGTGAGAAACCGTTCTTAGCAGAGTGCCGAGAAGCTCTGTTAAAACTTCCCACGGGCAGCAGCCTGACACGTCCTCGTAAGACACAATATATCGGGAATTAGTGGGGGGAGTCGCTTCAGACCCGCTAACCGTCCCACACGGTTTATCGGCAGACGAACTCAGATCTTTGTAGTACTGGGCTCCGGGCACCGACTACCTGAGCAACTCTGAGTTCTCCCTCACCTGGAGGCTGGCTCGGAATGCACTGCCTCTCAACGACGTGCTTTTTAAGATGGGCAAAACAGACCTACCCGACTCTACTCGCTGCAACACGGGGATGGAAGTAACGGCCGAGCACGCTTTCTTCCACTGCACCAAGGTCTGCCCACTCTGGGAGCACGTCAAGGAGCTAGCAGCCCGCATGGAACCCAGCAACTCTTTCCTGTCCCTAGACGTCGGTTACATTTGTGACAACGTGGTACCGTCATGGTCCCCGACCAAAGTGATGGTCTTCCGCACACTACTGGCTGTAGCAAGAATGGTTGTATTGCAGACACGACTGAAGGAAGCATATGAAGGCGAATCCTTCTCCCATGAGTAGCTTATCTTATGCTTCAAACACCAGCTTAAAGAGAAGATTAGATGCGAGAGAAAGAGATTAGACCCCTTCAGCTTCAGCGAGAGGTGGGTGAAAGCCGCTAGCTTGGTACACATTAAAAACTCCAGGATTGACTGGCTTTTCTGATGGACTTTCGATAGGCGGCCGAGGGTGCCGCTGACTCTCTCTGCCAGTGAACCAAGGAAAAGCTAAAAACTCCCCAACTAGGTGAATGATTGTAGCCCCAAAACCACAACCCCCAAATACTGGCATATAACACCCCTGCATTCCATTTATTGACGGACCACCACTGATTTCTGGCTTGAGTCTATGAGGCCAATGGGCTCCCCAGAAATCAATGGTCGTCCCCCCCACCCTCCCACAGGTTTTCTCACAGCCCCATCCTTCATCATCATCTACATCACTGTAAATACCTCACAATTATTTATTGGACAGAGAAACCCCCCACCCCCACCCCCGAGTGACAAAGGCATGAAAGTTGACGGATGAACAGAATAGCTAAGAACAAAACTGCCAAGCATACGTTGAATAATCGGAACTAGCAAGGACCAAAACCCCTACTCCAACTTCATGTCACATTCAGATAGTGCATTTCTCTTGCATCTTGCACATAATCACTGATTCAATATATTCCCTTTTCGATTCATTTGTTTAATCAACTTGTATATATGTAAAATTGTACTATTCGTATAAATAAAATCTGTTCCACGGCATATTTTTGGAGGGGTAGTTCCTATTTTCCCCACGTTAACCTGACCTTGTGTCAAATATTGCTGTGGTGGGATAGTGATTAAATACATAGATACTAATAGGCAGGGAGATGGATTTGTATACATTTTTTGGCCATGGCTAAACACCAAATTAATGATTTTATTATGGTAAGAATAAGCTCTTTAGCTGTAAACATTGTAGAATTGAAGGCAACTTTGCAGGACGTCCCAGAGGGAAAAAAACAAAAACAAACAAAAACCTTTATCTACAAATGCATACTATAATACTGGTGAGCGAGAACAACCTTTTATCTTACCCATAAGTGTTTCTTTCTAAAAAGGTAATGAAAAATTAAATTCATTCATGAGAAGGCAATGAAAGTTCTGAATTCAATTGCTTACTTAACACGCTGGCAGCTGAAGATCTTAATTTTCTAAATTTCTGCTTAAAAGTTAAAATCTAGCAATTCAGAATTTCCCCTGGAGTTTGGAGTTAATACCTTTTGATGCTTGAACTCGATTTCTTCATCTGTCCTTATAGATGATTTGGAAATCAGTTTTAGAATTGGAAATTTCCAGCAGATAGTGCAAATCTTGAGAACTTGAACTTTGAAGACGCTGAATTTGAAGAAGTTTGCCTTGGTTCATAGTTAAGTAGATATGGACCTTATCTAGATTATAAAGCTTAGTCAAGTTCCAACTGGTATAATTCCCTTTCAAAACAGTATTCAAATTAACTGTCATGAAACCAAAAGCTACTTTGACCTTTTAAAATACAGAGACTGTCCATATCATGCCAAACTTTCTTGGTATGAAAAAAGTACCAATCTAGTACTTTTTGGTCTAGAATCGATTACTTAAGAATCTCCAATAAAACTTATGAGACAGACTCTTCTTGCAGCACTATTATTATAAGTTGTATTTATCTAACTCGATTTCTCTTGTTCTATTCATCCATTCGACACTTATTACCCTCCCTTCCCTAATTTCCCCAAAACATACCAGTGGGTGGGGGCTTGCTTGAGCAAAACCTCATAGGAGTGGATGTCCAAAGTGGTGATGTACTAGAATATCAAAGTAGTCAGATATCAGAGGCTGGATTTAAAAAATCTGGTATCCGATTTCACTATATCCATATTTCATTACTATCTCTGATGAACGCAAAAATCCTGCAAGTCAATACTCTCAGGCCTGTAACTTTTTAAAGCTTTTAGCACATTTGAAACATCTTTAAAAATATTCAGCAGAATCATCATCAGGAATGGACTAAGCAGAAATAAACATCACAATAGATTTCTAATCATATGAACTTTAAAAGATGAAAATGTTCGCTGTATCCTTTGCGTAACCTTTTCTCTTTGCAAAGTTTGTTAACCTGTAGAGGAACAGGAAAGGTAAAACAATGAGATCAAAGTCATCATAGTTCATAACACGTTGGGAACAGGTCTTATCTATATTTTATCTAAGAACCATAGATTTGATTTTTGTTAATAAAAAATAAATAATTAAGGACAACGTTTGGTTACATGGGTTTAAAAACAGGTTAGCCAGAACAATGGTCACCAACCTCGGTTAATACAAACGCAAATGGTTTGCAAAGTGTTTTTCTGAGTCAGTGAGAGAAAAGGGGATTCCAACAGAGGGTTCATCAATAAAGTTTTACAGAGAAGCTTGATCAAAATTTTGCAGATTTTAATATTAGACAAGATAAGATATTATATAAAACATTCTGGTTTGAATGGAAAATAAAATAAAAACACAAACTCAGAAAAATCTCTTCGGTTGTTTGATTGACATAAGTTCGAATTCTTTGAGATTCTCATGCATTCTATTCTAATTCATTCCACCATGAAATAGCATGATTTTTTATCTAATAAAGGGAATGAAAAGTCTACGTATATATTCTTTCTATTATCAAGTTCAAAGGTTCCTCCTAAGCCAAGAAGTCAAATAAGACCACTGAGCAAGAACCATCAACACTAAATTGTGCAACAAAAGAAAAGACTAAAATCAAATTAAACTGTTTCTGTGATATAAAATATTTTTATAAAAAACTTTTCAAAATATTAATTTCAAGAGACTTTTGAGGTGCATTCAGATATTTTCTATATTCTTGTCTTTTCTTAAATAATGGTAAACATTTTAAAATGAACAATATAATTAAAATATATTGTCTGTTTGACTGGAAATAGAATTGTTTATATTATACATATATCAACTGTTTTGCCTATTTCTATTGTAGCAACTCTCAAAGATTTTTAACATTTTAAATGGTGGAAAGTGAGAAAAAAAAAAATAGTCTACATGGTTCATGTATAGTTGGTCAACACTCAGATTGTCTGAACTGTCGACAATTATAAGTACTAAATAGAACTTTGTCAACAATTTTGTGTAAAGATATTGGAAATACCAGAATCAATAATTTTTTTTCCTTCTTTAAGATCAAAATATTTTTAATGACAAAGAGATAAGTGTATTCATTTATCACCAGGTGCTTTTCCATTTCAATATTAGGCCTGGCTAACTTGACCTGTGTATTCAAAGAATTAATGTGATTACAGGAAGATTTCACGCTTGCATAAAAGTGCAGGGTGACGGATGAGATGGTTTATTAATTGTCACAACCTGACATTAAAACTATAGACTTTATACCCCTCTCTCAGCCCAGGAGAAAAGTCATTTCTCAGTATAACGAGGGAAAGGTCCTATACCAAATAAATAAGCAGAAACAGTATTACACTAATAGAAGAAATTTTTCCCCAATCAGATGCTTGTAGCTATAAGGTTAAACATTAGCAGGTCAAATTTTTCTGGTGTAAAACAGGGACATTATTCTTCCATAAGGTAACATTCTCAAGCCAGATCTCTTGTACTACAGGTGTATCTTGATATCACATTTCAGGAGCAACATCGCACACTCACTATAATTACAGGTAATTTATAGAAAGCAAAGAACCATCAGATAGATCAAACAATAAAACTTGAGTAGATTTTCTATTCAGAGATTTATTGTATCATAGAAATCACAAAAAGCATGGAAATTTAGACGAGACCTTACTATGTAATCAGAGAAAAATGGGCCCAGTACATTACAGGATTAAGAACCAGTTAACTAGTTCCATCATCAAAACAATAAGAGACTCATTTCTTTCAAAGAACAGAAAAGAAAAAGGAGAAGTAGCTTTGGTTCTCTTGGAAGTTTTACACCTGACATCCCAGCTACATGGAACGTTTTTGCACTGTTGCAGATGGGTTGCATTCTGGTCGGGGGTGGGATAATGAATGTGCATTGTTTTTTTGAAATCAGCTATACAGGATAAAGACTGCATCACTGTATAAAAGCTTCATGCAGAAGCTTAAATGGATGGTGCGATCTGAATGGAATTGGAATACTTGGATTCTAAAAAGGTTGTGGAAAATGAAAATTGAAAGAGTCCAGAAAAGAAACTTCATTGAAGATCCCAAACAAAAGACCCCAAAACACTTTCATTTCATTTTTAGTTATTCATACTTTAGAGGTAGAAAAGAAAATTCTGGGGATTAACAATAACCTCGTTGGGTTTATGAATGATCTGAAGGTTTGTTTGATCATCCATTTGACTCTAAAATCATTGGAGCCTACTCAGTTTCCATGTTAAAGTCCTGGTACTAACTTATAAGGGAAGAAAGCTATTTCATTCCAGGATGATAGGAGACATTATGTAGCATTCCTAGCAGTTCTACATGAAGATGAGCGATTGTATACAAAGGTAGGTATTTCCTATTGTAGATCTGTAACATCTAAAGGCTTTAGTAGCAATGGAATTGGTACAGCAAATCGCCTAATACAAAATAGAGCATATATCCCAAGTCAACTTCGATTCAAAGTACTTGTAATTTCTTATATTAAATGTATATATACTAATTTCATTTACCTTTTGAAGAAGCATGTATGGTCAATAAAATGTACAGCAATCTAGTATAACAATGTTGGTTCCTTTTGTAGAAGGATGATGCTAATGTGGTTGTTGAGTTTATTGGTAAAAACACTGGAAGTATTTCCCAAGTTTTTGATTGAGCTGACTGACAAGATCTGCTACGTGATAATATACTATGTTATTGAACATATTCTCAGACTCCAAATACATATATACCATTGTTTGTATATTCATGTTTGAGGCAAAATATACATCAAAAACTCCTGCTATTGTTGCAAATATCATCAGCCTATTATCAATTTCAACATTACTAATGCTTTACACCAACTCAAACATGAAACACATCGGGGTAGAAAGGAACAGACAGTTCCCCTATACTTTCAACCATGCTGCCAGAGATTTATATTCAAGGACATTTTTATAACTACAATAGGAGGAGATATATGACTTATTTATATCAGTGGCCATCTTGATTTTTCCATCACTTTCAGTTGTCCTCATTGGTATGAAGATGGTACCTCTGTTACATGTCCACATCTGTTTTACCAGCTCTACATGATATAGAATGCATGGAAAATCCATGATCTAGATAAACAAATTGTAAGAAGCCAGTATTAGGGAAAGGAGTGTTTTCTTTCTGAACCATCATATCTACAGCTGCGACAAATACTGGCATTTGATTGTGGAAAGGAATAGACAGCTTCCAAAACTTCCAACCGCTCTATCCAAGATTGATAACCAAGGATGATTTTATAACTAGAATAACAGGAGATGAACGACTAATTTGTGACAGATGCCAATGTTTTTGTGAGTGTGTTTGGCGTTAATACTTGAATATATTATTGCCTATTTTTCATTTTTGCCAGTCTATTTGGAATCAAATCCAATGATTTAGATTATCCACTCAGAATAGTAATACAGTATTTATGGTTCTGTAGAAGGCGGAGACATTTTTGCCCGTTGACAAGATTTCTCAGGGACTATACAGCAGGTAAGGCCACTTCCAAGTTTAAATCAGAACCTAGTTTCAAAATTAAAGGCAAAAATTACACCAGTGGATATATTCTACCTTTTCAATAAGTCAACCGAATGGAAGGTTGTCTTGAAGGAATAAACAGAGTTCCGTGACAGAATATGGAGAGATGCTCGCACATGTCACAGCCCGTTCATCAAATGCCTATCAACTGAATTTTATTGGACTATGAAAGCCTGAAGAAATACTATCTGAGCAAGACCTGCAACAAAGTTAAATGTCTTTAGACTGCAGAAACTCACAGCTGACCAGAAAAGACTTGTAGAGTGGGTGGGTCAAACGCTGAGTTTAGTACTTTGGAATTCCAAAAGCTGCAATAATTGCCTTGAGCCTACATTTTATAGAAAAACGAGGTTTTCAGATGGAAAAAATGAAGGGCTGCAAATTATGCAAGATGACAAAAAGCATTCAGACCAACTTTTGTTCTCTCTATGGAAAATGTTTATAATTTACCTGTGATTTTCCCTTAAGGGATATTTCATTTGATGAAGAGTAAACAGAAAAACCACAATTACAAATTGAGCCAATTATTCATGGAAAAGTAAATTCAACCTGGGTGCAAACCAAGGCTTCCAAGATTGGAATCAATAAAGACTGCAATTGTTAAAATTGGCAAACCCAAATTTTTCTAGAGGGAATACCATGGGAGGCAGATGGGTATTTGAAGGTGTTGAACATGATACACGATGCTGTACCTTGGCATGTATTCCTTGGTGAGAATGTGGCCAATTTTGAAAATAGTATATAGTAAACATTTTCTCTTTAATTTCTGGAGTCATGGTCATTTTATTTGATAAGTGGACTTCACATTGCAATGAAGTTAGCTGGAAATTCAAAACTTGGGCCGATTTCAGAAATTTGTCCTCGTTGAAAACTTCCTTGAGCCCCACTGCTCCTCGGCTTTGCTCAAATTGTTATGTAATTGATAATATGCTACTTCTTGAGAATAGCCTTTTGAGTTGATTAAAAAAAGAAAAACCCTCAAAGGCAAGACACTTATTTTATCTATCTCTATATCCAAGCATCTACCACACACTATTTTAGCACTCCTTTAAAACAATTGAAAAAGTTAAATATCTTTTGAAAGTTTTACTTGGGGCACCATCCTAGTTTGGTGGTCCAGCCTTCACTTCAAAAATCAAAATGGCATCTATTCCCCCCCCCCCATTTCAACAAAACTACACTAACAACATTAAAATTGACAAGAGAGTCATAGCTGTAATGTTTTACCCCATGTTATTCAACTGAATAAACACACACAAATATGCTTGTTGTTTGTTTAATTTTTCTTGAAGATTTTAAATTCTAAAAATCCATGACAAAGAAAAAAAAAGGGGGGGGGTGATGAAAAGTCATAAGAATGATTCAGAGTGTACTTTTTTTTTCCACACAAGTGAGGTAAACTTTGAAATTTAAAACGGGAATGTTAAGTCATGCCAAGTGATTTACAGTGATGGCAATAAAGATTCAGCAATTGTTTTCGTCAATTGAAAGAGTATTCGAATTAAATTATAATTCATGGGGAAAACAATTCCAATACAGCCATAACGTTTGAAATTAAAAACGGGAATGGTAACGCTACGTTTCATTTCCGTGAGAAGGACTGATACTACTCTCTGATTTTTATCTAAAACGCCAGATCACAGATTTGGCATAATGCCAACTTCAAAGGTCCGGTGTTCGCTGCATTTATTCGACTTGCGTAACTTTATTCTAGTGAGGGTATATGGCATTGGCAGTGCAGCATTGAATGAAAATATAGTAAATAAAAAGACAACAGATTAAGAATAAAGTACCAAATAAACAAAGATAAGCAGATAAAATTCAAGAGTCCATTTAAGAAAAGGACAAATATATTATTTCTTTCTCAGTTGATAACATTTTACAAAAGAAGGGGTAACAAAGAAGGTTTGATCATGGAGTCCGAGGTGATTAATACCCCATTTAAGATTATCACCTCTGGGGCTTAATAGAGCAGCATCCTTGGTGATTAAGAACGCATTTATCGTTGTCCCACGGTTGGTGTGTGCGAGACAAAAGAGCTAACGAAACGGGTGCCTGGAACCACGTTTAAGGCTAGATTCGCGGCCCGTAACAAATAAACTGACAGTTCAAAGAAATCAAGTTCTGGACACCTATAAACCTGTTGATAGAAAAACCACCAACTTGGTCAATTGTCTCAAACGGAAATTTCTTTATAACTTCTAGTGATTCAAAGAACTCAACATGTATATCCCTGCTAGAGATTCATCACCTAAAGAAACCTGCATCAAATTCTTAGTCCGGTGAACTATTATTTACAACACACCTGTATCATCTCTCTTTCATCGGACAAATCTTGAACGATTTTCCGTAAACTACCAAAAAGATATCTTTCTTAAATCCAATATTTAGACAGGAAATTTCTTAAGTATGTTCTGAGTCCGCTTCAGGGTTGAATCTTCACTGAATCCCCTTTTGCGTTGACCTACTCTCTCCTGGTCTGAGTTATGACCCATATGCCCCGAGTTCTCTTGAGGACCTACTTAAGTCCGCTTCAGGGTTGAATCTTAACCGAATCCCCTTTTGCGTTGACGCCCCCGTGGTCCTTGCCGTGGCAGCTTTCAGTGTAGGCATAAAGGTTGAACTTCCCCTCTGTGCACTAACTCCTGGTCTCTGCTACATTCGATAAACACCTCATCCACAATCCGGGGATGCAACAGTATCTGGTCACGGGCCCCCCGCTGCATTCAGCAACACAATCCCACAACCCGGGGATGCTAAAGCATCTGGTCACGGGGGAGCAGCTGCAGCAGCAGCTGACACAACAGCAGCAGCAGCCACCTACACAGACACCAATCCCCCCCCTGAGCGGCAGCCCAGCGCAACCAGAAGTGCTGGCCCAGTCAACACCTCAACTGCAGCCACCAACCGTTCAGGATGGCTCAAACACCCCAGTGGACGGACGACCCACCAGCCAGAGCCAACCTGATTGAGCCAGCCAGACAACGCAGGCCAACGTCTGGTCGGCAAAAAAGCCGCTCCTCCCAGGCCATAGCCACTATGTAGCAATGGCAACAAAATATGCCTCCTATTTCAAGGGGAATGAGATCCTCTTGATCCCTGAAGAATGGGAGGCCATATCCCAGCAATGGATTTCACTTATCTCTTCGGATAGTAAAACCAGGAAACTGGTAAGCGCTTCCAAAACACCTTATGAGGAAGAGCTTCGCCACCTGGGAGGCTCTGCTGGACACCAGAGCTGACTGTACCCGGCTAGCCGAGATAGAACTGAGGACCAAAAACCTCAGATTCCAAACTGAATACCGCGGACACAGAAGGACCAAAGTGTCGGTTTTCGGTGCTCCTGCAGCACTGACCCAAGACTGCATCGGCGCCTACTTTACAAAGTTCGGCATCGTTGAGAGTGTCACTCCGACGACCGACAAAAAAGGTTGCCACGTCGGCGACTACACCCTGTTCAACTCACTGAACAGGGGAAACTTTAGGGGTATCCCCGATATCCTGTATTGCCAGGGCAGCCAAGTGATTGTGGTCGTCGAGGGCCGCAGGCCACACTGCTGGACCTGCAAACAACCAGGTCACGTGGCAGCTGCATGCCCCAACAGCAACCAGACCCCAACCAACACAGTCAGCAGTCAAACAGAGGCCTGCAACTAAGCAAGCCCCTGCACCAGCACCAACACCAGCCCCAAAAGCCGACGGAGGCAGTTGGAGCACTATCGTCAAAAGAGGAAGGCCATCACGGCAAGCCTAAAAAAACAAAAAAAACCCAAAAAAACAGCTCCAATCTCTGCCAGCAACCCCAACCCGAAGACCAGCAATGTAAGGGAACCGTCCGGCAAGAGAACTCCAGAAGCTAATTTTCCAAAGACCAGCGAACAGGAAACTAGCCAGCAAGCCCCACCAGTCCACCAGACAAGCCTACCCTCTCATCCACGGAGCCAAAAGACTCCATCCCCTCCTCCTCCACTTCCAAAAAGGAAAAGGAGATCAAGAGGGGAGGAGCCTCAGGGGAAGAGGAAAACTGAGATCTTTTCACCCGTCAAGGGGCGGGCCAAGTCTGCCTCACCAGAAAGATAGACACCAAAGGTAACCCCTACACGACGCCCCTCCGCCTCTCCCGCCACCACTAGGAGGCACTCGAACAAGATGGGGGATGGAGTCTGCAAGGTGGATGAAAGGGTCCTCAACAAGACCCTTCCAAACCACCGGAAGATTGGTCTGAAGACCCTTTACAACTTAAAGACAGTGCAAAACACAGCCGTAGAGGACCCAAGGAACTTCCCGAACACACTTTGGGTCACTACACTAATCAGGAAAGGCGGCTGCAACCAAGTGTAGGACATGCTGGAGTCAGCCGCTGACGCCTTCCTGGACATGAAGGTCTACAGCACTACAAAAACTCACCTCGTGCAAATGCAAGAGAAATGCACAGGTAGAGCCCCCGTATCTATGCACCTATCCCTCTATAGAGCCGTTAAGTTAAACTTCCCGACGGACGTCGCCGGAATCATCCTAGTGGGAACCTTCACCCCCGAAATGGGGAGGGGCAACCTGGGGGACACCGGCGTCGAACTAACCAGAGACCACTTTCGACCGTCTAACGATACCCATTAGAGAAGTCATGTTAGTCACCCTAGCGAGCATGAATGTGCGTGGCCTGAGGACCCCGATGAGAGCATCAGGCTTTCTTCAAGACGTCAGGTCACATAGAGTGGACATAGCGGTAGTGCAAGAGACCCACTTTACGTGCAAGGCTGATAGCCGTATGTTCGCCAAAGATTTCAACATCTTTTCGGCGTATGGTGACCAAAACTTGCGGGGAGTTTCGTTATCAGTGAAACGTACCCTCGACGCAACGGTCAACATCATCCACACCGACACGGAGGGCAGACTGATCGTGGCCGATATTACTGTTGGAGACTGCAATTTCAGGGTAGTGGCGGTATATGCGCCCAACGCCCAGGCATTGCGACGCACCGACCTCCAACATCTAGAGAGGTTCCTTTTAGACCCTAAGCGACTAGTCTTACTTGGCGATTGGAACGCCACCCTACACCCTAAAATAGACAAAGGGACAAGGGGGGACGAAGTGAACGAAGGGGGTACCCGGCAGATCGCAACCTGATCTGGCTGATCAACGATCACGGACTCTTTGACAGATACCGTTTCAATCATCCGAGGCAGAAAATGTGGACGTGGGCGCAAAACTGGCCCCTTTCCCCTAGAACGAGCTACCTAGATAGAATGCTACTTAAAAGAGTCGATGTAGACTTCTTAACCTGCCCCACGTTCCACAAGTACAACTAATCGGACCACAAATTAGTGGTGGCCCAGCTAAGGCTAGGAAACAGACCTAAGATGACTGGTCACTAGAAACTGAACATATCCCTTTTGGATCGACGGGATTTCTGTGAGCAGCTAGAAGGCAGGGTGGTAGTTGAAAAAGGATAGACAGGTTGGGGAAACGCTAGATAATTTCAGGCCTATAACTCTGCTGAACACAGAGCTAAAAATTTTGGCCAAGATCTTATCGAACCAAATGCAGATCCTCCTCTACAGTCTGATTGGACCGGAACAGACTTGTTCCGTGAAGGGAAGATCAATTCAGGACAACCTGCATCTGGTTCGCACGATCATAGACGGGGTAGAAGACGACACTGAAGACGTGATGATCAACTTAGATCAATCCAAAGCGTTTGATAGGCTGAACCACCGCTTCCTGGCAGCCGTTCTGGAAGCCGCCGGATTCAAGTCAGATTTTCGCTCCTGGGTCAGTCTTCTGTACAGGTCTCCCAGTGCAGTGGTGTAGGTCAACGGAAAAAAGTCGAGGCCCTTCGGGATCACGCGATCAGTTCGACAGGGCTACCCTCTGTCGCCCCTGCTTTATGTCCTTGCGCTAAAACCCTTTCTGTGTAGGCTGAAGTACCCCCGTACAGAGCCAGCCTTGAGTGGGGTGCTCCTACCCGGAGGGGCTCGAGCCATGGTCTCTGCATACGCTGAAGACGTCACCGCCTTCATGTCCTGCCACCAGGACATAGGAGTGGTGCACAAGGCGATCGAACGATACGAACAGGTGACAGGGGCCATGATTAACCAAGGCGAGTCAAACGGCCTACGATTAGGTGCCTGGAGAGGAGCCCCCCTCCCAGGACCCTTCAGATGGACTGACGGACCCATGCCCATCCTCAAGGTATGGTTCGGCCCTGACCTCCAGCTGGAGAAAAATTGGTCGGATGTACGAGCAAAGATCGGAGCCGCCGTTGGCAAGTGGCTCCGAAGAGACTTATCCTCAAAGGGCAGGGAAGAAGTATGTAGCACATACATCTTCCCCCTAATCCTTTACCGACTGTCTGTACTTCCACTGCCTGAGGACCGACTGAGGCTGATAGAGCGCCTGCTCTTCTCACTGCTCTAGAAACAGGGCAAGCCAATGGTCCGCAAACAGGTCTGCATCCAACGACCAAAAGACGGAGGCCTGGGAATGCCACACCTAGCGAGTCACCAACACACTTCCAGGCTGGCCTTCCTCAGCCGGACGCTAATAGAGGAACCGGTTTATGGGCAGACCGTAAGGAAGACCTTCCCTACGCTAACGCTCGACCCAGTCCAAACGACCAGACAGCGCAGGCCCAACGGTGAGAAACCGTTCCTAGCGGAGTGCCGAGAAGCTCTGTTAAAACTTCCCACGGGCAGCAGTCTGACACGTCCTCGTAAGACACTATATAGGGAATTAGTGGGGGGGGGGAGTCGCTTCAGACCCGCTAACCATCCGACACGGTCTATCGGCAGACGAACTCAGATCTTTATGGTACTGGACTCCGGGCACCAACTACCTGAGCAACTCCGAGTTCTCCCTCACCTGGAGGCTGGCTCGGAATGCACTGCCTCTCAACGACATGCTTTTCAAGATGGGCAAAACAGACCTACCCGACTCTACTCGCTGCAACACGGGGATGGAAGAAACGGCTGAGCACGCTTTCGTCCACTGCACCAAGGTCTGCCCACTCTGGGAGCACGTCAAGGAGCTAGCAGCCGGCATGGAACCCAGTAACCCTTTCCTGTCCCTCGACGTCGGTTACATTTGTGACAACGTGGTACCCTCATGGTCCCCGACCAAAGTGATGGTCTTCCGCACACTGCTGGCTGTAGCGAGAATGGTTGTATGGCAGACACGACTGAAGGAAGCATACGAAGGCGAATCCTTCTCCCATGAGCAGCTGATCTTATGCTTTAAACACCAGCTTAAAGAGAAGATTAGATGCGAGAGAAAGAGATTAGACCCCTTCAGCTTCAGCGAGAGATGGGTGAAAGCTGCTAGCTTGGTACACATTAAAAACTCCAGGATTGACTGGCTTTTCTGATGGACTTTCTCGATGGGCGGCCGAGGGTGCCGTTCCGTTCGGGACAGCTGACTCTCTCCCCGCCAGTGAACCAAGTAAAAACTAAAAACCCCCCAACTAGGTGAATGATTGGCCTCACAGACTGGAGCCAGAAATCAGTGGTGGTCCGTCAATAAATTGGATGCAGGGGTGTTATATGCCAGTATTTGGGGGTTCTGGTTTTGGGGATACAATGGGCTCCCAAGAAATCAATGGTCGTCCCCCCCCACCCTGCCACAGGTTTTCTCACAGCCCCATCCTTCATCATCATCATCTGCATCACTGTAAATATCTCAGAATTATTTATTGGACAGAGAAAACCCCCCCCCCCGAGTGACAAAGGCATGAAAGCTGACGGATGAACAGAATAGCTAAGAACAAAAACTGCCAAGCAAACGTTGAATAATCGGAACTAGCAAGGACCAAAACCCCCACTTCGACTTCATGTCACATTCAGATAGTGCATTTCTCTTGCATCTTGTACATAATCACTGTTTCGATGTATTCCTTTTTCGATTCATTTGTTTAATCAATTTGTATACATGTAAAATAGTACTATTTGTATAAATAAAATCAACTTGCATTTCTTCAAATTCTGTTGCAACTGGGAAATGAGGATTTTTGGTGGACGAAAATAAATTTCCAACGTAACTGTTAGAATTTGTGGACATGGATTTAAATTCGCAAATCTATTATTTTACAAGGAGGAAAATATCTGATCATGGCCGAACATGGAGTCTTCACAGAACCCAATATTTATCAATCAACGTGTGTAGCAAAAAAAAAAAAGGGGGGGGGCTGTCAGAGTATTGTCAGTCATCTTAAACGTTTTCTGCTTACCCCCAAAGGCGGGGGGGGGGGGCAACACTAAGATTTAGTGTTGAGACAATTTACGAAGTGCAATGAAAACCAAGTAGAATAAATAACACTCAAGTAGTTTTAAAAATTTAGTGATTTCCTATGAGAAAAAAAAAAAAAAAAAAAAGAGAAATAAGAGAAATGATGAAAAAAAAGCTGAAATAAATCCAAAGATTGTATTGTTATTGCTTTGAATAAATTAAATGGTTGAATTTCAAGGGAGTACAAGCAAGGAACGTGCCACTTGTTTTCATATCCCAAGTAGACGTCTTAATTTCAATTTAACTTGAAGCTAAAAATCATCCAATTATCAAAACATTCATTCCAGACTTCATGGAAAAAAGAAGTACCTTTGTCTCCATTCAACGAAAAAATTGAACATTTATATGGATGAACGGTGAAGTACTTAGTTTAAATTCAAAATTAGCTGGGACGTCGCATAAATATTAAGATTAAATTAGGAGAGAAAAAAAACTTGAATTTCCAAATCCTGAAAGATAAAGATAAAGAAAATTGCTAAAAATAAAAACAAAAAAAAAAAACTTTTTAAAGTTTGGGTTTAGAAAGGAACGAAAAAAAAAAATGTGCCTTCGTTTAATATTTTTGTGAATGAACGATACAAGTTCACTAAATCAATTAATTTGTATAAATGAAATTTACTGAGATATTGTGCAGAGAAAATGAAATTATTGAAGATTTCTTCAAAAATTAAGTCTAGAAGTTTGGCTTACACCACAAAAACATTTCCTGTTGGTGTTTGCAAAGATCGAAAAATTGTTCAAATTTCTTTTTGTTTCAACAGATTTGTATTGATTTCATTGTCTGTCTTTCCAAAAAATAAAATATTCTTCCAAAAAACGAAATAGATATAAAATAACTTACTTCAATTAGAGCCAAGAATTCAGCCTGTTTTGCCCGTGTCTCTGTTGACAACAGGTTTCTGGCCCAATCTTCGGAATCAAAGTGTAGTATCTGCTCCACGGCATAGACCGAGGAGTCGGTACTGACGCTTGTCCGTTGAGTGGGCCGGAGTTTGTGTGCAGGGTATCAAAGACCGAGTGCGCCGGTGCAAACGTTGGCCAATGAGGTTATACCGAGGCTGCGTTTGCTAAGCGCAACGGGAGGCCTTTGGATTCGTCCTTAGGTTCTCCCATCATTACTCGGCCCAGCTTTCGCAGGTAACTGCGTCGGCTGGAGCCATTTTTTGGCGGTAAGTTACTGTTTCTTCCCACGTTAAGCCCGACCTTGTGTCAGATATTGCTGCGGTGGGACAGTGATTAAATACATACTTCTTTTATACCAGTCACTCTCTTTCATCACTCTTTCTATAAAATACATAGTCTCTCTCCCCCTCTCAGTCTAAAAGTCACTTCCCCTTCCTCCCGAGAAATCCAGCAGGAGGCAAAAACCTTAAATCTCTCCCCCCCTTCTCTTTCTTGTCAAAGTCTATACAGAAAAGAGGAGGTAACTAATCCTTCCGTAAATGATTACAATTAGACTGATGCCAGAGCAAGGTTGCCATTTTGGCCTTTTTCAGGCTATATATGGCCTTTTTCGAAATCATTGGCCATGAACTTTTTTGGTTTGGTCGTATTTAGATTTTTAGCCTTTTCTCGTTTCCTACGAATATTTCGTTAAAAATCTGACAATACTGGTCTTGAGCTTTTCTTCTTTGGCTAGAAAAGAAAAACAGACCAAAAGTTTGTCGAAAAACAATTCCAAGAGAACTTGGTTTTGTCACCAGTGTTGGCAATTTTGTGCGTTTCGTGTTTTGGCAGTTCGAATATTGGTAAATTAGCAGGGTCATTTTTCAACATTTTAAGCATATTTTGGGTGTTTGGGGATCATTTGGGGGATTTGGGGCCTTCAAGTAGCCAAATTAAGGTGAAACTAATTTTAGAGTTAGCAACACTATTTGTCACCAACTCTCTAAAAATTTTATTGGGCTTGGCCAGGGCCACCAGATTGAGTCTCAAATTATACAATTAATTGATTATTTCGGATGCAGGTGAAAAGAATTATATGCAATTAAACTTATATGCAGTGCAGGGAGGGGGGAGAAATAATTCTGATGAGAATTTATTTGGGGTCAGGTAGAGAATATGTACGGCTCTGAGTTGCCAATGCGAGGGGCTCAGGAGTCGTCTTGAGATCTCAAGAACCCTACCCACAAGTTCTCGTGTGTGGTAACCCCACATCAATCCGACCTTGTGTCACATTTTGCTCTCATGGGGACTCGGACAAATAGGATATGCATGTTTTTATGGAAGAGAGAAATGGTTTTTAATAAGAATTCCTGTGTTGAATTCACCTTAGGGTCAGTGAAAGTATAGTCCACGGACTTCGCTGAGAAATTTACCGGGGAGAGACTCCTAGGGGGAAAAAACGTCGAAATTGAATAAAACTCAATTTCATCGTTCGAATATTTGTGGTATTAGTAAGAGAAAAGATTAGGAAAAAACAAAAACGGTCATAAAAATTATTTATGTACAGCTCTTATAGAAATGAAACGGAGAGATTTTGAAAACAAAAGCTGTTACACAGTGAACAAAAAATTAGTACGATGATTTGTACTTTTACAAAGTTTTCACGAGGAAAACAGATTTCAAAAATATTCATTTGATGATTTTTTAAAATTTATAATTGCTGTTAAATAATGAGTTTCACACAAATATAAAGTTAGATAAATTTTGTTCACTTTTTTTAAAAATGTAAAATGCAGCTTGGTTGAATAGACACCGAAACATTATTTATGAATTTAAAAAACTAAAAAAATAAAGTAAAATGTTGTTCTAGGCGAGTTTTTATCTTTATTTGCTAAATTATACTCAAGGCTATTTCCATATTAACATTGATTCTTGTACTGATTTTTTAAGAATTATTTATTATTGTTAATTCAATTTTTCAAAACCTTCTTTCATTCTTTCACTCATAGTTAAAGATGGAAATTTATGTTATTTTAACAAATCAAACGTAAAGTATTGGAAAAAATGAATTTTTAAAACTTAATTTTGGGTAATTTTTCATATATATATATATATAAATCATTTTTAATTGAACAACATTTTTTACGGATGGTCGTAACTAATCAAGTCTTGCTCGTCAAATGACCTCCGGACGTTAAAAAGAAACTGTTGACTCCATTTTATTTGTCTTATCTTTCAACGCTTCAAATCCCCCATACTTGTCGTCTGCTATTGTTGACATAACCTGTCAATCACTTTATCGATTATTGATGAATGATTATACAAAACCCAGCAGTTGAAAAAGCGACATTTCATTGTTTTTCACGCAGCCTTTGACGAGGTCTTAACACATTTCGGTTATAATAAAATATTTTTTTCAAATTGATTTAAAACCATTCCACGCTTAAATTACTTTTATTTTTTTAGTAACACATTTTCAATTTTTTAAAATTTCACGACCTGTCAATAAAATGACGGCAAAATGATTAATTTATTGATTGAAAAGTGAACATCTATTCTAGAAGTTAAATACGTTTTAATCTACGAAATCTGTTTTTCTTTTATTTTGACGATACTTTGCGTTTTTCTTTTTCTAATAAAAACAAGAAAAAACTTAGGAATACATTTTTCAAACTTGAATTACTTTTTGAAATAGGGTGTCGAAGATTTCGAAAGTTCTGTAGGCATGTATATGATGTGTGTTTTTATTGTTTTCTTTCATTTTTGGTTAAGTAATAAAATATAGTTTGGGTCACTATGAAATATCAATAACGACACCATTATCGATGGCAGTAGAATTTTAAATTTATAAAAATTTTCTACCATTAGAGGTTATTGTAAAATACGAATGATTTTAGAGAAAAAAAACTTTGCATTTAATCACCTGTCGATTGAACTGGGCGAAAAATGGGTTACATTTTGCAGGGGAAAAAGTAAGGATTTCTCTAAATATTTGGGGCATTTTTTTTAAGAGGTGTTTGTATCATATTGTGATAAACGTAAATCAAAATTCATACTTTCCCAGATTAGCATAGTCCTCTTTTCGAATTAATCAATTAGTGAGAAGTGGTGGGCACATGGAAGCAAGGTCCAACTACAAAGGAGGGCCTGATGGTAAAAAGGTTAAGAACAACTGATATAAATTATATGTACGTGAGCATTGAGGAAGGGAGATAACTCTGCATAATTCCATATATATGTATTTTATCGGTCGAAGGGAGGTAACTCTAATATAATGGTGGATAATCGTTTTTTATTAATCAAATTAAAATAACGTTTTTTTCCATAAAGATTTTGTACTCAGAGCGGGTATTTGAGAACGCCCCCAATCTCCCGATGGAGGGGTCCTCAAAAGTTTAATGAATAGTGGTTCATCTTCTGCATTTCCACATGCAACACTCACTTAATGTTGGAAGGGGCCCCCACAAGGAGCTAAGCCCCCTTCCCCTGTCTCCAAATCTCTTGTTCTGTTATGCGAGCTTGACGTGTCTAGCCAGCGATGTGCTGACCGGCTTGGACCGTTACCATTTTTTCAGTTATTTTGCCGCATGTCTGTGAGAAAAAAGAGCCCCTTCTCTTTTCTAATGGACCAGGATTGATTGTGCACCTGAAGAAGGCCGTAGAATGGGTCAGCCAAAACAAAACATGTAAAACGGAAAGAATAGTAAGATGGAGGAACTTTTGATGAGAAAATATGTCTTTAGGAAACCTCCCCGTGGGGCGTCCCCCCTCAGGATAAAACCACCTAAGACGAAACAAACCCCCAAAGTAGAAAAAAACAAGCAAACCTCAATTGAGCTTTTTGTTATGTTATAATTTGATTATTATTTGTGACAGTAATTTTTTTTTTACCTAGCCTCATGATCACACATTTTAAAAACTTGATATCTTTGAGTCACCCCAAAATTAAAAAATAATACCACCATATTTCCTCTCATTATTATTACCTGAGTAAAATGGTTTATCTATCGCACATTTTTAAAACTTAACAATTATTCTTTGAGGCTTCGAAAAATCAAAGATAACAAATAAAAACAGGATTTTATTCTCTGATTTATTTAACGAATATTTCCATAGATAAGAATAAATAAGATATTATTCAAAATTTGCAAATTCAGTTCAAAATTTAAAATTTTACTTCAATTTTAAAAATATTGAAGCGATCATTTCGATGTCGTCACAATGACGTAATAATAGTTGGTCATTTTGGGCAAGCAAGTCATTCGGATAATCTCAGAGAAAGAGTCAAGATGAGATTTTTGAAATAGATGTTTGTTTTTTTTTCATTTTCGCTCGGGTGTAGCAATTTCTTTTTTTCATTCGAACCTGAAAACCAGAGCTGAAAATTTTCACAGAAAACAAAGCCCGAAGTCTCGTGCCAAAGTTCGGTCTGTGGGTGAGTCAAGAATCAGAAAACTGAAGGCCAGAGTCTGTTAATTTCAGGTAAATATCTATCGATCTATCTTTCTATTCATTTCTTTCTCACTCTGTCTCTCTACCTCTCTCTCTCCCTCTCTCTCACCCAACTGAGAAGTACATTTAAAGTACCAAACAAATCTGTTTAAGAGAAAAATCAAGTATTTTAATTTTAAATTTAATTATATATCACTATTTTATTAGTATTATTATATTTTTAAAGACAACAAATCTCCCATAACATCTCAGTTTAATTTTGAACTAAACTGTTTTTAAACTTTTATTTCATTTCATTTCGATGTCGAAATAAATTTTAAACTAAACTAGACACTGGTGACCACAGACGGTAATTTATTTATATTTATATATATATATATATATATATATATATATATATATATATATATATATATATATATATTGTGGCGGACCTACGATAAGTTTTTAAAAACAAATGAATAGCCCGTTTGTCGCACAAAATGTATATATATTTATTTAACTAAAATAAAATAAAAGTGAGTTTTAGCCATTTTTATATTCATATTATTTCTTTTACTAAGTCCTAGAGGGCGACGCTAAAAGATTTTGACGTCATTTTGTTCGAGTTATGACGTGTCATCACAATGACGTATTACCATAAGATGCAAGTAAAATCAGGCAAATAAACTCAATGCAAGAATTTGAGAGATGACCAGGGAGAAAATATTTGGATGAATCTGTTCAGCCAGAAGTTTTATCCCCCGAAAATACTTGACTGCTTTTCGATTGCAGAGGAGCAAAACCAGGAACAATGTCAGTTTTTAAATATGGCATTTTTCCTTTTCTTAACAGTAAAGTTAGGCAAGTATTTTTCATTTTGATGACGAAAATGCATTTCCCTCCTAAAATATAGGCATGAACTTGAATAGTAATATAACATTCTTATCAGGAAAAGTCAGCCAAAAATGTCAAAAAACATAGGTTTCTTTCAGTTTTCACACCATTTTACTTATTTATGTATGTGGAACATCTACAGGTGGCACTAATCAACCTATAAAGCTGAAAATTTTGCATTAGTATTGCACTGGACCCACTCTGAAATAGTTTGGGGGATTTTTTGGAAAAGTTTTTCTTGCCCCTCTCCGCACACACAAAAAAAATACAATATTTTAGTTCCTTTTCCAGATAGATTTCTAAATTTAATTTAAAAAAATATATTTGAAACTGTCAATATTACCCCAAACTGTCAACATCAACCAAAACATACTTTTCTTCAGTTTTCAAGTGATTCTGGCTATGTACGTATCTATATGTCATGCATACAAGCTTGGCCGATGAAGCTAGAAGTTGGTCCCTAAGTTAATGTTTAGCAGCAATCATCAGGACCTTTTTCTGATCCAACAAAAATGGAGAGAATTAACTTATTCATTGATCACCTCTTTTTCCAATTTTCTGATTCGATCCCATCTCTCCAAAAATGGACTCAACATGCTGCCAGAAGATATTGATCATGTGACAGTTTCTATGGAGTGACTAACCAGACCTGTTTGTTTATACATGACATAAAATACTTCTATTGACATCTCTGAACAATTTACACTAAAAATATATATTCAACATTAAAGTACTCATTAATTCAAGTTATAAAAATGTATGAAACTTGGAACAAAATTACATGCTCATTAGTAAAGAGAAATATTTACCAAGTACATTTTATTTATTTATTTTCCTTAATGCTTCTCAATATCTCAGCTGATAACTCCGAAAATTGACCTATCAATTCATTTTCTACCCCGGATGATTTTCATTTATTCAAGTTATTCTTAAAAATATTTATACTTGGAATATTTCTTACATAAGTAGGTAAACTATTCCAGTATTCCAGAATTCTTTGGGAGAGAAAAATCAAATTGTTCTTGTGAATTTGTTTTTGTAATAGACCTAGCTAGTAAATTCTCCAGCCAATCTGACTTATTAAACAATAGAATTCTGTAATAAGTAAAGCCATTTGATACTGTGAAAGTTTCCAATAAGTCTCCTTTCAGTCTCCTCTCAAAGAAAGTAGTTTTCAGTCTATCAAAATGACTTAAATCTCTCATGCCACAAATCATTCTTGTAAATTTTCTGGTAATTGTTTGGAATAGGTTCACCAAAACATCATGCTGATATTTTGCAAGGGAGATAACTTCTCAGTAGACATGATCAGATGCTGCTGTTGGAATATTGCAGAACAAATGAAAGTAGAAAACTTAACTATTGAAACTGTATTTGATAAAATTTACCAACAAAGGATATAAGTTAGGATTAGAGTCAGGTTTGCAACTGACATAATGAAAAGATTATTCATCCCAGAGTTACAAATATGGAAAAAATAAATAAATATTTGAAATTATTAAAAAAATACTTTGTCTCTCTCATTTCTGAGACTGTTTCTCTGCAGAAATTCATACAGGGAAAATGATTTTTTTTTCTGATAAATAGAAAGATCTAGGCTCAATAAAATTTGTTGTGGTACAAAAGATTTGATTAAAATAACGACAATTTCTTCTAAATAAAATCAAATGATTAGATAAAAACGTTTATCTCTTTTTATCATAAGCAACATTCATCCTGGTCATCACTCTTTCAAAATAATGTTTGCGTGAACCTATTCCAAACAATTACCAATTTTTGCTGTACTGTCTCTAATTTCAAAATCAAATTTCAATTACTGCTTAACCAACCAATTTTAGAGATAGTTTTTTAAATGTTTTTCAAAATTAGGCTATTTAGAAAATTGAATACCTAAGTTTGTCTCTTCCAATCAATACTTTTTGTAATGGTTGATTTTCCGATGTGTATGTGTAATTTTTATTTCCTATGCCAAGGTACATTACTTGACACATATCCACACAAAATTTTCAATTCCACGGAGACTACCACAGATCTAAATTTTTCAAGTCTTCCGGTGCTATTTTAAATACATTTGATGCAACTCATAATTTTAAATTGTCAGCAAATATTTCTACCATACATTTCAATGTCTCTGGAAGATCATATATGAACATTATGAACAATAACGGCACCCAAATAGATCCCTGTGGTACCCCAGACACAACAGGGTTTGTGTCAGAAAAAGCATCCCCAACTTTAACTTTCATTTTTCCATCTATTAAAAGATCTTCTTCAATGCTTATTACATTTTCCGAAATCCCCAGATTTTCCATTTTTACAAGAAATCTATAATACGAGACAAAAAATCCATTAAGTGAGGTACCATCAAAAGCGGTACTAATATCTAAATACAAAATGGCAGCACAGCCTTGAATTAAGTATTCATTTATAACATCAATAGTTTCTCACAAATTAGATAGCATTGATTTCTCAGAAACAAAATCATGCCGATTTACTTCGATGCTATGCTTCTCAAATTCAAATATATGCTTTCCGATAAACTTCTCTCAAATTTTACACAATATATATATTGAAGACACAAGTCTGTAGTTGCATGTTGAATGTAATAAACCTATTTATCTACAACTATGATATCATTGAAGTTTGGTAAAATGTTAGTGCTATAGTTTTACATATGGATTTATTTTGATTGGCAGGTCTTGAGGCAGTGATGTTACACCAATACAGAGAGCGGTGACCACACCTTAACATTAGACCAGTGACCCAGTGGAGGGCAGGAGATCCACAAAGAGATGCAGCAACTTGAAACATTACAAGATTTTTCTCTTTAAGAGTAAGGGCTGAAGGACTTTTGCTTTAGTGCAATACTGCCCTGAAATTAAAAATAAACTAAGATGAATCGAGACAAGTGGGCCTGTAAGGTAGGCAGATATTTTCCTTTTCTTCTCCTTGAATTTAATTTGCTAGTTTTTGTTGTTGTGGTCAAGTTTGTCTAACATTCCTACCAACCTGAACTTATCATATTGACAGGTCACTAAGTCTGCTTGTTTTAGATCATCTATTTTTCTTGACCGCCAGTTGGTTGGAACTGTACAGTAAATCAAAGCTCTACAGTTCAATGTCCTAATTGGTAAATTTAAATGCTGCAATACTTGTTTCTGACACCAGTGTATAGTGATAAAAGCTCATAGTCCCCGGTACAGTATCGATACCAGAAAATCACTTATTTAAGACCAGACATGGGAAGCGATTGGTTCAGCCTCAAGTAGAAAAAAAAATATGAATAAAATTGGAACTTTGATTCTATGATATGAATTTGAACAGTAATTGCAAACTGCAAACTGGCCTTTGCTATTGTGCATTGTGCTGTACCTCCTATTCTGTTGCAGGATGATTTTCTATGATTAGTTGCAAAAAAGACCCATTCTGCTTTCAATCCTTTCATCTAGAGTGAAATATCTGAAGCTTTAAAACTGTTGCTTTAGGGGTAAAACACAATTGTTATGGAGATAGCTCGTAGCAAAGTGTTTAAGCAAATTTTCATTATACGTATGATATAGGCAAATATATGAATTCAGTTTTTCACAGATTTGCATTTTATTCTTCTCGAACTAATCAGTTAGTGGGAAAATGTGAGAAGGGGGGCACATGGAGGCAAAGTCAAACTACAAAAGGGGGTGCGGGTGGTCTATTTATTCGCTGTCCCACCACAGCAAAATATCACACAAGGCCGAGCTTAACGTGGGGAAAATAGGAGCGCTCCATCCAAAAATGGCTCTAGCCGACGTGGCTTTGGTTTGCTAAGCAACCAAAGCAACCTCCTCCATGAAAGTGTCAAGACAAGTCCCAATCTGCTCCGTTGAGTGCAATGGAGCAGTGCTGCCCTGGGGCAACGGATCCCCTGCAGCTGGGCCAACTTATAGAAAGGCAACCGGAAGGCAACGTGTCAGTACCAGTGCCACAGTCTCTGCTGGGGAACAGATACTACACTTTGATCTTGCCGAAAATGCCAGAAAAAGGGAGTTCTATTTATTTACTGTCCAACCACAGCAAAATTTGACACAAAGTCAGGCTTAACGTGGGAAAAATAGGAGACACCCTTCCAAAAATGGCTCCAGCTAACGAGGCTTCGGTTTTGCTTTGCAACCAAAGCAACCTCTGCCACGAAAGCGTCAACCAGGGGACCTGCTCTCTTAAGTGCAATGGAGCAGTGCTGCTCAGGGGAAACTGACAGCCCACAGCTACGTTGAGCAATAATAGGAGAGCCCAAGAACGAGTCCAAAGGCTCCCCAATGCGCTTAGCAGTGCGTAGCCTCAGTAAAACCTCATTGGCTAACGCATTGCACTGGCGCACTCGGTCTTTGACACACACTCCCTCTCCGGCCCATTCGGCAGGCAAATGTCAGTACTGACTCCTCGGGCTCTGCCGTGGAATAGATACCTCACTTTGATGCTGCCAAAAAGGCCAGAAAAAGGGATGCGGTGGTAATATATTTAGAATCACCGATTTAAATTATATGTACGCGAGCACTAAGGAAGGGAGATAACTCTAGATAATTCAATATACATGTCGCTTAACAGTTGAAGGGAGGTAACTCTGATATTATAATGGTGGATAATCCTAGTCTTATGAAGAGTCAGATGCTACTTGAAAAAACATATTTTTCAACATAAATTGTGAGCTCAGTGCGGGTATTTGAAAACGCTCCCAGTCTACTGATGGAAAGGTCATGAGAAAGCTTGATAAACACTGAGTAATACTTGGCAAATGTTAAAAGGGAGCTAAGCCCACTCCCTTGCTCTGTTGGTTGGGGCTGCCCAGAGATGTACTGTCTGGCTTGATTGTTTTCATTTTCTTCCAGTTGGTTTATTTCATGTATGTTAAAAAGAAAAAGAGCCCTTCTACTTTCACTGATCAGGATTGATTATACTCATGAGGAAAATCATAAAATAGGTCAACCGAAACAAAAATACAGGTGAAATGCAAAGATTAGTATGAAGAAACGACAGTGAATCCTTAGATGGGAAAATTACTTCCATTCCAGTTCATTTACATGAAAACAATGATATTTTTACACATCAAAAAATCCTACACATTGCGATAGAGCGAGCAATGGGCAATTACACCTGAAAAATTAATCCCAAATGGCTGTGACGCCAAAACAACATGATGCCTAACAGCACAGCACGTGGACGAAAGAGGCTGACCATAGTCATTCCCGCTGATTGTGAGTCCTATGTTACCCGATAACGGAGAAAGTGAACAAGGAAAGCGAACTACGGTCATTCCAAACGCTTGTGACTCCGATGTGGCATGGGCGCTACGATAGAACAGGCTGAAGAACAATGGAAACCACAGTCATTCCCAACGGTTGTAATTCCGATAGGGCATGTAGCCCTATGGCGGAGTCACCAAACGAGGAAAGCGAACAACATTCTTTCCCAACGGTTGTGGGTCCATTTTGGCGGCATCCTACGGCAGAGCAGGCGGTAGAGGAAAGCAAAAAACAGTCATTCACAACGGTTGTGAGTCCGATAGGGCATAGGCCCCACAGCGGATTAGGCAGAAGAGGAAGGCAAAAAACAGTCATTCCCAACGGTTATGAGTCCGATGAGGCATGCACTGCATGGCAAAGCAGGCAGAATAGGAAGGCAAACCCCAGTCATTCCCAACGGTTGTAACACTGATAGGGCATGGGCCCTACGGCGGAGCAGGCAGAAGAGGAAAGCAAACCACAGTCATTCCAAAAAGTTATGAGTCCAAATGATAATGGAATCCTACGGCAGATCAGGTAGAAAAAAGTGACAGGTTAAGGCAATCAGGAACGATGATGACGATGGAAAGAGAAGGAATATTGAAATTGGATAGAAAGTAAATGACAATGAACAGTAGACCAAATTTCAAATGAGAGTCTTATGACTGCAGGGGATATATCACATTTTCTCTGCATTATTCTCCCCTTCATCATGATTTTGTTTTTTTTTTTCTTATTCAAAAACAATTCTAATTTGGGTATGCAGATATATATATATATATATATCTCAGGGATTTGGACGCCCCTGCCATGCATAGTTCGGATTGTTTCCCAATGGTTGTGAGTCTGATAGGGCATGGGCCCTACAGCAGAGCAGACATGAGGGACGCACACCACAGTCATTCCCAACGGTTGTAACACTGATAGGGCATGGGCCCTACGGCAGAGCAGGCGGAAGAGGAATGCAAAAAACAGTCATTCCCAACGGTTGTAACACTGATAGGGCATGGGCCCTACGGCGGAGCAGGCGGAAGAGGAAAGGCAAAAAACAGTCACTCCCAACGGTTGTAACACTGATAGGGCATGGGGAGCCCTACGGCGGAGCAGGCGGAAGAGGAAGGCAAAAAACAGTCATTCCCAGCGGTTGTAACACTGATAGGGCATGGGCCCTACTGCTGAGCAAGCGGGAGAGGAACGCAAGAAAAGAGTCATTCCCAACGGTTGTAACACTGATGGGGCATGGGGGCCCCTACAGTGGAGCAGCCGGAAGAGGAAGGCAAAAAACAGTCATTCCCAACGGTTGTATCACTGATAGGGCATGGGCCCTACGGCGGAGCAGGCGGAAGAGGAAGGCAAAAAACAGTCATTCCCAACGGTTGTAACACTGATAGGGGATGGGCCCTACGGTGGAGCAGGCGGAAGAGGAATGCAAAAAAACTGTTATTCCCAACGGTTGTAACACTGATAGGGCATGGGCCCTACGGCTGAGCAAGCGGAAGAGGAACGCAAGAAAAGAGTCATTCCCAACGGTTGTAACACTGATAGGGCATGGGGGGCCCTACAGAGGAGCAGGCGGAAGAGGAAGGCAAAAAACAGTCATTCCCAACAGTTGTATCACTGATAGGGCATGGGCCCTACGGCGGAGCAGGCGGAAGAGGAACGCAAGAAAACAGTCATTTCCAACGGTTGTAACACTAATATGGCATGGGCCCTACGGCGGAGCAGGCGGAGGAGGAAGGCAAAAAACAGTCATTCCCAACGGTTGTAACACTGATAGAGCATGGGCCCTACGGTGAAGCAGGCGGAAGAGGAAGGCAAAAAACAGTCATTCCCAACGGTTGTAATACTGATAGGGCATGGGCCCTACGGCGGAGCAGGCGGAAGAGGAAAGCAAACCCCAGTCATTCCCAACGGTTGTAACACTGATAGGGCATGGGCCCTACAGCGGAGCAGGCGGATGAGGAAGGCAAAAAACAGTCATTCCCAACGGTTGTAACACTGATAGGGCATGGGCCCTACAGAGGAGCAGGCGGAAGAGGAAGGCAAAAAACAGTCATTCCCAACGGTTGTGACACTGATAGGGCATGGGCCCTACGCAGGGCAGGCGGAAGAGGAAGGCAAACCCCAGTCATTCAAAACGGTTGTAACATTGATAGGTCATGGGCCCTACGGCGGAGCAGGCGGAAGAGGAAGGCAAACCCCAGTCATTCCCAAAGGTTGTAACACTGACAGGGCATGGGCCCTACGGTGGAGCAGGCGGAAGAAGAAGGCAAAAAACAGTCATTCCCAACGGTTGTATCACTGATAGGGCATGGGCCCTACGGTGGAGCAGGCGGAAGAGGGACGCAAGAAAACTGTCATTTCCAACAGTTGTAACACTGATGGGGCATGGGCCCTACGGCGGAGCTGGCGGAAAAGGAAGGCAAACCCCAGTCATTCCCAAAGGTTGTAACACTGATAGGGCATGGGCCCTACGGCGGAGCGGGCGGAAGAAGAAGGCAAACCACAGTCATTCCAAAAAGTTATTAGTCCAAATGATAATGGAATCTTACGGCGGATCAGGTAGAAAAAAGTGACATGTTGAGGCAATCAGGAACGATGATGACGATGAAAAGAGAAGGAATATTGAAATTGGATTGAAAGTAAATGACAATGAACAGTAGATCAAATTTCAAAATGAGTCTCATGACTGCCGGGGATATATCACATTTTCTCTGCATTATTCTCCCCTTCATCATGATTTTGTTTCTTTTCTTTTCTTATTCAAAAACAATTCTAATTTGGGTATGCAGATATATATATACATATATCTCAGGGATTTGGACGCCCCTGCCATGCATAGTTCGGATTGTTTCCCAATGGTTGTGAGTCTGATTGGGCATGGGCCCTACAGCAGAGCAGACATGAGGGAGGCAAACCATAGTCATTCCCAACGGTTGTAACACTGATAGGGCATGGGCCCTGCAGCGGAGCAGGCGGAAGAGGAAGGCAAACCCCATTCATTCCCAACGTTTGTAACACTGATAGGGCATGGGCCCTACGGCGGAGCAGGCGGAAGAGGAAGGCAAAAAACAGTCATTCCCAACGGTTGTAACACTGATAGGGCATGGGGGGGCCCTACGGCGGAGCAAGCAGGTGAGGAAGGCAGAAAACAGCCATTCCCAACGGTTGTAACACTGATAGGGCATGGGCCTACGGCGGAGCAGGCGGAAGAGGAAGGCAAAAAACAGTCATTCCCAACGGTTGTAACACTGATAGGGCATTAGCCCTACGGCGGAGCAGGCGGAAGAGGAAGGCAAACCCCAGTCATTCCCAACGGTTGTAACACTGATAGGGCATGGGCTCTACTGCGGAGAAAGCGGAAGAGGAAGGCAAAAAACAGTCATTCCCAACGGTTGTATCACTGATAGGGCATGGGCCCTACGGCGGAGCAGGCGGAAGAGGAACGCAAGAAAACAGTCATTTCCAACGGTTGTAACACTGATAGGGCATGGGCCCTACAGCGGAGCAGGCGGAAGAGGAAGGCAAACCCCAGTCATTCCCAACGGTTGTAACACTGATAGGGCATGGGCCCTAAGGTGGAGCAGGCGGAAGAGGAAGGCAAAAAACAGTCATTCCCAACGGTTGTAACACTGATAGGGCATGGGCCCTACAGCAGAACAGGCGGAAGAGGAAGGCAAAAAACTGTCATTCCCAACGGTTGTAACAATGATAGGGCATGGGCCCTACGGCCGAGCAGGCGGAAGAGGAACGCAAGAAAACTGTTATTCCCAACGGTTGTAAAACTGATAGGGCATGGGCCCTACGGCTGAGCAAGCTGAAGAGAAACGCAAGAAAACAGTCATTCCCAAAAGTTGTAAGACTGATAGAGCATGGGCCCTACAATGGAGCAGGCAGAAGAGGAAGGCAAAAAACAGTCATTCCCAACGGTTGTATCACTGATAGGGCATGGGCCCTACGGCGGAGCAGGCGGAAGAGGAACGCAAAAAACAGTCATTCCCAACGGTTGTAACACTGATAGGGCATGGGCCCTACGGCGGAGCAGGCGGAAGAGGAAGGCAAACCCCAGTCATTCTCAACGGTTGTAACACTGATAGGGCATGGGCCCTACAGCAGAGCAGGCGGAAGAGGAACGCAAGAAAACAGTCATTTCCAACATGTGTAACACTGATAGGGCATGGGCCCTACGGCGGAGCAGGCGGAAGAGGAAGGCAAAAAACAGTCATTCCCAACGGTTGTAACACTGATAGAGCATGGGCCCTACGGCGGAGCAGGCGGCAGAGGAAGGCAAACCCCAGTTATTCCCAACGGTTGTAACACTGATAGGGCATGGGCCCTACAGCGGCGCAGGCGGAATAGGAAGGCAAACCCCAGTCATTCCCAACGGTTGTAACACTGATAGGGCATGGGCCCTACAGCGGAGCAGGCGGAAGAGGAACGCAAGAAAACAGTCATTTCCAACATGTGTAACACTGATAGGGCATGGGACCTACGGAGGAGCAGGCGGAAGAGGAAGGCAAAAAACAGTCATTCCCAACGGTTGTAACACTGATAGAGCATGGCCCTACGGCGGAGCAGGCGGAAGAGGAAGGCAAACCCCAGTCATTCCCAACGGTTGTAACACTGATAGGGCATGGGCCCTACGGCGGAGCAGGCGGAAGAGGAAAGCAAACCCCAGTCATTCCCAACGATTGTAACACTGATAGGGCATGGGCCCTACAGCGAAGCAGGCTGAAGAGGAAGGCAAACCCCAGTCATTCCCAAAGGTTGTAACACTGACAGGGCATGGGCCCTACGGCGGAGCAGGCGGAAGAGGAAGGCAAACCTCAGTCATTCCAAAAAGTTATGGGTCCAAATGATAATGGAATCTTACGGCGGATCAGGTAGAAAAAAGTGACATGTTGAGGCAATCAGGAACGATGATGACGATGAAAAGAGAATGAATATTGAAATTGGATTGAAAGTAAATGACAATGAACAGTAGATCAAATTTCCAAAAAGAGTCTTATGACAGCAGGGGATATATCACATTTTCTCTGCATTATTCTCCCCTTCATCATCATTATGTTTTTTTTTCTTATTCAAAAACAATTCTAATTTGGGTATGCAGATATATATATACATATATCTCAGGGATTTGAACGCCCTTGCCATGCATGGTTCGGATTGTTTCCCAATGGTTGTGAGTCTGATAGGGCATGGGCCCTACAGCAGCGCAGACATGAGGGAGGCAAACCACAGTCATTCCCAACGGTTGTAACACTGATAGGGCATGGGGGGCCCTACAGTGGAACGGGCGGAAGAGGAAGGCAAACCCCAGTCATTCCCAACGGTTATAACACTGATAGGGCATGGGCCCTACGGCGGAGCAGGCGGAAGAGGAACGCAAACCCAAGTCATTCCAAAAAGTTATGAGTCCAAATGATAATGGAATCTTACGGCGGATCAGGTAGAAAAAAGTGACAAGTTGAGGCAATCAGGAACGATGATGAAGATGAAAAGAGAAGGAATATTGAAATTGGATTGAAAGTAAATGACAATGAACAGTAGATCAAATTTCAAAAAAGAGTCTTATGACTGCCGGGGATATATCACATTTTCTCTGCATTATTCTCCCCTTCATCATGATTTTGTTTTTTTTTTTTATTCAAAAACAATTCTAATTTGGGTATGCAGATATATATATACATATATCTCAGGGATTTGGACGCCCCTGCCATGCATAGTTCGGATTGTTTCCCAATGGTTGTGAGTCTGATAGGGCATAGGCCCTACAGCAGAGCAGACATGAGGGAGGCAAACCACAGTCATTCCCAACGGTTGTAACACTGATAGGGCATGGGGGGGCCCTTCAGTGGAACGGGCGGAAGAGGAAGGCAAACCCCAGTCATTCCCAACGGTTATAACACTGATAGGGCATGGGCCCTACGGCGGAGCAGGCGGAAGAGGAAGGCAAAAAACAGTCATTCTCAACGGTTGTAACACTGATAGGGCATGGGGGGCCCTACGGTGGAGCAGGCAGAAGAGGAAGGCAGAAAACAGCCATTCCCAACGGTTGTAACACTGATAGGGCATGGGCCTACGGCGGAGCAGGTGGAAGAGGAAGGCAAAAAACAGTTATTCCCAACGGTTGTAACACTGATAGGGCATTAGACCAACGACGGAGCAGGCGGAAGAGGTAGGCAAAAAAAAGGCATTCCCAAGGGTTGTAACGCTGATGGGGCATTGGCCGTACAGCGGAGCAGGCGGAAGAGGAAGGCAAAAAACAGTCACTCCCAACAGTTGTAACACTGATAAGGCATGGGGGGCCCTACGGCGGAGCAGGCGAAAGAGGAACGCAAGAAAACTGTTATTCCCAACGGTTGTAACACTGATAGGGCATGGGCCCTACGGCTGAGCAAGCGGAAAAGGAACGCAAGAAAAGAGTCATTCCCAACGGTTGTAACACTGATAAGGCATGGGGGGCCCTACGGCGGAGCAGGCGGAAGAGGAAGGCAAACCCCATTCATTCCCAACGTTTGTAACACTGATAGGGCATGGGCCCTACGGCGGAGCAGGCGGAAGAGGAAGGCAAAAAACAGTCATTCCCAACGGTTGTAACACTGATAGGGCATGGGGGGGCCCTACGGCGGAGCAAGCAGGTGAGGAAGGCAGAAAACAGCCATTCCCAACGGTTGTAACACTGATAGGGCATGGGCCCTACAGCGGAGCAGGCGGAAGAGGAACGCAAGAAAACAGTCATTTCCAACATGTGTAACACTGATAGGGCATGGGACCTAAGGTGGAGCAGGCGGAAGAGGAAGGCAAAAAACAGTCATTCCCAACGGTTGTAACACTGATAGAGCATGGCCCTACGGCGGAGCAGGCGGAAGAGGAAGGCAAACCCCAGTCATTCCCAACGGTTGTAACACTGATAGGGCATGGGCCCTACGGCGGAGCAGGCGGAAGAGGAAAGCAAACCCCAGTCATTCCCAACGATTGTAACACTGATAGGGCATGGGCCCTACAGCGAAGCAGGCTGAAGAGGAAGGCAAACCCCAGTCATTCCCAAAGGTTGTAACACTGACAGGGCATGGGCCCTACGGCGGAGCAGGCGGAAGAGGAAGGCAAACCACAGTCATTCCAAAAAGTTATGGGTCCAAATGATAATGGAATCTTACGGCGGATCAGGTAGAAAAAAGTGACATGTTGAGGCAATCAGGAACGATGATGACGATGAAAAGAGAAGGAATATTGAAATTGGATTGAAAGTAAATGACAATGAACAGTAGATCAAATTTCCAAAAAGAGTCTTATGACAGCAGGGGATATATCACATTTTCTCTGCATTATTCTCCCCTTCATCATGATTATGTTTTTTTTTCTTATTCAAAAACAATTCTAATTTGGGTATGCAGATATATATATACATATATCTCAGGGATTTGAACGCCCTTGCCATGCATGGTTCGGATTGTTTCCCAATGGTTGTGAGTCTGATAGGGCATGGGCCCTACAGCAGCGCAGACATGAGGGAGGCAAACCACAGTCATTCCCAACGGTTGTAACACTGATAGGGCATGGGGGGCCCTACAGTGGAACGGGCGGAAGAGGAAGGCAAACCCCAGTCATTCCCAACGGTTATAACACTGATAGGGCATGGGCCCTACGGCGGAGCAGGCGGAAGAGGAACGCAAACCCAAGTCATTCCAAAAAGTTATGAGTCCAAATGATAATGGAATCTTACGGCGGATCAGGTAGAAAAAAGTGACAAGTTGAGGCAATCAGGAACGATGATGAAGATGAAAAGAGAAGGAATATTGAAATTGGATTGAAAGTAAATGACAATGAACAGTAGATCAAATTTCAAAAAAGAGTCTTATGACTGCCGGGGATATATCACATTTTCTCTGCATTATTCTCCCCTTCATCATGATTTTGTTTTTTTTTTTTATTCAAAAACAATTCTAATTTGGGTATGCAGATATATATATACATATATCTCAGGGATTTGGACGCCCCTGCCATGCATAGTTCGGATTGTTTCCCAATGGTTGTGAGTCTGATAGGGCATAGGCCCTACAGCAGAGCAGACATGAGGGAGGCAAACCACAGTCATTCCCAACGGTTGTAACACTGATAGGGCATGAGGGGGCCCTACAGTGGAACGGGCGGAAGAGGAAGGCAAACCCCAGTCATTCCCAACGGTTATAACACTGATAGGGCATGGGCCCTACGGCGGAGCAGGCGGAAGAGGAAGGCAAAAAACAGTCATTCCCAACGGTTGTAACACTGATAGGGCATGGGGGGGCCCTACGGCGGAGCAAGCAGGTGAGGAAGGCAGAAAACAGCCATTCCCAACGGTTGTAACACTGATAGGGCATGGGCCCTACAGCGGAGCAGGCGGAAGAGGAACGCAAGAAAACAGTCATTTCCAACATGTGTAACACTGATAGGGCATGGGACCTAAGGTGGAGCAGGCGGAAGAGGAAGGCAAAAAACAGTCATTCCCAACGGTTGTAACACTGATAGAGCATGGCCCTACGGCGGAGCAGGCGGAAGAGGAAGGCAAACCCCAGTCATTCCCAACGGTTGTAACACTGATAGGGCATGGGCCCTACGGCGGAGCAGGCGGAAGAGGAAAGCAAACCCCAGTCATTCCCAACGATTGTAACACTGATAGGGCATGGGCCCTACAGCGAAGCAGGCTGAAGAGGAAGGCAAACCCCAGTCATTCCCAAAGGTTGTAACACTGACAGGGCATGGGCCCTACGGCGGAGCAGGCGGAAGAGGAAGGCAAACCACAGTCATTCCAAAAAGTTATGGGTCCAAATGATAATGGAATCTTACGGCGGATCAGGTAGAAAAAAGTGACATGTTGAGGCAATCAGGAACGATGATGACGATGAAAAGAGAAGGAATATTGAAATTGGATTGAAAGTAAATGACAATGAACAGTAGATCAAATTTCCAAAAAGAGTCTTATGACAGCAGGGGATATATCACATTTTCTCTGCATTATTCTCCCCTTCATCATGATTATGTTTTTTTTTCTTATTCAAAAACAATTCTAATTTGGGTATGCAGATATATATATACATATATCTCAGGGATTTGAACGCCCTTGCCATGCATGGTTCGGATTGTTTCCCAATGGTTGTGAGTCTGATAGGGCATGGGCCCTACAGCAGCGCAGACATGAGGGAGGCAAACCACAGTCATTCCCAACGGTTGTAACACTGATAGGGCATGGGGGGCCCTACAGTGGAACGGGCGGAAGAGGAAGGCAAACCCCAGTCATTCCCAACGGTTATAACACTGATAGGGCATGGGCCCTACGGCGGAGCAGGCGGAAGAGGAACGCAAACCCAAGTCATTCCAAAAAGTTATGAGTCCAAATGATAATGGAATCTTACGGCGGATCAGGTAGAAAAAAGTGACAAGTTGAGGCAATCAGGAACGATGATGAAGATGAAAAGAGAAGGAATATTGAAATTGGATTGAAAGTAAATGACAATGAACAGTAGATCAAATTTCAAAAAAGAGTCTTATGACTGCCGGGGATATATCACATTTTCTCTGCATTATTCTCCCCTTCATCATGATTTTGTTTTTTTTTTTTATTCAAAAACAATTCTAATTTGGGTATGCAGATATATATATACATATATCTCAGGGATTTGGACGCCCCTGCCATGCATAGTTCGGATTGTTTCCCAATGGTTGTGAGTCTGATAGGGCATAGGCCCTACAGCAGAGCAGACATGAGGGAGGCAAACCACAGTCATTCCCAACGGTTGTAACACTGATAGGGCATGAGGGGGCCCTACAGTGGAACGGGCGGAAGAGGAAGGCAAACCCCAGTCATTCCCAACGGTTATAACACTGATAGGGCATGGGCCCTACGGCGGAGCAGGCGGAAGAGGAAGGCAAAAAACAGTCATTCTCAACGGTTGTAACACTGATAGGGCATGGGGGGCCCTACGGTGGAGCAGGCAGAAGAGGAAGGCAGAAAACAGCCATTCCCAACGGTTGTAACACTGATAGGGCATGGGCCTACGGCGGAGCAGGTGGAAGAGGAAGGCAAAAAACAGTTATTCCCAACGGTTGTAACACTGATAGGGCATTAGACCAACGACGGAGCAGGCGGAAGAGGTAGGCAAAAAAAAGGCATTCCCAAGGGTTGTAACGCTGATGGGGCATTGGCCGTACAGCGGAGCAGGCGGAAGAGGAAGGCAAAAAACAGTCACTCCCAACAGTTGTAACACTGATAAGGCATGGGGGGCCCTACGGCGGAGCAGGCGAAAGAGGAACGCAAGAAAACTGTTATTCCCAACGGTTGTAACACTGATAGGGCATGGGCCCTACGGCTGAGCAAGCGGAAAAGGAACGCAAGAAAAGAGTCATTCCCAACGGTTGTAACACTGATAAGGCATGGGGGGCCCTACGGCGGAGCAGGCGGAAGAGGAAGGCAAACCCCATTCATTCCCAACGTTTGTAACACTGATAGGGCATGGGCCCTACGGCGGAGCAGGCGGAAGAGGAAGGCAAAAAACAGTCATTCCCAACGGTTGTAACACTGATAGGGCATGGGGGGGCCCTACGGCGGAGCAAGCAGGTGAGGAAGGCAGAAAACAGCCATTCCCAACGGTTGTAACACTGATAGGGCATGGGCCTACGGCGGAGCAGGCGGAAGAGGAAGGCAAAAAACAGTCATTCCCAACGGTTGTAACACCGATAGGGCATTAGCCCTACGGCGGAGCAGGCGGAAGAGGAAGGCAAACCCCAGTCATTCCCAACGGTTGTAACACTGATAGGGCATGGGCTATACTGCGGAGAAAGCGGAAGAGGAAGGCAAAAAACAGTCATTCCCAACGGTTGTATCACTGATAGGGCATGGGCCCTACGGCGGAGCAGGCGGAAGAGGAACGCAAGAAAACAGTCATTTCCAACGGTTGTAACACTGATAGGGCATGGGCCCTACAGCGGAGCAGGCGGAAGAGGAAGGCAAACCCCAGTCATTCCCAACGGTTGTAACACTGATAGGGCATGGGCCCTAAGGTGGAGCAGGCGGAAGAGGAAGGCAAAAAACAGTCATTCCCAACGGTTGTAACACTGATAGGGCATGGGCCCCACAGCAGAACAGGCGGAAGAGGAAGGCAAAAAACTGTCATTCCCAACGGTTGTAACAATGATAGGGCATGGGCCCTACGGCCGAGCAGGCGGAAGAGGAACGCAAGAAAACTGTTATTCCCAACGGTTTTAAAACTGATAGGGCATGGGCCCTACGGCTGAGCAAGCTGAAGAGAAACGCAAGAAAACAGTCATTCCCAAAAGTTGTAAGACTGATAGAGCATGGGCCCTACAATGGAGCAGGCAGAAGAGGAAGGCAAAAAACAGTCATTCCCAACGGTTGTATCACTGATAGGGCATGGGCCCTACGGCGGAGCAGGCGGAAGAGGAACGCAAAAAACAGTCATTCCCAACGGTTGTAACACTGATAGGGCATGGGCCCTACGGCGGAGCAGGCGGAAGAGGAAGGCAAACCCCAGTCATTCCCAACGGTTGTAACACTGATAGGGCATGGGCCCTACAGCAGAGCAGGCGGAAGAGGAACGCAAGAAAACAGTCATTTCCAACATGTGTAACACTGATAGGGCATGGGCCCTACGGCGGAGCAGGCGGAAGAGGAAGGCAAAAAACAGTCATTCCCAACGGTTGTAACACTGATAGAGCATGGGCCCTACGGCGGAGCAGGCGGCAGAGGAAGGCAAACCCCAGTTATTCCCAACGGTTGTAACACTGATAGGGCATGGGCCCTACAGCGGCGCAGGCGGAATAGGAAGGCAAACCCCAGTCATTCCCAACGGTTGTAACACTGATAGGGCATGGGCCCTACAGCGGAGCAGGCGGAAGAGGAACGCAAGAAAACAGTCATTTCCAACATGTGTAACACTGATAGGGCATGGGACCTACGGAGGAGCAGGCGGAAGAGGAAGGCAAAAAACAGTCATTCCCAACGGTTGTAACACTGATAGAGCATGGCCCTACGGCGGAGCAGGCGGAAGAGGAAGGCAAACCCCAGTCATTCCCAATGGTTGTAACACTGATAGGGCATGGGCCCTACGGCGGAGCAGGCGGAAGAGGAAAGCAAACCCCAGTCATTCCCAACGATTGTAACACTGATAGGGCATGGGCCCTACAGCGAAGCAGGCTGAAGAGGAAGGCAAACCCCAGTCATTCCCAAAGGTTGTAACACTGACAGGGCATGGGCCCTACGGCGGAGCAGGCGGAAGAGGAAGGCAAACCCCAGTCATTCCCAACGGTTGTAACACTGATAGGGCATGGGCCCTACAGCAGAGCAGGCGGAAGAGGAACGCAAGAAAACAGTCATTTCCAACATGTGTAACACTGATAGGGCATGGGCCCTACGGCGGAGCAGGCGGAAGAGGAAGGCAAAAAACAGTCATTCCCAACGGTTGTAACACTGATAGAGCATGGGCCCTACGGCGGAGCAGGCGGCAGAGGAAGGCAAACCCCAGTTATCCCCAACGGTTGTAACACTGATAGGGCATGGGCCCTACAGCGGCGCAGGCGGAATAGGAAGGCAAACCCCAGTCATTCCCAACGGTTGTAACACTGATAGGGCATGGGCCCTACAGCGGAGCAGGCGGAAGAGGAACGCAAGAAAACAGTCATTTCCAACATGTGTAACACTGATAGGGCATGGGACCTACGGAGGAGCAGGCGGAAGAGGAAGGCAAAAAACAGTCATTCCCAACGGTTGTAACACTGATAGAGCATGGCCCTACGGCGGAGCAGGCGGAAGAGGAAGGCAAACCCAAGTCATTCCCAACGGTTGTAACACTGATAGGGCATGGGCCCTACAGCGGAGCAGGCGGAAGAGGAACGCAAGAAAACAGTCATTTCCAACATGTGTAACACTGATAGGGCATGGGACCTACGGACGAGCAGGCGGAAGAGGAAGGCAAAAAACAGTCATTCCCAACGGTTGTAACACTGATAGAGCATGGCCCTACGGCGGAGCAGGCGGAAGAGGAAGGCAAACCCAAGTCATTCCCAACGGTTGTAACACTGATAGGGCATGGGCCCTACGGCGGAGCAGGCGGAAGAGGAAAGCAAACCCCAGTCATTCTCAACGATTGTAACACTGATAGGGCATGGGCCCTACAGCGAAGCAGGCTGAAGAGGAAGGCAAACCCCAGTCATTCCCAAAGGTTGTAACACTGACAGGGCATGGGCCCTACGGCGGAGCAGGCGGAAGAGGAAGGTAAACCACAGTCATTCCAAAAAGTTATGGGTCCAAATGATAATGGAATCTTACGGCGGATCAGGTAGAAAAAAGTGACATGTTGAGGCAATCAGGAACGATGATGACGATGAAAAGAGAAGGAATATTGAAATTGGATTGAAAGTAAATGACAATGAACAGTAGATCAAATTTCCAAAAAGAGTCTTATGACAGCAGGGGATATATCACATTTTCTCTGCATTATTCTCCCCTTCATCATGATTATGTTTTTTTTTCTTATTCAAAAACAATTCTAATTTGGGTATGCAGATATATATATACATATATCTCAGGGATTTGAACGCCCTTGCCATGCATGGTTCGGATTGTTTCCCAATGGTTGTGAGTCTGATAGGGCATGGGCCCTACAGCATCGCAGACATGAGGGAGGCAAACCACAGTCATTCCCAACGGTTGTAACACTGATAGGGCATGGGGGGCCCTACAGTGGAACGGGCGGAAGAGGAAGGCAAACCCCAGTCATTCCCAACGGTTATAACACTGATAGGGCATGGGCCCTACGGCGGAGCAGGCGGAAGAGGAAGGCAAAAAACAGTCATTCTCAACGGTTGTAACACTGATAGGGCATGGGGGGCCCTACGGTGGAGCAGGCAGAAGAGGAAGGCAGAAAACAGCCATTCCCAACGGTTGTAACACTGATAGGGCATGGGCCTACGGCGGAGCAGGTGGAAGAGGAAGGCAAAAAACAGTTATTCCCAACGGTTGTAACACTGATAGGGCATTAGACCAACGACGGAGCAGGCGGAAGAGGTAGGCAAAAAAAAGGCATTCCCAAGGGTTGTAACGCTGATGGGGCATTGGCCGTACAGCGGAGCAGGCGGAAGAGGAAGGCAAAAAACAGTCACTCCCAACAGTTGTAACACTGATAAGGCATGGGGGGCCCTACGGCGGAGCAGGCGAAAGAGGAACGCAAGAAAACTGTTATTCCCAACGGTTGTAACACTGATAGGGCATGGGCCCTACGGCTGAGCAAGCGGAAAAGGAACGCAAGAAAAGAGTCATTCCCAACGGTTGTAACACTGATAAGGCATGGGGGGCCCTACGGCGGAGCAGGCGGAAGAGGAAGGCAAACCCCATTCATTCCCAACGTTTGTAACACTGATAGGGCATGGGCCCTACGGCGGAGCAGGCGGAAGAGGAAGGCAAAAAACAGTCATTCCCAACGGTTGTAACACTGATAGGGCATGGGGGGGCCCTACGGCGGAGCAAGCAGGTGAGGAAGGCAGAAAACAGCCATTCCCAACGGTTGTAACACTGATAGGGCATGGGCCTACGGCGGAGCAGGCGGAAGAGGAAGGCAAAAAACAGTCATTCCCAACGGTTGTAACACTGATAGGGCATTAGCCCTACGGCGGAGCAGGCGGAAGAGGAAGGCAAACCCCAGTCATTCCCAACGGTTGTAACACTGATAGGGCATGGGCTCTACTGCGGAGAAAGCGGAAGAGGAAGGCAAAAAACAGTCATTCCCAACGGTTGTATCACTGATAGGGCATGGGCCCTACGGCGGAGCAGGCGGAAGAGGAACGCAAGAAAACAGTCATTTCCAACGGTTGTAACACTGATAGGGCATGGGCCCTACAGCGGAGCAGGCGGAAGAGGAAGGCAAACCCCAGTCATTCCCAACGGTTGTAACACTGATAGGGCATGGGCCCTAAGGTGGAGCAGGCGGAAGAGGAAGGCAAAAAACAGTCATTCCCAACGGTTGTAACACTGATAGGGCATGGGCCCTACAGCAGAACAGGCGGAAGAGGAAGGCAAAAAACTGTCATTCCCAACGGTTGTAACAATGATAGGGCATGGGCCCTACGGCCGAGCAGGCGGAAGAGGAACGCAAGAAAACTGTTATTCCCAACGGTTGTAAAACTGATAGGGCATGGGCCCTACGGCTGAGCAAGCTGAAGAGAAACGCAAGAAAACAGTCATTCCCAAAAGTTGTAAGACTGATAGAGCATGGGCCCTACAATGGAGCAGGCAGAAGAGGAAGGCAAAAAACAGTCATTCCCAACGGTTGTATCACTGATAGGGCATGGGCCCTACGGCGGAGCAGGCGGAAGAGGAACGCAAAAAACAGTCATTCCCAACGGTTGTAACACTGATAGGGCATGGGCCCTACGGCGGAGCAGGCGGAAGAGGAAGGCAAACCCCAGTCATTCCCAACGGTTGTAACACTGATAGGGCATGGGCCCTACAGCAGAGCAGGCGGAAGAGGAACGCAAGAAAACAGTCATTTCCAACATGTGTAACACTGATAGGGCATGGGCCCTACGGCGGAGCAGGCGGAAGAGGAAGGCAAAAAACAGTCATTCCCAACGGTTGTAACACTGATAGAGCATGGGCCCTACGGCGGAGCAGGCGGCAGAGGAAGGCAAACCCCAGTTATTCCCAACGGTTGTAACACTGATAGGGCATGGGCCCTACAGCGGCGCAGGCGGAATAGGAAGGCAAACCCCAGTCATTCCCAACGGTTGTAACACTGATAGGGCATGGTCCCTGCAGCGGAGCAGGCGGAAGAGGAACGCAAGAAAACAGTCATTTCCAACATGTGTAACACTGATAGGGCATGGGACCTACGGAGGAGCAGGCGGAAGAGGAAGGCAAAAAACAGTCATTCCCAACGGTTGTAACACTGATAGAGCATGGCCCTACGGCGGAGCAGGCGGAAGAGGAAGGCAAACCCAAGTCATTCCCAACGGTTGTAACACTGATAGGGCATGGGCCCTACGGCGGAGCAGGCGGAAGAGGAAAGCAAACCCCAGTCATTCTCAACGATTGTAACACTGATAGGGCATGGGCCCTACAGCGAAGCAGGCTGAAGAGGAAGGCAAACCCCAGTCATTCCCAAAGGTTGTAACACTGACAGGGCATGGGCCCTACGGCGGAGCAGGCGGAAGAGGAAGGTAAACCACAGTCATTCCAAAAAGTTATGGGTCCAAATGATAATGGAATCTTACGGCGGATCAGGTAGAAAAAAGTGACATGTTGAGGCAATCAGGAACGATGATGACGATGAAAAGAGAAGGAATATTGAAATTGGATTGAAAGTAAATGACAATGAACAGTAGATCAAATTTCCAAAAAGAGTCTTATGACAGCAGGGGATATATCACATTTTCTCTGCATTATTCTCCCCTTCATCATGATTATGTTTTTTTTTCTTATTCAAAAACAATTCTAATTTGGGTATGCAGATATATATATACATATATCTCAGGGATTTGAACGCCCTTGCCATGCATGGTTCGGATTGTTTCCCAATGGTTGTGAGTCTGATAGGGCATGGGCCCTACAGCAGCGCAGACATGAGGGAGGCAAACCACAGTCATTCCCAACGGTTGTAACACTGATAGGGCATGGGGGGCCCTACAGTGGAACGGGCGGAAGAGGAAGGCAAACCCCAGTCATTCCCAACGGTTATAACACTGATAGGGCATGGGCCCTACGGCGGAGCAGGCGGAAGAGGAACGCAAACCCAAGTCATTCCAAAAAGTTATGAGTCCAAATGATAATGGAATCTTACGGCGGATCAGGTAGAAAAAAGTGACAAGTTGAGGCAATCAGGAACGATGATGAAGATGAAAAGAGAAGGAATATTGAAATTGGATTGAAAGTAAATGACAATGAACAGTAGATCAAATTTCAAAAAAGAGTCTCATGACTGCCGGGGATATATCACATTTTCTCTGCATTATTCTCCCCTTCATCATGATTTTGTTTTTTTTTTTTATTCAAAAACAATTCTAATTTGGGTATGCAGATATATATATACATATATCTCAGGGATTTGGACGCCCCTGCCATGCATAGTTCGGATTGTTTCCCAATGGTTGTGAGTCTGATAGGGCATAGGCCCTACAGCAGAGCAGACATGAGGGAGGCAAACCACAGTCATTCCCAACGGTTGTAACACTGATAGGGCATGGGGGGGCCCTACAGTGGAACGGGCGGAAGAGGAAGGCAAACCCCAGTCATTCCCAACGGTTATAACACTGATAGGGCATGGGCCCTACGGCGGAGCAGGCGGAAGAGGAAGGCAAAAAACAGTCATTCTCAACGGTTGTAACACTGATAGGGCATGGGGGGCCCTACGGTGGAGCAGGCAGAAGAGGAAGGCAGAAAACAGCCATTCCCAACGGTTGTAACACTGATAGGGCATGGGCCTACGGCGGAGCAGGTGGAAGAGGAAGGCAAAAAACAGTTATTCCCAACGGTTGTAACACTGATAGGGCATTAGACCAACGACGGAGCAGGCGGAAGAGGTAGGCAAAAAAAAGGCATTCCCAAGGGTTGTAACGCTGATGGGGCATTGGCCGTACAGCGGAGCAGGCGGAAGAAAAAGGCAAAAAACAGTCACTCCCAACAGTTGTAACACTGATAAGGCATGGGGGGCCCTACGGCGGAGCAGGCGAAAGAGGAACGCAAGAAAACTGTTATTCCCAACGGTTGTAACACTGATAGGGCATGGGCCCTACGGCTGAGCAAGCGGAAAAGGAACGCAAGAAAAGAGTCATTCCCAACGGTTGTAACACTGATAAGGCATGGGGGGCCCTACGGCGGAGCAGGCGAAAGAGGAACGCAAGAAAACTGTTATTCCAAACGGTTGTAACACTGATAGGGCATGGGCCCTACGGCTGAGCAAGCGGAAAAGGAACGCAAGAAAAGAGTCATTCCCAACGGTTGTAACACTGATAGGGCATAGGGGGCCCTACAGTGGAGCAGGCGGAAGAGGAAGGCAAAAAACAGTCATTCCCAACGGTTGTTTCACTGATAGGGCATGGGCCCTACGGCGGAGCAGGCGGAAGAGGAACGCAAAAAACAGTCATTCCCAACGGTTGTAACACTGATAGGGCATGGGCCCTACGGCGGAGCAGGCGGAAGAGGAAGGCAAACCCCAGTCATTCCCAACGGTTGTAACACTGATAGGGCATGGGCCCTACAGCAGAGCAGGCGGAAGAGGAACGCAAGAAAACAGTCATTTCCAACATGTGTAACACTGATAGGGCATGGGCCCTACGGCGGAGCAGGCGGAAGAGGAAGGCAAAAAACAGTCATTCCCAACGGTTGTAACACTGATAGAGCATGGGCCCTACGGCGGAGCAGGCGGCAGAGGAAGGCAAACCCCAGTTATTCCCAACGGTTGTAACACTGATAGGGCATGGGCCCTACAGCGGCGCAGGCGGAATAGGAAGGCAAACCCCAGTCATTCCCAACGGTTGTAACACTGATAGGGCATGGGCCCTACAGCGGAGCAGGCGGAAGAGGAACGCAAGAAAACAGTCATTTCCAACATGTGTAACACTGATAGGGCATGGGACCTACGGAGGAGCAGGCGGAAGAGGAAGGCAAAAAACAGTCATTCCCAACGGTTGTAACACTGATAGAGCATGGCCCTACGGCGGAGCAGGCGGAAGAGGAAGGCAAACCCAAGTCATTCCCAACGGTTGTAACACTGATAGGGCATGGGCCCTACGGCGGAGCAGGCGGAAGAGGAAAGCAAACCCCAGTCATTCTCAACGATTGTAACACTGATAGGGCATGGGCCCTACAGCGAAGCAGGCTGAAGAGGAAGGCAAACCCCAGTCATTCCCAAAGGTTGTAACACTGACAGGGCATGGGCCCTACGGCGGAGCAGGCGGAAGAGGAAGGTAAACCACAGTCATTCCAAAAAGTTATGGGTCCAAATGATAATGGAATCTTACGGCGGATCAGGTAGAAAAAAGTGACATGTTGAGGCAATCAGGAACGATGATGACGATGAAAAGAGAAGGAATATTGAAATTGGATTGAAAGTAAATGACAATGAACAGTAGATCAAATTTCCAAAAAGAGTCTTATGACAGCAGGGGATATATCACATTTTCTCTGCATTATTCTCCCCTTCATCATGATTATGTTTTTTTTTCTTATTCAAAAACAATTCTAATTTGGGTATGCAGATATATATATACATATATCTCAGGGATTTGAACGCCCTTGCCATGCATGGTTCGGATTGTTTCCCAATGGTTGTGAGTCTGATAGGGCATGGGCCCTACAGCAGCGCAGACATGAGGGAGGCAAACCACAGTCATTCCCAACGGTTGTAACACTGATAGGGCATGGGGGGCCCTACAGTGGAACGGGCGGAAGAGGAAGGCAAACCCCAGTCATTCCCAACGGTTATAACACTGATAGGGCATGGGCCCTACGGCGGAGCAGGCGGAAGAGGAACGCAAACCCAAGTCATTCCAAAAAGTTATGAGTCCAAATGATAATGGAATCTTACGGCGGATCAGGTAGAAAAAAGTGACAAGTTGAGGCAATCAGGAACGATGATGAAGATGAAAAGAGAAGGAATATTGAAATTGGATTGAAAGTAAATGACAATGAACAGTAGATCAAATTTCAAAAAAGAGTCTCATGACTGCCGGGGATATATCACATTTTCTCTGCATTATTCTCCCCTTCATCATGATTTTGTTTTTTTTTTTTATTCAAAAACAATTCTAATTTGGGTATGCAGATATATATATACATATATCTCAGGGATTTGGACGCCCCTGCCATGCATAGTTCGGATTGTTTCCCAATGGTTGTGAGTCTGATAGGGCATAGGCCCTACAGCAGAGCAGACATGAGGGAGGCAAACCACAGTCATTCCCAACGGTTGTAACACTGATAGGGCATGGGGGGGCCCTACAGTGGAACGGGCGGAAGAGGAAGGCAAACCCCAGTCATTCCCAACGGTTATAACACTGATAGGGCATGGGCCCTACGGCGGAGCAGGCGGAAGAGGAAGGCAAAAAACAGTCATTCTCAACGGTTGTAACACTGATAGGTCATGGGGGGCCCTACGGTGGAGCAGGCAGAAGAGGAAGGCAGAAAACAGCCATTCCCAACGGTTGTAACACTGATAGGGCATGGGCCTACGGCGGAGCAGGTGGAAGAGGAAGGCAAAAAACAGTTATTCCCAACGGTTGTAACACTGATAGGGCATTAGACCAACGACGGAGCAGGCGGAAGAGGTAGGCAAAAAAAAGGCATTCCCAAGGGTTGTAACGCTGATGGGGCATTGGCCGTACAGCGGAGCAGGCGGAAGAGGAAGGCAAAAAACAGTCACTCCCAACAGTTGTAACACTGATAAGGCATGGGGGGCCCTACGGCGGAGCAGGCGAAAGAGGAACGCAAGAAAACTGTTATTCCCAACGGTTGTAACACTGATAGGGCATGGGCCCTACGGCTGAGCAAGCGGAAAAGGAACGCAAGAAAAGAGTCATTCCCAACGGTTGTAACACTGATAAGGCATGGGGGGCCCTACGGCGGAGCAGGCGAAAGAGGAACGCAAGAAAACTGTTATTCCAAACGGTTGTAACACTGATAGGGCATGGGCCCTACGGCTGAGCAAGCGGAAAAGGAACGCAAGAAAAGAGTCATTCCCAACGGTTGTAACACTGATAGGGCATAGGGGGCCCTACAGTGGAGCAGGCGGAAGAGGAAGGCAAAAAACAGTCATTCCCAACGGTTGTTTCACTGATAGGGCATGGGCCCTACGGCGGAGCAGGCGGAAGAGGAACGCAAAAAACAGTCATTCCCAACGGTTGTAACACTGATAGGGCATGGGCCCTACGGCGGAGCAGGCGGAAGAGGAAGGCAAACCCCAGTTATTCCCAACGGTTGTAACACTGATAGGGCATGGGCCCTACAGCAGAGCAGGCGGAAGAGGAACGCAAGAAAACAGTCATTTCCAACATGTGTAACACTGATAGGGCATGGGCCCTACGGCGGAGCAGGCGGAAGAGGAAGGCAAAAAACAGTCATTCCCAACGGTTGTAACACTGATAGAGCATGGGCCCTACGGCGGAGCAGGCGGCAGAGGAAGGCAAACCCCAGTTATTCCCAACGGTTGTAACACTGATAGGGCATGGGCCCTACGGCGGAGCAGGCGGAATAGGAAGGCAAACCCCAGTCATTCCCAACGGTTGTAACACTGATAGGGCATGGGCCCTACAGCGGAGCAGGCGGAAGAGGAACGCAAGAAAACAGTCATTTCCAACATGTGTAACACTGATAGGGCATGGGACCTACGGAGGAGCAGGCGGAAGAGGAAGGCAAAAAACAGTCATTCCCAACGGTTGTAACACTGATAGAGCATGGCCCTACGGCGGAGCAGGCGGAAGAGGAAGGCAAACCCAAGTCATTCCCAACGGTTGTAACACTGATAGGGCATGGGCCCTACGGCGGAGCAGGCGGAAGAGGAAAGCAAACCCCAGTCATTCCCAACGATTGTAACACTGATAGGGCATGGGCCCTACAGCGAAGCAGGCTGAAGAGGAAGGCAAACCCCAGTCATTCCCAAAGGTTGTAACACTGACAGGGCATGGGCCCTACGGCGGAGCAGGCGGAAGAGGAAGGCAAACCACAGTCATTCCAAAAAGTTATGGGTCCAAATGATAATGGAATCTTACGGCGGATCAGGTAGAAAAAAGTGACATGTTGAGGCAATCAGGAACGATGATGACGATGAAAAGAGAAGGAATATTGAAATTGGATTGAAAGTAAATGACAATGAACAGTAGATCAAATTTCCAAAAAGAGTCTTATGACAGCAGGGGATATATCACATTTTCTCTGCATTATTCTCCCCTTCATCATGATTATGTTTTTTTTTCTTATTCAAAAACAATTCTAATTTGGGTATGCAGATATATATATACATATATCTCAGGGATTTGAACGCCCTTGCCATGCATGGTTCGGATTGTTTCCCAATGGTTGTGAGTCTGATAGGGCATGGGCCCTACAGCAGCGCAGACATGAGGGAGGCAAACCACAGTCATTCCCAACGGTTGTAACACTGATAGGGCATGGGGGGCCCTACAGTGGAACGGGCGGAAGAGGAAGGCAAACCCCAGTCATTCCCAACGGTTATAACACTGATAGGGCATGGGCCCTACGGCGGAGCAGGCGGAAGAGGAACGCAAACCCAAGTCATTCCAAAAAGTTATGAGTCCAAATGATAATGGAATCTTACGGCGGATCAGGTAGAAAAAAGTGACAAGTTGAGGCAATCAGGAACGATGATGAAGATGAAAAGAGAAGGAATATTGAAATTGGATTGAAAGTAAATGACAATGAACAGTAGATCAAATTTCAAAAAAGAGTCTTATGACTGCCGGGGATATATCACATTTTCTCTGCATTATTCTCCCCTTCATCATGATTTTGTTTTTTTTTTTTATTCAAAAACAATTCTAATTTGGGTATGCAGATATATATATACATATATCTCAGGGATTTGGACGCCCCTGCCATGCATAGTTCGGATTGTTTCCCAATGGTTGTGAGTCTGATAGGGCATAGGCCCTACAGCAGAGCAGACATGAGGGAGGCAAACCACAGTCATTCCCAACGGTTGTAACACTGATAGGGCATGGGGGGGCCCTACAGTGGAACGGGCGGAAGAGGAAGGCAAACCCCAGTCATTCCCAACGGTTATAACACTGATAGGGCATGGGCCCTACGGCGGAGCAGGCGGAAGAGGAAGGCAAAAAACAGTCATTCTCAACGGTTGTAACACTGATAGGGCATGGGGGGCCCTACGGTGGAGCAGGCAGAAGAGGAAGGCAGAAAACAGCCATTCCCAACGGTTGTAACACTGATAGGGCATGGGCCTACGGCGGAGCAGGTGGAAGAGGAAGGCAAAAAACAGTTATTCCCAACGGTTGTAACACTGATAGGGCATTAGACCAACGACGGAGCAGGCGGAAGAGGTAGGCAAAAAAAAGGCATTCCCAAGGGTTGTAACGCTGATGGGGCATTGGCCGTACAGCGGAGCAGGCGGAAGAGGAAGGCAAAAAACAGTCACTCCCAACAGTTGTAACACTGATAAGGCATGGGGGGCCCTACGGCGGAGCAGGCGAAAGAGGAACGCAAGAAAACTGTTATTCCCAACGGTTGTAACACTGATAGGGCATGGGCCCTACGGCTGAGCAAGCGGAAAAGGAACGCAAGAAAAGAGTCATTCCCAACGGTTGTAACACTGATAAGGCATGGGGGGCCCTACGGCGGAGCAGGCGAAAGAGGAACGCAAGAAAACTGTTATTCCAAACGGTTGTAACACTGATAGGGCATGGGCCCTACGGCTGAGCAAGCGGAAAAGGAACGCAAGAAAAGAGTCATTCCCAACGGTTGTAACACTGATAGGGCATAGGGGGCCCTACAGTGGAGCAGGCGGAAGAGAAAGGCAAAAAACAGTCATTCCCAACGGTTGTTTCACTGATAGGGCATGGGCCCTACGGAGGAGCAGGCGGAAAAGGAACGCAAGAAAACAGTCATTTCCAACGGTTGTAACACTGATAGAGCATGTGCCCTAAGGTGGAGCAGGCGGAAGAGGAAGGCAAAAAACAGTCATTCCCAACGGTTGTAACACTGATAGGGCATAGGCCCTACGGCGGAGCAGGCGGAAGAGGAAGGCAAAAAACAGTCATCTCAACGATTGTAACACTGATAGGGCATGGGCCCTACCGCCGAGCAGGCGGAAGAGGAACGCAAGAAAACTGTTATTCCCAACGGTTGTAACACTGATAGGGCATGGGCCCTATGGCTGAGCAAGCGGAAGAGAAACGCAAGAAAACAGTCATTCCCAACGGTTGTAACACTGATAGGGCATGGGCCCTACGGCCGAGCTGGCAGAAGAGGAAGGCAAACCCCAGTCATTCCCAACGGTTGTAACACTGATAGAGCATGGGCCCTACGGTGGAGCAGGCGGAAGAGGAAGGCGAAAAACAGTCATTCCCAACAGTTGTAACACTGGTAGGGCATGGGCCCTACAGCGGAGCAGGCGGAAGAGGAAGGCAAAAAACAGTCATCTCAACGATTGTAACACTGATAGGGCATGGGCCCTACCGCTGAGCAGGCGGAAGAGGAACGCAAGAAAACTGTTATTCCCAACGGTTGTAACACTGATAGGGCATGGGCCCTATGGCTGAGCAAGCGGAAGAGAAACGCAAGAAAACAGTCATTCCCAACGGTAGTAACACTGATAGGGCATGGGCCCTACGGCGGAGCAGGCAGAAGAGGAAGGCAAAACCCCAGTCATTCCCAACGATTGTAACACTGATAGAGCATGGGCCCTACGGTGTAGCAGGCGGAAGAGGAAGGCGAAAAACAGTCATTCTCAACGGTTGTAACACTGGTAGGGCATGGGCCCTACAGCGGAGCAGGCGGAAGGAGAAGGCAAAAAACAGTCATCTCAACGATTGTAACACTGATAGGGCATGGGCCCTACCGCCGAGCAGGCGGAAGAGGAACGCAAGAAAACTGTTATTCCCAACGGTTGTAACACTGATAGGGCATGGGCCCTATGGCTGAGCAAGCGGGAGAGAAACGCAAGAAAACAGTCATTCCCAACGGTTGTAACACTGATAGGGCATGGGCCCTACGGTCGAGCAGGCAGAAGAGGAAGGCAAACCCCAGTCATTCCCAACGGTTGTAACACTGATAGAGCATGGGCCCTACGGTGGAGCAGGCGGAAGAGGAAGGCGAAAAACACTCATTCCCAACGGTTGTAACACTGATAGGGCATGGGCCCTACGGCCGAGCAGGCAGAAGAGGAAGGCAAACCCCAGTCATTCCCAACGGTTGTAACACTGATAGAGCATGGGCCCTACGGTGGAGCAGGCGGAAGAGGAAGGCGAAAAACACTCATTCCCAACGGTTGTAACACTGGTAGGGCATGGGCCCTACAGCGGAGCAGGCGGAAGAGGAAGGCAAACCCAAGTCATTCCCAACGGTTGTAACACTGATAGGGCATGGGCCCTACAGCTGAACAGGCGGAAGAGGAACGCAAGAAAACAGTCATTCCCAACGGTTGTAAAACTGATAGGGCATGGGCCCTACCGCGGAGCAGGCGGAAGAGGAAGGCAAACCCCAGTCATTCCCCACGGTTGTAACACTGATAGGGCATGGGCCCTACGGCGGAGCAGGCGGAACAGGAAGGCAAAAAACAGTCATTCCCAACGGATGTAACACTGATAGGGCATGGGCCCTACGGCGGAGCAAGCGGAAGAGGAAAGCAAACCCCAGTCATTCCCAACGATTGTAACACTGATAGGGCATGGGCCCTACGGCGGAGCAGGCGGAAGAGGAAAGCAAACCCCAGTCATTCCCAACGATTGTAACACTGATAGGGCATGGGCCCTACAGCGGAGCAGGCTAAAGGGGAAGGCAAATCCCAGTCATTCCCAACGGTTGTAACACTGATAGGGCATGGGCCCTACGGCGGAACAGGCGGAAGAGGAAGGCAAACCACAGTCATTCCAAAAAGTTATGGGTCCAAATGATAATGGAATCTTACGGCGGATCAGGTAGAAAAAAGTGACATGTTGAGGCAATCAGGAACGATGATGACGATGAAAAGAGAAGGAATATTGAAATTGGATTGAAAGTAAATGACAATGAACAGTAGATCAAATTTCAAAAAAGAGTCTTATGACTGCAGGGGATATATCACATTTTCTCTGCATTATTCTCCCCTTCATCATGATTATGTTTTTTTTTTTCGTATTCAAAAACAATTCTAATTTGGGTATGCAGATATATATATACATATATCTCAGGGATTTGAACGCCCCTGCCATGCGTGGTTCGGATTGTTTCCCAATGGTTGTGAGTCTGATAGGGCATGGTTGGGCATGGTTGGCATGGGCCCTACAGCAGAGCAGACATGAGGGAGGCAAACCACAGTCATTCCCAACGGTTGTAACAGTGATAGGGCATGGGCCCTACGGCGGAGCAGGCGGAAGAGGAAGGCAAACCCCAGTCATTCCCAACGGTTATAACACTGATAGGGCATGGGCCCTACGGCGGAGCAGGCGGAAGAGGAATGCAAAAAACAGTCATTCCCAACGGTTGTAACACTGATAGGGCATGGGGGGCCCTACGGCGGAGCAGGCAGAAGACGAAGGCAGAAAACAGCAATTCCCAACGGTTGTAACACTGATAGGGCATGGGCCTACGGCGGAGCAGGTGGAAGAAGAAGGCAAAAAACAGTTATTCCCAACGGTTGTAACACTGATAGGGCATTAGCCCTACGGCGGAGCAGGCGGAAGAGGGAGGCAAAAAAAAGGCATCCCCAACGGTTGTAACGCTGATGGGGCATTGGCCCTACAGCGGAGCAGGCGGAAGAGGAAGACAAAAAACAGTCACTCCCAACAGTTGTAACACTGATAAGGCATGGGGGGCCCTACGGCGGAGCAGGCGAAAGAGGAACGCAAGAAAACCGTTATTCCCAACGGTTGTAACACTGATAGGGCATGGGCCCTACGGCTGAGCAAGCGGAAGAGGAACGCAAGAAAACGGTCATTTCCAGCATGTGTAACACTGATAGGGCATGGGCCCTACGGCGGAGCAGGCGGAAGAGGAAGGCAAACCCCAGTCATTCCCAACGATTGTAACACTGATAGAGCATGGGCCCTACGGCGGAGCAGGCGGAAGAGGAAGGCAAAAAAAGTTATTCCCAACAGTTGTAACACTGATAGGGCATTAGCCCTACAGCGGAGCAGGCGGAAGAGGAAGGCAAAAAACAGCCATTCCCAACGGTTGTAACACTGAGAGGGCATGGGCCCTACAGCGGAGCAGGCGGAAGAGGAAGGCAAAAAACAGTCATTCCCAACGGTTGTAACACTGATAGGGCATGGGGGGCCCTACGGTGGAGCAGGCGGAAGAAGAAGGCAAAAAACAGTCATTCCCAACGGTTGTATCACTGATAGGGCATGGGCCCTACGGTGGAGCAGGCAGAAGAGGAACGCAAGAAAACAGTCATTCCCAACGGTTGTAACACTGATAGGGCATGGGCCCTATGGCTGAGCAAGCGGAAGAGAAACGCAAGAAAACAGTCATTCCCAACGGTTGTAACACTGATAGGGCATGGGCCCTACGGCGGAGCAGGCAGAAGAGGAAGGCAAAACCCCAGTCATTCCCAACGATTGTAACACTGATAGAGCATGGGCCCTACGGTGGAGCAGGCGGAAGAGGAAGGCGAAAAACAGTCATTCTCAACGGTTGTAACACTGGTAGGGCATGGGCCCTACAGCGGAGCAGGCGGAAGGAGAAAGCAAAAAACAGTCATCTCAACGATTGTAACACTGATAGGGCATGGGCCCTACCGCCGAGCAGGCGGAAGAGGAACGCAAGAAAACTGTTATTCCCAACGGTTGTAACACTGATAGGGCATGGGCCCTATGGCTGAGCAAGCGGAAGAGAAACGCAAGAAAACAGTCATTCCCAACGGTTGTAACACTGATAGGGCATGGGCCCTACGGCCGAGCAGGCAGAAGAGGAAGGCAAACCCCAGTCATTCCCAACGGTTGTAACACTGATAGAGCATGGGCCCTACTGTGGAGCAGGCGGAAGAGGAAGGCGAAAAACAGTCATTCCCAACGGTTGTAACACTGGTAGGGCATGGGCCCTACAGCGGAGCAGGCGGAAGAGGAAGGCAAACCCCAGTCATTCCCAACGGTTGTAACACTGATAGGGCATGGGCCCTACAGCGGAACAGGCGGAAGAGGAACGCAAGAAAACAGTCATTCCCAACGGTTGTAAAACTGATAGGGCATGGGCCCTACGGCGGAGCAGGCGGAAGAGGAAAGCAAACCCCAGTCATTCCCAACGGTTCTAACACTGATAGGGCATGGGCCCTACGGCGGAGCAGGCGGAACAGGAAGGCAAAAAACAGTCATTCCCAACGGATGTAACACTGATAGGGCATGGGCCCTACGGCGGAGCAGGCGGAAGAGGAAGTCAAAAAAAAAGTTATTCCCAACGGTTGTAACACTGATAGGGCATGGGCCCTACAGCGGAGCAAGCGGAAGAGGAAAGCAAACCCCAGTCATTCCCAACGGTTGTAACACTGATAGGGCATGGGCCCTACGGCGGAGCAGGCGGAAGAGGAAAGCAAACCCCAGTCATTCCCAACGATTGTTACACTGATAGGGCATGGGCCCTACAGCGGAGCAGGCTAAAGGGGAAGGCAAACCCCAGTCATTCCCAACGGTTGTAACACTGATAGGGCATGGGCCCTACGGCGGAACAGGCGGAAGAGGAAGGCAAACCACAGTCATTCCAAAAAGTTATGGGTCCAAATGATAATGGAATCTTACGGCGGATCAGGTAGAAAAAAGTGACATGTTGAGGCAATCAGGAACGATGATGACGATGAAAAGAGAAGGAATATTGAAATTGGATTGAAAGTAAATGACAATGAACAGTAGATCAAATTTCAAAAAAGAGTCTTATGACTGCAGGGGATATATCACATTTTCTCTGCATTATTCTCCCCTTCATCATGATTATGTTTTTTTTTTTCTTATTCAAAAACAATTCTAATTTGGGTATGCAGATATATATATACATATATCTCAGGGATTTGAACGCCCCTGCCATGCATAGTTCGGATTGTTTCCCAATGGTTGTGAGTCTGATAGGGCATGGTTGGGCATGGTTGGCATGGGCCCTACAGCAGAGCAGACATGAGGGAGGCAAACCACAGTCATTCCCAACGGTTGTAACACTGATAGGGCATGGGCCCTACGGCGGAGCAGGCGGAAGAGGAAGGCAAACCCCAGTCTTTCCCAACGGTTATAACACTGATAGGGCATGGGCCCTACGGCGGAGCAGGCGGAAGAGGAAGGCAAAAAACAGACATTCCCAACGGTTGTAACACTGATAGGGCATGGGGGGCCCTACGGCGGAGCAGGCAGGAGACGAAGGCAGAAAACAGCAATTCCCAACGGTTGTAACACTGATAGGGCATGGGCCTACGGCGGAGCAGGTGGAAGAGGAAGACAAAAAACAGTCACTCCCAACAGTTGTAACACTGATAAGGCATGGGGGGCCCTACGGCGGAGCAGGCGAAAGAGGAACGCAAGAAAACCGTTATTCCCAACGGTTGTAACACTGATAGGGCATGGGCCCTACGGCTGAGCAAGCGGAAGAGGAACGCAAGAAAACGGTCATTTCCAACATGTGTAACACTGATAGGGCATGGGCCCTACGGCGGAGCAGGCGGAAGAGGAAGGCAAAAAAAGTTATTCCCAACAGTTGTACCACTGATAGGGCATTAGCCCTACGGCGGAGCAGGCGGAAGAGGAAGGCAAAAAACAGCCATTCCCAACGGTTGTAACACTGAGAGGGCATGGGCCCTACAGCGGAGCAGGCGGAAGAGGAAGGCAAAAAACAGTCATTCCCAACGGTTGTAACACTGATAGGGCATGGGGGGCCCTACGGTGGAGCAGGCGGAAGAAGAAGGCAAACCCCAGTCATTCCCAACGGTTGTAACACTGATAGGGCATGGGCCCTACGGCGGAGCAGGCGGAAGAGGAAGGCAAACCCCAGTCATTCCCAACGGTTGTAACACTGATAGGGCATGGGCCCTACGGCGGAGCAGGCGGAAGAGGAAGTCAAAAAAAAAGTTATTCCCAACGGTTGTAACACTGATAGGGCATGGGCCCTACGGCGGAGCAGGCGGAAGAGGAAGGCAAACCCCAGTCATTCCCAACGGTTGTAACACTGATAGGGCATGGGCCCTACGGCGGAGCAGGCGGAAGAGGAAGTCAAAAAAAAAGTTATTCCCAACGGTTGTAACACTGATAGGGCATGGGCCCTACGGCGGAGCAGGCGGAAGAGGAAGGCAACCCCCAGTCATTCCCAATGGTTGTAACACTGATAGGGCATGGGCCCTACGGCGGAGCAGGCGGAAGAAGAAGGCAAACCCCAGTCATTCCCAAGGGTTGTAACACTGATAGGGCATGGGCCCTACGGCGGAGCAGGCGGAAGAGGAAGGCAAACCCCAGTCATTACCAACGGTTGTAACACTGATAGGGCATGGGCCCTACGGCGGAGCAGGCGGAAGAGGAAGGCAACCCCCAATCATTCCCAACGGTTGTAACACTGATAGGGCATGGGCCCTACGGCGGAGCAGGCGGAAGAGGAAGGCAACCCCCAATCATTCCCAACGGTTGTAACACTGATAGGGCATGGGCCCTACGGCGGAGCAGGCGGAAGAGGAAGGCAAACCCCAGTCATTCCCAACGGTTGTAACACTGATAGGGCATGGGCCCTACGGCGGAGCAGGCGGAAGAGGAAGGCAACCCCCAGTCATTCCCAACGGTTGTAACACTGATAGGGCATGGGCCCTACGGCGGAGCAGGCGGAAGAGGAAGGCAAAAAAAAGTCATATTCAACGGTTGTAACACTGATAGGGCATGGGCCCTACGGCGGAGCAGGCGGAAGAAGAAGGCAAACCCCAGTCATTCCCAACGGTTGTAACACTGATAGGGCATGGGCCCTACGGCGGAGCAGGCGGAAGAGGAAGGCAACCCCCAATCATTCCCAACGGTTGTAACACTGATAGGGCATGGGCCCTACGGCGGAGCAGGCGGAAGAGGGAGGCAACCCCCAGTCATTCCCAACGGTTGTAACACTGATAGGGCATGGGCCCTACGGCGGAGCAGGCAGAACAGGAAGGCAACCCCCAGTCATTCCCAACGGTTGTAACACTGATAGGGCATGGGCCTTACGGCGGAGCAGGCGGAAGAGGAAGGCAACCCCCAGTCATTCCCAACGGTTGTAACACTTATAGGGCATGGGCCCTACGGCGGAGCAGGCGGAAGAGGAAGGCAAACCCCAGTCATTCCCAACGGTTGTAACACTGATAGGGCATGGGCCCTACGGCGGAGCAGGCGGAAGAGGAAGGCAACCCCCAGTCATTCCCAACGGTTGTTACACTGATAGGGCATGGGCCCTACGGCGGAGAAGGCGGAAGAGGACGTCAAAAAAAAAGTTATTCCCAACGGTTGTAACACTGATAGGGCATGGGCCCTACGGCGGAGCAGGCGGAAGAGGAAGGCAAAAAAAAGTCATTCCCAACGGTTGTAACACTGATAGGGCATGGGCCCTACGGCGGAGCAGGCGGAAGAGGAAGGCCAAAAAAAGTCATTCCCAACGGTTGTAACACTGATAGGGCATGGGCCCTACGGCGGAGCAGGCGGAAGAGGAAGGCAAAAAAAAAGTTTTTCCCAACGGTTGTAACACTGATAGGGCATGGGCCCTACGGCAGAGCAGGCGGAAGAGGAAGGCAACCCCCAATCATTCCCAACGGTTGTAACACTGATAGGGCATAGGCCCTACGGCGGAGCAGGCGGAAGAGGAAGTCAAAAAAAAAGTTATTCCCAACGGTTGTAACACTGATAGGGCATGGGCCCTACGGCGGAGCAGGCGGAAGAGGAAGGCAAAAAAAAAGTTTTTCCCAACGGTTGTAACACTGATAGGGCATGGGCCCTACGGCAGAGCAGGCGGAAGAGGAAGGCAACCCCCAATCATTCCCAACGGTTGTAACACTGATAGGGCATAGGCCCTACAGCGGAGCAGGCGGAAGAGGAAGTCAAAAAAAAAGTTATTCCCAACGGTTGTAACACTGATAGGGCATGGGCCCTACGGCGGAGCGGGCGGAAGAGGAAGGCCAAAAAAAGTTATTCCCAACGGTTGTAACACTGATAGGGCATGGGCCCTACGGCGGAGCAGGCGGGAGAGGAAGGCAAACCCCAGTCATTCCCAACGGTTGTAACACTGATAGGGCATGGGCCCTACGGCGGAGCGGGCGGAAGAGGAAGGCCAAAAAAAGTTATTCCCAACGGTTGTAACACTGATAGGGCATGGGCCCTACGGCGGAGCAGGCGGAAGAGGAAGGCAAACCCCAGTCATTCCCAACGGTTGTAACACTGATAGGGCATGGGCCCTACGGCGGAGCAGGCGGAAGAGGAAGGCAAACCCCAGTCATTCCCAACGGTTGTAACACTGATAGGGCATGGGCCCTACGGCGGAGCAGGCGGAAGAGGAAGTCAAAAAAAAAGTTATTCCCAACGGTTGTAACACTGATAGGGCATGGGCCCTACGGCGGAGCAGGCGGAAGAGGAAGGCAAACCCCAGTCATTCCCAACGGTTGTAACACTGATAGGGCATGGGCCCTACGGCGGAGCAGGCGGAAGAGGAAGTCAAAAAAAAAGTTATTCCCAACGGTTGTAACACTGATAGGGCATGGGCCCTACGGCGGAGCAGGCGGAAGAGGAAGGCAACCCCCAGTCATTCCCAATGGTTGTAACACTGATAGGGCATGGGCCCTACGGCGGAGCAGGCGGAAGAAGAAGGCAAACCCCAGTCATTCCCAACGGTTGTAACACTGATAGGGCATGGGCCCTACGGCGGAGCAGGCGGAAGAGGAAGGCAAACCCCAGTCATTACCAACGGTTGTAACACTGATAGGGCATGGGCCCTACGGCGGAGCAGGCGGAAGAGGAAGGCAACCCCCAATCATTCCCAACGGTTGTAACACTGATAGGGCATGGGCCCTACGGCGGAGCAGGCGGAAGAGGAAGGCAACCCCCAATCATTCCCAACGGTTGTAACACTGATAGGGCATGGGCCCTACGGCGGAGCAGGCGGAAGAGGAAGGCAAACCCCAGTCATTCCCAACGGTTGTAACACTGATAGGGCATGGGCCCTACGGCGGAGCAGGCGGAAGAGGAAGGCAACCCCCAGTCATTCCCAACGGTTGTAACACTGATAGGGCATGGGCCCTACGGCGGAGCAGGCGGAAGAGGAAGGCAAAAAAAAGTCATATTCAACGGTTGTAACACTGATAGGGCATGGGCCCTACGGCGGAGCAGGCGGAAGAAGAAGGCAAACCCCAGTCATTCCCAACGGTTGTAACACTGATAGGGCATGGGCCCTACGGCGGAGCAGGCGGAAGAGAAAGGCAACCCCCAATCATTCCCAACGGTTGTAACACTGATAGGGCATGGGCCCTACGGCGGAGCAGGCGGAAGAGGGAGGCAACCCCCAGTCATTCCCAACGGTTGTAACACTGATAGGGCATGGGCCCTACGGCGGAGCAGGCGGAAGAGGAAGGCAACCCCCAGTCATTCCCAACGGTTGTAACACTGATAGGGCATGGGCCCTACGGTGGAGCAGGCGGAAGAGGAAGGCAAAAAACAGTCATTCCCAACGGTTGTAACACTGATAGGGCATGGGCCCTACGGCGGAGCAGGCGGAAGAGGAAGGCAAAAAAAAAGTCATTCCCAACGGTTGTAACACTGATAGGGCATGGGCCCTACGGCGGAGCAGGCGGAAGAAGAAGGCAAACCCCAGTCATTCCCAACGGTTGTAACACTGATAGGGCATGGGCCCTACGGCGGAGCAGGCGAAAGAGGAAGGCAACCCCCAATCATTCCCAACGGTTGTAACACTGATAGGGCATGGGCCCTACGGCGGAGCAGGCGGAAGAGGAAGGCAACCCCCAGTCATTCCCAACGGTTGTAACACTGATAGGGCATGGGCCCTACGGCGGAGCAGGCGGAAGAGGAAGGCAACCCCCAGTCATTCCCAACGGTTGTAACACTGATAGGGCATGGGCCCTACGGCGGAGCAGGCGGAAGAGGAAGTCAAAAAAAAAGTTATTCCCAACGGTTGTAACACTGATAGGGCATGGGCCCTACGGCGGAGCAGGCGGAAGAGGAAGGCAAAACCCAGTCATTCCCAACGGTTGTAACACTGATAGGGCATGGGCCCTACGGCGGAGCAGGCGAAAGAGGAAGGCAACCCCCAATCATTCCCAACGGTTGTAACACTGATAGGGCATGGGCCCTTCGGCGGAGCAGGCGGAAGAGGAAGGCCAAAAAAAGTCATTCCCAACGGTTGTAACACTGATAGGGCATGGGCCCTACGGCGGAGCAGGCGGAAGAGGAAGGCAAACCCCAGTCATTCCCAACGGTTGTAACACTGATAGGGCATGGGCCCTACGGCGGAGCAGGCGGAAGAGGAAGGCAACCCCCAGTCATTCCCAACGGTTGTAACACTGATAGGGCATGGGCCCTACGGCGGAGCAGGCGGAAGAGGAAGTCAAAAAAAAAGTTATTCCCAACGGTTGTAACACTGATAGGGCATGGGCCCTACTGCGGAGCAGGCGGAAGAGGAAGGCAACCCCCAGTCATTCCCAACGGTTGTAACACTGATAGGGCATGGGCCCTACGGCGGAGCAGGCGGAAGAAGAAGGCAAACCCCAGTCATTCCCAACGGTTGTAACACTGATAGGGCATGGGCCCTACGGCGGAGCAGGCGGAAGAGGAAGGCAACCCCCAGTCATTCCCAACGGTTGTAACACTGATAGGGCATGGGCCCTACGGCGGAGCAGGCGGAAGAGGAAGTCAAAAAAAAAGTTATTCCCAACGGTTGTAACACTGATAGGGCATGGGCCCTACGGCGGAGCAGGCGGAAGAGGAAGGCAAACCCCAGTCATTCCCAACGGTTGTAACACTGATAGGGCATGGGCCCTACGGCGGAGCAGGCGGAAGAGGAAGGCCAAAAAAAGTCATTCCCAACGGTTGTAACACTGATAGGGCATGGGCCCTACGGCGGAGCAGGCGGAAGAGGAAGGCAAAAAACAGTCATTCCCAACGGTTGTAACACTGATAGGGCATGGGCCCTACGGCGGAGCAGGCGGAAGAGGAAGGCAAAAAAAAGTCATTCCCAACGGTTGTAACACTGATAGGGCATGGGCCCTACGGCGGAGCAGGCGGAAGAGGAAGTCAAAAAAAAAGATATTCCCAACGGTTGTAACACTGATAGGGCATGGGCCCTACGGCGGAGCAGGCGGAAGAGGAAGGCAACCCCCAGTCATTCCCAACGGTTGTAACACTGATAGGGCATGGGCCCTACGGCGGAGCAGGCGGAAGAGGAAGGCAACCCCCAGTCATTCCCAACGGTTGTAACACTGATAGGGCATGGGCCCTACGGCGGAGCAGGCGGAAGAGGAAGGCAAAAAAAAGTCATTCCCAACGGTTGTAACACTGATAGGGCATGGGCCCTACGGCGGAGCAGGCGGAAGAGGAAGGCAACCCCCAATCATTCCCAACGGTTGTAACACTGATAGGGCATGGGCCCTACGGCGGAGTAGGTGGAAGAGGAAGGCAACCCCCAGTCATTCCCAACGGTTGTAACACTGATAGGGCATGGGCCCTACGGCGGAGCAGGCGGAAGAGGAAGGCAAATTCCAGTCATTCCCAACGGTTTTAACACTGATAGGGCATGGGGGGCCCTACGGCGGAGCAGGCGGAAGAGGAAGGCAAAAAAAAGTCATTCCCAACGGTTGTAACACTGATAGGGCATGGGCCCTACGGCGGAGCAGGCGGAAGAGGAAGGCAAACCCCAGTCATTCCCAACGGTTGTAACACTGATAGGGCATGGGCCCTACGGCGGAGCAGGCGGAAGAGGAAGGCAACCCCCAATCATTCCCAACGGTTGTAACACTGATAGGGCATGGGCCCTACGGCGGAGCAGGCGGAAGAGGAAGGCAAAAAAAAGTCATTCCCAACGGTTGTAACACTGAAAGGGCATGGGCCCTACGGCGGAGCAGGCGGAAGAGGAAGGCAAACCCCAGTCATTCCCAACGGTTGTAACACTGATAGGGCATGGGCCCTACGGCGGAGCAGGCGGAAGAAGAAGTCAAAAAAAAAGTTATTCCCAACGGTTGTAATACTGATAGGGCATGGGCCCTACGGCAGAGCAGGCGGAAGAGGAAGGCAAAAAAAAGTCATTCCCAACGGTTGTAACACTGATAGGGCATGGGCCCTACGGCGGAGCAGGCGGAAGAGGAAGGCAACCCCCAATCATTCCCAACGGTTGTAACACTGATAGGGCATGGGCCCTACGGCGGAGCAGGCGGAAGAGGAAGGCAACCCCCAGTCATTCCCAACGGTTGTAACACTGATAGGGCATGGGCCCTACGGCGGAGCAGGCGGAAGAGGAAGGCAACCCCCAGTCATTCCCAACGGTTTTAACACTGATAGGGCATGGGGGGCCCTACGGCGGAGCAGGCGGAAGAGGAAGGCAAAAAAAAGTCATTCCCAACGGTTGTAACACTGATAGGGCATGGGCCCTACGGCGGAGCAGGCGGAAGAGGAAGGCAAACCCCAGTCATTCCCAACGGTTGTAACACTGATAGGGCATGGGCCCTACGGCGGAGCAGGCGGAAGAGGAAGGCAACCCCCAATCATTCCCAACGGTTGTAACACTGATAGGGCATGGGCCCTACGGCGGAGCAGGCGGAAGAGGAAGGCAAAAAAAAGTCATTCCCAACGGTTGTAACACTGAAAGGGCATGGGCCCTACGGCGGAGCAGGCGGAAGAGGAAGGCAAACCCCAGTCATTCCCAACGGTTGTAACACTGATAGGGCATGGGCCCTACGGCGGAGCAGGCGGAAGAGGAAGTCAAAAAAAAAGTTATTCCCAACGGTTGTAATACTGATAGGGCATGGGCCCTACGGCAGAGCAGGCGGAAGAGGAAGGCAAAAAAAAGTCATTCCCAACGGTTGTAACACTGATAGGGCATGGGCCCTACGGCGGAGCAGGCGGAAGAGGAAGGCAACCCCCAATCATTCCCAACGGTTGTAACACTGATAGGGCATGGGCCCTACGGCGGAGCAGGCGGAAGAGGAAGTCAAAAAAAAAGTTATTCCCAACGGTTGTAATACTGATAGGGCATGGGCCCTACGGCAGAGCAGGCGGAAGAGGAAGGCAAAAAAAAGTCATTCCCAACGGTTGTAACACTGATAGGGCATGGGCCCTACGGCGGAGCAGGCGGAAGAGGAAGGCAACCCCCAATCATTCCCAACGGTTGTAACACTGATAGGGCATGGGCCCTACGGCGGAGCAGGCGGAAGAGGAAGGCAACCCCCAGTCATTCCCAACGGTTGTAACACTGATAGGGCATGGGCCCTACGGCGGAGCAGGCGGAAGAGGAAGGCAAACCCCAGTCATTCCCAACGGTTTTAACACTGATAGGGCATGGGGGGCCCTACGGCGGAGCAGGCGGAAGAGGAAGGCAACCCCCAATCATTCCCAACGGTTGTAACACTGATAGGGCATAGGCCCTACGGCGGAGCAGGCGGAAGAGGAAGTCAAAAAAAAAGTTTTTCCCAACGGTTGTAACACTGATAGGGCATGGGCCCTACGGCGGAGCAGGCGGAAGAAGAAGGCAAACCCCAGTCATTCCCAACGGTTGTAACACTGATAGGGCATGGGCCCTACGGCGGAGCAGGCGGAAGAGGAAGGCAACCCCCAATCATTCCCAACGGTTGTAACACTGATACGGCATGGGCCCTACGGCGGAGCAGGCGGAAGAGGAAGGCAACCCCCAGTCATTCCCAACGGTTGTAACACTGATAGGGCATGGGCCCTACGGCGGAGCAGGCGGAAGAGGAAGGCAACCCCCAGTCATTCCCAACGGTTGTAACACTGATAGGGCATGGGCCCTACGGTGGAGCAGGCGGAAGAGGAAGGCAAAAAAAAGTCATTCCCAACGGTTGTAACACTGATAGGGCATGGGCCCTACGGCAGAGCAGGCGGAAGAGGAAGGCAAAACCCAGTCATTCCCAACGGTTGTAACACTTATAGGGCATGGGCCCTACGGCGGAGCAGGCGGAAGAGGAAGGCAACCCCCAGTCTTTCCCAACGGTTGTAACACTGATAGGGCATGGGCCCTACGGCGGAGCAGGCGGAAGAGGAAGTCAAAAAAAAAATTATACCCAACGGTTGTAACACTGATAGGGCATGGGCCCTACGGCGGAGCAGGCGGAAGAGGAAGGCAAACCCCAGTCATTCCCAACGGTTGTAACACTTATAGGGCATGGGCCCTACGGCGGAGCAGGCGGAAGAGGAAGGCAACCCCCAGTCATTCCCAACGGTTGTAACACTGATAGGGCATGGGCCTTACTGCGGAGCAGGCGGAAGAGGAAGGCAAACCCCAGTCATTCCCAACGGTTGTAACACTGATAGGGCATGGGCCCTTCGGCGGAGCAGGCGGAAGAGGAAGGCCAAAAAAAGTCATTCCCAACGGTTGTAACGCTGATAGGGCATGGGCCCTACGGCGGAGCAGGCGGAAGAGGAAGGCAAACCCCAGTCATTCCCAACGGTTGTAACACTGATAGGGCATGGGCCCTACGGCGGAGCAGGCGGAAGAGGAAGGCAACCCCCAGTCATTCCCAACGGTTGTAACACTGATAGGGCATGGGCCCTACGGCGGAGCAGGCGGAAGAGGAAGGCAAAAAAAAAGTTATTCCCAACGGTTGTAACACTGATAGGGCATGGGCCCTACTGCGGAGCAGGCGGAAGAGGAAGGCAACCCCCAGTCATTCCCAACGGTTGTAACACTGATAGGGCATGGGCCCTACGGCGGAGCAGGCGGAAGAAGAAGGCAAACCCCAGTCATTCCCAACGGTTGTAACACTGATAGGGCATGGGCCCTACGGCGGAGCAGGCGGAAGAGGAAGGCAAACCCCAGTCATTCCCAACGGTTGTAACACTGATAGGGCATGGGCCCTACGGCGGAGCAGGCGGAAGAGGAAGGCAAACCCCAGTCATTCCCAACGGTTGTAACACTGATAGGGCATGGGCCCTACGGCGGAGCAGGCGGAAGAGGAAGGCAACCCCCAATCATTCCCAACGGTTGTAACACTGATAGGGCATGGGCCCTACGGCGGAGTAGGTGGAAGAGGAAGGCAACCCCCAGTCATTCCCAACGGTTGTAACACTGATAGGGCATGGGCCCTACGGCGGAGCAGGCGGAAGAGGAAGGCAAATTCCAGTCATTCCCAACGGTTTTAACACTGATAGGGCATGGGGGGCCCTACGGCGGAGCAGGCGGAAGAGGAAGGCAAAAAAAAGTCATTCCCAACGGTTGTAACACTGATAGGGCATGGGCCCTACGGCGGAGCAGGCGGAAGAGGAAGGCAAACCCCAGTCATTCCCAACGGTTGTAACACTGATAGGGCATGGGCCCTACGGCGGAGCAGGCGGAAGAGGAAGGCAACCCCCAATCATTCCCAACGGTTGTAACACTGATAGGGCATGGGCCCTACGGCGGAGCAGGCGGAAGAGGAAGGTAAAAAAAAGTCATTCCCAACGGTTGTAACACTGAAAGGGCATGGGCCCTACGGCGGAGCAGGCGGAAGAGGAAGGCAAACCCCAGTCATTCCCAACGGTTGTAACACTGATAGGGCATGGGCCCTACGGCGGAGCAGGCGGAAGAGGAAGTCAAAAAAAAAGTTATTCCCAACGGTTGTAATACTGATAGGGCATGGGCCCTACGGCAGAGCAGGCGGAAGAGGAGGGCAAAAAAAAGTCATTCCCAACGGTTGTAACACTGATAGGGCATGGGCCCTACGGCGGAGCAGGCGGAAGAGGAAGGCAACCCCCAATCATTCCCAACGGTTGTAACACTGATAGGGCATGGGCCCTACGGCGGAGCAGGCGGAAGAGGAAGGCAACCCCCAGTCATTCCCAACGGTTGTAACACTGATAGGGCATGGGCCCTACGGCGGAGCAGGCGGAAGAGGAAGGCAAACCCCAGTCATTCCCAACGGTTTTAACACTGATAGGGCATGGGGGGCCCTACGGCGGAGCAGGCGGAAGAGGAAGGCAAAAAAAAGTCATTCCCAACGGTTGTAACACTGATAGGGCATGGGCCCTACGGCGGAGCAGGCGGAAGAGGAAGGCAACCCCCAATCATTCCCAACGGTTGTAACACTGATAGGGCATAGGCCCTACGGCGGAGCAGGCGGAAGAGGAAGTCAAAAAAAAAGTTTTTCCCAACGGTTGTAACACTGATAGGGCATGGGCCCTACGGCGGAGCAGGCGGAAGAGGAAGGCAACCCCCAATCATTCCCAACGGTTGTAACACTGATAGGGCATGGGCCCTACGGCGGAGCAGGCGGAAGAGGAAGGCAACCCCCAATCATTCCCAACGGTTGTAACACTGATAGGGCATGGGCCCTACGGCGGAGCAGGCGGAAGAGGAAGGCAAAAAAAAGTCATTCCCAACGGTTGTAACACTGATAGGGCATGGGCCCTACGGCGGAGCAGGCGGAAGAGGAAGGCAACCCCCAGTCATTCCCAACGGTTGTAACACTGATAGGGCATGGGCCCTACGGCGGAGCAGGCGGAAGAGGAAGGCAACCCCCAGTCATTCCCAACGGTTGTAACACTGAAAGGGCATGGGCCCTACGGCGGAGCAGGCGGAAGAGGAAGGCAAACCCCAGTCATTCCCAACGGTTGTAACACTGATAGGGCATGGGCCCTACGGCAGAGCAGGCGGAAGAGGAAGGCAAACCCCAGTCATTCCCAACGGTTGTAACACTGATAGGGCATGGGCCCTACGGCGGAGCAGGCGGAAGAGGAAGGCAACCCCCAGTCATTCCCAACGGTTGTAACACTGATAGGGCATGGGCCCTACGGCGGAGCAGGCGGAAGAGGAAGTCAAAAAAAAAGTTATTCCCAACGGTTGTAACAGTGATAGGGTATGGGCCCTACGGCGGAGCAGGCGGAAGAGGAAGGCAAAAAAAAGTCATTCCCAACGGTTGTAACACTGAAAGGGCATGGGCCCTACGGCGGAGCAGGCGGAAGAGGAAGGCAAACCCCAGTCATTCCCAACGGTTGTAACACTGATAGGGCATGGGCCCTACGGCGGAGCAGGCGGAAGAGGAAGTCAAAAAAAAAGTTATTCCCAACGGTTGTAATACTGATAGGGCATGGGCCCTACGGCAGAGCAGGCGGAAAAGGAAGGCAAAAAAAAGTCATTCCCAACGGTTGTAACACTGATAGGGCATGGGCCCTACGGCGGAGCAGGCGGAAGAGGAAGGCAACCCCCAATCATTCCCAACGGTTGTAACACTGATAGGGAACTGGCCCTACGGCGGAGCAGGCGGAAGAGGAAGGCAACCCCCAGTCATTCCCAACGGTTGTAACACTGATAGGGCATGGGCCCTACGGCGGAGCAGGCGGAAGAGGAAGGCAAACCCCAGTCATTCCCAACGGTTTTAACACTGATAGGGCATGGGGGGCCCTACGGCGGAGCAGGCGGAAGAGGAAGGCAAAAAAAAGTCATTCCCAACGGTTGTAACACTGATAGGGCATGGGCCCTACGGCGGAGCAGGCGGAAGAGGAAGGCAACCCCCAATCATTCCCAACGGTTGTAACACTGATAGGGCATAGGCCCTACGGCGGAGCAGGCGGAAGAGGAAGTCAAAAAAAAAGTTTTTCCCAACGGTTGTAACACTGATAGGGCATGGGCCCTACGGCAGAGCAGGCGGAAGAGGAAGGCAAACCCCAGTCATTCCCAACGGTTGTAACACTGATAGGGCATGGGCCCTACGGCGGAGCAGGCGGAAGAGGAAGGCAACCCCCAATCATTCCCAACGGTTGTAACACTGATAGGGCATGGGCCCTACGGCGGAGCAGGCGGAAGAGGAAGGCAAAAAAAAGTCATTCCCAACGGTTGTAACACTGATAGGGCATGGGCCCTACGGCGGAGCAGGCGGAAGAGGAAGGCAACCCCCAGTCATTCCCAACGGTTGTAACACTGATAGGGCATGGGCCCTACGGCGGAGCAGGCGGAAGAGGAAGGCAACCCCCAGTCATTCCCAACGGTTGTAACACTGAAAGGGCATGGGCCCTACGGCGGAGCAGGCGGAAGAGGAAGGCAAACCCCAGTCATTCCCAACGGTTGTAACACTGATAGGGCATGGGCCCTACGGCAGAGCAGGCGGAAGAGGAAGGCAAACCCCAGTCATTCCCAACGGTTGTAACACTGATAGGGCATGGGCCCTACGGCGGAGCAGGCGGAAGAGGAAGGCAACCCCCAATCATTCCCAATGGTTGTAACACTGATAGGGCATGGGCCCTACGGCGGAGCAGGCGGAAGAGGAAGTCAAAAAAAAAGTTATTCCCAACGGTTGTAACACTGATAGGGCATGGGCCCTACGGCGGAGCAGGCGGAAGAGGAAGGCAAACCCCAGTCATTCCCAACGGTTGTAACACTGATAGGGCATGGGCCCTACGGCGGAGCAGGCGGAAGAGGAAGGCAACCCCCAATCATTCCCAACGGTTGTAACACTGATAGGGCATGGGCCCTACGGCGGAGCAGGCGGAAGAGGAAGGCAAAAAAAAGTCATTCCCAACGGTTGTAACACTGATAGGGCATGGGCCCTACGGCGGAGCAGGCGGAAGAGGAAGGCAAACCCCAGTCATTCCCAACGGTTGTAACACTGATAGGGCATGGGCCCTACGGCGGAGCAGGCGGAAGAGGAAGGCAACCCCCAATCATTCCCAACGGTTGTAACACTGATAGGGCATGGGCCCTACGGCGGAGCAGGCGGAAGAGGAAGTCAAAAAAAAAGTTATTCCCAACGGTTGTAACACTGATAGGGCATGGGCCCTACGGCGGAGCAGGCGGAAGAGGAAGGCAACCCCCAGTCATTCCCAACGGTTGTAACACTGATAGGGCATGGGCCCTACGGCGGAGCAGGCGGAAGAGGAAGGCAAAACACAGTCATTCCCACCATTGGAGTATCCATTCAGCGGTCTTACAGCCCAAGAGTTGCTTTCATAGCTGAATTAGGCGTTTGAGGAATGAATTACCAACTCATGCAGAAATCGTTCACCTATTTTCTATATCAGCACCTTTCTTTTTCGAAATAAAGTGAAAAACCTGAATCCATCTTCAATTTGAAGTTTTTCTTCCTGACATCAGTGTTTATGATGTCTTTGTTCTAATATTTTTACAATCCAGAACAGCACATATCATAATTACCTTCATCAGAACATGTTTCATCTCCCTTAATTCCAGTCCTCTCGTATATTCATCAATTTGGCCAACTTAGATAAACAGACTCAGAGATGTAAATATCTGTCTCTCAGAAACCATTAATTACAACTGCCACGAATGGTCCCCCAACTAAATCAAATTGGTCATACTTACTTTTTATACATGTGTAACTCAACGTTCGAACATGTACTCCCTATGTTGGGGTTACCCTATTTTCTTTCAATTTCACCCCACATGTATTAAGGTGGGTGTTCTATTTACAATGTGAGTTCATGCTAAATTTGTCCTTCAGTTGGTGTCCAGAGACAATCATGACCCCCCCTGCCTTCTTGTAAATTCATACTGTTTTTGCAATCACTCACCAACAAAAACCTAAAGTATCTTATTTATTAACCTCACATGAAGCAGATTCGTGTTCAATTATAAATGGGAAATGATTCAAGATGTAGGATTTCTGTTTCTAAGGTGCTGGGATATGGCTTCCACATGCTATGAAAGGTTTTCAGATCTATCAACATCTCTTTTTGCAAGCAATCCAGACACTGTTAATTGGACCCCAACTTGCATCTGGTAAAAGCCTCTAATGAAGCCCCCCAAAATATTTCTTGTTGGATCCAATGAAGTAATTTCTTCTATATCTAACAACAGAGCACAAAATTGTGTAGTCTGGAAGCTTTTTTTTTTTTTTTTTTTTCAATGAATGACGATCCCTCCATTTTTTTTTTGAGAGATTAGTCATTTTTTGACTGTTTCAAGCTTTATTTTGGCAGTGAAACTAGTGCAAAATAAATTTTTTCAAATCCTAATTTTCCTCAAAGCAGAAATGCTTCATTGTTCCGTGGCCCCTCACACACCTAATGTGAAATGAGTTGAAACATTTATCGAAGTCTGTTGGTATTCAATCAGACATTTCCTTCTTTTGTCTGGGGTTGTAGGTGCAAACAATTGCAGACAAGTATTGTTGATTAATCCTTGCTTATTTTGTTACTTAAATTGACCTGCATGAAGACTACAAAAAGTTGTCCCCCTTGATAACTGGGGATGAATATAATCAAACCACCTTGGAAATAGACAAGCAGGCTTATAAAATGTTCTAGATGCCCTCATGTGGATGGTCATTCTCAGCAATATTCATGGAAGTCTAGATATGAATAAGCAAGAATTACCGTATTGTCTTCAACAGAAAAAAAAAAAAAAAAAAAAAAAAGGAAAGAAGTTCATCACTATTCCAATTATGGTACGCACAATTCAATTTCTCAGTGGATATTACAGCTGAAGAAGGCAGCATAGTGACTAAAGAATGGACGGTGTACAAAAGCTTGAGTTTTAGATGAAGATTTGTTACTATCCTGTGAAATTCAATTGATTGAGAAGGTACAAACATGAAAGAAAAAATTAAAAAAACTGATAGCAATTTCTTAAGTGTTTAGTTACTTCTCTTCATTCGAAAAACAGATTTTCCATCGTTTTTCGACTCAATGGGATTTATCTCGGCAAATATAATTTCTTGGGGGGGGGGTCGAAAATGTTTTATTATAACTCAAACCAACATTGCAGTACTTGGCTCATGTCCAATCTGGAAAAATAAAAAAAATAAAAAAAGGCAAGAAAGAAAGGAAAGAAAAAAAAAAAAAGTTTTTTATTAATAAAACAAAAATTGGTTCATTCGAAGTATACAGTATAATTTTAATCACTGAAAATTCGAAGAGAAAAAAAAAAAAAAAAAAAAGTTAAATGACAACAGGCCAGAAGCAAAAACAAAAAGGGAAGATGCGCCAACTCTGCAGGCACTGGATCAAGGGAATGGCCTAAAAGATGTTCTAATTCCATGGACTCTCCATCACAGAGGGTGTGTCTCCAGTTAAATTTGATGAAAAATCCCTGTTCATTTTTTAGGAAAATTTTCAATGAATTAAGGAATGATATCAGAAATTACGAAAATTGAAAAAGAGAAAAAAAAAAAAAAAAAAAAAAACCCATTACATTTTTTTTTTTTTCCTTCAGAATTTTCATCTTTAATGGGTTCTGTGAATTATCTCTTTATTTTCCAAATTGAAGAATTTTACCATTCTAATTACATGTACGCTGGTATTATGCCTGAGCACTTAGTATGTTCCATTTCGAATTCGAATTCTGGGAGAGATGAACACCTCCACGTGATGATAGCCTTGTAAATCTGGGATGTTCTAGGTTCATTCTATTTTTCGATAATCTGAAAAATATAAAAAGGATATCAGATATCATTTTGGCAACTGTTTGACTGAAATCAATGAAGGAAAGAAATGTGAATAAGGAATAAGGAATCATTGATGAAAGCCATATTAAATTCTAAATTGACAGGAGAGGGGAGGAGAAAAAAACTCATTATGTCAATGTAATAGGAAGCAGTTTTCCTAATCCATACTGAGGCTCCTGCTTTAGAAGAAGGATTGAAACCTTGACATAAGGAATGCAAAGTAAAATTAAACAACCAAATGACTGATAGCTGTCCAAAAAAATTACACACAGCAGACCACTCAATAAGTAAGCTATTCCTGACAATTTGGTGAGTTGTATAAATATGCCTTAGAGTATAATCATGGGATGGCTTGAGTTTATTACTTAAGAGAAACCTCATGCCTTGATCCAGCTGGGGAAAGAGGTTTCCGTGACCATTTTAATGAGATTGCCAAAGGGTATGTAAAGCAGTTTGCAACCTGACGAAAAGTAATACTCCTGAATGGGGGGTGGAGTGGGGAAAGGGAGTTGGACAACCCTGCAATGTGAGCACAATACATTTCTTGCATTAAGCAGTAAACTATGACCAGGATTAACTCGTAAGGAGCTGAATTAAAGTTGAGTTTTCATGGAATTGTTGGCTTGAATTCAAGAAAGGTAACAGAAATAAAACAAAAAGACCAAAAGAAAACAAAAAAAGCTAAAATATATACATACTGATATCCCAGATAAATTCATTCACATCCAAGCCAAAATGTACGCTTGGATTCGGAGATTGTTCAATGTAGAGTTCCTTCTGAACAATATAGCATCTCAAAGACATGTTCTCAAATCTGAAAGGTAAAAGAAATAAGAAAAACAGATCATGAATTTGCATTGGAGATTATCAGCAAGATGTCATGTTCTATACCCAAACCTACACAATGACAGCTTTGTGATGCAAAATATACAAATTTCCTATCAGAATCCTATTTTATATCAAGGAAATGGTGGAGGGGGGGAATGATCCAGTGGTAAAGTGCCTGTGTCCAGATTTGTAAGCTGTGGTTTAATCTACCAGTGGGTCATACTCAAGATTTAAAATGGTATCCAATGCCTCTCCACCATGCACACAGCACAAGGACTAGGATCGTGTTCCAAGGCTACAGGATAATGGACAACGTTCAACATACCAGTTCTTGTAAGATTACCCTAGTAAAGCAACATTTTGCCTGGTCAGTATCTAGATGGGTGTCTGTTAAGGCAATATCAGGTGCAGTGAGCAGAACCAAGCTTCAACAGGCCTGGCATGCTGGAAGCGGATGTTACTAACAATGGCCCATTTTGCTAAATATATTCCAAATCTCTGTATGGAATAGATAGGTTTCCTGGTTTGTCATATATATATATATATATATATATATATATATATATATATATATATATATATATATCACACACATCCCTTTGGTAGGGCAAATTAGTAAAAGCCTAAAAATTCTCATTTACTAAAAAAAAAAAAAAAAAAAAAAAATCTCAAGTGTTCTGACACACCATCATAACCAAGATGAGAAAAAGACATTTAGCTAACAATTCAATCTATTACACACATGCTTTCTGATTCTTAAGCATTCAAACTTCCCATCAATGATAAACCATTAAAATGGTATCAGAACTGAAATTCCTAATCTCCAAAATGGTAGTGACACAACTGGAAGAAGACTTGTTACTTATGTAGAGGCAGTGAATTCAAATGAAAAAGAATCCCATTGAAGAGATGCTGTGTTCAGGCAAAGATAAAAAGATGAAGGATTAGGAGTGAAATCAAATTTTAAAAGCCAAGATGCTACTCTTGGATAGAAAGTTTCAGTTGATAAGAGGATTCTATAATTTTAGAGAAATAAAAAAAATTTGGACTAATTAAAACCAGTTTTCAATTTTTGAAAAACGATTAGCTCTGCTCTGATGAATCAAGAAATAAAGTAACCTTCAAGTTGTGATTGCTAACACATTTTGGCAGCAAGAAGAAGGAAAAATTAAAAATAAATCAAGCCACAGGTTTGATTCAAGATATACATTAGACAAGGAATGTTTTAATTTTTTTTTCGTTTCAACTTCTGTCTACTTACAAATTCATGTTTTTCCTTTTGGATATCTCTAGTCAGGTTCTGATGGCTTCAGTTGTGGATTCCTCCATTAACGGTTGAACCAAGGTTGCCCTCCATTGATGCCCGTTTGGTTGAAGACAATGGGGAAGGAAATTTCTTTTCTTCATCTTTGTACAAATGCGATTTCTGCTCATACATTATACACAAGGCAGGTGTGACTGGTTTCTCAATTTTGAAGGCGGGTGTGGGTAAAAGAAGGCTAGGAGCATGTGTATTTTATCTTTGGACATAGAGGGCATAGAGTGTTTTGTATGAGGAGTGGGGTCAGATGAAAACATTTTGCATCAGTGGCTTCTCATATCTTTCTGTGAATGCAAGAAAAAGACTGTCCAAATTGGATGTATTTCGAAGCATGACATTTTCATGTATTTGCTCTTGAAGTCATTTTCCTTTCAGAAAGAATAGCAATGAAATTAGTACAAAAACTAGAAAACCGAAGAACCCCCCCCCAACCCTTGGAAACATTTTATCATTCGCTTTCTGCAATTATATTTGATTTCGAGTTTAAATCAATTACTTGGTTTATCAGTATTGTCCATTCACATAAGTGCTCAATCCCTCAGATAAAAAGAGGGGTTCCTCTTTTCTCAAAGAAAAGTGGGTTGAGGGGAAATTAAAATGAAAAAAAAAAATGAGAAATTTGAAACTTTTTTTTCCAACCAAAGTCGATTGAAAAGTAGCTTTTCATTTCTTCTTTGAAGATGGGAATGAGTGATTCAATAATTGAATGATCATTGAACTTTAATCACTTCAGTTAGAGTAGTTTATATAGTTATTACACACCCCCACACCTTCACATAGAAAGTAATCCATTCTTATTTCATCTCAAAGAACACATCCTATCTAAGTTAAGCACTCAACGTAGTTAGGTTGGACTACGTAAAAGGTAATATTTTAGTGGCTTTAATTTAGAAGACCAAAACTGACGAACATTCTAAAGACTATCTCGCATTTAGTTACTGACATTCCTTCCCCTCAATTCTTTCTTATCCCGGTAGATCCCTTCGAACTTTCATGTCGGCAGAAAACACCGGTCCTTTATTTCATTTCATTCATGAATCAAAACTTATGTTGATAACCTATTTGCTCGTCCTTTCTACCCGCATTTGTTAATCAATTCTGATAATCTATTATTTTGGGGGCTTATATAACTAGCAGTCATAAACAGCCAAACCTTTGCTAACATTTATTGTTACTCTTATTTGAATCTTTGCAAAATTTCATACCCAATTCTTGCTTTGTTGAAACTTAGATTCACTTCCATTTGCCTGTTTATCCCTATATCCAATTTCAAGTCCTCTTCCCAGCCCTTCAGGGGAGGATTAATATGAACCCCACATTAAAATCTAGAATATGGAGCTGAGGAAGCTCCAATCGAATTCTTCATAGAGAATGGCCCTTAAAACCCAACCGAATCATCAGAAACATCCTGAGGGTGCAAGATATCCTTCATACTTCTACGAAGAAGGGTTCCAATGCTCAAATCTGGCAGTACAACAGCTGGGAGAAAACTTGAAAGATTGATCCTTTCACTAAACAGACATGCCAGATTTTAATGCAGATGAGATATGAAACAGTTTACACTTGGAAGCTACTTTTATATGATTTCCATCAAGTTAAAAAGGTGGAGTTTACGATTAGAACAGACACTTGAAAATAGAAATAGGTAGGCCCAGCCACATCACTTCTTTTGGGCAGGAGTGATGTGCTCCAACAAAACCCAAACCCTCAACAAGAGTACAACATAATACATCAGCACCTACTATGTCAGAACACCCTCTTACCTGACCAATCTAGATAGTGAAATCAAAAACATCAAGTAGGACATCAGTTTTAATGAAATGAGAAGAAGACCAAGAGAAGAATAGAACTGAAATGCAAATATTTTCTCTCCAACTATGGAAGAGAGAAAGTTAAACAAAAAGACAATGTGGTGGATTTCAAAGCTATCTCAGACCACATAGTCAGAGTCACCATACAACTCTCAAAGAGGTACAAGCTAAACGTCATCCAAGTCTACGCTCTCACTTTGTTCCTTCTTTTGGTTGATTGTTAACAACTTATGATGACTTGAACCCCCCCCCCATTAAGGGATACCAAAAACTACTCCGTCAACATGAGAGATTTCAACACACAAGTAGGACAAGGAAACGAACGATGCATTGGAGAATTTGGATAAGATGCAACAAGAGAGGTGAAGATCTTGTAAACTTTGCAACTGCAAACAACTTCAAAATCAGGAATACATTCTTCAAAAAGAAACCTATTACAAAATGGACTTGGGAGAGTCCCAACCATGGAACAAAGAACGAAATTGACTACATCCTAGCAGACTAAAGCGACGAAGATATTCAAATTCTAAACCAAGTAAACAGTGGCAAGATGTGGGATACAAGTAAACACTAACAAAGAACGCAGAAAATACTTACCAATGGAAACGACACCAACAACAATGAACTCCACAGCAAAATAGCCTCTCTGAGAGAAGCTGCCACCATGTTTAAACCAAGAAACACAGACCATTAGCAAAATCTCAGATGAAATCAGGAAACTTATTGAAAAGTGCAGAAACCTCAAACCACCAACAACAAGGGAAAAGATAGAGGAGACCGAACTAAACAGAACAATCAAAAAGAAACCCAAAGACAGAAGGTATACGACAGCAATCATCAAAACCACTCTCAAAAAACGGGGCTTTAAAGCAATGAACACAGCTCTCGGGATAGGACAGAACCAAATAACTTGAAGAAAACGGAGATATAACCAGACAGAGACAGAATGGTCGAACTCACCCCAGAACTCGACTCTCTAAGACACAACCAATAAAACAACCAAGATACGCAAGACCCTGACAATCATTTTGAGGATTAAACCAGAAGTTACACCATGGGAGGTAAAACAAGCCATCAAAATTAGAAAAAAAGTTATTCTTTCCAACTTATGTCTAAAATAAAGTTGTGAAGGAATGGAACACAGCAATCATAATGCCTCCACATAAAATAGGAAACCAAAAAGACCTCAACAACTACAGGCCTATAGCCTACTCAGCTTCATCTGTTTACTGTCCACATAGATTGTCACCAACTGGATCACTAAAACACCAGATGAAAACCAGCCACAAGAAAAGGCTGGATTTAGAAGAAGCTACTCAACCATGGACCATCTCCATTCAATAAACCAACAGAAAGAGAAAGCAGCAGAATACAAAATGCCGCTTGCTGTAGCATTCATAGATTTCAAGAAAGCATTCCACTCCGTAGAAATTTCTATGATTATGTAGGCCATTTCTCTACGAGGTGTAGACCCTGGATACGTCTATGTACTGCAACATATATACCATCACAACCACTCCTCTATCAGGCTATATAAAGACTGAATTCTTCCAACTCCAAATAGGAGTAAAACAAGGTGATATAAGCTCACCTAAACTCTTCACAGCCTGTCTCAAGATGATCTCCTGAAACCTGGACTGGCAGAATAGAGGGATCAAAATAGACAGTGAACATCTGAGCAACCTCGGATTTGCAGACAGTTCTTTTCGCAGAGACCATATATGACCCCCAACTAATGCTACATAAACGAAACGAAGAGGGCAAAAGAGTCTGCCTACACATGAACTTGTAAAATTAAAGTCACATGCAACCATCACACCGAGAATAAGGACATAACTGGGGAAAGTAGACTGCTACGTCTACCTAGGACAACAAATCTCCATTAAACCCACAAGAAATCAAGCAAAAGAATCACTCAAGGTTGGCAAGCTTTTGGCAGAGCAAGCTCAACTTATGAAAACAAAATGATCCAAATAATGCTAAGAAGAAGAGTATACAACTTATCCTCCCAATAGTTCCTTATGGAGCTGAAACATGGAACCTAACCAAGAGACTGACTCACAAACTGACATACATGCAATGTGCACACGAGTGATCATGCTCAACCTTACGTGGAGATCAAAAGACAGCACAATATATCAGGAAGAAAACAGGAGTCCAAGACATCATAGAATCCATTAGAAAACTTAAAAGGCAATAGGCAGATCATGTCACAAGAACGGCAGACAACCGATGGATACCACAACTCACAACATGGATCTCCAGAGATTACATGTAAAACTGAGGCCGACAGAATACAAGATAGAGAAATGAACTAGATAAATTTAGAAAATACCGGCTCTGCAACACCAATGATAGAGAAATATGGCAGATCCTTGAGAAGATCTATGTCCAACATACAAGGCAAAGCTCCTGATAGTGGACTCTGGTTCCACATGAAATTTTTAACCCCTAAAAACACATACTCACACAGCACACTCCACTGAAGTTGGGAATACATCCTGAAACATGTCTGGACCATTAATAACAAAAAATATTAACCGATAAATTAAAATACATCACAACACTTTACTCCTGAGTCTGTCTCACTCTTTACAGTTCATAATGTACATACCCTACAAGGACATGGAGAAGGAATATACTCCTGCAACAACCAGTGAATCAGCCAAGGACAACCATCCCTACACTACAATGGTATCCACTTCATCAGAAAACATTGCAGCATGGTCGGTTAGACTCAACCGTGAAAAAGACAAAGTTACCCACATTGAGCCACATTTGGACTTCTCAAAGTCCTGCAAGGAGAACAAACTCACTCATATAAATTTCAGGATTTCTATACACCCCTCCATAGGGAACCAGGATGTAGATTTCCTCAACTCATGGAATAATAAGATTCATGCGCTATACATAGAACTTATAAACAACATCTTTCAATTTTGCCAAAAAACTATTATAGACATTCGCATAGACATTAGCAAATTGGAAGAGAAATTACAATAACACACTGACACGGAGGGATATGATTAAATCCAGGATGCTATCAACACCAACATAGAAGAAAGGGAAAAGACAACTCAACATTACCAAAACCAAATACAACAAATTTAGACAACACCACACACACAGAACTGAGAATAAGGGTAACAGACATGCATATGAAGAAACAACAAAAACTATCACACAGATAACAGGAACAAGAACACCAGACATGACAAGAACATGATACCTACTACTCCTCAAATTCCCCAAAAGGGAAGCCTCATGAAAAGCATCCCTCCTCATCCCATTATATTGATCCATTCAAGGCACTCTGAAGACTCAACCCAACATGCTGACCTGCAGGTAACCCCTCTATCATCACCCTACCACTGAATATGGAGGGGGGGGTCAGAAAACTTGATACCATCACCAATAGGAATTTCAGAAATCTTATCAAAAAATTATCACACATTGTCAGAATCAAGGAAGATCCAGAAGGCAAAGAAATTAACCTGAGTAAATTTGGATTTTTCTAGGGACACCTTCAAACTCCTCAATGAAGGCCTAAATTTCCGTCCTTGAACCCCACACTCCAACAATTACATCCTCCACAAAGATCTCAATGACTTTTCAGAAGAATTAAACTTAGAGCCGGCTTCCGAAAAACAAGCCATGATAGCGACATCCTAGATAGACTTGAGGACCCCAACAAATCTTTCATCCCCACCAAAAACATAAGACACTACCATTCAAACGTTTGAACTAGCAGTTAGAGAAGACATAAGTGTACATCAACGATCCCTACCACATGATGACCTTACCATTAAAGAATGAAAGACCCTAAATAGACTCAAAAACAATACTAACTTGATCACTTGAGAGTAGATAAGGGTGGAGCCATAGTCATCTGGGGTTTAGATGAATACCTCATAGAAGCAAACATACAATTAAGCAACACTGAATTTTACAAGGAACTCACTAAAGATCCCTTCAACAAATACACCAACACAATCCTTAACAGAATTATACAACAGCAAAATGATAGATAAAAAAATACACAAAATATCCTTAAACCCACTCCCACAAAACCTGCTAGGTTCTACCCACTTCCCAAAACCCACAAACCAAAAAACCCAGGTAGACCAGTCATCTCCTCTACTAGTTGCCACACTACAAAACTATCTAATTATGTAGATCACTACATCCAACCCTTAGCAATGCAAATTAAATCATACATACGAGAAACCACAGACTTTAACAAAATCTAACACATAACAACAATCCCAGACAAAGCACTTTTAGTCACTATGGATGTTAAATCTCTATACTCTAACATCAAACATGATGAAGGTAACGTAGCACTTACAGAAGCCCTAAACAATAGAACTACAAAAGAACCCAGTATTGTAACAATTACCACCATTATGCATCACATTTCAACTCTAAATAGCTTCAACTTCAACAATAAGTACTTCCTTCATGTGAAAGGCTGTGCCATGGGCATAGTAACGGCCCCGTCCTATGCTTATATCTTCATGGGTGAATTTGAAGAAACCTACAGATATATAATGATTGCATTTTTTATGGTAGATATGTAGACAACATTTTTTTCATATACACAGGAGATGAAGCCAAATTAAAGAATATCTTTACACTCTGCACACAATTCTATTAAGTTTGACTTAGTGGCATTCATTTACTCCATAGCCTTCCTGGACACCCGTATATACAACAGAAACCTCTGAACTACCCTCTACACTAAACCCACGGACAAACACAATCACCTCCACTTTAAGTCATCCCATCCCCAACACCTAGAAAGAAGCTTAACATTTTCATAGAATCCATTAGAAAACTCAAATGGCAATGGGCAGATCATGTTACAAGAACGGCAGACAACCAATGGATACCACAACTCACAACATGGATCTCCAGAGATTACATGTAAAACTGAGGCCGACAGAATACAAGATAGAGAAAGGAACAAGATAATCTTAGAAAATACCGGCTCTGCAACACCAATGATAGAGAAATATGGCAGATCCTTGGGAAGATCTATGTCCAACACACAAGGCAAAGCTCCTGATAGTGGACTCTGGTTTCACATGAAATTTTTAACCCGTAAAAGCACATACTCACACAACACACTCCACTGAAGTTGGGAATACATCCTGAAACATGTCTGGACCATTAATAACAAAAAATATTAACCGATAAATTAAAATACATCACAACACTTTACTCCTGAGTCTGTCTCACTCTTTCCAATTCATAATGTACATACTCTACAAGGACATGGAGAAGGAATATACTCCTGCAACAACCAGCGAATCAGCCAAGGACAACCATCCCTACACTACAATGGTATCCACTTCAGAGAACATTACAGCATGGTCGGTTAGACTCAACCGTAAAAAAGACAAAGTTACCCACTTTGAGCCACATTTGGACTTCTCAAAGTCCTGCAAGGAGAACAAACTCACTCCTATAAATTTCAGGATTTCTATACACACCTCCATAGGGAACCAGGATGTAGATTTCCTCAACTCATGGAATGATAAGATTCATGCACTATCCATGGAACTTATAAACAACATCTTTCAAAAAAACTATTATAGGCACTTAGCATAGACATTAGCAAATTGGAAGAGAAATTACAATAACACACTGACAAAGAGGGATATGATGAAATCTAGGATGCTATCAACACCAACATAGAAGAAAGGGAAAAGACAACTCAACATTACCAAAACCAAATACAACTAACTTCGACAACACCACACATACAGAACTGAGAATAAGGGTAACAGACACATGCATATGAAGAAACAAAAAATATTGCACAGATAACAGATGTTAAATCTCTATACTCTAACATCAAACATGATGAAGGTAACGTAGCACTTACAGAAGCCCTAAACAATAGAACTACAAAAGAACCCAGTACTATAACAATTACCACCATTATGCATCACATTTCAACTCTAAATAGCTTCAACTTCAACAATAGATACTTCCTCCATGTGAAAGGCTGTGCCATGAGCATAGTAGCGGCCCTATCCTATGCTTATATCTTCATGGGTAAATTTGAAGAAATCCACGTTTACCCAGAGATATATGATGATAGCATTTTTTATGGCAGATATGTAGACGACATTTTTTTCATATACACAGGAGATGAAGCCAAATTAGAGAATATCTTTACATATTAAGTTTGACTCAGTGACATCCATTATTCCATAGCCTTCCTAGACACCCGCATATACATAGACAACAGAAACCGCCAAACTACCCTCTACACTAAATCCAGACACCCACAATTACCTCCACTCTAAGTCAGCCCATCCCCAACACCTACAAAGAAGCCTACCATCTTCACAAGCCCTAAGAATTAGAAGAATTCGCTCTACAGACAGTGAACTCAACAGACATAACCATAACCTAGTACAATATTTCATCCAACAAGGATATCCACTAGATGATACAAAAAGCCGAATAAAAAAAAAAAGCAACTAGAATATCCAGGGATGAAACCCTTAAACTCTCCTACAATAATAAACCTAACCGCATACCTCTTTCAACCCTTAGCACACATTAATAGGAGATGGAACACCCACACCATTGAAACAGATGTAAGAGAAACATTCATAGATTCGTGTGTCATCGCTTACCGCGGACCCAAAAATATCAAAGACATGATTAGCAGTAACAATATCATAAACAATGAAGTCTTACACAAAAATATCCCTAGAACCACTAAATTCTGTAAACCTTGCAATATAAGAAATAGTCTATGTTGCAACCACCTCAAGTACACCAACATATTCACAAGCATTACCATCACAGAAGAGTTACCACGTATACCATAGCACTAACTGTCGCAGTAAAAACAAATACCTTCTAGATTGCAATAGATGCAAGTTACAATACATAGGCAAGTCCGAGTGGCAATTTAATATTAGACTCAACAATTACAGACACAAGATTAAACCACAAAACAATCGCAGCCCACTTCCTGCAGAAGTTCACTTTTGCCACAGACGCTAGATTTACTATCATAGAGAAAAAAAAAAATTACTCTAATTGACATAACTAAAGTTCTACAAAAACATGGAGACATGTGGATCAACAAACTCAAAACTGTATCCCAATGGACTAAAACACCAAACCCTAATCACAGATCTCTAATTTACAAAACTCCTACAAACAATAACCTCACACCCACATCTACCCCCCCCCCCCCCCAGATACATCCAATACTAGAAACTTAAAAGTCACTCAGACCAATAGCTAAGGTCACCTTATCAATTGTCCAAACCATAGCCAACATACTTTTGATGACTTGTAAGGTTGAAATCTATGTAGTTCCATAACCTCATCACCCTTCCATTTATACCATCCCTAACATACCCCCCAAAAACTTAACTCTACATCAATTCCCTTCTAGCCCGATACATTTTGTCCTCTCCAAGATCAACCGCTGTTGCTCAACCATAGACTTAATCTCTGGCTAGACTCTCTTACACAGCAGGATGCCTCAAGCAGCCTTTATAAAATCTTTTACCCACAAGGCCAAGCTCCTGATAGTGGACTCTAGTTCCACATGGAAACTTTAAACCCTAAAAACACATACTCTCTTAGCACACATCACGAAACATGTCCGGACCATTAACATCTACGGATAAATTAACTCTACCTCAAAACATTTTACTCCCGAATCTGTCTTACTCTTTAAAGTTCATATATACATATATCGATCGCAACTCAACCAATGGATCAACACCAAAAATGCCATCACCTTGTTTAGAAATATCAAACATATACAAATGTGCAGCTTTATTGAGTTAGTTTCTTCTATCCACACAGTCAGTTTATTCAGTGCACTCTATTTTTTCGATAACAACCATGAGTTTTGAAGATCACGATATGTATCCGATGTATAATACCAGGATCCCTTTTATGAGAAGCGACCCCCCAGTCGTGGTTCATTCAAAACGAATCACACATGGCAATGAGAGGAATCACCGGGCAAAAACAGAAGTTTCATTTCACTGTTACTGCCTTGCCCGGTATGCTGATTCCGGAAATCAAAGATTTCATCAACAACGCCCCAGCTTCAAATGCTTATGACATGTTGAAGGAAGTGGTAATTGAAAGAACTTCTATGTCAGAGTGGATGAAGTTAAAACAACTTCTTACAACTGAAACGTTAGGTGATAGGACCCCTTCGCATTTTTATGACATATGCGGTCATTAGTGGGAGGTGACAAAAACAACAACATACAACATATCTTTCTAGATAGAATGCCCACAGAAATCCAGCCAATTTTAGACCCTAACTTACCGTTAGATAAAATGGCTGAGATGGCGGACCTTATCATGGACAGAACCAATTCAGTGTTCCCTACCGTCGCTATTACCAACCCATCCGATAGCAGCAGAATCATCGACCTTGTTGAAAGCTTTGGGAAGCAACTACATTCCCTAGAAAACAAGGTTGAGGACCTTTCTAGTCGACCATCCCGCGGCCACTGGAAAGGACGATCTAGGTCGAGATCGAGGTTGAAGTCGAGACGCAGACGCCCCGTCTGTTGGTATCACGGTTTGTTCGGGACGCAGGCAAGGAAATGTATACCTCCCTGCACCTTTTGTACTGTTCAAGGAAACTAGCACGCCAGCAGAATTCAACAACTGATTCTGTTGGCCATAATCCCCCTACTAGAAAGGAAGGTAGTCTGTTACATATATACGATATAGTAACAGGACTCAATTTTTTAATTGATAGCGGCGCACAAATTTTGTTGGTACCCGCCACCCTAGAAGATAGAAACAGGGGCCCGGAGAAATAAATTGACACTACAAGCCGTTAATGGTTCTCTGATTCGGTCAGAGATGTATGAACGTCACTATCGGTCTCCGTAGAAATTTCAAATGGGTTTTTACAATCGCTGAAGCTACCACACCTATATATGGGGCAGATTTCATACAGCACTTCGGACTACTGATAGACATGACGAACTAACGGCTCATAGACCCTGTAACAAGTTTCAAAACGAAAGGTTTCCTCCAAGCTACTGAAAAATTAAGTCCCTCTACAGCTAGCTTTACTGTCAACCCTAAGTATTTAGAACTTATTAGGAGATATCCCGAAATTAGCAAACTCACTTTCAATGCCCCTCAATCGTCTCACGACATAACTCACCACATGATAACGACAGGTCCCCCTGTCCACGATGCTTATCAGCTGAAAAGCTAAAAGCCGCGAGGATGGAATTCGACCAACTGCTTGAGCTTGGCATCATACAGCCATCTCAAAGTAGCTGGGCTTCCCCACTCCACATGGTCCTGAAAAGAGGCGGCACTTGGTGTGCATGTGGTGATTATCGATCCTTGAATTTTGTGACTCAAGCCAAATAGATATCCACTACCACATACACATGATATCACATCACAAATTCAAGGAAAACCAATTTTTTCTAAGATAGATTTGATTCAGGCCCCCGACACGACAACAGAATTTTTTTTACAAAAATAGATACACTTGCTTATATATTCTTTTTAAGCAACAAAAACCATGTGAATGCAGTATCCTTGAGAAACATGTCAGAAAAAAAAAATTCAAAGAAGAGTATACCAAGAGACAGACCTGCAAACTAAGAATGCAGCATGTGCATGAGAGAATCATGGAGAGATCACAAAACAGCACAGTATATAACGAAGAAAACGGATGTCCGTCACATCATAGAAACTCTTAAAAAACTCAAATGGTAATGGGCAGGCCATGTTACAAGAATGAAAGACAACCGATGGACATCACGTTTCACAACATGGATCCCCAGAGATCACATGGGAAACAGAGGCTGGCAGAATACAAAATAAAACAACTTCAATAGTAAAAAGGTGTATCAAGTACCCTGAAATAATTCCATTACATTTCAGAAGTGGCTTATTATTATTGATATATTATTATATCATGTCATACTGTGTGCCATTGCTCCAAGCCTACCAGGTAAGTTGAGCACTCTAAAGGATACATTTTCTAATCGCCATGAATACGGAAAAACTGAACATCACTCTTTCAAGGACATTCTAATACCAAACAAGCATCACTACCTAACATTCAATAAAGTTAGAAATAATCACCTTAGAGCCCCAAACGATAGTGGTTTCACGAAAACAAACCGAATACGATAGAAAAGTTAGCCCAATAATAAAAAAGCGAAAATTCAAGAGGGGGAAAAAAAAAATCATTTGGTATACGCCCCCATTTAACTTACAAGTAAGAACAAACTTGGGCAAAACTTTCATTCGACTAATTGAAAAACATTTCCTTCAAAATCACCCAGTAAGCAAAATATCCAATAGAAATAAATTGAAAATTAGTTTCAGTTGTACAGAAAATTTCAATCGGATCATTTCTAAGCACAACAAAATCAGAATAAATGAGACCATGAACTTGACTTCAATAATAAACCAACAATTAGACTCATCAATGCAACAAAAACACTGATAGGTAGAATTAGTGAAGACATAATAGGAAAAACTAACAGTATAAAAGATCAATTACAGCTCAACCAGTGGATTGGCACCAATGCCATTGCCTGGTTTAGTAATATAAAAAAAAAATTAAAAAATGTGCTGTTTCATACAGTTTGACATCATGGATTTTTAATCATCCATATCCAAAGGCATATTCGAGGAGGCCATGGAATTTGCTAAAATTTATACCCACATAAGCAACAGGGACATCGAAAAAATTACACATTGTAGACATACATTACTATTCCACTATCAAGAACAATGGACTAAATTAAAAAGAACAAAAAAAAAAAACGCGTCTGTATGGGGTAGCCTTGATTCGGCCAAGACATCGAACCTGATAGGTTTGTACATTCTATATTAGTACATTACTCAGGTTCCTGATCTTTTTCAATTTCCAAATTTATTTTCCAGTAAGTCCTTAGAACCCAAAAGAACTCATTTCTCAACAAATTGATAAACTCTAGTAGAACATTATACATGCTAATAAGCTGTAAGCAACATGTTTAGACATGTACAAGCTACATATTGTTTAGTGATATATAAACCCTGTGTTAGAGTAATGTTTGATAGTTGCTTGTCATGATCCACGTCTTTATTTCCTTTTGAATGAAACCTTGTGTACTTGTAGATAAATCAGGCCATATGTCTCAGAGATATGGCTAGCAATTGGACAGTTATGGGTCTTGGGCAAGTTGCTGTGATGTGTAATGCATCCCTTTTGAGAGTTGAAGAAAAGGAGCAGCATTTTCAATATCATATTTGAGTAAGTGAGAGAAATACACATCAATACTGCCTTAATCCATCATAGTGGCCAAATCTTTAGGACTCCAAGGAGAGATGTTAGTTTGAATGGAGTGGATGATCGGTGAGGAGGGGGGCAAAAAACAAAAGTGCATTTTTTTTTATATTGTAGATCTTATATATATATATATATATACATATATATATATACATCCACTAGATGACACAAAAAAACAAATAAAAAAAGCGACTGGAATACCCAGAGATGAAACCCTTTTACTGTCCCACAATAACAAACCCAACCGCATACCCCTTATAACAACCTTCAACAACACACTCCCACCCTTAGCACACATCATCAATAATAGATGGAACATTCTCACGATCAAAACAGATCTAAAAGAAACATTCACAGACCCATGTGTTATCTCCTACCGCAGACCCAAAAACATCAGAGACATGATCAGTAGCAATACTATCGTTAGCAATAAAGTCGTACACAAAAATACACCTAGAACAATTAAATTCTGCACACCTTGCAACATAAGAAACAGTCTATGTTGCAACCACCTCAAGTACACCAACACATTCACAAGCACCACCACAAAAGAGAGTTACCACATATACCACAATAGCAACTGCCGCAGTAAGAACAGTATATACCTTCTAGAGTGCAATAGATGTAAGTTACAGTACATAGGCAAGTCCGAGTGGCAATTTAATATTAGACTCAACAATTATAGACATAGGATTAAGTCAAAAAATAATCGTAGCCCACTTCCTGTAGAACTACACTTTCGCACACCTGACCATAATTTTGCCACTGACGCTAGCTTCTTCACCGTCATAGAAAAAATAGAAAAAACTACTCCAATTGACATAACTAAAGTTCTAGAAAAACACGAAGACATGTGGATCAACAAACTTAAAACCCTATATCCTAATGGATTAAATACTAAACTGAACAACCCGCACCACACAGAACACTAATACACACAACTCCTACCATTAATATCCTCACACCCACATCTTAGACACACTCAATAATGGAAGCTTCAAAGTCACCTAGACCCATAGGAAAAACTTCACCTTAGCCTGTTATAACCCGTCCAAATCATAGCCAAAACATTTTCAGTAACATTTTCAGTAACTTTTAAGGTTGATACCTATGTAGCCCCTTGACCCCACCACCCCTCCTTCTACACTATCCCAAACATACCAAAAAATCAACCTCCACAACACTACCCCCTACCTTGACACACTCTGCCCTCCCCAAGACCAACTGCTGCTGCTTTACCAAAATCCCAATACCTGCTGGTCATTCTTACATTCAGCATGAGGCCTCTAGTAGCCCTGACAACAAAACTTACCCACAATGCATAGCCCCTGGCAGTGGACTCTGGTTCCACATGGTACATTTTAATTCCCACTCACACAACACGCACCACTGATGATGGGAGAAATCCCGAAACATGTATGGACTATTGACATATAAGGATTAATAAACCCTACCACCAAAAACTTCACTCCCGAGTCTGTCTCACTCTCTAAAGTACACATTATATATATATATATATATATATATATATATATATAGCTCTTCCATAGGAAATGAGCACTCTGGTGGATGAGGAGTTTCTGGGTAAATGAATATATCGCTTAAATTCAGCCTTACTGACCACCCAGTCCCGTAGTAGGTAGGATATCGGCCTCCAGGTCTAATGTGAGGGTTTCAATTCTGCTCCGTGGTACTGGATGGGATAATATCTATAGTCACACTGAAGAGATGTAATACATTGAAACAGCTGTCTGTGGATGACACACTAACTATATATATATATATATATATATATATATATATATATATATATATATATATATATATATATATACTATTAAGAATTACAATGATATATACCCAGTGAATGTTGACATTTAGTACCTAACACACTCATCAGCAACCGGCAATGTTTTTTTCTTGTAATTATTGTAACTATGTAAACATTTAAAATGGATAAAATCTGATTTCTACTTTTTATTTTTTACTACTTGATAATATATAAGGGACTGTGTATTTTGGCGGCAATCCTTCAGTCTGATTAAATACAGCAAACTAGGAACAATTGATTTAAATTAAATTTTTGATCAATAGAATGTAATAGGTGTGCAAAAATGTTATACCTAACACTTTTGGCTGAACAGCCGGCCATTTTCAGGGTCTGTGACGATTCCGCATTTATTCCAACCATAGTGTAAATCGACTTATCAATTGTTGATTTAATGGGATGAATGTTGGGAAATATGAATTATCAGAGGGGAGGGGTTTCAGTTGCAAAATACCTATGTTTATATATACTAGCTAAAGTACCTGTCTGTGCTGGGTTGAATATTTAAGGAATGGAAGAAAAGAACTAAAGCTTTCAAACTCAAAAAAAATTTACCCGTTTAAGGGGGAAAAGTTTCCCTTCACTTTTTGACCCTAAAAGATTTTTATATGAACATATAGAATATGTGTATTGAAATAAAGAGAAGGATTCAGTTTAGCATTATAGTTACTTTGTAAATAGAACCTCCCTTCTATGAGCTTCAATGAATTTTTCCTCAAACTTCTATTTCAAAACCCTCTTGCTTCACAGAGCATACATACCAAATTTGATTGGGCTCATGTTTAAGTGTTCTTTATAGTGAGACAGACAGTGCAACACTTTTCGTGTATATAATGTCAATTGCTTTTAAATGAATCAAATTCAATGTGTCATTTTCTTTTGATGCTTCCAGGCTGGACCCCAATCTCTGCAATGCACACCGTGGCCAAATTGTTGGGAATGCCCAAGATGAGAGTCTATGAAGTGGCAACATTTTACACCATGTTCAACAGGTAAAACAATGCGTTTGGAGGCAGTTTGAAATGAAATATTGTTAACTCTTTTCTGCTTGAGACTGTTTCTCAACATAGCAGTACTAATCAATGAATAGAATTATTTTAAATGGAATTTATTTGTGAATCAAATGAAAAGATTTACTCAAAAGTGCAAAGGGAGTAGCTCTGGTCAGAAGTCATTCCCATGTATTTATGATTTGAATTTTTAAAATTTTTATCATGAATTTAAATGTCAATATTCAGACCCCCCCCCCCCCCGCCCCAGTGTTTCAGCCAATTCATTCTCTGTGCTTCTTCAGGTGAATAGTGTTATAGTTGGTCTTGTAATACTTATAATCCAGTCTTTGAGCCAAGTGGTATTCTGGAATGTTACTGACTCATTGAGTTGATTCATTAATCATACTATCCGGAAGAAAAACTCTCGATGTTATTCAATGACAATAAAGACTGATGTCAAACTCTTTGCATGCTTGTTAGAGCCAGTATTTAGCCACTGACAACTTCATTTTCTAAATTTCTAACAATGAGTGTATTGTGAGTAAATGATTTCCTTTTCTCTTAAGCTATTTGTAAAACCAAGAATTATGGTTTTCCTATCATTGAACATATTATTATGGATATGAAGTTCAAATTGCTTGTAAATATGATAATCTGAAGGATTAATGTCAGGTGAATATGGAAAATACTACAGAACTTCATATCCCAACACAGCTGAAAGATGTAGGGTCTAGCACTGTTGTGGAGCATTTCATTCAGTCTATGTGGGACTTACTTTCCCACCTTTTTAACCTTTTCTATTGCCTTGAGATGATGTGATAATAGTTGCTGTTGAAGTCCTATAGTCTCCAAAAAGTGTTTGAATCATTTGTTCATGGGTCACTGTCCAATGTTGTTGATTATTTTTTAAATTAAATATGGCTTTGGGCTTTCCGTAAGGTTTATTACTGATATCCATGTCTCCATATCTAAACCTATTAAACCAATGCTGAACAGTTCATGCTGTTGTAAAGTTAACTCAAAATGTTTTGTTGATGTTATCAGCAATGTGAACACTGCTGCATCATAATTTGAAATCGTACTTGAAAATTAGTCTAACTTCCTGGGTAGACACCATTTTTGTTAAGGATTCAAAGTCCCAGATAATAAGGAATTACATCTATATTGACATTAAATCTGAAAAAATGCAATAATGTCTGTGAATCTTTCACTTTAAGCATTATTCTCTATGATATGAAAAAAAAAATTTTCTGTGTCATGTGTCACAAACCAATTGACTTGTTTTTATTTTTGATGTAAGCATTTTTTAGATGCTGAAGTCTTTGACAATTGTCATATGAAGGTAAATAGCATTTATATTTTTTATCTACCTTCAGGGAACCTGTGGGTAAATACTTTGTACAGATCTGTACGACAACACCTTGTATGTTAGGAGGAGTTGGATCAGATGTGATTTTTGATGCCTTGAAAAAGAAACTGGGTAAGAGTATTTCACAGAAATATTTTTCTTTCAAATGTTCAAACACCCTTGCAGCTTATGATTAGAAATAAATAGAAATCAATCTTTAAAAAAATAAGCCTTATTCAATATAATAGAGTCCTTGAAATGAATTATTTTTAACATTTTCTTTTCAACTGAATTTTAAAGAAATTGTATAAAATGACATTTTTTAAGTCTCAAAATAAAGACATTATTAGTAAAAACCGAAAAAGGATAATCAGTAGAACAGTAAAAATATTGTACTTTTCAGCATGTAAGCTATTTTTTTCTCTTTTACTCCTGCTGACTCGGTTACTTTATTTCATAGGCCTATTCTCAGGTTATGTATGCTAGTAATCTCAACGCTTGTAGATGACATTTGAATGACGGTCTAAATCTAAAATTTTGATACGGTTTTATCCATCAGCCTGTCTGCTTGATATCTTCAAAAGTTTTGAATGAATTTCTGTTAAATTTTATAGAAGGATGGGCAAGAAAACTTCAAAGGGAGTCATGAAATTTTGGTGCCAGCTCCTGCACAATTATCTCTCCTCTATCTTTGCTAAGTGTTGGAAACCATAAAATATTTCCAGAAGTTCTCTATGAATTTCTATGAAATCTTGTAGAAAATTGGGCAATAGATGAGAAAAGAAGTGATTAAATAACAGTAGATCCATGCACAATTACCTCTCCTACATTGTAGCTACAAAAGAAGTCAGGAAATTTTCAAGTAGATCTGTTCACAATTACTTCCCTACGTTCTATCTAAGTGTTCGCACCTCAAGATAGCTGTGAAGGTTCTCTATCAACACAATATCTCCAATGAAAATTCTCAATGAATTTCAACAAAGTGACAAAGATTATACATTTTTGAATGAAATAATTACAAAATATAAATGTTTTGTGGAGTCTTAGACTTAAGCATGATTTTGTTTTTCAGGTATTGGCAATGGGGAGACAACTCCAGACAATATGTTCACCTTACTAGAAGTGGAATGTCTTGGAGCCTGTGTCAATGCACCTATGGTACAGATTAATGATGATTATTATGTAAGTTATTATCTTATCATTTTACATTGAAAATTTTTTGCATAATAATGCTTTGGAGGACCCAGATTTGAATGATATGAGAGATTACTTTTGGGGTCTTCACTGGTGATGATATGATTCATTACACAATCCTTGTTTTGATAAAAGTTTTCTAAATGTTGTTGTACTGTTTCTATAGAATATCATTTTTATGTAATTGTGTTAATGGAGTGGTGCAATGTAAAATTCGCCATTTATTTTGAAATATTTTTAATATATCTGAACACCAAGTTTTATTTTGAAATTCAAGTTCAAAAAAGTTTGGGGACCTACTCAGTTAATTTATATACTTCAATTCCGTAAAACTTCTTAAATTGAATAAAAAAACCATTTGTTGTTTTTAAAAAAAAACTATACTTATTTTAAGCTCTTTATCTTTATTTTCAAAGTTATGGGTGAATAAAAGTTTATTTCTTGGTCCTGAAATCCTGATAATCTTTTAAATGGTTATGAAATAATTTATTAAAAAACAAGACTGAAACTGTTGCCAAAATGGATTTTTATCAACTTGATTTTTCATTTTGTCTGTTTTAAAATAAAATTGTTGTTAGATTAACAAACAAATTTACCCTTGCTATTGAAAAATGATGACAGTATTCAAATAGTTTTCCTCTTGCTCTCTACATGAAAAGATACTGAAAACTTAGTTACTCTGCAATTCTTATTTATGGATTTTTACGCATTTGCAAAATAAAAAATTAATTGATATTAAATAGTTATCCCCCTTAACAAATGTTAATAACAGAAAAGATGTGGTATATTATATAATTAGATCCTTTATATAGTTATAATTGTCTTTTTTCTTCTAGTTTTGCTTTTAAATCCTTTCCTTTGAGCCTTTGAGAAAGAGCTCCTAATCTTGGTTGTTATATCACATTCTGGCTATTGTACCCTCAGGCCTTCTTCAGGTGCCTGTCGTAGTTGGTAACCTTCTGAGAATTTTGAACAAACCCTCTATTCAATCAACATATAATCACTGATCAAACAGCCAAAAACATAGGCTAGAGGTATTTTTCCCTTGTCTGGTGTTCATCCCAGTGCTCATTTCTGTGCTCCTGGTCACATTTCTTGGCATAGAGCCTTGAAAATTTCCATGCGTAATCCAATAGCCACCTTCTAAAAACAGCTTTGAATGTAAAAAAAAAAATTTGTCTTTTTTTCACTTGTTTTCAGGGGTTGCTATGTTTACAATAATCCATTGTAAAAAGGACTTCTTTTTTTTTCTGAAACATATATATTGTAACTATAACAACCAAGATAAGACACTAGTAAATCAGACTCTAATCAGGATAACTAGTTGGCCTTATAGTGTCATATATGTATATTTCACATTATAGCATTCTTTTAGTTCCATCAAGTATGCATGCCAAATATGTTTGGGTAAATCAGACTTCTGTCTGATTGCTGACCCCACATTTATTTTTTTTTCTTTTCCAAGAGGGGAAACCATGTGTGAATTCTGCTCACATATACAGCCTGTTTGGGGCCTAATGGAATCATTTTAGCACTGGATCAAGTGAAAAATTTTAGAAAAGAAGGGGTTCAAAGATCGACCATTGTAAAAAAAGATTAATCTAAGAAATTCTGAGAATGAATAATGACCAGTAATTCTGATCCAGAAAAATAATTGTAAACTAATTGTTTTACAGGAAGATTTAACTGTAGACGACATGAATAGAATTATAGATGACATCATTGCTGGAAAGAAACCACAGCCTGGGCCACAGTAAGTACTCACATACTTATCTCTGTGTGTGACACGACTTTTCATCAAAAATGAAAACTACATGTACATGCCAAAAACACACACATACACAGATGCGCATATGTGCGATATGTGTATCTCGTGTACACGTGTTGATGGGGTGTATATATATGTGTGTGTGTGTGTGTGTGTGTGTGTGTTGGTTGTGTATTGTCTCCTGAAGATTTTTGGTACCCTTTCTGTGATAAACTTGGAACTGAGTTTTGTACTTGCAACCATTATTGAATTTCCTCCAGAAATATACCAACATAATATACATCATTTTAAAGTACAAAATTATCCATAACCAAATGTTTGGTTTGTTCAAGCGACAAATTAAAAACCATCAACTAGAAACGGTCAACATAGCCAGAATCACTTGAAAATGGCAAATCAATTGAGCTAGAGAGCTGAAAGTTCCTATGTCTAGGGAGAAGAAAAAAAAATTGAAATTTATGGTGGATGTTCATGCTAAATTGATCCCTTTGTTTGTGCCCGGCAGCGTTCATTTGTTTTTTGAAGATCTAGACTTTTCTTAGTGACCCAACAAAAGGTGAAAGAAGTAACTTATTCAATGATCATCCCATTTTTCCAATTGATCACCCCCAATACAGCATGCTGCCAAATGATGTCCATCTTATGATGGTTTCTATTGACTGACTAACTAAACCTGTTTGTGTAGTGTTCTGGAAATTGGTCTTAGTCTTAATATCCTCTACAAAAGATTATAGATATTGGTGCTGTTAGTACAAGTATTATGACATTGAGGGAAATTAATTTTATGTTTCACCTATTCAGCTTCATCAGAAATGATGTTGAAAAACGAAAATTTCAAAGAATAGCATTCAGCTTACATTCTGCATCTTGCCATTATGGACAAGGTTGAATTATTTATATTCCATCATCTTTGTCTTTTGCTTTGGCGGTTACAATAAAAAGAAAGCAAAACAGAACTATTCTAATGTAAAAATTCATGCAAGAAATTGTAACCGCCAGAGAAAAAGAATGAAGCTGGCAAGATTATACATTATCAGGTACCGCCATTTTGAGTTTGGCCATTGTTAAATGGCTAAAAGTAGCTAGATTGTCAAAGAAATGAAAGCAATTCGAAACAGTATTGTTTTAAATTTGACTTGATATGATTTTAGGTTAGGATTAAAGCAAAAACTTAACCTACATGATGTATTGACTTTAAAATAAATGGTATTTTTAGTATGAAATTAATGCTTCATCATCGGTTAAATCTAGCTACTTTCAGCCATTATCAAAAAAGCACAATGCATCCTGTTAAATAATGCAGGATTTTGCTTAAAAATTCTTATAAAAAAACTATAAAAAAAAAAAAACCTTACTTTTTATGGGTTAACAGCAACTATTTTCGACCTTCACTTCCCATTAAACTACACCTTGTAAAAAAGCTATTCTTATAACAGACCCTTTAAAACAATACAATATTGCTTCATTTCTATAATTGAGTAAATATCATTTCAAAGCCTAGGCCTCAAGTTTTGTATGAAAACCTTGACATTTTAGTCGAAATTTAAAAACTAAAATTAAGTTCATGCTGAAACGAATTCCCATTTGCCTTCCTCAGAAAAAATTTCCTTTAACACATGAAGCTCAAATATCAACAGAAGTTGCTCTTGATCTAACATGTCTGCCTGCCATCTCATAACCGCTTCTGTAAAGGAAGTAATTGGAAATATTAACAACAGTAATGGACCAGATGAAACGAAGCCCAAAGTTTATAGAATTTGTTTTCCTGGAAAAAATTCTTGCCTTAGTATCTTTAATTTGTTTAGAAAACTCTCAAATAATTCAAAGATATTTTTTTGCGATTTTTTTTTCATTCTACTCATGTTGGTTCTCTTCTAGGAGTGGTCAAGAGCATCGTTTTTCCTGTGAACCCAAGGGAGGACTAACCTGTTTGACTACCCCACCCACAGGACCTGGTTATGGTGTACGAAAAGATCTATGAGACTTACTCTTGTTTAAAATAGAATTTTTGCTCCAATGAGGAGTGGCAAAAAATCTCCATCAAACTGTAAAATAAACTAGTTTCTCTTAATATATTAAAATCTTTGGAAAAAGATGTCATTTTTGTCCAACATAGAAAAATAATTTACTTTACAAATTTTGTTCAATCAACTCTCTTTTCACATCTTTGTGTTGAACTTTCAACCCTCTTACAGTGTATGATTTAAGAAAAGATGCAAACCCCCTTTTCTTCCAGAAAAGTTTGCATCTTTTCTTGAACAATCCACCTGATGAGGACTGAAGAATGGATCGGCCAAAATGTTGGGATTTGATTGTCCAAACAAAACTTGAAATTTCACTTGCATTGATGATTGTGTACCTCACTCCAACTGAAGAAGTATGTCTGGCCATTGTATGAGGTTGACATTTGCCAGCACACAACGTATTGCAGTGTTTAGTTCAGCAAGTCTCAAGAAATCTAATAAAAAAAATGAATGGTACCACAACAAGTGTAGGGTCCAAACAACTGGAAGAAAGAAAATGAAAAATTTAAAGCCAGACAGACATGAAAATAATTCCTTCTGAAAGGGTTCCATGCCTGGATGACATAACTAGGTGTTAAATAAAGATTTTTCATGAAGAATTATAAATCATTAATTTTTATGACTACTTTTTGCCTTCTGCATGATTCTATAGTCACTTTTTTTATTTTCTCAACTGGTCAGAAATGAAAGTCAAATTTTATCATTTGAAATAAAAAAATTTTGTGCATAAAGGGTGTATAATGGCAGCTAAAAGAAAATAAATCCATGAATGGAAGAAATTGTCTCATTTTCCTTTCGTCACTTATCCTTAAAAATTGAGTGAAATTCTATCTCCTAACACCCAGAGAAAAGTAAATGAGTGCATGGGAAGTTTTATTGTAACTTATTCAGGCAGGTTTAAAAGATTTAAAAAAAACAAACTCAAGCTTCATGATTTATAATACTTCATTGAATGAAATAAATCAATATTTTCAAGATCAAATTGTCACTTGTACGTGGAACCCTTTTATAAGGAATTTTTTTCATGTATCTCCAGCTTCATCGAAAAAGAATTAAGGGGAGAAACTTGTCTTTTTTCTTATATTCAGTTCTAATACTATTTCTGTAACGCTAGCTTCGTGTGGGCCATTAAATGAAAACAAGGTTGACTTGAATCGATTTAGGACCAAATTCTACATTTAATCTGAAATTTGTTGAATTCAAGATAGTTTTCAAGTTGGATTTGCTGGCTCTGTAAGTATCACATGTACCAGTAGCACTAATGGAGCTAGGGGGCTGATAATTTAAACATTTACTCATGTGATCTAGAAAGAACTTATTTATCCCCCAAAAGAGTTTTTTTTTTCTTCTAGTGAGGGGCTTATTTTTCCATGTAAATTTATGTTAAGTTGGTCCCTTAGTGTCTGGCAATATTCATGCTGGTTTCTGTTTAAATGTCTACTTTAGACCTTCATACAAAAACAATTAACTACCACGATGTGAAACTGGAATGAAGGGTGTTATTTGGACTTCTGGTGGGTGTAAACTATGCTCCTTCCATAAGGGATGTGGGATCAAATCTGACCTAAGCAAGAACTCAGAATCACACTTATGAATTGTGATGATGGAAAATTTGTGACAATGATCTAGGCTCTCACAGAAAAGATGACAAAAACATGAAGATAGATTTATTAGAAAAAAAAAACAAAAAAAAAAACACGAAATAAAATAACAACCCTCACTATTTTTTTTGGGGGGGGGGTACTTTCTGACACTGTGCCTGTGTTTCATTTATCATGTGCGTGAAGAATTTCTCTAGTTCTGATCTAACTACCTATATTTGATGTAGAAGATGCAATCTTTGTCTATCTCGGGGTAGATGTAGGTCTCTACAATCTGTCCATGAAGATGTTGGCATAGGATGGGGCCACTACTGTGCCCATGGCACAGCCTTTCATTGGGAAGTCTATTATTAAAATTGAAACTATTGAGTGTGAGAATGTGTTTTAAAGGGTTATTACAAGAGGAGTTATCTGTATTAAAAGGGATAATGTGTTTTTTTGAAGATACTGTAGAAAGTGAGAATTACGTGCTTCCAAGTGCGGGCACCTGTACTTCCTCAATTTAATATCTTCTGTCAAATTCTTGGGTTGCAAAAACAGGTACTTTTAGAGAAAGTTCTCTTCCCGATTCAATGACCAGATAAGGGCTTAATGTGTTTTTCGAGATACTGTAGGAAGTTGAGAATTACGTGCTCCCAAGTACGGAAGTCACCAGTTAAGAGTATGCACCTGCTCTTTCTCAATTTAATATGTTCTATCAAATTCCTGGGTTGCAAAAACAAGTACTTTTAGAGAAGTTCTCCCCCTGGTTTGATGGCCAGATATGGGGCCAGTGTCTGGGGTCTTGAGAGAAAGAGTAAAGCTTTTTAAAGAAAAGTAATTTGCAGAGTTCTTGAGAGAGGGGGGGGGCTAATTTATGATCTTGGACGAACTTGTGTCGCGAGATGGATGAGGGTCAATATTTGGGATTTTCTGGAAGGATCGAGATAACAGGGAAAGAAAGAAAGGAAGTCAATTACAAAGAAATACAGTGTTGATACCAAGGGCTTAAATAGGAGGGATTTTCGTAAAAGCAGCAGAGTAAAACTGGGTTTGGAGAAGAGAACCGCTGCCAGTCTCTCTGGTGTTAGCCGCCGCCCTTCGTAACCGTCAACCGCTGCTACCATTCAGTAGACTACCGTTCGTGACATGAGAGACCAGTCGTCAGTTTGACTTAGATGAAAATCGGCCTCCTCTCTTTTCAACTGCGAATAGGTATTTCCCGTCTCCAGAGATATTGATAATCAATATTCTATATAAAACATTTAAACGAAGTTCTGACTTGTTGCCTTCTTTTACTAACCCAGAACCACGGCTGGTTTAGTATAGTTTGTGAGGCCATCACCCATACGGCTGAAGCCCCACACCTATGAGAATTATTCTTGTTATTGTGTTTGTTAGAACATGCATTCTGTTTCTGTTTCTAGTGTTGGTCTTTGTGGCAATATGTTTGTTATTCTTGTTAGTGTTAGTAATTCTGGTAGGTTTAATATTGTCTGTAGGTGTTTTGCTGATGTTATGTCTAGTAGAGATATTGGTCATTGTCAGGAGTATAGATAGTTGATAAAGGGTGGGTTACAGGTTTGATGTTAGCACATTAAGTTATTCATCAAATGTTTGTGCTGTGTGTAGTAATGCAAGTTATATTTTTTAATATTTGTTCGTTTTGATATGATTGAGTTGTTTTTGTTTTCCTCGATATCAAATGTTGATATGTTCTGGATCTCCCTGTGAAGTTAAATTTTTAGTTCCAGATCATTTATGTCCTTGTGGGTATCTGTGATGGTTTTTTTGCAAAACTTATAGGGTGTCGTTGACGAGGTCTGTTGATGTTTGTAATTTTTGGTTCCGTGCATTCTGGAATTCAACATCTTGGTTCCCAAAAGAGGGGTGTACAATAATCCTGGAGTTTATAGGGCAAGGTTTTCCTCTTTGCAGGACTTTGGGGGGGGGGGGTCAAAATTACTTGCTTAAGTTTAAAATCTGTGTTTTCTGGTGGGGTAGAATCCATAGTGGTAATGGGAGGGTTGTAACATGGGCTGGTAAAAAGTATGTGTTTCTTCTCCTTGTATCAGATATGCGTATATAAGTGAACAATAAGGAATGAGACAGATTCAGGGGTCAAAGTATATAGAGACTTTATTTCTTAGTTCATGAAATGATTAGTATGCTATTCATGTTTCGGGAAGGATTCCCTTCTTCAGTAGCATGTGTGTACCTTTTAATGACTAAAAAGTTTCCAAAGAAAACAAATTTAGCTGTTTAGATGTGTTTGAAAGAATGAAGTAGCTGCTTCAACGCAGCAATACTCTCACCATTGAGCTAAACAGTTGCCTGTAATTCAAAGGCCTAATAACTGCTTTCAACCCAAATTCTTATCTTTATTCTTGGTCTATTCGTCTCATTCAATGTGACAGTTATGTGTATTAAAAAAAAAAAAAAAAAAAAAAAAAAAATAATATTCAGTCCTACAGAATTATAAAGCGTGTGTATATATATATATATATAGATAGTTGTGTCATCCATAGACTGCTATTTTGTTGTATAACAACTTTTCAGTGTGGCTATAGACTATTCAACATCCAGTACCACGAGGTAAGATCAAAACCTTCACTTCAGATCCAGACATTTTATCCCTGCGCTACAAGGAACTGGATGGTCAGTAGGACTAAACTCAGCAAGGTTATTTTACTTATGCATAATTCCTCGTCCAAAGTGCTCCATTCCAGAATCAGAAGTATATATATATATATATATATATATATATATATATATATATATATATATGACACTAGGGGGCCAGGAGTCCCCAGTGTCCTGAAAATTACTATGGCTGTTACCAGTAATTACTATGGTTATTACCAGTAATTACTATTGTTATTACAATAGGAGTTATCTGTGTTAAAATGGATAATGTGTTTTTTGAGATGATATGAGAATTGTGTGCTTCCAAGTGCAGGCACCTGTAATTTCTCAATCTAGTGTCATCTGTCAAATCCTGGGTTTCAAAAACAAGGCCAGATATAAGGGCCGGTGTCTGGGGTCTAGAGAGAGAGAGAGTAAAGCTTATGAAAGAAAGGTTGTTTGCGGAGCCCTTGAGAAAGGGGGGAGACTAATTTATGATCTTGGACAGACCTGCGTCGCGAGATGAATGAAGGTCAATGTTTGGGGTTTTCCGGAGAGACCGAGATAACAGGAGAGGGAGAGAAGGGAAGTCAATTACAAGAGATACAGTGTTGATACCAAGGGCTTAAATAAGAGGAATCTTCGTAACAAGTAGTCAGAGTAAAATTTGGGCTTGGAGAAGAGAATTGTTGCCAGCTCTCTCGTGTCAGCCGTCCGCCCTTAGTAACCGTCAACCGCTAAAGTCAGAGTAAAATTTGGTTTTGGAGAAGAGAATCGTTGCCGGCTCTCTCGTGTTAGACGCCGCCCTTAGTAACTGTCAACTGCTGCTACCATTCAGTAGACTACCGTTCGTGACATGAGAGACCAGTCGTCATTTTGACTTAGACGATAATCGGCCTCCTCTCTTTTCAACTGCAAATAGGCATTTCCCGTCTCCAGAGATATTGATAATCAATATTCTATATAAAACATAAACGAAATTCCGTCTTGTTGCCTTCTTTTACTAACCCAGAACCACGGCTGGTTTAGTATAGTTTGTGGGGACAGCACTACGGCGAACGCCCACATACACACACACTTCAAAGACAGTTGAAAGCATCAGTTAATGAATGTTCAACCGGGTGGAAACATGAATAGAAAATTGTTCAAACAAATAAGGGAGACCGAAACAGATGGACCAAAGCAAAAAAAAAAAAAAGCAAGTGTTGGATCAAGGGCATGGCACTGAGATGCTCAAATAAAAAAAAAAAAAAAAAAAGATAAAAAAATTAAATAAAAAAAAAATTTTTTTTAATTTATTTAATTTAACTAATTTCTAGATGCTCTCCAGGGTTTATTTTTGAAATGACAGCAAATCATAAGGGAGGAGTTGGTAAGTAGTAAAAATAGTAATTTTCCAATCATCTTTCTATGGTATGGTACTTTTCATCCTTGCAGATAATCTAAGCAGCTTCAGGGTTGTTTTTTTTTCTTCTCTTTAAAGAGTTTCTTCTACAGTCTTGTGGGAGAGATGAACACCTTCACGTGATAACAGATTTACAGGGATATTACCAGTCCATCCACTTTGAAATGTCTGACAACTTTGCAAATCATAAGGCAGGAAAATTACAAGTTATACTGCCATCTTATTTTTGCGTGGTATAGTATGGATGTCTCTGTTTTGGCGAACAGCATCAGGTTTCTCCATATTCTTATGCACATCCATATTTTTTTTGCACTTGCTTTGATAGCCCACAGGTATATCAAGATATCCTCATCCAAACCAAAAGGTATGTTCAGGTTTTGGAGAGCATTCAATGAAAAGTTCTTTCTGAACAATATTGCATCACGATGCATGTTCCATTAAACCTGAAAGAAAAAAAAAAAAATTAATAAAATGAAAAAAATTTTGAAAAATTAAATTTGAATTAGGAATAACCAGTAAGATGTTCTATTCTATACTCAAATCAGCACAATGATAGCTTTGTCAAAAAATTTGCAGTCAGAATCCTATTTTACATTAAGAACAAAAAAAAAAATAAGAACAAAAAAAAAATAAGAACAAAAAAAAATAAGAACAAAAAAATAATAAGAACAAAAAATAATAAGAACAAAAAATAATAAGAACAAAAAATAATAAGAACAAAAAATAATAAGAACAAAAAATAATAAGAACAAAAAATAATAAGAACAAAAAATAATAACAAAAAAAAAATAAGAACAACAAAAAAAAAATAATAAGAACAACAAAAAAAAATAATAATAAGAACAAAAAAAAATAATAATAAGAACAAAAAAAAAATAATAATAACAAAAAAAAATAATAAGAACAAAAAAATAATAAGAACAAAAAAATAATAAGAACAAAAAAAATACCAGTATAAAATACCTTCCACCAAAAAAATAAACAAACAACAAACACACAATCACTGTAGCCCAGTGGTAGAGTGTTTGCCTCCGGTTTAGTAGGCTCAAGTTCTCTATCACAGAGTCGAAGACTTGAAATGATTCAAGACTTCTCTGCTAAGCACTTAAGGACAAGGACTAGGATTGAAGAACTTCAAGGCTAAGGGGTTACGTACAAATTATGTTCAGTACACAGGTTCTCATAAGATCACTGCCTAGACAGGTGATCAGTAGGGAATAAGGTGCCAGGAGCAGAAAAAAGCTTCAATAGGTCCTGCAAGTGAGTCGTACACTAAACATAATGGGTAATTGTAAATATTTCAAGTTTTGATCCTGGCAAGGAATTTATTTTTATAACAAGTAATCAAGAATTGAAATAAAAAATAGTTTTCCAATTTGTCAAATGAAAATCTTGGATTATTTTCAAGTTAGAAAAACCCTGGGAAGTGAGTAGACAGGAATATTAGTATTTACAAGATATACGTGCTTGGTGACAGTTCCATTCTCAGTTTGTACTAATATTTTTCTGCCACCTCAAGTGCTTTGAAACATTTTTCATGATAGTACACATCTAGGTAATTTTAGAAAGGGCAAGGACTACATTTTGGAAGTTTTAAAATTAGATAACTCTGCTTACCCCAAATTCCATAGCATTCAGCTGTACAACATTAGGACAAAGCAAAATCCTATAGCGGTATCAAAATGAAATTCTGGAGTTGGACGGTCGAGTAGGGACTTTCACTACTACCTCTTCCTCAGTAAACCTGGAAACAATATTTTGATACAAGTAAAAAGTTGACCATGAAAACTAGATATACTGGGTTGATTTCCAATGTTGCGTTAAAAAAAAAAAAAGAAAAAAAAAAAAATTGAAAAAAAAAAATGAATTAAAAATAAATAAACTTTAAAAGAAATAAAAATAAAATTATTGTGGTTACAGACAAAAAAGTAAAACATAGGTATGCAATTTTTGAGGATTTATCTTTCTAACCTGCTCCCATTTAGTCAATGATGATTCAATGCTTTTATAAACAATAATCTTACCCATACATCATTGAATTACAATTTTTTTTTCCTTACATTATCAAAATTTTATGATTTACAGAATCTTTTAGAGACCAGATGTAATGCAGTAGCCAGCATCTCAAGTACCATTTTTCTTGGGCAGGAATATAAGCAACTGGGATAAACAATGAAGTCCTATTTATGAAACCTTAACTTATTACTAATAAGTGTATAATAAAAGTGTATAATAAAAGTGTATAATAAAAGTGTATAATAAAAAAAAAATTCAAGCAGACATGAATCTCACATTGTAATAATCCAAGATCAGAAAAAGACTGACACTTACCAAACAATGCAATCCATTACACATGTCTGCTTTCAGACTTGTGTACCTTCAACCAAAATTTATCTAGCTTGTCACGCCATCTCACTTTCTGTCCACCACATCCTCTCATTTGATTCCTGAAGCCATTGAAATGGTATGAGAATTGAAATTTCTACCTTCCAATATGGTAGGGTCATAATTGGAGGAAGGCTTGTTATATAGAGGAAGTAAATTCAAATGAAATATAACCACATTGAAGAGACGCAGTATTGTCAGGGAAAGACGGAAGATTAGGTGTAACATCTAAAAAGCTAATATACAACTGCCTTGAACTTTCTAACCAGGAGAATGATAAAATTGACAGAATTTAATAGTTTTAGGGGAATAAGAGATTCTGACTCAAGTTGTATGGACTTGTTTTTCCATGTTGACTTAATATAAAATAAAGATATCAAAAAATTTAATATAAATCAAATCAAAAATCAATCATAATAAATCAAGACATAATTATTATATTAAATATAGAAAGAATTTTTTTTAAAAAAATGAATAAAATGTATGCAAGTTTGATTCAAGATATATTCTTGTATACTTACAAGTTCATGTTTTTCCTTTTGGACATCTTTTGTCGGGTTCTGATGGATTCAGTCGTAGATTCCTGGTTTGCTGCAGGGTCATCAAGCTTAAATAATGTGTATTTAAACGAGTTTGGTTGTGATGAGAGAGAGACGACGGGGGGAGGTGGCCCTTCATCGTTGCACGTTTGGTTAGAGATGAGGGGGGAGGTGGCCCCTTCATTGATGAGAGCAAGTACAGGTTTTCTCTTTGTACAGGTAGAGTGAGCAAGTATATTGAATAAGTAGTGGAGTATGAGGAAAATTAATTTTTCTCAGACTTTTCATATTCATATGCAAGAAATAGACTGGCCAAAATCTTGGTTTGAAATTTAAATCTACTTTGCTTTTGAAATCATTTTCTTTTTAGAAGGCATAGCAATGAAATTAATACAAAAAAAAAAAAAAAAAAAAAAATTCATCAAAATATAAGACCAGGAAGAATGTCAAATGTATCTGATGAGGGCAACCACTTTTATCCATGGGAATCTTATCAAGAAAAAGACTAAAGTTACTGCTCAAAGATGGGGGGGGGGAATTATACACACACACACATTATATATATATATATATATATATATATATATATGTGTGTGTGTGCATGCATGCATCATCCACAGACAGCTGTTTCAATGTATTACATTTCTTCAGTATGGCTATAGACTTTCCACTATCCCATCCAGTACCGCAAGGTAAGATTGAAACCTTCACTTCAGACCCGAAGGCCGATATCCCACCTCTGGACTACGGAACTGGATAGTCAGTAAGGCTGAATTTAAGCGATATATTCATTTAAGCAGAAACTCCTCATCCACCAGAATGCTCTATTCCTATGGAAGAGCATTGCATAAACTTACAATGGATGAGTTACCTCACTCAAAAAGTGCTCAACCCTGAATAGAGATATATTTTCCTTAGACAAGAAAAAGTAAATGGAGATAGAGATAGAGATACTGATTGCAAGTAGGATAACCTGCCTGTAAATTCATCATGAAATGGGAAAAAAAAAAAAAAAATGCATGAGCGAAAAGAAAAAAAAATGTTGTTAGTCACAACATTCATGGCAGACTACCAAACAGTAAATGTCTGGAAAAAGTCACCCTCCCAGTTTGGTTCTATCTTTTCAGAGGTTCAAACAATGGAGAGCTTTCAGAATTGTCAAAAAGTATTTCATTATTTCAATGCTGGGGTGTAGGAGATCTTGTTTGGAATCCTACTCGAGGAATTTATAAGGCATGAAAGATACAGGAATAAGACTTTTTTTCAGAGTATCCTTTGGATTAAATAGACATCTGTTCACTCATAAACCCAGATGATCACCCGTCTTTTCAGGTAAGGAAGAAAAAGCATTTGTACAACAACTGACGTTATGGACTGTGGGCTTTCCCTTTGATCCTCAGGACTTTATGAGCTTGATCAGGAATGAGCTCATAAAAACAAATCATCAGAAACAAATTTATCCATTCTAAACTTGTTAAGACAAAACTCTTTGATTGGAAACCTTAGAGAATAACAAGACTTGAAAACTTTGTGACATAAGAGGAGACAAACTACACAACATTGCAGGCTTTGTACTGCTGATAACTCACCAAAAAATGCCCAAATACAATACCAATAGATTTAGAATGCTAACCCCTCACATTTCTCTGGCCTTTCCTTCGGGATCAAAGTGTTCCACGGCATAGACCAAGGCGCAGGTACTGACACTTGTCCATCAAATGGGCTGGAGATTGTGTGGTGGTTGACATCAAAGACCGAGTGCGCCAGTGCAAGCATTAGCCAATGAGGTTTTACTGAGGCTGCAATTTGCTACGCGCATCGAGGAGACTTTGAACTCATCCTTGGGCTCTCCCTTTATTACTCTGCCCAGCTGTGGGGGGTCAGTTTCCCTTTAGCAGCACTGCTCCATTGCACTTAAAGGAGCAGGTCCCCTGGTGGACGTTTTCGTGACAGAGGTTGCTTTTGCTTCTACGGTTGCTTGGCAATCTAAGTGATGTCAACTGGAGCCATTTTTGGAAGGGTTGACCTACTTCCTCCACATTAAGCCAGACCTTGTGTCAAATATTGCTGTGATGGGACAGTGTTTAAATACATAGATACTAATAGGCAGGGAGATGGATTTGTATACATTTTTTGGCCAAGGCTAAACACCAAATTAATGATTTTATTAGGGTAAGAATAAGCTCTTCAGCTGTAAACATTGTAGAATTGAAGGCAACTTTGCAGGACGTCCCAGAGGGAAAAAAACAAAAACAAACAAAAACCTTTATCTACAAATGCATACTATAATACTGGTGAGCGAGAACAACCTTTTATCTTACCCATAAGTGTTTCTTTCTAAAAAGGTAATGAAAAATTAAATTCATTCATGAGAAGGCAATGAAAGTTCTGAATTCAATTGCTTACTTAACACGCTGGCAGCTGAAGATCTTAATTTTCTAAATTTCTGCTTAAAAGTTAAAATCTAGCAATTCAGAATTTCCCCTGGAGTTTCAAGTTAATACCTTTTGATGCTTGAACTCGATTTCTTCATCTGTCCTTATAGATGATTTGGAAATCAGTTTTAGAATTGGAAATTTCTAGCAGATAATGCAAATCTTGAGAACTTGAACTTTGAAGAGGCTGAATTTGAAGAAGTTTGCCTTGGTTCATAGTTAAGTAGATATGGACCTTATCTAGATTATAAAGCTTAGTCAAGTTCCAACTGGTATAATTCCCTTTCAAAACAGTATTCAAGTTAACTGTCATGAAACCCAAAGCTACTTTGACCTTTGAAAATACAGAGACTGTCCATGCCAAACTTTCTTGGTATGAAAAAAGTACCAATCTAGTACTTTTTGGTTTTGAATCGATTACTTAAGAATCTCCAATAAAACTTATGAGACTTCCAAACACGAGGAATATATTATTGAATGTCTTGAAATATCTTCATTGGAATTTTCGAATTACACATAGATACCGCAAAGCCCGATTCATACAAATGTAGTGGCTGCACGGATGATACTTTTATGTGTGGGGAAAAACATTGGTATCATTTCCCCAAGGATTCAGAGGGACACAAATAACCATACATCAAGTCTTGAGCAGAAAAATATCAGAATTTAGTCATGTAATGTCTGGAAGTTTCATTGTGAACTACCTTTGTTGTTTTCTTTAAGGAGGTTGATACCAAGTACAATGATAGTGTACCATATAGAAGTAAGGTGGCTCGTACTTTGACATCAAATATGTATCAGGATATCAAACACTGCCAACCTCATTCTGAAGACATCGAGGGTTTCTTTGATCCAGCTATATTGGTTTCATCAAATTTCCCCTCTGAAGCGATGGAACTTGCTTGAAATAACGGCAGCTGGATAACCCACAACAAATTTGAAGTGTGGAATCAAATTTTCTTCTATGGTGGGGCATCTTACTGAATGGAAATTATTTGAGTGCCTGAGGGCTGAATGTGCCTGGGTTGAGAGCAGCCAGTTGGAAGTCAATCCCCCAAAACAAGAGTTGGGTGCAGTAGGCGACATCATTCAGGGTAGACTACCAAACAGTGAATGTCCGGAATAAGTCAGCCTCCTAGTTTGGTTTAATTTTTTTCAGAAGTACTGGAATGGTTCTTGTGAAGTTTATCAAGACAAAAATAACTATTTAAGGTAATGGATCTGAATAGTGAGAAATGGAACACCAACCACCTTTCCAGAGAGTATCAACTACAAAATGACTGGTGATAGGAAAGAAAGCTACGATTGTGAAGATGTCGGCTGGAGAAATCAAGCTATACAGGTTTCCCCAATCTTCATACTCTATCACAACAGCAGCCAGTTCAAGTTACAGATCAAAATTCAATCCATCTATAAGCCATCGAGTGTTTTGAGCCAGAGCTCAATTTAACATGAATTCAAAAGACAAGACTAAAATATTCAAAAGAGTTTGGAGACAAAGAAACCTTTGGGTGCAGGATTGTCTAGGTGTTAATTTGTGCATGTTAAATTCGCTCTAACTTCCTCCCAATCACAAAACTTACATTCATCTCCCCCACCATTTCCTTAATGTCACTTAAGGTTTGATTCCCGTGTAGTCAGAAGGTGAACATAAAACTTTCAGAACTTAGTTACATACAAAGCATCTAGCTACTCTAGGTACAAATAAACATTTTTAAAAGCCTGTTGATGACAAAGCAGTCACCATCTGTACAAGATTAAATGGTAATAAATTAAATAAATAATAATTAATTATAATAATAATAATAATTAAATGAGTAAACCACCCATAACCAACAGAAAAAAAAAAAAAAAAAAATAGAAAGCACAATGGAAAAACCAAGTCAAACCAATACTTTTGCTTCGGCAAAGGCATCTGAAGAGGTGAAGGTTCTTCTCAACACTGCGGATACCTGCCAACAGCGACTGAAAAGTTGCACATGCAGTAAAAAGTCCTGCAGATTCTCAGTCATTGGCAGAACTGGGGATATCAAAGAATGGGCAACAATCTGGAGCAGAAATCCAGCCAAAAAGCTACAAATTAGTATTTTTAAGTTCTGCCTCTCAAATTCAGATCTCAACTCAAACTTTTTATCCAACTGAGAGCCTTTTGATTCATTCCTTGATTTTCTCCTCATGTCATTAATGGTCAAACTCTAAAATCGACATCTGTGTACATGGAGTGTCCAGCTACCCTGACTGAACAGGTTAAACATCTGGATCAAATATACAAAAGGCAACCCGGAATAACTGAATCAAAATGAACACCTTTCTCTTCACACTGGATGAAGTCATTGAAACATCAGTCTTACCAACATAAATACCTCATATTTCCACATATTTTACTTATTGGGTTACTGCTTTCAAATCAACTACAACGAAGTTGAATGGTCAAGAAAAGACAAAAAAACCCCCCAAAAACTAATACATTTTCGAAAGTTATTTATGATAAAAGTAATTTTTGTCCTTTCAATCCCACTACAAACTCTAAGATTATAAAGACGGTATGATTTTGCAAGGGATTTGGTGCCTCAAAGTTTGGTTAAATCTTCTGGGAAAACGCCAACCAACTTTGAGAAAAATGGCTAGATCTACTTTCAAAGTCGTGTGCCCTTTGATTTCAAATGAAAACTATTTTCCTCTAATTGACCTGATGAAACATTGCCTGAAAATGTCAGGATAAGGACAGCAATAAGTATAAAACGAACTACTAGGGGAAATTCCAAATTAGCTCAACAGACTTTGATATTATCCATTAATCTATGGAAAGAAAAATCAAGTCAGAAAATTGCCAAAAATTTTGTGGTGGCTCCTTGTGGGACATCATTATGTAAAACACGATACATTAATCAGAGCAAAAGAATATAAATCCAATAAGAAAAATTGTTATGGGAATTAGATAACCAAGAGAGATTGATCTAGTCTGTCAGTATTGATTAGAACCAAGGAGAGGGGAAAACATTTGGCACCAGTCCATTTGTCTGACTGATGGGTAGTACGGCAGGATAGGGGAGCAAACATGGAATGCCAAGTAATGAATGGTCAACGTATATTAATGGAATAGCCTATTGAGGTGTTACTATTGGCTAAAAAGTGGTTTTGTTTTGTTTCAACCAAGGATAATTCATCTGATAAGTCAGGAGAAAAAAAAAAATTGATAGAAGCAAGATAGTACATGATGTGGGAAAATTAACTAAGGTTGGTGGAGAGAGAGAAACTAAAATTCTTTGGTTGAAAATCAACTCAAAGTTTTTGTATAATTGGTATTCTTAAAGATAATATAAGTTGATTTGCATGCAATCTGAGATTATTAAATCCATTGTTTCATTCACATGGGTGAACACCCAAGAGAAGGGACACGAACAATGAGTCAGGTCTATCATACTGATCCCTCACGGTTAAATACATTTTGGGGAGTGGCCTGAGTAAGTAAGCCCCATTCAAAAGAAATTAAATGATGTTTTATAACATCCATATAAAATACATTATGATAATACCTTATATAAAATATTGCCAATGTCATTCAATGTGTTTAAAGCTCTGAAGTTTCATATATATATATATATATATATATATATATAGCCTGACAATACAGGGATATGAATTTCTATTATCTCTCAAAGCTAAGGTACACCAAATCAGAATCAAGTTCTACAGTCAGATAAGAAATAAAAGTGAACTATGTAATTCGAGGTCATTTAGGATACAAACTCCATTTTCTTGTTGGCTAAATTACAGCCAGTGAGAACATCAGAATATAGCCCTAAGGGGGAGCTGCAGATTCACCTGTCCTTTTCCCAGCATGCCAACACATTTCTTTGGCCGAGAACTCTCCCGCTTAAAGGAGTCCTTTTCCGAGAGCTAAGCATGGGTCCTTCCTTTTGTTAACAACAGCTACAATTCACATTTCAAGTTGAAGATCAACAATCTCCCAGAAAAACTCAACACAAAGAAAGTAACTGCCCGCACCTCAAAATCATCTTGGCAGACCGAAGTCTTTGACATGCAACAAATTAATTCTGCAAAGAAATACCTAGACAAAAGAAAAACACACGCAAGTATCAAGAAGTTTACCATCCTTCATTCTCTTAAAACCCAACAATTCTTACAAAATTACCCTTTACAAAAGAAAAAAGAAAAAAAAGAAAAAGAAAAAAGAAAAGAGAGAGACAGAGACTCTTCTTGCAGCACTATTATTATAAGTTGTATTTATCTAACTCGATTTCTCTTGTTCCATTCATCCATTCGACCCTTATTACTCTCCCTTCCCTAATTTCCCCAAAACATACCAGTGGGTGGGGGCTTGCTTGAGCAAAACCTTATAGGAGTGGATGTCCAAAGTGGTGATGTACCAGAATATCAAAGTAGTCAGATATCAGAGGCTGGATTTACAAAATCTGGTATCCGATTTCACTATATCCATATTTCATTACTATCTCTGATGAATGCAAAAATCCTGCAAGTCAATACTCTCAGGCCTGTAACTTTTTAAAGCTTTTAGCACATTTGAAATATCTTTAAAAATATTCAGCAGAATCATCATCAGGGATGGACTAAGCAGAAATAAATATCACAATAGATTTCTAATCATATGAACTTTAAAGATGAAAATGTTCGCTGTATCCTTTGCGTAACCTTTTCTCTTTGCAAAGCTCGTTAACCTGTAGAGGAATAGGAAAGGTAAAACAATGAGATCAAAGTCATCATAGTTCATAACACGTTGGGAACAGGTCTTATCTATATTTTATCTAAGAACCATAGATTTGATTTTTGTTAATAAAAAATAAATAATTAAGGACAATGTTTGGTTACATGGGTTTAAAAACAGGTTAGCCAGAACAATGGTCACCAACCTCGGTTAATACAAATCCAAATGGTTTGCAAAGTGTTTTTCTGAGTCTGTGAGAGAAAAGGGGATTCTGACAGAGGGTTCATCAATAAAGTTTTACAGAGAAGCTTGATCAAAATTTTGCAGATTTTAATATTAGACAAGATAAGATATTATATAAAACATTCTGGTTTGAATGGAAAAAACAAAAACAAAACACAAACTCAGAAAAATCTCTTCGGTTGTTCGATTGATATAAGTTTGGATTCTTTGAGATTCTGATGCATTCTATTTTAATTCATTCCACCATGAAATAGCATGATTTTTTTCTAATAAAGGGAATGAAAAGTCTACGTATATATTCTTTCTATTATCAAGTTCAAAAGGTTCCTCAAGAATTCAAATAAGACCACGGAGCAAGAACCATCAACACTAAATTGTGTAACAAAAGAAAAGACTTAAATCAAATTATATTGTTTCTATGATATAAAATATTTAAAAAAAAAACTTTTCAAAACATTCATTTTAAGAGACTTTTGAGGTGCATTCAGATATTTTCTTTATTCTTGTCTTTTCTTAAATAATGGTAAACATGTTAAAATGAACTATATAATTAAGATATATTGTCTCTTTGACTGGGAATAGAATTGTTTATATTATACATATATCAACTGTTTCGCCTATTTCCATTGTAGCAACTCAGAGATTTTTAACATTTTAAATGGTGGAAAAGTGGGAAAAAAAATAGTCTACATGGTTTATGTATAGTTTGTCAACACTCAGATTGTCTGAACTGTCGACAATTATAAGTACTAAATAGAACTTTGTCAACGATTTTGTGTAAAGATATTGGAAATACCAGAATCAATAATTTTTTTTCGTTCTTTAAGATCAAAATATTTTGTAATGACAAAGAGATAAGTGTATTCATTTATCACCAGGTGCTCTTCCATTTCAATATTAGGCCTGGCTAACTTGACCTGCGTGTTCAAAGAATTAATGTGATTACAGGAAGATTTCACTCTGGCATAAAAGTACAAGGTGACGGATGAGATGGTTTATTAATTGTCACAACCTAACATTAAAACTATAGTTAGACTTTATGCCCCTCTCTCAGTCCAGGAGAAAAGTCATTTCCCCGTATAACGATGGAAAGGTCCTATACCAAATAAATAAGCAGAAACAGTATCACACGAATAGAAGAAATTTTTCCCCAATCAGATGCTTGCAGCTATAAGGTTTAACATTAACAGGTCAAATTTTTCTGGTTTAAAAACAGGGACGTTATTCTTCCATAAGGTAAGATTCTCAAGCCAGATCTCTTGTACTACAGCGAGGTGTATCTTGATATCACATTTCAGGACACACACTATAATTACAGGTAATTTATAGAAAGCAAAGAACCATCAGATAGATCAAACAATAAAAGTTGAGTAGATTTTCTATTCAGAGATTTATTGTATTATAGAAATCACCAAAAGCATGGAAAATTAGACGAGACCTTACTATGTAGTCAGAGAAAAATGGGCCCAGTACATTACAGGATTAAGAACCAGTTAACTAGTTTCATCATCAAAGCAATGAGAAACTCATTTCTTTCAAAGAACAGAAAAGAAAAATGAGAAGTAGGTTTGGTTCTCTTGGAAGTTTTACACCTGACATCCCAGCTACACGGAATGTTTTTGCACTGATGCAGATGGGTTGCATTCTGGTCGGGGTTTGGGATAATGAATGTGCATTGTTTTTTTGAAGTCAGCTATACAGGATAAAGACTACTTCACTGTATAAAAGCTTCATGCAGAAGCTTAAATGGATGGTGCGATCTGAATGGAATTGGAATACTTGGATTCTAAAAAGGTTGTGGAAAATGAATTGAAACAGTCCAGAAAAGAAACTTCATTGAAGATCCCAAACAAAAGACCCCAAAACACTTTCATTTCATTTTTAGCCATTCATACTTTAACGGTAGAAAGGAAAATTCTGGGGATTAACAATAACCTTGTTGGGTTTATGAATGATCTGAAGGTTTGTTTGATCATCCATTTGACTCTAGAATCATTGGAGCCTACTCAGTTTCCATGTTAAAGTCCTGGTACTAACTTATAAGGGAAGAAAGCTATTTCATTCCAGGATGATAGGAGACATTATGTAGCATTCCTAGCAGTTTTACATGAAGATGAGCGATTGTACACAAAGGTAGGTATTTCCTATTGTAGATCTGTAACATCTAAAGGCTTTAGTAATGATGGAATTGGTACAGCAAATTGCCCAATACAAAATAGAGCATATATCCCAAGTCAACTTCGATTCAAAGTACTTGTAATTTCTTATATTAAATGCATATATACTAATTTCATTTCCCTTTTGAAGAAGCATGTATAGTCAATAAAATGTACAGCAATCTAGTATAACAATGTTGGTTCCTTTTGTAGAAGGATGATGCTAATGTGGTTGTTGAGTTTATTGGTAAAAACACTGGAAGTATTTCCCAAGTTTTTGATTAAGCTGACTGACAAGATATGCTACGTGATAATATACTATGTTATTGAACGTATTCTCAAACTCCAAATACATATATACCATTGTTTGTATATTCATGTTTGAGGCAAAATATACATCAGAAACTCCTGCTATTGTTGCAAATATCATCAGCCTATTATCGATTTCAACATTACTAATGCTTTACACCAACTCAAACATGAAACATCGGGGTAGAAAGGAACAGACAGTTCCCCTATACTTTCAACCATGCTGCCAGAGATTTATATTCAAGGACATTTTTATAACTACAATAAGAGGAGATAAATGACTTATTTATATCAGTGGCCATCTTGATTTTTCCATCACTTTCAGTTGTCCTCATTGGTATGAAGATGGTACCTCTGTTACATGTCCACATCTGTTTTACCAGCTCTACATGATACATGGAGAATTATGCACTCATAGAATGCATATAAAAAATCAATGATCTAGTTAAACAAATTGTAAGAAGCCAATATTAGGGAAAGGAGTGTTTTCTTTCTGAACCATCATATCTACAGCTGTGACAAATACTGGCATTTGATTGTGGAAAGGAATACACAGCTTCCAAAACTTCCAACCGCTCTATCCAAGATTGATAACCAAGGCTGATTTTATAACTACAATAACAGGAGATGAACAACTAATTTGTGACAGATGCCAATGTTTTTGTGAGTGTGTGTTTGGCGTTAATACTTGAATATAATATTGCCTTTTTTTCATTTTTGCCAGTCTATGTGGAATCAAATCCAATGATTAAGATCATCCACTGAGAATAGCAATATAGTATTTATTGTTCTATAGAATGCGGAGACATTTTTGCCCGTTGACAAGATTTCTCTGGGACTATACAGCAGGTAAGGCCACTTCCAAGTTTAAATCAGAACCTAGTTTCAAAATTAAAGGCAAAAATTACACTAGTGGATATATTCTACCTTTTCAATAAGTCAACCGAATGGAAGGTTGTCTTGAAGGAATAAACAGAGTTCCGTGACAGAATATGGAGAGATGCTCAGATGCTCGCACATGTCACAGCCCGTTCATCAAATGCCTATCAACTGAATTTTATTGGACTATGAAAGCCTGAAGAAATACTATCTGAGCAAGACCTGCAACAAAGTTAAATGTCTTGAGACTGCAGAAACTCACAGCTGACCAGAAGAGACTTGTAGAGTGGGTGGGTCAAACACTGAGTTGAGTACTTTGGAATTCCAAAAGCTGCAATGATTGCCTCGAGCCTACATTTTATAGAAAAATGAGGTTTTCAGATGGGAAAAATGAAGGGCTGCAAATTATGCAAGATGACAAAAAGCATTCAGACCAACTTTTGTTCTCTCTATGGAAACTGTTTATAATTTACTTGTGATTTTCCCTTAAGGGATATTTCATTTGATGAAGAGTAAACAGAACAAGCACAATTACAAATTGAGCCAATTATTCATGGAAAAGTAAATTCAACCTGGGTGCAAAGCAAGGCTTCCAAGATTGGAATCAACAAAGACTGCAATTGTTAAAATTGGCAAACCCAAATTTTTCTAGAGGGAATACCATGGGAGGCAGATGGGTATTTGAAGGTGTTGAACATGATACAGGATGCTGTACCTTGGCATATATTCCTTGTTGAGAATGTGGCCAATTTTGAAAATAGTATATAGTAAACATTTTCTCATTAATTTCTGGAGTCATGGTCATTTTATTTGATAAGTGGACTTCACATTGCAATGAAGTTAGCTGGGAATTCAAAACTTGGGCCGATTTCAGAAATTTGTCCTCGTTGAAAACTTCCTTGAGCCCCACTGCTCCTCGGCTTTGCTCAAATTGTTATGTAATTGATAATATGCTATTTCTTGAGAATAGCCTTTTGAGTTGATTAAAAAAAGAAAAACCCTCAAAGGCAAGACACTTATTTTATCCATCTCTATATCCAAGCATCTACCACACACTATTTTAGCACTCCTTTAAAACAATTGAAAAAGTTAAATATCTTTTGAAAGTTTTACTTGGGGCACCATCCTAGTCTGGTGGTCCAGCCTTCACTTCAAAAATCAAAATGGCATCCATTTTTCCCCCCATTTCAACAAAACTACACTAACAACATTAAAATTGACAAGAGAGTCATAGCTGTAATGTTTTACCCCATGTTATTCAACTGAATAAACACACACAAATATGCTTGTTGTTTGTTTTTTTTTGCTTGAAGGTTTTAAATTCTAAAAATCCATGACGAAGAAAAAAAAGGGGGGGGGGGTGATGAAAAGTCATAAGAATGATTCAGAGTGTACTTTTTTTTTTCCACACAAGTGAGGTAAACTTTGAAATTTAAAATGGGAATGTTAAGTCATGCTAAGTGATTTACAGTGACGGCAATAAAGATTCAGCAATTGTTTTCGTCAATTGAAAGAGTATTCGAATTAAATTATAATTCATGGGGAAAACAATTCCAAAACAGCTATAACGTTTGAAATTGAAAACGGGAACGCTACGTTTCGTTTCTGTGAGAAGGACTGATACTACTCTTTGATCTTCATCTGAAACGCCAGATCACAGATTTGGCATAATGCCAACTTCAAAGGTCCGAAGCATTTATTCAACTTGCGTAACTTTATTCAAGTGAGGGTATATGGCATTGGCAGTGCAGCATTGAATGAAAATATAGTAAATAAAAAGACAACAGATTAAGAATGAAGTACCAAATAAACAAAGATAAGCAGATAAAATTCAAGAGTCCATTTAAGAAAAGGACAAATATACTATTTCTTTCTCAGTTGATAACATTTACAAAAGAAGGGGTAACAAAGAAGGTTTGATCATGGAGTCCGAGGTGATTAATACCCCATTTAGGATTATCACCTCTGGGGCTGAATAGAGCAGCATCCTTGGTGATTAAGAACGCATTTATCGTTGTCCCACGGTCGGTGTGTGCGAGACAAAAAAGCTAACGAAATGGGTGCCTGGAACCACGTTTAAGGCTAGATTCGCGGCCCGTAACAAATAAACTGACAGTTCAAAGAAATCAAGTCCTGGACACCTACATACCTGTTGATAGAACAACCACCAACTTGGTCAATCGTCCCAAATGGAAATTTCTTTATAACTTCTAGTGATTCAAAGAACTCAACATGTATATCCCTGCAAGAGATTCATCACCTAAAGAAACCTGCATCAAATTCTTAGTCTGGTGAACTATTATTTACAACACACCTATATCATCTCTCTTTCACCAGACAAATCTTGAACGATTTTCCGTAAACTACCAAAAAGATAACTCAACTCCAATATTGAGACGGGACATTGCGTTAACGTTCATTTTTATTGTTAGAATAAAAGTTAACAATCTGTACCATACAGCCTCTAGTGCTGTTTTCCCAACCTTTAATACTGTTGATAGCATGGTGCTCAAAGTAAGTAAAGGACAGGGTTAAGTCTATCACAACTAAGAGAAGCAGTAATACAAGAATGGGCGAGGGGTCTCAAGTATCTTTTGTCTGTTCTAACCACAAGGCCGCTGACTTCAAACTGAAGTCAGCTCTCGAGCTGGTGGAATATTAGATCGATCCCTTTCAAATCAAAACTGATTTCGAAATGGAAATAGATCAGCATACTCAACCACAGGTTCATTCAAGACACTGATTGATTTTTTTTTTTTTTTTCAAGACATCATATTCAAAACAGATAGTTTCCTATTTATTTACACTGTATCTCTGAGGAAAACCAACTTGCGAATCATACTTTTAAGGATCATTTCTTAAGTATGTTCCGAGTCCGCTTTAGGGTTGAATCTTCATAGAATCCCCTCTTGCGTTGACCTACTCTCTCCTGGTCTGAGTTATGACCCACATGCCCCGAGTTCTCTTGAGGCCCTACTCGAGTCCGCTTCAGGGTTGAATCTTAACTGAATCCCCTTTTGCGTTGATGCCCCCGCGGTTCTTGCCGTTGCAGCTTTCAGTGTAGGCATAAAGGTTGAACCTCCCCTCTGTGCACTAACTCCTGGTCTCTGCTATGCTCGATAACCACCTCATCCACAACCCGGGGTCCGGCAAGAGAACTCCAGAAGCTAATTTTCCAAAGACCAGCGAACAGGAAACTAGCCAGCCCGACCAGCCAGCAACCCCCACCAGTCCAACAGACAAGCCTACCCTCTCATCCACGGAGCCAAAAGACTCCATCCCCTCCTCCACTTCCAAAAGGAAAAGGAGATCAAGAGGGGAGGAGCCTCAGGGGAAGAGGAAAACTGAGAACTTTTTACCCGTCAAGGGGCGGGCCAAGAGTGCCTCACCAGAAAGATAGACACCAAAGGTAACCCCTACACTACGCCCCTCTGCCTCTCCCGCCAACACTAGGAGGCACTCGAACAAGATGGGGGACGGAGTCTGCAAGGTGGATGAAAGGGTCCTCAACAAGACCCTTCCAAACCACCGGAAGATTGGTCTGAAGACCCTTTATAACTTAAAGACAGTGCAAAACACAGACGTAGAGGACCCAAGGAACTTCCCGAAACACACCTTGGGTCACAACACTAATCAGGAAAGGTGGCTGCAACCAAGTGTAGGACATGTTGGAGTCAGCCGCTGAGGCCTTCCCGGACATGAAGGTCTACAGCGCTACGAAGACTCACCTCGTGCAAATGCAAGAGAAATTCACAGGTAGAGCCCCCGTATCTATGCACCCATCCCTCTATAGAGCCGTTAAGTTAAACATCCCGACGGACATCGCCGGAATCATCCTAGTGGGAACCTTCACCCCCGAAATGGGGAGGGGCAACCTGGGGGACGCCGGCGTCGAACTAACCAGAGACCACTTTCGACCGTCTAACAATACCCATTAGAGAAGTCATGTCAGTCACCCAACCGAGCATGAATGTGCGTGGCCTGAGGACCCCGACGAGAGCATCAGGCTTTCTTCAAGACGTCAGGTCACATAGAGTGGACATAGCGGTAGTGCAAGAGACCCACTTTACGTGCAAGGCTGATAGCCGTATGTTCGCGAAAGATTTCAACATCTTTTTGGCGTACGGTGACCAAAACTCGCGGGGCGTTTCGTTATTAGTGAAACATACCCTTGACGCAACAGTCAACATCATCCACACCGACACGGAGGGTAGACTGATCGCGGCCGATATTACCGTTGGAGACAGCAATTTCAGGGTAGTGGCGGTATATGCGCCCAACGCCCAGGCATTGCGACGCACCGACCTCCAACATCTAGAGAGGTTCCTTTTAGACCCTAAGCGACTAGTCTTACTTGGCGATTGGAACGCCACCCTACACCCTAAAATAGACAAAGGGACAAGGGGGGGGACGAAGTGAACGAAGGGGGTACCCGGCAGATCGCAACCTGATCTGGCTGATCAACGATCACGGACTCTTTGACAGATACCGTTTCAATCATCCGAGGCAGAAAATGTGGACGTGGGCGCAAAACTGGCCCCTTTCCCCTAGAACGAGCTACCTAGATAGAATGCTACTTAAAAGAGTCGATGTAAACTTCTTAACCTGCCCGACGTTCCACAAGTACAACTAATCGGACCACAAATTAGTGGTGGCCCAGCTAAGGCTAGGAAACAGACCTAAGATGACTGGTCACTAGAAACTGAACATATCCCTTTTGGATCGACGGGATTTCTGTGAGCAGCTAAAAGGCAGGGAGGGAGTTGAAAAAGGATAGACAGGTTGGGGAAACGCTAGATAATTTCAGGCCTATAACTCTGCTTAACACAGAGCTAAAAATTTTGGCCAAGATCTTATCGAACCAAATGCAGATCCTCCTCGACAGTCTGATTGGACCGGAACAGACTTGTTCCGTGAACGGAAGATCAATTCAGGACAACCTGCATCTGGTTCGCACGATCATAGACGGGGTAGAAGACGACACTGAAGCCGTGAAGATCAACTTAGATCAATCCAAAGCGTTTGATAGGCTGGACCACCGCTTCCTGGCAGCCGTTCTGGAAGCCGCCGGATTCAAGTCGGATTTTCGCTCCGGGGTCAGTCTTCTGTACAGGTCTCCCAGTGCAGTGGTGCAGGTCAACGGAAAAAAGTTTAGGCCCTTCGGGATTACGCGATCAGTTCGACAGGGCTACCGTCTGTCGCCCCTGCTTTATGTCCTTGCGCTAGAACCCTTTTTGCGTAGGCTGAAGGATGGGGGGACAGAGCCAGCCTCGAGTGGGGTGCTCCTACCCGGAGGGGCTCGAGCCACAGTCTCCGCATACGCTGAAGACGTCACCGCCTTCATGTCCTGCCACCAGGACATAGGAGTGGTGCACAAGGCGATCCAACGGTACGAACAGGTGACAGGGGCCATGATTAACCAAGGCAAGTCAAACGGCCTACGGTTAGGTGCCTGGAGAGGAGCCCCCCTCCCAGGACCCTTCAGATGGACTGACGGACCCATGCCCATCCTCAAAGTATGGTTCGGCCCTGACCTCCAGCTGGAGAAAAATTGGTTGGAAGTACAAGCAAAGGTCGGAGCCACCGTTGGCAAGTGGCTCCGAAGAGACTTATCCTTAAAGGGCAGGGCAGAAGTATGTAGCACATACATTTTCCCCCTAATCCTCTACCGAATGACTGTACTTCCACTGCCTGAGGACCGACTGAGGCTGATAGAGCGCCTGCTCTTCTCACTGCTCTGGAAACAGGACAAGCCAATGGTCCGCAGACAAGTCTGCATCCAATGACCAAAAGACGGAGGCCTGGGAATGCCACACCTAGCGAGTCACCGACACGCCTCTAGGCTGGCCTTCCTCAGCCGGACACTAATAGAGGAACCGGTTTATGGGCAGACTGTGAGGAAGACCTTCCCTACGTTAATGCTCGACCTGGTCCAGACGGCGCAGGCCCAACAGTGAGAAACCGTTCTTAGCGGAGTGCCGAGAAGCTCTGTTAAAACTTCCCACGGGCAGCAGCCTGACACGTCCTCGTAAGAGACTATATCAGGAATTAGTGGGGGGTAGGGGTCGCTTCAGACCGCTAAACATCCGACATGGTCTATCGGCAGACGAACTCAGATCTTTATGGTACTGGGCTCCGGGCACCAACTACCTGAGCAACTCCGAGTTCTCCCTCACCAGGAGGCTGGCTCGGAATGCACTGCCTCTCAACGACATGCTTTTCAAGATGGGCAAAACAGACCTACCCGACTGTACTCGCTGCAACACGGGGATGGAAGAAACGGCCCGAGCACGCTTTCGTCCACTGCACCAAGGTTTGCCCACTCTGGGAGCATGTCAAGGAGCTAGCAGCCCGCATCGAACCCAGTAACCCTTTCCTGTCCCTCGACGTCGGTTACATTTGTGACAATGTGGTACCCTCATGGTCCCCGACCAAAGTGATGGTTTTCCGCACACTGCTGGCTGTAGCAAGAATGGTTGTATGGCAGACACGACTGAAGGAAGCATACGAAGGCGAATCCTTCTCCCATGAGCAGCTGATCTTATGCTTTAAACACAAGCTTAAAGATTAGATGCAAGAGAAAGAGATTAGATCCCTTCAGCGAGAGGTGGGTGAAAGCCCCCAGCTTGGTCCACATTAAAAAGTCCAGGATTGGCTGGCTTTTCTGATGGACTTTCTCGATGGGCGGCCGAGGGTGCCGTTCCGTTCAGGTCAGCTGACTCTCTCCCCGCCACTGAACCAAGGAAAAACTAAAAACTCCCCAATTAGGTGAATGATTGCAGCCCTAAAACCACAACCCCCAAATACTGGCATATAACACCCCTGCATCCCATTTACTGACGGACCACCACTGATTTCTGGCTCAAGTCTATGAGGCCAATGGGCTCCCCAGAAATCAATGGTCGTCCCCCCAACCCTCCCACAGGTTTTCTCACAGCCCCATCCTTCATCATCATCTGCATCACTGTAAATATCTCAATTATTTATTGGACGGAAAAACACAGACCCCCCCCCACCCCCGAGTGACAAAGGCATGAAAGTTGACGGATGAACAGAATAGCTAAGAACAAAAACTGCCAAGCATACGTTGAATAATCGGAACTAGCAAGGACCAAAATCCCCACTCTGACTTCATGTCACATTCAGATAGTGCATTTCTCTTGCATCTTGTACATAATCACTGTTTCGATGTATTCCTTTTTCGATTCATTTGTTTAATCAATTTGTATACATGTAAAATTGTACTATTCGGATAAATAAAATCTGTTCCACGGCATATTTTTGGAGGGGTAGTTCCTATTTTCCCCACGTTAACCCGACCTTGTGTCAAATATTGCTGTGGTGGGATAGTGATTAAATACATAGATACTAATAGGCAGGGAGATGGATTTGTATACATTTTTTGGCCAAGGCTAAATACCAAATTAATGATTTTATTATGGTAAGAATAAGCTCTTTAGCTGTAAACATTGTAGAATTGAAGGCAACCTTGCAGGATGTCCCAGAGGGGGGAAAAAAACGAAAACCTTTATCTATAAATGCATACTATGATACTGGTGAACGAGAACAACCTTTTATCTTACCCATAAGTGTTTCTTTCTAAAAAGGTAATGAAAAATTAAATTCATTCATGAGAAGGCAATGAAAGTTCTGAATTCAATTGCTTACTTAACACGCTGGCAGCTGAAGATCTTAATTTTCTAAATTTCTGCTTAAAAGTTAAAATCTAGCAATTCAGAATTTCCTCTGGAGTTTAGAGTAAATACCTTTTGATGTTTGAACTCAATTTCTTCATCTGTCCTTATAGATGATTTGGAAATCAGTTTTAGAATGCGAAATTTCTAGCAGATAGTGCAAATCTTGAGAACTTGAACTTTGAAGAGGCTGAATTTGAAGAAGTTTGCCTTGGTTCATAGTTAAGTAGGTATGGACCTTATCTAGATTATAATTCTTAGTCAAGTTCCAACTGGTATAATTCCCTTTCAAAACAGTATTCAAGTTAACTGTCATGAAACCCAAAGCTACTTTGACCTTTTAAAATACAGAGACTGTCCAGGCCAAACTTTCTTGGTATGAAAAAAGTACCAATCTAGTACTTTTTGGTTTTGAATCGATTACTTAAGAATCTCCAATAAAACTTATGAGACTTCCAAACACGAGGAATATATTATTGAATGTCTTCAAATATCTTCATTGGAATTTTCAAAAATTACAAATAGATACCTCAAAACCAGATTCATATAAATGTAGTGGCTGCACGGATGATACTTTTATGTGTGGGGAAAAACATTGGTACCATTTCTCCAAGAATTCAGAGGGACACAAATAACCATACATCAAGTCTTGAGCAGAAAAATATCAGAATTTAGTCATGTAATGTCTAGAAGTTTCATTGTGAACTACCTTTGTTGTTTTCTTTAAGAAGGTTGATACCAAGTACAATGATAGTGTACCATATAGAAGTAAGGTGGCTTGTACTTTGATACCAAATATGTATCAGGATATCAAACACTGCCAACCTCATTCTGAAGACATCAAAGGTTTCTTTGATCCAGCTATATTGGTTTCATCAAATTTCCCCTCTGAAGCAATGGAACTTGCTTGAAATAACGGCAGCTGGATAACCCAAAACAAATGTGAAGTGTGGAATCAAATTTTCTTCTATGGTGGGGCATCTTACTGTATAGAAATTATTTGAGTGCCTGAGGGCTGAATGTGCCTGGGTTGAGAGCAGCCACTTGAAAGTCAATCCTCAAAAACAAAGGTTGGGAGCAGTAGGCCACAACATTCAGGGTAGACTACCAAACAGCGAATGTCCAGAATAAGTCAGCCTCCCAGTTTAGTTTAATTTTTTTTCAGAAGTACTGGAATGGTTCTTGTGAAGTTTATCAAGACAAAAATAACTATTCAAGGTAATCGATCTGAATAGTGAATAGTGGAACACCAACCACCTTTCCAGAGGGTATCAACTACAAAATGGCTGGTGATAGGAAAGAAGGCTACGATTGTGAACATGTCGGCTGGAGAAATCAAGCTATACACATTTCCCCAATCTTCATACTCTATCACAACAGCAGCCAGTTCATGTTACAGATCAAAATTCAATCCATCTATAAGCCATTGAGTGTTTTGAGCCAGAGCTCATCAATTTAACATGAATTCAAAAGACAAGACTAAAATATTCAAAAGAGTTTGGAGACAAAGAAACCTTTGGGTGCAGGATTGTCTAGGTGTTAATTTGTGCATGTTAAATTCGCTCTAACTTCCTCCCAATCACAAAACTTACATTCATTTCCCTTACCCCCATTTCCTTAATGTCACTTACGGTTTGATTCCCGTGTAGTCAGAAGGTGAACATAAAACTTTCAGAACTTAGTTACATACAAAGCGTCTAGCTACTCTAGGTAGAAATAAACCTTTTTAAAAGCCTGTTGATGACAAAGCAGTCACCATCTGTACAAGATTAAATGGCAATTAATTAAATAATAAATAATAATTAATTAATTATAATAATAATTAAATGAGTAAACCAGCCATAGCCAGCAAAAAAAAAAAAAAAAAAAAAAAAAATAGAAAGCACAATGGAAAAACCAAGTCAAACCAATACTTTTGCTTCGGCAAAGGCATCTGAAGAGGTGAAGGCTCTTCTCAACACTGCGGATACCTGCCAACAGCAACTGAAAAGTTGCACATGCAGTAAAAAGTCCTGCAGATTCTCTGTCATTGGCAGAACTGGGGATATCAAAGAATGGGCAACAATCTGGAGCAGAAATCCAGCCAAAAAGCTACAAATTAGTATTGTTAAGATCTGCCTCTCAAATTCAGATCTCAACTCAAACTTTTTATCCAACTGAGAGCCTTCTGATTCATTCCTTGATTTTCTCCTCATGTCATTAATGGTCAAACTCCAAAATCAACATCCGTGTACATGGAGTGTCCAGCTACCCTGACTGAACAGGTTAAACATCTGGATCAAATATACAAAAGGCAACCCAGAATAACTGAATCAAAATGAACACCTTTCTCTTCACACTGGATGAAGTCATTGAAACATCAGTCTTACCAACATAAATACCTCATATTTCCACATATTTTACTTATTGGGTTACTGCTTTCAAATCAACTACAACGAAGTTGAATGGTCAAGAAAAGACAAAAAAAACAACAAAAAACAACTAATACATTTTCGAAAGTTACTTATGATAAAAGTAATTTTTGTCCTTTCAATCCCACTACAAACTCTTAGAGTATGAAGATGGTGTGATTTTCCTCTAATTGACTCGATGGAACATTGCCTGAAAATGTCAGGATGACGACAGCAATAAGTATAAAACTAGAACTTCTAGGGGAAATTCCAAATTAGCTCAACAGACTTTGATATTATCCATTAATCTATGGAAAGAAAAATCAAGTCAGAAAGTTGCCAAAAATTTTGTGGTGGCTCCTTGTGGGACATCATTACGTAAAACACGATACATTAATCAGAGCAAAAGAATATAAATCCAATAACAAAAATTGATGTTATGGGAATTAGATAACCAAGAGAGATTGATCTAGTCTATCAGTATTGATTAGAACCAAGGAGAGGGGAAAACATTTGGCACCAGTCCATTTGTCTGACTGATAGGTAGCACGGCAGGATAGGGGAGCAAACATGGAATGCCAAGTAACAAATGGTCAATGTATAATAATGGAATAGCCTATTGAGGTGTTACTATTGGCTAAAAAGTGGTTTTGTTTCAACCAAGGATAATTCATCTGATAAGTCAAGGGAAAAAAAAAAAAAAAAAAAAAATTGATAGAAGCAAGATAGTACATGATGTGGGAAAATTAACTTTAAGGTTGGTGAGAGAGAGAGAGAGAGAGAGAGAGAAAAAAAATTGTAAAATTCTTTGGTTGAAAATCAACTCAAAGTTTTTGTATAATTAGTATTCTTAAAGATAATATAAGTTGGTTTGCATGCAATCCGAAATTATTAAATCCATCGTTGGTTTTATTCACATGGGTGAACACCCAAGAGAAGGGACACGAACAATGAGTCAGGTCTATCATACTGATCCCTCACGGTTAAATACATTTTGGGGGGTTGCCTAACTAAGTAAGCCCCATTCCAAAGAAATTAAATGATGTGTTATAACATCCATATAAAATACATTATGATAATACCTTATATAAAATATGGCCAATGTCATTCATATTAAAATCATTTCTGAAGTTTGATAAACACTGATGAAGGTCATTTTATGACTTTTTTTTTTTTAAATCCCCAAAACTGTTACATAGTAGACAAATGATCTCAAAAGAAAGAATTTACAAATAGTACCATAATAGAGCCCATGTAAAGAATCTCCTTAATAGATATTGGAAAATTAGTGATGAAAGTGACAAAAATATAATGAAAAAGTTTTCAATGTGTTTAAAGCTCTGAAGTTTCATATTATATATATAGCCTGACAATCCAGGGATATGAATTTCTATTATCTCTCAAAGCTAAGCTATACCAAATCAGAATCAAGTTCTACAGTCAGATAAATAAAAGTGAACTATGTAATTGGAGGTCATGGAAAATATATTCAAGATACAAACTCCATTTTCTTGTTGGCTAAATTATAGCCAGGGAGAACATCAGAACATAGCCCTAAGGGGGAGCTGCAGATTCACTTGTCCTTTTCCCAGCATGCCAACACATTTCTTTGGCCGAAAACTCTCCTGCTTAAAGGAGACCTTTTCTGAGAGCTAAGCACGGGTCCTTCTTTTTGTTAACAGCTACAATTCACATTTCAAGTTGAAGATCAACAATCTCCCAGAAAAACTCAACACGAAAAAAGTAACTGCCCGCACCTCAAAATCATCCTGGCAGACTGATGTCTTTGACATGCAACAAATTAATTCTGCAAAGGAATACCTAGACAAAAGAAAAACACATGCAAGTATCAAGAAGTTTACCATCCTTCATTCTCTTAAAACCCAACAATTCTTACAAAATTCCCCTTTACAAAAGAAAAAAGAAAAAGAAAAAAAAGAGAGAGACAGAGACTCTTCTTGCAGCACTATTATTATAAGTTGTATTTATCTAACTCGATATCTCTTGTTCCATTCATCCATTTGACACTTATTACCCTCCTTTCCCTAAATTCCCCAAAACATACCAGTGGGTGGGGGCTTGCTTGAGCAAAACCTTATAGGAGTGGATGTCCAAAGTGGTGATGTACCAGAATATCAAAGTAGTCAGATATCAGAGGCTGGATTTACAAAATCTGGTATCCGATTTCACTATATCCATATTTCATTACTATCTCTGATGAACGCAAAAATCCTGCAAGTCAATACTCTCAGGCCTGTAACTTTTTAAAGCTTTTAGCACATTTGAAATATCTTTAAAAATATTTAGCAGAATCATCATCAGGGATGGACTAAGCAGAAATAAACATCACAATAGATTTCTAATCATATGAACTTTAAAGATGAAAATGTTCGCTATATCCTTTGCGTAACCTTTTCTCTTTGCAAAGCTCGTTAACCTGTAGAGGAACAGGAAAGGTAAAACAATGAGATCAAAGTCATCATGGTTCATTACATGTTGGGGACAGGTCTTATCTATATTTTATCTAAGAACCATAGATTTGATTTTTGTTAATAAAAAATAAATAATTAAGGACAATGTTTGGTTACATGGGTTTAAAAACAGGTTAGCCAGAACAATGGTCACCAACCTCGGTTAATACAAACCCAAATGGTTTGCAAAGTGCTTTTCTGAGTCTGTGAGAGAAAAGGGGATTCCGACAGAGGGTTCATCAATAAAGTTTTACAGAGAAGTTTGATCAAAATTTTGCAGATTTTAATATTAGACAAGATAAGATATTATATAAAACATTCTGGTTTGAATGGAAAAAAAAATAAAAACACAAACTCAGAAAAATCTCTTCGGTTGTTCGATTGATATAAGTTTGGATTCTTTGAGATTCTGATGCATTCTATTTTAATTCATTCCACCATGAAATAGCATGATTTTTTTCTAATAAAGGGAATGAAAAGTCTATGTATATATTCTTTCTATTATCAACTTCAAAGGTTCCTCCTAAGTCAAGACGTCAAAGAAGACCACGGAGCAAGAACCATCAACACTAAATTGTGCAACAAAAGAAAAGACTAAAATCAAATTACATTGTTTCTGTGATATAAAATATTTTTATAAAAAACTTTTCAAAACATTCATTTCAAGAGACTTTTCAGGTGCATTCAGATATTTTCTATATTCTTGTCTTTTCTTAGATAATGGTAAACATTTTAAAATGAACAATATAATTAAAATATATTGTCTCTGACTGGAATTAGAATTGTTTATATTATACCAACATCAACTGTTTTGCCTATTTCCATTGTAGCAACTCTCAGAGATTTTTAATATTTTAAATGGTGGAAAAGTGGGAAAAAAAAATAGTCTTCATGGTTCATGTATAGTTTGTCAACACTCAGATTGTCTGAACTGTCGACAATTATAAGTACTAAATAGAACTTTGTCAACGATTTTGTGTAAAGATATTGGAAATACCAGAATCAATAATTTTTTTTCCTTCTTTAAGATCAAAATATTTTTTTAACGACAAAGAGATAAGTGTATTCATTTATCACCAGGTGCTCTTCCATTTCAATATTAGGCCTGGCTAACTTGACCTGCATGTTCAAAGAATTAATGTGATTATAGGAAGATTTCCTTCTGGCATAAAAGTACAAGGTGACGGATGAGATGGTTTATTAATTGTCACAACCTGACATTAAAACTATAGTTAGACTTTATGCCCCTCTCTCAGCCCAGGAGAAAAGTCATTTCTCAGTATAACAATGGAAAGGTCCTATACCAAATAAATAAGCAGAAACAGTATCACACTAATAGAAGAAATTTTTCCCCAATCAGATGCTTGCAGCTATCAGGTTTAACATTAGCAGGTCAAATTTTTCTGGTTTAAAACAGGGACGTTATTCTTCCATAAGGTAACATTCTCAAGCCAGATCTCTTGTACTAGAGTGAGGTGTATCTTGATATCACATTTCAGGAGCAACATTGCACACTCACTATAATTACAGGTAATTTATAGAAAGCAAAGAACCATCAGATAGATCAAACAATAAAACTTGAGTAGATTTTCTATTCAGAGATTTATTGTATTATATATATATATATATATATATATATATTATAGAAATCGCCAAAAGCATGGAAAATTAGACGAGACCTTACTATGTAGTCAGAGAAAAATGGGCCCAGTACATTACAGGATTAAAGACCAGTTAACTAGTTCCATCATCAAAGCAATGAGAGACTCATTTCTTTCAAAGAACAGAAAAGAAAAGGGAGAAGTAGGTTTGGTTCTCTTGGAAGTTTTACACCTGACATTCCAGCTACACGGAACGTTTTTGCACTGTTGCAGATGGGTTGCATTCTGGTCGGGGATGGGATAATGAATGTGCATTGTTTTTTTGAAGTCAGCTATACAGGATAAAGACTACTTCACTGTATAAAAGCTTCATGCAGAAGCTTAAATGGATGGTGCGATCTGAATGGAATTGGAATACTTGGATTCTAAAAAGGTTGTGGAAAATGAATTGAAAGAGTCCAGAAAAGAAACTTCATTGAAGATCCCAAACAAAAGACCCCAAAACACTTTCATTTCATTTTTAGCCATTCATAATTTGGCGGTAGAAAGGAAAATTCTGGGGATTAACAATAACCTCGTTGGGTTTATGAATGATCTGAAGGTTTGTTTGATCATCCATTTGACTCTAAAATCATTGGAGCCTACTCAGTTTCCATGTTAAAGTCCTGGTACTAACTTATAAGGGAAGAAAGCTATTTCATTCCAGGATGATAGGAGACATTATGTAGCATTCCTAGCAGTTCTACATGAAGATGAGCGGTTGTATACAAAAGGTAGGTATTTCCTTTGTAGATCTGTAACATCTAAAGGCTTTAGTAGCAATGGAATTGGTACAGCAAATTGCCCAATACAAAATAGAGCATATATCCCAAGTCAACTTCGATTCAAAGTACTTGTAATTTTATATATTAAACGTATATATACATTAATTTCATTTCCCTTTCGAAGAAGCATGTATGGTCAATAAAATGTCCAGCAATCTAGTATAACAATGTTGGTTCCTTTTGTAGAAGGATGATGCTAACGTGGTTGTTGAGTTTATTGGTAAAAACACTGGAAGTATTTCCCAAGTTTTTGATTAAGCTGACTGACAAGATATGCTACGTGATAATATACTATGTTATTGAACATATTCTCAGACTCCAAATACATATATACCATTGTTTGTATATTCATGTTTCGGGGAAAATATACATTAGAAACTCCTGCTATTGTTGCAAATATCATTAGCCTAATGTCAACTTCAACATTACTAATGCTTTAAACCAACTCAAACATGAAACACATCAGGGTAGAAAAGAACAGACAGTTCCCCTATACTTTCAACCATGCTGCCAGAGATTTATATTCAAGGACATTTTTATAACTACAATAGGAGGAGATAAATGACTTATTTATATCAGTGGCCATCTTGATTTTTCCATCACTTTCAGTTGTCCTCATTGGTATGAAGATGGTACCTCTGTTACATGTCCACATCTGTTTTACCTGCTCTACATGATATAGAATGCATGGAAAATCCATGATCTAGTTAAACAAATTGTAAGAAGCCAGTATTAGGGAAAAGAGTGTTTTCTTTCTGAACCATCATATCTACAGCTGCGACAAATACTGGCATTTGATTGTGGAAAGGAATAGACAGCTTCCAAAACTTCCAACCGCTCTATCCAAGATTGATAACCAAGGATGATTTTATAACTACAATAAATGGAGATGAACAACTAATTTGTGACAGATGCCAATATTTTTGTGAGTGTGTTTGGCATTAATACTTGAAAATATTATTGCCTTTTTTTCATTTTTGCCAGTCTATGTGGAATCAAATCCAATGATTAAGATTAACTACTCGGAATAGCAATACAGTATTTATTGTTCTGTAGAAGGCGGAGACATTTTTGCCCGTTGACAAGATTTCTCTGGGACTATACAGCAGGTAAGGCCACTTCCAAGTTTAAATCAGAACATAGTTTCAAAATTCAAAAATAAAGGCAAAAATTACACCAGTGGATATATTCTACCTTTTCAATAAGTCAACCGAATGGAAGGTTGTCTTGAAGGAATATGACAGAATATGGAGAGATGCTCGCACATGTCACAGCCCGTTAATCAAATGCCTATCAACTGAATTTTATTGGACTATGAAAGCCTGAAGAAATACTATCTAAGCAAGACCTACAAAGTTGAATGTCTTGAGACTGCAGAAACTCACAGCTGACCAGAAGAGACTTGTAGAGTTGGTGGGTCAAACACTGAGTTGAGTACTTTGGAATTTCAAAAGCTGCAATGATTGCCTCGAGCCTACATTTTATAGAAAAATGAGGTTTTCAGATGGAAAAAATGAAGGGCTACAAATTATGCAAGATGACAAAAAGCATTCAGACCAACTTTTGTTCTCTCTATGGAAAATGTTTATAATTTACTTGTGATTTTCCCTTAAGGGATATTTCATTTGATGAAGAGTAAACAGAAGAAGCACAATTACAAATTGAGCCAATTATTCATGGAAAAGTAAATTCAACCTGGGTGCAAAGCAAGGCTTCCAAGATTGGAATCAACAAAGACTGCTATTGTTAAAATTGGCAAACCCAAATTTTTCTAGAGGGAATACCATGGGAGGCAGATGGGTATTTGAAGGTGTTGAACATGATACAGGATGCTGTACCTTGGCATGTATTCCTTGGTGAGAATGTGGCCAATTTTGAAAATAGTATATAGTAAACATTTTCTCATTAATTTCTGGAGTCATGGTCATTTTATTTGATAAGTGGACTTCACATTGCAATGAAGTTAGCTGGAAATTCAAAATTTTGGCCGATTTCAGAAATTTGTCCTCGTTGAAAACTTCCTTGAGCCCCACTGCTCCTCGGCTTTGCTCAAATTGTTATGTAATTGATAACATGCTATTCCTTGAGAATAGCCTTTTGAGTAGATTAAAAAAAAAAAGAAAAACCCTCAAAGGCAAGACATTTATTTTATCCATCTCTATATCCAAGCATCTACCACACACTATTTTAGCACTACTTTAAAACAATTGAAAAAGTTAAATATCTTTTGAAAGTTTTACTTGGGGCACCATCCTAGTTTGGTGGTCCAGCCTTCACTTCAAAAATCAAAATGGCATCTATTTTTCTCCCTATTTTAACAAAACTACACTAACAACATTAAAATTGACAAGAGGGTTATAGCTGTAATGTTTTACCACCATGTTATTCAACTGAATAAACACACACAAATATGCTGTTTGTTTTTTTTTTGCTTGAAGGTTTTAAATTCTAAAAATCCATGACAAAGAAAAAAAAAGGGGGGAGGTGATGAAAAGTCATAAGAATGATTCAGAGTGTACTTTTTTCTTCCACACAAGTGAGGTAAACTTTGAAATTTAAAACGGGAATGTTAAGTCATGCCAAGTGATTTACAGTGACGGCAATAAAGATTCAGCAATTGTTTTCGTCAATTGAAAGAGTATTCAAATTAAATTATAATTCATGGGGAAAACAATTCCAATACAGCCATAACGTTTGAAATTGAAAACGGGAATGCTACGTTTCATTTCTGTGAGAAGGACTGATACTACTCTTTGATCTTCATCTAAAACGCCAGATCACAGATTTGGCATAATGCCAACTTCAAAGGTCCAGTGTTCGCTGCATTTATTCAACTCGCGTAACTTTGTTCTAGCAAGGGTATATGGCATTGGCAGTGCAGCATTGAATGAAAATATAGTAAATAAAAAGACAACAGATTAAGAATAAAGTACCAAATAAACAAAGATAAGCAGATAAAATTCAAGAGTCCATTTAAGAAAAGGACAAATATACTATTTCTTTCTCAGTTGATAACATTTACAAAAGAAGGGGTAACAAAGAAGGTTTGATCATGGAGTCCGAGGTGATTAATACCCCATTTAAGATTATCACCTCTGGGGCTGAATAGAGCAGCATCCTTGGTGATTAAGAACGCATTTATCGTTGTCCCACGGTCGGTGTGTGCGAGACAAAAGAGCTAACGAAATGGGTGCCTGGAACCACGTTTAAGGCTATATTTGCGGCCCGTAACAAATAAACTGATAGTTCAAAGAAATCAAGTCCTGGACACCTACATACCTGTTGATAGAACAACCACCAACTTGATCAATTGTCCCAAATGGAAATTTCTTTATAACTTCTAGTGATTCAAAGAACTCAACATGTATATCCCTGCAAGAGATTCATCACCAAAAGAAACCTGCATCAAATTCTTAGTCTGGTGAACTATTATTTACAACACACCTATATCATCTCTCTTTCACCAAACAAATCTTGAACGATTTTCCGTAAACTACCAAAAAGTTAACTCCAATATTTAGATGGGACATTGCGTTAACGTTCATTTCTATTGTTAGAATAAAAGTTAACAATCTGTACCATACAGCCTCTAGTGCTGTTTTCCCAACCTTTAATACTGTTGATAGCATGGTGCTCAAAGTAAGTAAAGGACAGGGTTAAGTCTATCACAACTAAGAGAAGCAGTAATACAAGAATAGGCGAGGGGGTCTCAAGTATCTTTCGTCTGTTCTAACCACAAGGCCGCTGACTTCAAACTGAAGTCAGCTCTCGAGCTGGTGGAATATTAGATCGATCCCTTTCAAATCAAAACTGATTTCGAAATGGAAATAGATCAGTATACTCAACCACAGGTTCATTCAAGACACAGATAGCTTTTTTTTTTGTTTTTTTCAAGACATCATATTCAAAACAGATTGTTTCCTATTTCCACTGTATCTCTCAGGAAAACCATCAACTTGCAAATCATACTTTTAAGGATCATTTCTAAAGTATGTTCTGAGTCTGCTTCAGGGTTGAATCTTCACAGAATCCCCTCTTGCGTTGACTTACTCTCTCCTGGTCTGAGTTACGACCCACATGCCTCAAGCTCTCTTGAGGTTTTTCTGAGTCCGCTTCAGGGTTGAAATCTTCACTGAATCCCCTCTTGCGTTGACCTACTCTCTCCTGGTCTGAGTTATGATACACATGCCCCGAGTTCTCTTCAGGCCCTACTTGAGTCCGCTTCAGAGTTGAATCTTAACCGAATCCCCTTTTGTGTTGACGCCCCCGGGGTTCTTGCCGTAGCAGCTTTCAGTGTGGGCATAAAGGTTGAACCTCCCCTCTGTGCACTAACCCCTGGTCTCTGCTATGCTAGATAACCACCTCATCCACAACCCGGGGATGCAACAGCATCTGGTCACGCCCCCCCCCCGCTGCATTCAGCAGCACAATCCCACAAACCGGGGATGCTACAGCATCTGGTCACAGGGGAGCAGCTGCAGCAGCAGCTGCAGCAGCAGCTGACACCACAGCAGCAGCAGCTGCCCACACAGACACCATTCCCCCTGAGCGGCACACCAGTGGACGGACGACCTACCAGCCAGAGCCAACCTGATCGAGCCAGCCAGACAACGCAGGCCAACGCCTGGTCAGCAAAAAAGCCGCTCCTCCCAGGCCATAGCCACTATGTGGCAATGGCAACAAAATATGCCTCCTATTTCAAGGGGAATGAGATCCTCTTGATCCCTGAAGAATGGGAGGCCATATCCCAGCGATTGATTTCGCTTATCTCTTCGGATAGTAAGACCAGGAAACTGGTAAGTGCTTCAAGGGAGGCCATAACGGAAGCCCTTGAAGCACAGAAGGTCACTCCAAAACACCTTGTGCGGAAGAGCTTCGCCACCTGTGCCCGGCTAGCCCAAGATGGAACTGAGGACCAGAAACCTCAGATTCCACACTGAATACCGCGGCCACAGAAGGACCAAAGTGTTGGTTTTCAGTGCCCCTGCAGCACTGACCCAAGACTGCATCGGCGCCTACTTTACAAAGTTCGGCATCATCGAGAGTGTCACTCCAACGACCGACAAAAAAAGTTTGCCATGTCGCAACTACACCCTGTTCATCTCACTGAACAGGAGAAACTTTAGGGGTATCCTCAATATCCTGTATTGCTAGGGCAGCCAAGTGATCGTGGTGGTCGAGGGCCGCAGGCCACACTGCTGGACCTGCAAACAACCAAGTCACGTGGCAGCTGCATGCCCCAACAGCAACCAGACCCCAACCAACATAGTCAGCAGTCAAACAGAGGCCTGCAACTAAGCAAGCCCCTGCACCAGCACCAACACCAGCCCCAAAAGCCGACGGAGGCAGTTGGAGCACTGTCGTCAAAAGAGGAAGGCCATCACGGAAAGCCTCAAAATAAACAGCTCCAATCTCTGCCAGCAACCCCAACTCGTAGACCAGCAACGTAAGGGAACCGTCCGGCAAGAGAACTCCAGAAGCTAATTTTCCAAAGACCAGCGAACAGGAAACTAGCCAGCAACCCCCACCAGTCCAGCAGACAAGCCTACCCTCTCATCCACAGAGCCAAAAGACTCCATCCCCTCCTCCTCCTCCACTTCCAAAAGGAAAAGGAGATCAAGAGGGGAGGAGCCTCAGGGGAAGAGGAAAACTGAGATCTTTTCACCCGTCAAGGGGCGGGCCAAGTCTGCCTCACCAGAAAGATAGACACCAAAGGTAACCCTTACACGACGCCCCTCCGCCTCTCCAGCCACCATTAGGAGGCACTCGAACAAGATGGGGGACGGAGTCTGCAAGGTGGATGAAAGGGTCCTCAACAAGACCCTTCCAAACCACCGGAAGATTGGTCTGAAGACCCTTTACAACTTAAAGACAGTGCAAAACACAGACGTAGAGGACCCAAGGAACTTCCCGAACACACCTTGGGTCACTACACTAATCAGGAAAGGCAGCTGCAACCAAGTGTAGGACATGTTGGAGTCAGCCGCTGAGGCTTTCCCGGACATGAAGGTCTACAGCACTACAAAGACTCACCTCGTGCAAATGCAAGAGAAATGCACAGGTAGAGCCCCCGTATCTATGCACCCATCCCTCTATAGAGCCGTTAAGTTAAACTTCCCGACGGACGTCGCCAGAATCATCCCAGTGGGAACCTTCACCCCCGAAATGGGGAGGGGCAACCTGGGGGACGCCGGCATCGAACTAACCAGAGACCACTTTCGACCGGCTAACGATACTCATTAGAGAAGTCATGTCAGTCACCCTAGCGAGCATGAATGTGCGTGGCCTGAGGACCCGACGAGAGCATCAGGCTTTCTTCAAGACCTCAGGTCACATAGAGTGGACATAGCGGTAGTGCAAGAGACCCACTTTGCGTGCAAGGCTGATAGCCGTATGTTCGCGAAAAATTTCAACATCATTCCGGCGTACGGTGACCAAAACTCGCGGGGCGTTTCGTTATTAGTGAAACGTACCCTCGACACAACGGTCAACATCATCCACACAGACACGGAGGGCAGACTGATTGTGGCCAATATTACCGTTGGAGACAGCAATTTCAGGGTAGTGGCGGTATATGTGCCCAACGCCCAGGCATTGCGACACACCTACCGCCAACATCTAGAGAGGTTCCTTTTAGACCCTAAGCGACTAGTCTTACTTGGCGACTGGAAGGCCACCCTAGACCCTAAAATAGACAGAGGGACGAGGGGGGATGAAGAGAACGAAGGGGGTACCCCGGCAGATCGCAACCTGATCCGGCTGATCAACGATCACGGACTTGTTGACAGATACCGTTTCGATCATCCGAGGCAGAAAATGTGGACGTGGGCGCAAAACTGGCCCCTTTCCCCTAGAACGAGCTACCTAGATAGAATGCTAGTTAAAAGAGTCGATGTAGACTTCTTAACCTGCCCCACGTTCCACAAGTACAACTATTCGGATCACAAATTAGTCGTGGCCCAGCTAAGGCTAGGAAACAGACCTAAGATGACTGGTCACTGGAAACTGAACATATTCCTTTTGGATCGATGGGATTTCCGTGAGCAGCTAGAAGGCAGGGAGGGAGTTGAAAAAGGACAGACGGGTTGGGGAAACGCTAGATAATTTCAGGCCTATAACTCTGCTGAACACAGAGCTAAAAATTTTCGCCAAGATCTTATCGAACTGAATGCAGATCCTTCTCGACAGTCTGATTGGACCGGAACAGACTTGTTCCGTGAAGGGAAGATCAATTCAGGACAACCTGCATCTGGTTCGCACGATCATAGACGGGGTAGAAGACGACACTGAAGCCGTGAAGATCAACTTAGATCAATCCAAAGCGTTTGATAGGCTGGACCACCGCTTCCTGGCAGCCGTTCTGGAAGCCGCCGGATTCAAGTCGGATTTTCGCTCCTGGGTCAGTCTTCTGTACAGGTCTCCCAGTGCAGTGGTGCAGATCAACGGAAAAAAGTCGAGGCCCTACGGGATCACGCGATCAGTTCGACAGGGCTGCCCTCTGTCGCCCCTGCTTTATGTCCTTGCGCTAGAACCCTTTCTGCGTAGGCTGAAGTACGGGGGGACAGAGCCAGCCTTGAGTGGGGTGCTCCTACCCGGAGGGGCTCAAGCCACGGTCTCTGCATACGCCGACAACGTCACCGCCTTCATGTCCTGCCACCAGGACATAGGAGTGGTGCACAAGGCGATCGAACGGTACGAACAGGTGACAAGGGCCATGATTAACCAAGGCAAGTCAAACGGCCTACGGTTAGGTGCCTGGAGAGGAGCCCCCCTCCCAGGACGCTTCAGATGGACTGACGGACCCATGCCCATCCTCAAGGTATGGTTCGGCCCTGACCTCCAGCTGGAGAAAAATTGGTTGGAAGTACGAGCAAAGGTCGGAGCCACCGTTGGCAAGTGGCTCCGAAGAGACATATCCTTAAAGGGCAGGGCAGAAGTATGTAGCACATACATCTTCCCCCTAATCCTTTACCGACTGCCTGTACTTCCACTGCCTGAGGACCGACTAAGGCTGATAGAGTGCCTGCTCTTTTCACTGCTCTGGAAACAGGGCAAGCCAATGGTCCGCAGACAGGTCTGCATCCAATGACCAAAAGACGGAGACACGCCTCTAGGCTGGCCTTCCTCAGCTGGACGCTAATAGAGGAACCGGTTTACGGGAAGACTGTAAGGAATACCTTCCCTACACTAACGCTCAACCCGGTCCAAACGGCCAGACGGCGCAGGTCCAATGGTGAGATACCGTTCCTAGCGGAGTGGCGAGAAGCTCTGTTAAAACTTCCCACGGGCAGCAGCCTGACACGTCCTCGTAAGACACTATATTGGGAATTAGTGGGGGGAGGGAGTCGCTTCAGACACGCTAACAATCCGACACGGTCTATCGGCAGACGAACTCAGATCTTTATGGTACTGGGCTCCGGGCACCAACTACCTGAGCAACTCCGAGTTCTCCCTCACCTGGAGGCTGGCTCGGAATGCAAAAAACAGCCATTCCAAACGGTTGTAACACTGATAGGGCATGGGCCCTACGGCGGAGCAGGCGGAAGAGGAAGGCAAACCCCAGTCATTCCCAACGGTTGTAACACTGATAGGGCATGGGCCCTACGGCGGAGCAGGCGGAAGAGGAAGGCAAACCCCAGTCATTCCCAACAGTTGTAACACTGATAGGGCATGGGCCCTACGGCGGAGCAGGCGAAAGAGGAAGGCAAACCCCAGTCATTCCCAACGGTTGTAACACTGATAGGGCATGGGCCCTACGGCGGAGCAGGCGGAAGAGGAAGTAAAACCCCAGTCATTCCCAACGGTTTCAACACTGATAGGGCATGGGCCCTACGGCGGAGCGGGCGGAAGAGGAAGGCAAACCCCAGTCATTCCCAACGGTTGTATCACTGATAGGGCATGGGCCCTACGGCGGAGCAGGCGGAAGAGGAAGGCACAAACAGTCATTCCCAACGGTTGTAACACTGATAGGGCATGGGCCCTACGGCGGAGCAGGCGGAAGAGGAAAGCAAACCCCAGTCATTCCCAACGGTTGTATCACTGATAGGGCATGGGCCCTACGGCGGAGCAGGCGGACGAGGAAGGCAAACCCCAGTCATTCCCAACGGTTGTAACACTGATCGGGCATAGGATCTACGGCGGAGCAGGCGGAAGAGGAAGGCAAAAAACAGTCATTCCCAACGGTTGTAACACTGATAGGGCATGGGCCCTACGGCAGAGCAGGCGGAAGAGGAAGGCAAAAAACAGTCATTCCCAACGGTTGTAACACTCAGAGGGCATGGGCCCTACGGCGGAGCAGGCGGAAGAGGAAGGCAAAAAACCGTCATTCCCAACGGTTGTAACACTGATGGGGCATGGGCCCTACGGCGGAGCAGGCGGAAGAGGAAGGCAAAAAACCGTCATTCCCAACGGTCGTAACACTGATAGGGCATGGGGGGGCCCTACGGCAGAGCAAGCGGAAGAGGAAGTCAAAAAACAGTCATTCCCAACGGTTGTAACACTGATAGGGCATGGGCCCTACGGCGGAGCAGGCGGAAGAGGAAGTCAAACCCCAGTCATTCCTAACGGTTGTAACACTGATAGGGCATGGGCCCTACGGCGGAGCAGGCGGAAGAGGAAGGCAAAAATCAGTCATTCCCAACGGTTGTAACACTGATAGGGCATGGGGGACCCTACGGCGGAGCAGGCGGAAGAGGAAGGCAAAAAACAGTCATTCCAAACGGTTGTAACACTGACAGGGCATGGACCAAAATCCCCACTCCGACTTCATGTCACATTCAGATAGTGCATTTCTCTTGCATCTTGTACATAATCACTGTTTCGATGTATTCCTTTTTCGATTTATTTGTTTAATCAATTTGTATACATGTAAAATTGTACTATTCGGATAAATAAAATCTGTTCCACGGTATATTTTTGGAGGGGTAGTTCCTATTTTCCCCACGTTAACCCGACCTTGTGTCAAATATTGCTGTGGTGGGATAGTGATTAAATACATAGATACTAATAGGCAGGGAGATGGATTTGTATACATTTTTTGGCCAAGGCTAAATACCAAATTAATGATTTTATTATGGTAAGAATAAGCTCTTTAGCTGTAAACATTGTAGAATTGAAGGCAACCTTGCAGGATGTCCCAGAGGGGGGAAAAAAACCAAAATCCTTTATCTATAAATGCATACTATGATACTGGTGAACGAGAACAACCTTTTATCTTACCCATAAGTGTTTCTTTCTAAAAAGGTCATGAAAAATTAAATTCATTCATGAGAAGGCAATGAAAGTTCTGAATTCAATTGCTTACTTAACACGCTGGCAGCTGAAGATCTTAATTTTCTAAATTTCTGCTTAAAAGTTAAAATCTAGCAATTCAGAATTTCCTCTGGAGTTTAGAGTAAATACCTTTTGATGTTTGAACTCGATTTCTTCATCTGTCCTTAGAGATGATTTGGAAATCAGTTTTAGAATTGGAAATTTCTAGCAGATAGTGCAAATCTCGAGAACTTGAACTTTGAAGACGCTGAATTTGAAGAAGTTTGCCTTGGTTCATAGTTAAGTAGATATGGACCTTATCTAGATTATAAAGCTTAGTCAAGTTCCAACTGGTATAATTCCCTTTCAAAACAGTATTCAAGTTAACTGTCATGAAACCCAAAGCTACTTTGACCTTTTAAAATACAGAGACTGTCCATGCCAAACTTTCTTGGTATGAAAAAAGTACCAATCTAGTACTTTTTGGTTTTGAATCGATTACTTAAGAATCTCCAATAAAACTTATGAGACTTCCAAACACGAGGAATATATTATTGAATGTCTTCAAATATCTTCATTGGAATTTTCAAAAATTACAAATAGATACCTCAAAACCAGATTCATACAAATGTAGTGGCTGCAAGGATGATACTTTTATGTGTGGGGAAAAACATTGGTACCATTTCTCCAAAAATTCAGAGGGACACAAATAACCATGCATCAAGTCTTGAGCAGAAAAATATCAGAATTTAGTCATGTAATGTCTAGAAGTTTCATTGTGAACTACCTTTGTTGTTTTCTTTAAGAAGGTTGATACCAAGTACAATGATAGTGTACCATATAGAAGTAAGGTGGCTTGTACTTTGATACCAAATATGTATCAGGATATCAAACACTGCCAACCTCATTCTGAAGACATCAAAGGTTTCTTTGATCCAGCTATATTGGTTTCATCAAATTTCCCCTCTGAAGCAATGGAACTTGCTTGAAATAACGGCAGCTGGATAACCCAAAACAAATGTGAAGTGTGGAATCAAATTTTCTTCTATGGTGGGGCATCTTACTGTATAGAAATTATTTGAGTGCCTGAGGGCTGAATGTGCCTGGGTTGAGAGCAGCCACTTGAAAGTCAATCCTCAAAAACAAAGGTTGGGAGCAGTAGGCCACAACATTCAGGGTAGACTACCAAACAGCGAATGTCCAGAATAAGTCAGCCTCCCAGTTTAGTTTAATTTTTTTTCAGAAGTACTGGAATGGTTCTTGTGAAGTTTATCAAGACAAAAATAACTATTCAAGGTAATCGATCTGAATAGTGAATAGTGGAACACCAACCACCTTTCCAGAGGGTATCAACTACAAAATGGCTGGTGATAGGAAAGAAGGCTACGATTGTGAACATGTCGGCTGGAGAAATCAAGCTATACACATTTCCCCAATCTTCATACTCTATCACAACAGCAGCCAGTTCATGTTACAGATCAAAATTCAATCCATCTATAAGCCATTGAGTGTTTTGAGCCAGAGCTCATCAATTTAACATGAATTCAAAAGACAAGACTAAAATATTCAAAAGAGTTTGGAGACAAAGAAACCTTTGGGTGCAGGATTGTCTAGGTGTTAATTTGTACATGTTAAATTCGCTTTAACTTCCTCCCAATCACAAAACTTACATTCATCTCCCCCACCATTTCCTTAATGTCACTTACGGTTTGATTCCCGTGTAGTCAGAAGGTGAACATAAAACTTTCAGAACTTAGTTACATACAAAGCGTCTAGCTACTCTACTAGGTAGAAATAAACATTTTATAAATCCTGTTGATGACAAAACAGTCACCATCTGTACAAGATTAAATGGTCTTGAGTAAACCAGCCATAACCAGCAGAAAAAAAAAAAAAAAAAAAAAAAAAAGTAGGAAGCACAATGGAAAAACCAAGTCAAACCAATACTTTTGCTTCGGCAAAGGCATCAGAAAAGGTGAAGGCTCTTCTCAACACTGCGGATACCTGCCAACAGCGACTGAAAAGTTGCACATGCAGTAAAAAGTCCTGCAGATCTTCAGTCATTGGCAGAACTGGGGATATCAAAGAATGGGCAACAATCTAGAGCAGAAATCTAGCCAAAAAGCTACAAATTGGTATTTTTAAGTTCTGCCTCTAAAATTCAGATCTCCACTCAAACTTTTTATCCAACTGAGAACCTTTTGATTCATTCCTTGATTTTCTCCTCATGTCATTAATGGTCAAACTCCAAAATCAACATCTGTGTACATGGAGTGTCCAGCTACCCTGACTGAACAGGTTAAACATCTGGATCAAATATACAAAAGGCAACCCAGAATAACTGAATCAAAATGAACACCTTTCTCTTCACACTGGATGAGGTCATTGAAAAATCAGTCTTACCAACATAAATACCACATATTTTACTTATTGGGTTACTGCTTTCAAATCAACTATAACGAAGTTGAATGGTCGAGAGAAAAAAAAAAAAAAAAAAAACAACTTCATATTCAAACTAATACATTTTCGAAAGTTATGATAAAAGTAATTTTTGTGCTTTCAATCCCACTACAAACTTTAAGATTATAAAGACGGTGTAATTTTGCAAGAGATTTGGCGCCTCAAAGTTTGGTTCAATCTTCTGGGAAAACGTCAACCAACTTTGAAAAAAATGGCTAGATCTACTTTCAAAGTCGTGTGCCCTTTGATTTCAAATGAAAACCATTTTCCTCTAATTGACTCGATGAAACATTGCCTGAAAATGTCAGGATAAGGACAGCAATAAGTATAAAACTAGAACTTCTAGGGGAAATTCCATATTAGCTCTATAGACTTTGATATTATCCATTAATCTATGGAAAGAAAAATCAAGTCAGAAAATTGCCAAAAATTTTGTGGTGGCTCCTTGTGGGACATCATCATGTAAAACACGATACATTAATCAGAGCAAAAGAATATAAATCCAACAACAAAAATTGATGTTATGGGAATTAGATAACCAAGAGAGATCGATCTAGTCTGTCAGTATTGATTAGAACCAAGGAGAGGGGAAAACATTTGGTACCAGTGCATTTGTCTGACTGATGGGTAGTACGGCAGGATAGGGGAGCAAACACGGAATGCCAAGTAACGAATGGTCAATGTATATTAATGGAATATCCTATTGAGGTGTTACTATTGGCTAAAAAGTGGTTTTGTTTCAAACAAGGATAATTCTTCTGATAAGTCAAGGGGGAAAAAAAAAAAAAAATTGATAGAAGCAAGATAGTTAATTTTCCCACATCATGTACTAAGGTTGGTGGAGAGAGAGAAACTAAAATTCTTTGGTTGAAAATCAACTCAAAGTTTTTGTATAATTGGTATTCTTGAAGATAATATAAATTGGTTTGCATGCAATCCGAGATTATTAAATCCATTGTTGGTTTTATTCACATGGGTCAACACCCAAGAGAAGGGACATGAACAATGAGTCAGGTCTATCATACTGATCCCTCACGGTTAAATACATTTTGGGGAGTGGCCTGAGTAAGTAAGCCCCATTCCAAAGAAATTAAATGATGTTTTATAACATCCATATAAAATACATTATGATAATACCTTATATAAAATATGGCCAATGTCATTCATATTAAAATCATATCTGAAGTTTGATAAACACTGATGAAGGTCATTTTATCATAACTTGTTTTTGTTTTTTTAAATCCCCAAAACAGTTGCATGGTAAACAACTGATCTCAAAAACAAGAATTTACAAAAAGTACCATAATAGAGCCTATGTAAAGAATCTCATTAATAGATATTGGAAGATAAGTGATGAAAGTGACAAAAATATAATGAAAAAGTTTTCAATGTGTTTAAAGCTCTGAAGTTTCACACACACACACATATATATACATATATATATATATATATATATATATATATATCCTGACAATGCATGGATATGAATTTCTATTATCTCTCAAAGCTAAGCTACACCAAATCAGAATCAAGTTCTACAGTCAGATAAGAAATAAAAGTGAACTATGTAATTGGAGATCATGGAAAATATATTCAGGATACAAACTCCATTTTCTTGTTGGCTAAATTATAGCCAGTGAGAACATCAGAATATAACCCTAAGGGGGAGCTGCAGATTCACCTGTCCTTTTCCCAGCATGCCAACACATTTCTTTGGCCGAGAACTCTCCCGCTTAAAGGAGTCCTTTTCCGAGAGCTAAGCATGGGTCCTTCCTTTTGTTAACAACAGCTACAATTCACATTTCAAGTTGAAGATCAACAATCTCCCAGAAAAACTCAACACGAAAAAAGTAACTGCCCGCACCTCAAAATCATCTTGGCAGACCGAAGTCTTTGACATGCAACAAATTAATTCTGCAAAGGAATACCTAGACAAAAGAAAAACACATGCAAGTATCAAGAAGTTTACCATCCTTCATTCTCTTAAAACCCAACAATTCTTACAAAATTCCCCTTTACAAAAAAAAAAGAAAAAGAAAAGGAAAGAGAGAGAGAGACAGACAGAAACTCTTCTTGCAGCACTATTATTATAAGTTGTATTTATCTAACTCGATTTCTCTTGTTCCATTCATCCATTTGACACTTATTACCCTCCTTTCCCTAATTTCCCCAAAACATACCAGTGGGTGGGGGCTTGTTTGAGCAAAACCTTATAGGAGTGGATGTCCAAAGTGGTGATGTACCAAAATATCAAAGTAGTCAGATATCAGAGGCTGGATTTACAAAATCTGGTATCCGATTTCACTATATCCATATTTCATTACTATCTCTGATGAACGCAAAAATTCTGCAAGTCAACACTCTCAGGCCTATAACTTTTTAAAGCTTTTAGCACATTTGAAATATCTTTAAAAATATTCAGCAGAATCATCATCAGGGATGGACTAAGCAGAAATAAACATCACAATAGATTTCTAATCATATGAACTTTAAAGATGAAAATGTTCGCTGTATCCTTTGCGTAACCTTTTCTCTTTGCAAAGTTCGTTAACCTGTAGAGGAACAGGAAAGGTAAAACAATGAGATCAAAGTCATCATGGTTCATTACATGTTGGGGACAGGTCTTATCTATATTTTATCTAAGAACCATAGATTTGATTTTTGTTAATAAAAAATAAATAATTAAGGACAATGTTTGGTTACATGGGTTTAAAAACAGGTTAGCCAGAACAATGGTCACCAACCTCGGTTAATACAAACCCAAATGGTTTGCAAAGTGCTTTTCTGAGTCTGTGAGAGAAAAGGGGATTCTGACAGAGGGTTCATCAATAAAGTTTTACAGAGAAGCTTGATCAAAATTTTGCAGATTTTAATATTAGACAAGATAAGATATTATATAAAACATTCTGGTTTGAATGGAAAAAAAAATAAAAACACAAACTCAGAAAAATCTCTTCGGTTGTTTGATTGACATAAGTTCGAATTCTTTGAGATTCTCATGCATTCTATTTTAATTCATTCCACCATGAAATAGCATGATTTTTTTCTAATAAAGGGAATGAAAAGTCTATGTATATATTCTTTCTATTATCAACTTCAAAGGTTCCTCCTAAGTCAAGACGTCAAAGAAGACCACGGAGCAAGAACCATCAACACTAAATTGTGCAACAAAAGAAAAGACTAAAATCAAATTACATTGTTTCTGTGATATAAAATATTTTTATAAAAAACTTTTCAAAACATTCATATCAAGAGACTTTTCAGGTGCATTCAGATATTTTCTATATTCTTGTCTTTTCTTAGATAATGGTAAACATTTTAAAATGAACAATATAATTAAAATATATTGTCTCTGACTGGAATTAGAATTGTTTATATTATACCAACATCAACTGTTTTGCCTATTTCCATTGTAGCAACTCTCAGAGATTTTTAATATTTTAAATGGTGGAAAAGTGGGAAAAAAAAAAATAGTCTACATGGTTCATGTATAGTTTGTCAACACTCAGATTGTCTAAACTGTCGACAATTATAAGTACTAAATAGAACTTTGTCAACGATTTTGTGTAAAGATATTGGAAATACCAGAATCAATAATTTTTTTTCCTTCTTTAAGATCAAAATATTTTTTAACGACAAAGAGATAAGTGTATTCATTTATCACCAAGTGCTCTTCCATTTCAATATTAGGCCTGGCTAACTTGACCTGCATGTTCAAAGAATTAATGTGATTATAGGAAGATTTCCTTCTGGCATAAAAGTACAAGGTGACGGATGAGATGGTTTATTAATTGTCACAACCTGACATTAAAACTATAGACTTTATACCCCTCTCTCAGCCCAGGAGAAAAGTCATTTCCCAGTATTACGATGGAAAGGTCCTATACCAAATAAATAAGCAGAAACAGCATGACACTAATAGAAGAAAATTTTTCCCCAATCAGATGCTTGCAGCTATAAGGTTTAACATTAGCAAGTCAAATTTTTCTGGTTTAAAACAGGGACGTTATTCTTCCATAAGGTAACATTCTCAAGCCGGATCTCTTGTACTAGAGTGAGGTGTATCTTGATATCACATTTCAGGAGCAACATCGCACACTCATAATTACAGGTAATTTATAGAAAGCAAAGAACCATCAGTCAGATCAAACAATAAAAGTTGAGTAGATTTTCTATTCAGAGATTTATTGTATTATAGAAATCACCAAAAGCATGGAAAATTAGACGAGACCTTACTATGTAGTCAGAGAAAAATGGGCCCAGTACATTACAGGATTAAGGACCGGTTAATTAGTTCTATCATCAAAGCAATGAGAGACTTATTTCTTTCAAAGAACAGAAAAGAAAAGGGAGAAGTAGGTTTGGTTCTCTTGGAAGTTTTACACCTGACATCCCAGCTATACAGAACGTTTCTGCACTGTTGCAGATGGGTTGCATTCTGGTCGGGGGTGGGATAATGAATGTGCATTGTTTTTTTGAAGTCAGCTATACAGGATAAAGACTCTGCTTCACTGTATTAAAGCTTCATGCAGAAGCTTAAATGGATGGTGCGATCTGAATGGAATTGGAATACTTGGATTCTAAAAAGGTTGTGGAAAATGAATTGAAAGAGTCCAGAAAAGAAACTTCATTGAAGATCCCAAACAAAAGACCCCAAAACACTTTCATTTCAATTTTAGCCATTCATACTTTGGCGGTAGAAAGGAAAATTCTGGGGATTAACAATAACCTCGTTGGGTTTATGAATGATCTGAAGGTTTGTTTGATCATCCATTTGACTCCAGAATCATTGGAGCCTACTCCATGCTAAAGTCCTGGTACTAACTTATAAGGGAAGAAAGCTATTTCATTCCAGGATGATAGGAGACATTATGTAGCATTCCTAGCAGTTCTATTTGAAGATGAGCGATTGTATACAAAAGGTAGGTATTTCCTATTGTAGATCTGTAACATCTAAAGGCTTTAGTAGCAATGGAATTGGTACAGCAAATTGCCTAATACAAAATAGAGCATATATCCCAAGTCAACTTCGATTCAAAGAACTTGTAATTTCTTATATTAAATGTATATATACTAATTTCATTTCCCTTTTGAAGAAGCATGTATCGTCAATAAAATGTACTGCAATCTAGTATAACAATGTTGGTTCCTTTTGTAGAAGGATGATGCTAATGTGGTTGTTGAGTTTATTGGTAAAAACACTGGAAGTATTTCCCAAGTTTTTGATTAAGCTGACTGACAAGATATGCTACGTGATAATATACTATGTTATTGAACATATTCTCAGACTTCAAATACATATATACCATTGTTTGTATATTCATGTTTGAGGCAAAATATACATCAGAAACTCCTGCTATTGTTGCAAATATCATCAGCCTATTATCGATTTCAACATTACTAATGCTTTACACCAACTCAAACATAAAAACACATCAGGGTAGATAGGAACAGACAGTTCCCTTATACTTTCAACCATGCTGCCAGAGATTTATATTCAAGGACATTTTTATAGCTACAATAGGAGATAAATGACTTATTTATATCAGTGGCCATCTTGATTTTTCCATCACTTTCAGTTGTCCTCATTGGTATGAAGATGGTACCTCTGTTACATGTCCACATCTGTTTTACCTGCTCTACATGATATAGAATGCATGGAAAATCCATGATCTAGTTAAACAAATTGTAAGAAGCCAGTATTAGGGAAAGGAGTGTTTTCTTTCTGAACCATCATATCTACAGCTGCGACAAATACTGGCATTTGCTTGTGGAAAGGAATAGACAGCTTCCAAAACTTCCAACCGCTCTATTCAAGATTGATAACCAAGGCTGATTTTATAACTACAATTACAGATGAACGACTAATTTGTGACAGATGCCAATGTTTTTGTGAGTGTGTTTGGCGTTAATACTTGAATATATTATTGCCTTTTTTTCATTTTTGCCAGTCTTTGTGGAATCAAATCCAATGATTAAGATTATCCACTGAGAATAGCAATATAGTATTTATTGTTCTATAGAATGCGGAGACATTTTTGCCCGTTGACAAGATTTCTCAGGGACTATACAGCAGGTAAGGCCACTTCCAAGTTTAAATCAGAACCTAGTTTCAAAATTAAAGGCAAAAATTACACCAGTGGATATATTCTACCTTTTCAATAAGTCAACCGAATGGAAGGTTGTCTTGAAGGAATAAACAGAGTTCCGTGACAGAATATGGAGAGATGCTCGCACATGTCACAGCCCGTTCATCAAATGCCTATCAACTGAATTTTATTGGACTATGAAAGCCTGAAGAAATACTATCTGAGCAAGACCTGCAACAAAGTTAAATGTCTTGAGACTGCAGAAACTCACAGGTCACCAGAAGAGACTTGTAGAGTGGGTGGGTCAAACACTGAGTTGAGTACTTTGGAATTCCAAAAGCTGCAATGATTGCCTCGAGCCTACATTTTATAGAAAAATGAGGTTTTCAGATGGGAAAAATGAAGGGCTGCAAATTATGCAAGATGACAAAAAGCATTCAGATCAACTTTTGTTCTCTCTATGGAAACTGTTTATAATTTACTTGTGATTTTCCCTTAAGGGATATTTCATTTGATGAAGAGTAAACAGAAGAAGCACAATTACAAATTGAGCCAATTATTCATGGAAAAGTAAATTCAACGTGGATGCAAACCAAGGCTTCCAAGATTGGAATCAACAAAGACTGCAATTGTTAAAATTGGCAAACCCAAATTTTTCTAGAGGGAATACCATGGGAGGCAGATGGGTATTTGAAGGTGTTGAACATGATACAGGATGCTGTACCTTGGCATGTATTCCTTGGTGAGAATGTGGCCAAAATTCAAGAGTCTATTTAAGAAAAGGATAAATATACTATTTCTTTCTCAGTTGATAACATTTACAAAAGAAGGTGGAACAAAGAAGGTTTGATCATGGAGTCCGAGGTGATTAATACCCCATTTAAGATTATCACCTCTGGAGCTGAATAGAGCAGCATACTTGGTGATTAAGAACGCATTTATCGTTGTCCCACGGTTGGTGTGTGTGCGAGACAAAAGAGCTAACGAAATGGGTGCCTGGAACCACGTTTAAGGCTAGATTCGCGGCCCGTAACAAATAAACTGACAGTTCAAAGAAATCAAGTCCTGGACACCTACATACCTGTCGATAGAACAACCACCAACTTGGTCAATTGTCCCAAACTTTATAACTTCTAGTGATTCAAAGAACTCAACATGTATATCCCTGCAAGAGATTCAGCACCTAAAGAAACCTGCATCAAATTCTTAGTCTGGTGAACTATTATTTAAAACACACCTATATCATCTCTCTTTCACCAGAAAAATCTTGAACGATTTTCCGTAAACTACCAAAAAGATAACTTAACTCTAATATTTAGACGGGACATTGCGTTAACGTTCCTTTTTATTGTTAGAATAAAAGTTAACAATCTGTCCCATACAGCCTCTGGTGCTGTTTTCCCAACCTTTAATACTGTTGATAGCATGGTGCTCAAAGTAAGTAAAGGACAGGGTTAAGTCTATCACAACTAAGAGAAGTAGTAATTCAAGAATGGGCGAGGGGGTCTCAAGTATCTTTCGTCTGTTCTAACCATAAGGCCGCTGACTTCAAACTGAAGTCAGCTCTCGAGCTGGTGGAATATTAGATTGATGCCTTTCAAATCAAAACTGATTTCAAAATGGAAATAGATCAGTATACTCAACCACAGGTTCATTCAAGACACCGATTGCTTTTTTTTTTTTCCCCCCAAGACATGATATTCAAAACAGATTGTTTCCTATTTCCACTGTATCTCTCAGGAAAACCATCAACTTGCAAATCATACTTTTAAGGATCATTTCTCAAGTATGTTCTGAGTCCGCTTCACGGTTGAATCTTCAGAATCCCCTCTTGCGTTGACTTACTCTCTCCTGGTCTGAGTTACAACCCACATGCCCCAGGCTCTCCTAAGGCCCTACTCGAGTCCGCTTCAGGGTTGAATCTTCACTGAATCCCCTCTTGCGTTGACCTACTCTCTCCTGGTCTGAGTTACGACCCACATGCTGCTACGCTCGATAACCACCTCATCCACAACCCGGGGATGCAACAGTATCTGGTCACGGGCCCCCCGCTACATTCAGCAACACAATCCCACAACCCGGGGATGCTACAGCATCTGGTCACGGGGGAGCAGCTGCAGCAGCAGCTGCTGACACCACAGCAGCAGCAGCCGCCTACACAGACGCCATCCCCCCCCCCTGAGCGGCAGCCCAGCGCAACCAGGAGTGCCGGCCCAGTCAACACCTCAACTGCAGCCACCAACCGTTCAGGATGGCTCAAACACCCCAGTGGACGGACGACCCACCAGCCAGAGCCAACCTGATCAAGCCAGCCAGACAACGCAGGCCAACACCTGGTCAGCAGAAAAGCCGCTCCTCCCAGGCCATAGCCACTACGTGGCAATGGCAACAAAATATGCCTCCTATTTCAAGGGGAATGAGATCCTCTTGATCCCTGAAGAATGGGAGGCCATATCCCAGCGATTGATTTCGCTTATCTCTTCGGATAGTAAGACCAGGAAACTGGTAAGTGCTTCAAGGGAGGCCGTAATGGAAGCCCTTGAAGCACAGAAGGTCACTCCAAAACACCTTGTGCGGAAGAGCTTCGCCACCTGTGCCCGGCTAGCCGAGATGGAACTGAGGACCAGAAACCTCAGATTTCAAACTGAATACTGCGGATACAGAAGGACCAAAGTGTCGGTTTTCAGTGCCCCTGCAGCACTGACCCAAGACTGCATCGGCGCCTACTTTACAAAGTTCGGCATCATCGAGAGTGTCACTCCAACAAACGACAAAAAAAGTTTGCCACGTTGGCGACTACACCCTGTTCATCTCACTGAACAGGGGAAACTTTAGGGGTATCCTCAATATCCTGTATTGCTAGGGCAGCCAAGTGATCGTGGTGGTCGAGGGCCGCAGGCCACACTGCTGGACCTGCAAACAACCAAGTCACGTGGCAGCTGCATGCCCCAACAGCAACCAGACCCCAACCAACACGAGGTCAGTAGTCAAACAGAGGCCTGCAACTAAGCAAGCCCCTGCACCAGCACCAACACCAGCCCCAAAAGCCGACGGAGGCAGTTGGAGTACTGTCGTCAAAAGAGGAAGGCCATCACGGCAAGCCTCAAAATAAACAGCTCCAATCTCTGCCAGCAACCCCCACCCAAAAACCAGCAACGTAAGGGAACCGTCGGGCAAGAAAACTCCAGAAGCTAATTTTCCAGAGACCAGCGAACAGGAAACTAGCCAGCAACCCCCACCAGTCCAACAGACAAGCCTACCCTCTCATCCACGGAGCCAAAAGACTCCATCCCCTCCTCCTCCTCGACTTCCAAAAGGAAAAGGAGATCAAGAGGGGAGGAGCCTCAGAGGAAGAGGAAAACTGAGATCTTTTCACCCGTCAAGGGGCGGGCCAATTCTGCCTCACCAGAAAGATAGACACCGAAGGTAACCCCTACACGACGCCCCTCCGCCTCTCCCGCCACCACTAGGAGGCACTCGAACAAGATGGGGGACGGAGTCTGCAAGGTGGATGAAAGGGTCCTCAACAAGACCCTTCTAAACCAGCGGAAGATTGGTCTGAAGACCCTTTACAACTTAAAGACAGTGCAAAACATAGACGTAGAGGACCCAAGGAACTTCCCGAACACACCTTGGGTCACTACACTAATCAGGAAAGGTGGCTACAACCAAGTGTAGGACATGTTGGAGTCAGCCGCTGAGGCCTTCCCAGACATGAAGGTCTACAGCACTACAAAGACTCACCTCGTGCAAATGCAAGAAAAATGCACAGGTAGAGCCCCCGTATCTATGCACCCATCCCTCTATAGAGCCGTTAAGTTAAACTTCCCGACGGACGTCGCCAGAATCATCCCAGTGGGAACCTCCACCCCCAAAATGGGGAGGGGCAACCTGGGGGACGCCGGCGTCGAACTAACCAGAGACCACTTTCGACCGTCTAACGATACCCATTTGAGAAGTCATGTCAGTCACCCTAGCGAGCATGAATGTCCGTGGCCTGAGGACCCCGACGAGAGCATAAGGCTTTCTTCAAGACCTCAGGTATATGCGCCCAACGCCCAGGCATTGCGACGCACCTACCTCCAACATCTAGAGAGGTTCCTTTTAGACCCTAAGCGATTAGTCTTACTTGGCGACTGGAACGCCACCCTAGACCCTGCTTTATGTCCTTGCGCTAGAACCCTTTCTGCACAGGCTGAAGTACCCCCGTACAGAGCCAGCCTTGAGTGGGGTGCTCCTACCCGGAGGGGCTCGAGCCACAGTCTCCGCATACGCTGAAGACGTCACCGCCTTCATGTCCTGCCACCAGGACATAGGAGTGGTGCACAAGGCGATCGAACGATACGAACAGGTGACAGGGGCCATGATTAACCAAGGCAAGTCAAACGGCCTACAGTTAGGTGCCTGGAGAGGAGCCCCCCTCCCAGGACCCTTCAGATGGATTGACGGACCCGTGCCCATCCTCAAGGTATGGTTCGGCCCTGACCTCCAGCTGGAGAAAAATTGGTCGGAAGTACAAGTAAAGGTCGGAGCCGCCGTTGGCAAGTGGCTTCGAAGAGACTTATCCTTAAAGGGCAGGGCAGAAGTATGTAGCACATACATCTTCCCCCTAATCCTTTACCGACTGTCTGTACATCCACTGCCTGAGGACCGACTGAGGCTGATAGAGCCCCTGCTCTTCTCACTGCTCTGGAAACAGGGCAAGCCAATGGTCCGCAGACATGCCTTGCACGCAAAGTGGTTCTCTTGCACTACCGCTATGTCCACTCTATGTGACCTGACGTCTTGAAGACAGGTCCTAATAGAGGAACCGGTTTATGGGCAGACCTTAAGGAAGACCTTCCCTACGCTAACGCTCGACCCGGTCCAAACGGTCAGACGGCACAGGCCCAATGGTGAGAAACCGTTCTTAGCAGAGTGCCGAGAAGCTCTGTTAAAACTTCCCACGGGCAGCAGCCTGACACGTCCTCGTAAGACACAATATATCGGGAATTAGTGGGGGGAGTCGCTTCAGACCCGCTAACCGTCCCACACGGTTTATCGGCAGACGAACTCAGATCTTTGTAGTACTGGGCTCCGGGCACCAACTACCTGAGCAACTCCGAGTTCTCCCTCACCTGGAGGCTGGCTCGGAATGCACTGCTTCTCAACGACGTGCTTTTTAAGATGGGCAAAACAGATCTACCCGACTGTACTCGCTGCAACACGGGGATGGAAGTAACGGCCGAGCACGCTTTCTTCCACTGCACCAAGGTCCGCCCACTCTGGGAGCACGTCAAGGAGCTAGCAGCCCGCATGGAACCCAGCAACCCTTTCCTGTCCCTAGACGTCGGTTACATTTGTGACAACATGGTACCCTCATGGTCCCCGACCAAAGTGATGGTCTTCCGCACACTACTGGCTGTAGGAAGAATGGTTGTATTGCAGACACGACTGAAGGAAGCATATGAAGGCGAATCCTTCTCCCATGAGTAGCTTATCTTATGCTTCAAACACCAGCTTAAAGAGAAGATTAGATGCGAGAGAAAGAGATTAGACCCCTTCAGCTTCAGCGAGAGGTGGGTGAATGCCGCTAGCTTGGTACACATTTAAAAACTCCAGGATTGACTGGCTTTTCTGATGGACTTTCGATAGGCGGCCGAGGGTGCCGCTGACTCTCTCTGCCAGTGAACCAAGGAAAAGCTAAAAACTCCCCAACTAGGTGAATGATTGTAGCCCCAAAACCACAACCCCCAAATACTGGCATATAACACCCCTGCATTCCATTTATTGACGGACCACCACTGATTTCTGGCTTGAGTCTATGAGGCCAATGGGCTCCCCAGAAATCAATGGTCGTCCTCCCCACCCTCCCACAGGTTTTCTCACAGCCCCATCCTTCATCATCATCTACATCACTGTAAATACCTCACAATTATTTATTGGACAGAGAAAACAACCCCCCCACCCCCGAGTGACAAAGGCATGAAAGTTGACGGATGAACAGAATAGCTAAGAACAAAACTGCCAAGCATACGTTGAATAATCGGAACTAGCAAGGACCAAAACCCCTACTCCAACTTCATGTCACATTCAGATAGTGCATTTCTCTTGCATCTTGCACATAATCACTGATTCAATATATTCCCTTTTCGATTCATTTGTTTAATCAACTTGTATATATGTAAAATTGTACTATTCGTATAAATAAAATCTGTTCCACGGCATATTTTTGGAGGGGTAGTTCCTATTTTCCCCACGTTAACCTGACCTTGTGTCAAATATTGCTGTGGTGGGATAGTGATTAAATACATAGATACTAATAGGCAGGGAGATGGATTTGTATACATTTTTTGGCCATGGCTAAACACCAAATTAATGATTTTATTATGGTAAGAATAAGCTCTTTAGCTGTAAACATTGTAGAATTGAAGGCAACTTTGCAGGACGTTCCATGGGGGGGGGAAAAAACAAAAACGTTTATTTATAAATGCATACTATGATACTGGTGAGTGAGAACAACCTTTTATCTTACCCATAAGTGTTTCTTTCTAAAAAGGTAATCAAAAATTAAATTCATTCATGAGAAGGCAATGAAAGTTCTGAATTCAATTGCTTACTTAACACGCTGGCAGCTGAAGATCTTAATTTTCTAAATTTCTGCTTAAAAGTTAAAATCTAGCAATTCAGAATTTCCTCTGGAGTTTGGAGTTAATACCTTTTGATGCTTGAACTCGATTTCTCCATCTGTCCTTATAGATGATTTGGAAATCAGTTTTAGAATTGGAAATTTCCAGCAGATAGTGCAAATCTTGAGAACTTGAACTTTGAAGACGCTGAATTTGAAGAAGTTTGCCTTGGTTCATAGTTAAGTAGATATGGACCTTATGTAGATTATAAAGCTTAGTCAAGTTCCAACTGGTATAATTCCCTTTCAAAACAGTATTCAAGTTAACTGTCATGAAACCAAAAGCTACTTTGACCTTTTAAAATACAGAGACTGTCCATATCATGCCAAACTTTCTTGGTATGAAAAAAGTACCAATCTAGTACTTTTTGGTCTAGAATCGATTACTTAAGAATCTCCAATAAAACTTATGAGACGGACTCTTCTTGCAGCACTATTATTATAAGTTGTATTTATCTAACTCGATTTCTCTTGTTCTATTCATCCATTCGACACTTATTACCCACCCTTCCCTAATTTCCCCAAAACATACCAGTGGGTGGGGGCTTGCTTGAGCAAAACCTCATAGGAGTGGATGTCCAAAGTGGTGATGTACTAGAATATCAAAGTAGTCAGATATCAGAGGCTGGATTTACAAAATCTGGTATCCGATTTCACTATATCCATATTTCATTACTATCTCTGATGAACGCAAAAATTCTGTAAGTCAATACTCTCAGGCCTGTAACTTTTTAAAGCTTTTAGCACATTTGAAATATCTTTAAAAATATTCAGCAGAATCATCATCAGGAATGGACTAAGCAGAAATAAACATCACAATAGATTTCTAATCATATGAACTTTAAAGATGAAAATGTTCGCTGTATCCTTTGCGTAACCTTTTCTCTTTGCAAAGCTCGTTAACCTGTAGAGGAACAGGAAAGGTAAAACAATGAGATCAAAGTCATCATAGTTCATTACATGTTAGGAACAGGTCTTATCTATATTTTATCTAAGAACCATAGATTTGATTTTTGTTAATAAAAAATAAATAATTAAGGACAATGTTTGGTTACATGGGTTTAAAAACAGGTTAGCCAGAACAATGGTCACCAACCTCGGTTAATACAAATCCAAATGGTTTGCAAAGTGTTTTTCTGAGTCTGTGAGAGAAAAGGGGATTCTGACAGAGGGTTCATCAATAAAGTTTTACAGAGAAGCTTGATCAAAATTTTGCAGATTTTAATATTAGACAAGATAAGATATTATATAAAACATTCTGGTTTGAATGGAAAAAAATAAAAACACAAACTCAGAAAAATCTCTTCGGTTGTTCGATTGATATAAGTTTGGATTCTTTGAGATTCTGATGCATTCTATTTTAATTCATTCCACCATGAAATAGCATGATTTTTTTTCTAATAAAGGGAATGAAAAGTCTACGTATATATTCTTTCTATTATCAACTTCAAAAGGTTCCTCTTAAGTCAAGAAGTCAAATAAGACCACGGAGCAAAAACCATCAACACTAAATTGTGTAACAAAAGAAAAGACTTAAATCAAATTATATTGTTTCTATGATATAAAATATTTAAAAAAAAAACTTTTCAAAACATTCATTTTAAGAGACTTTTGAGGTGCATTCAGATATTTTCTTTATTCTTGTCTTTTCTTAAATAATGGTAAACATGTTAAAATGAACTATATAATTAAGATATATTGTCTCTTTGACTGGGAATAGAATTGTTTATATTATACATATATCAACTGTTTCGCCTATTTCCATTGTAGCAACTCAGAGATTTTTAACATTTTAAATGGTGGAAAAGTGGGAAAAAAAATAGTCTACATGGTTTATGTATAGTTTGTCAACACTCAGATTGTCTAAACTGTCGACAATTATAAGTACTAAATAGAACTTTGTCAACGATTTTGTGTAAAGATATTGGAAATACCAGAATCAATAATTTTTTTTCCTTCTTTAAGATCAAAATATTTTGTAATGACAAAGAGATAAGTGTATTCATTTATCACCAGGTGCTCTTCCATTTCAATATTAGGCCTGGCTAACTTGACCTGCGTGTTCAAAGAATTAATGTGATTACAGGAAGATTTCACTCTGGCATAAAAGTACAAGGTGACGGATGAGATGGTTTATTAATTGTCACAACCTAACATTAAAACTATAGTTAGACTTTATGCCCCTCTCTCAGTCCAGGAGAAAAGTCATTTCCCCGTATAACGATGGAAAGGTCCTATACCAAATAAATAAGCAGAAACAGTATCACACGAATAGAAGAAATTTTTCCCCAATCAGATGCTGGCAGCTATAAGGTTTAACATTAACAGGTCAAATTTTTCTGGTTTAAAAACAGGGACGTTATTCTTCCATAAGGTAAGATTCTCAAGCCAGATCTCTTGTACTACAGCGAGGTGTATCTTGATATCACATTTCAGGATACACACTATAATTACAGGTAATTTATAGAAAGCAAAGAACCATCAGATAGATCAAACATTAAAGTTGAGTAGATTTTCCATTCAGAGATTTATTGTATTATAGAAATCACCAAAAGCATGGAAAATTAGACGAGACCTTACTATGTAGTCAGAGAAAAATGGGCCCAGTACATTACAGGATTAAGAACCAGTTAACTAGTTTCATCATCAAAGCAATGAGAAACTCATTTCTTTCAAAGAACAGAAAAGAAAAAGGAGAAGTAGGTTTGGTGCTCTTGGAAGTTTTACACCTGACATCCCAGCTACACGGAATGTTTTTGCACTGATGCAGATGGGTTGCATTCTGGTCGGGGGTGGGATAATGAATGTGCATTGTTTTTTTGAAGTCAGCTATACAGGATAAAGACTACTTCACTGTATAAAAGCTTCATGCAGAAGCTTAAATGGATGGTGCGATCTGAATGGAATTGGAATACTTGGATTCTAAAAAGGTTGTGGAAAATGAATTGAAACAGTCCAGAAAAGAAACTTCATTGAAGATCCCAAACAAAAGACCCCAAAACACTTTCATTTCATTTTTAGCCATTCATACTTTAACGGTAGAAAGGAAAATTCAGGGGATTAACAATAACCTTGTTGGGTTTATGAATGATCTGAAGGTTTGTTTGATCATCCATTTGACTCTAGAATCATTGGAGCCTACTCAGTTTCCATGTTAAAGTCCTGGTACTAACTTATAAGGGAAGAAAGCTATTTCATTCCAGGATGATAGGAGACATTATGTAGCATTCCTAGCAGTTCTACATGAAGATGAGCGGTTGTATACAAAAGGTAGGTATTTCCTATTGTAGATCTGTAACATCTAAAGGCTTTAGTAGCAATGGAATTGGTACAGCAAATTGCCCAATACAAAATAGAGCATATATCCCAAGTCAACTTCGATTCAAAGTACTTGTAATTTCTTATATTAAATGCATATATACTAATTTCATTTCCCTTTTGAAGAAGCATGTATAGTCAATAAAATGTACAGCAATCTAGTATAACAATGTTGGTTCCTTTTGTAGAAGGATGATGCTAATGTGGTTGTTGAGTTTATTGGTAAAAACACTGGAAGTATTTCCCATGTTTTTGATTAAGCTGACTGACAAGATATGCTACGTGATAATATACTATGTTATTGAACGTATTCTCAAACTCCAAATACATATATACCATTGTTTGTATATTCATGTTTGAGGCAAAATATACATCAGAAACTCCTGCTATTGTTGCAAATATCATCAGCCTATTATCGATTTCAACATTACTAATGCTTTACACCAACTCAAACATGAAACATCGGGGTAGAAAGGAACAGACAGTTCCCTTATACTTTCAACCATGCTGCCAGAGATTTATATTCAAGGACATTTTTATAACTACAATAGGAGGAGATAAATGACTTATTTATATCAGTGGCCATCTTGATTTTTCCATCACTTTCAGTTGTCCTCATTGGTATGAAGATGGTACCTCTGTTACATGTCCACATCTGTTTTACCAGCTCTACATGATATAGAATGCATGGAAAATCCATGATCTAGTTAAACAAATTGTAAGAAGCCAGTATTAGGGAAAGGAGTGTTTTCTTTCTGAACCATCATATCTACAGCTGCAACAAATACTGGCATTTGATTGTGGAAAGGAATAGACAGCTTCCAAAACTTCCAACCGCTCTATCCAAGATTGATAACCAAGGCTGATTTTATAACTACAATAACAGGAGATGAACAACTAATTTGTGACAGATGCCAATGTTTTTGTGAGTGTGTGTTTGGCGTTAATACTTGAATATAATATTGCCTTTTTTTCATTTTTGCCAGTCTATTTGGAATCAAATCCAATGATTAAGATCATCCACTGAGAATAGCAATATAGTATTTATTGTTCTATAGAATGCGGAGACATTTTTGCCCGTTGACAAGATTTCTCAGGGACTATACAGCAGGTAAGGCCACTTCCAAGTTTAAATCAGAACCTAGTTTCAAAATTAAAGGCAAAAATTACACCAGTGGATATATTCTACCTTTTCAATAAGTCAACCGAATGGAAGGTTGTCTTGAAGGAATAAACAGAGTTCCGTGACAGAATATGGAGAGATGCTCGCACGTCACAGCCCGTTCATCAAATGCCTATCAACTGAATTTTATTGGACTATGAAAGCCTGAAGAAATACTATCTGAGCAAGACCTGCAACAAAGTTAAATGTCTTGAGACTGCAGAAACTCACAGCTGACCAGAAGAGACTTGTAGAGTGGGTGGGTCAAACACTGAGTTGAGTACTTTGGAATTCCAAAAGCTGCAATGATTGCCTCGAGCCTACATTTTATAGAAAAATGAGGTTTTCAGATGGGAAAAATGAAGGGCTGCAAATTATGCAAGATGACAAAAAGCATTCAGACCAACTTTTGTTCTCTCTATGGAAACTGTTTATAATTTACTTGTGATTTTCCCTTAAGGGATATTTCATTTGATGAAGAGTAAACAGAAGAAGCACAATTACAAATTGAGCCAATTATTCATGGAAAAGTAAATTCAACGTGGATGCAAACCAAGGCTTCCAAGATTGGAATCAACAAAGACTGCAATTGTTAAAATTGGCAAACCCAAATTTTTCTAGAGGGAATACCATGGGAGGCAGATGGGTATTTGAAGATTTTGAACATGATACAGGATGCTGTACCTTGGCATGTATTCCTTGTTGAGAATGTGGCCAATTTTGAAAATAGTATATAGTAAACATTTTCTCATTAATTTCTGGAGTCATGGTCATTTTATTTGATAAGTGGACTTCACATTGCAATGAAGTTAGCTGGGAATTCAAAACTTGGGCCGATTTCAGAAATTTGTCCTCGTTGAAAACTTCCTTGAGCCCCAATGCTCCTCGGCTTTGCTCAAATTGTTATGTAATTGATAATATGCTATTTCTTGAGAATAGCCTTTTGAGTTGATTAAAAAAAGAAAAATCCTCAAAGGCAAGACACTTATTTTATCCATCTCTATATCCAAGCATCTACCACACACTATTTTAGCACTCCTTTAAAACAATTGAAAAAGTTAAATATCTTTTGAAAGTTTTACTTGGGGCACCATCCTAGTCTGGTGGTCCAGCCTTCACTTCAAAAATCAAAATGGCATCCATTTTTCCCCCCATTTCAACAAAACTACACTAACAACATTAAAATTGACAAGAGAGTCATAGCTGTAATGTTTTACCCCATGTTATTCAACTGAATAAACACACACAAATATGCTTGTTGTTTGTTTTTTTTTGCTTGAAGGTTTTAAATTCTAAAAATCCATGACGAAGAAAAAAAAGGGGGGGGGTGATGAAAAGTCATAAGAATGATTCAGAGTGTACTTTTTTTTTTCCACACAAGTGAGGTAACTTTGAAATTTAAAACGGGAATGTTAAGTCATGCCAAGTGATTTACAGTGACGGCAATAAAGATTCAGCAATTGTTTTCGTCAATTGAAAGAGTATTCGAATTAAATTATAATTCATGGGGAAAACAATTCCAATACAGCTATAACGTTTGAAATTGAAAACGGGAACGCTACGTTTCGTTTCTGTGAGAAGGACTGATACTACTCTTTGATCTTCATCTGAAACGCCAGATCACAGATTTGGCATAATGCCAACTTCAAAGGTCCGAAGCATTTATTCAACTTGCGTAACTTTATTCTAGTGAGGGTATATGGCATTGGCAGTGCAGCATTGAATGAAAATATAGTAAATAAAAAGACAACAGATTAAGAATGAAGTACCAAATAAACAAAGATAAGCAGATAAAATTCAAGAGTCCATTTAAGAAAAGGAGAAATATACTATTTCTTTCTCAGTTGATAACATTTACAAAAGAAGGGGTAACAAAGAAGGTCTGATCATGGAGTCCGAGGTGATTAATATCCCATTTAAGATTATCACCTCTGGGGCTTAATAGAGCAGCATCCTTGGTGATTAAGAACGCATTTATCGTTGTCCCACGGTCGGTGTGTGCGAGACAAAAGAGCTAACGAAATGGGTGCCTGGAACCACGTTTAAGGCTAGATTCGCGGCCCGTAACAAATAAACTGACAGTTCAAAGAAATCAAGTCCTGGACACCAACATACCTGTTGATAGAACAACCACCAACTTGGTCAATCGTCCCAAATGGAAATTTCTTTATAACTTCTAGTGATTCAAAGAACTCAACATGTATATCCCTGCAAGAGATTCATCACCTAAAGAAATCTGCATCAAATTCTTAGTCTGGTGAACTATTATTTACAACACACCTATATCATCTCTCTTTCACCAGAAAAATCTTGAACGATTTTCCGTAAACTACCAAAAAGATAACTTAACTCCAATATTGAGACGGGACATTGCGTTAACGTTCACTTTTATTGTTAGAATAAAAGTTAACAATCTGTACCATACAGCCTCTAGTGCTGTTTTCCCAACCTTCAATACTGTTGATAGCATGGTGCTCAAAGTAAGTAAAGGACAGGGTTAAGTCTATCACAACTAAGAGAAGCAGTAATACAAGAATGGGCGAGGGGTCTCAAGTATCTTTTGTCTGTTCTAACCACAAGGCCGCTGACTTCAAACTGAAGTCAGCTCTCGAGCTGGTGGAATATTAGATTGATGCCTTTCAAATTAAAACTGATTTCGAAATGGAAATAGATCAGCATACTCAACCACAGGTTCATTCAAGACACTGATTGCTTTTTTTTTTTTTTTTCAAGACATCATATTCAAAACAGATAGTTTCCTATTTATTTACACTGTATCTCTGAGGAAAACCAATTTGCGAATCATACTTTTAAGGATCATTTCTTAAGTATGTTCCGAGTCCGCTTTAGGGTTGAATCTTCATAGAATCCCCTCTTGCGTTGACCTACTCTCTCCTGGTCTGAGTTATGACCCACATGCCCCGAGTTCTCTTGAGGCCCTACTCGAGTCCGCTTCAGGGTTGAATCTTAACTGAATCCCCTTTTGCGTTGACGCCCCCGCGGTTCTTGCCGTTGCAGCTTTCAGTGTAGGCATAAAGGTTGAACCTCCCCTCTGTGCACTAACTCCTGGTCTCTGCTATGCTCAATAACCACCTCATCCACAACCCGGGGATGCAACAGTATCTGGTCACGGGCCCCCTGCTGCATTCAGCAACACAATCCAACAACCCAGGGATGCTACAGCATCTGGTAACAGGGGAGCAGCTGCAGCAGCAGCTGCTGACACCACAGCAGCAGCAGCTGCTGACACCACAGCAGCAGCAGCCGCCTACACAGACACCATCCCCTCCCTGAGCGGCAGCCCAGCGCAACCAGAAGTGCCGGCCAAGTCAACACCTCAACTGCAGCCACCAGCCATTCAGGATGGCTCAAACACCCCAGTGGACGGACGACCCGCCAGCCAAAGCCAACCTGATCGAGCCAGCCAGACAACGCAGGCCAACGCCTGGTCAGCAAAAAAGCCGCTCCTCCCAGGCAATAGCCACTACGTGGCAATGGCAACAAAATATGCCTCCCATTTCAAGGGGAATGAGATCCTCTTGATCCCTGAAGAATGGGAGGCCATATCCCAGCGATTGATTTCGCTTATCTCTTTGGATAGTAAAACCAGGAAACTGGTAAGTGCTTCAAGGGAGGCCGTAATGGAAGCCCTTGAAGCACAGAAGGTCACTCCAAAACACCATGTGAGGAAGAGCTTCGCCACCTGGGAGGCTCTGCTGGACACCAGCGCTGACCGTGCCCGGCTAGCCGAGATGGAACTGAGGACCAAAAACCTCAGATTCCAAACTGAATACCGCGGACACAGAACGACCAAAGTGTCGGTTTTCGGTGCCCCTGCAGCACTGACCCAAGACTGCATCGGCGCCTACTTTACAAAGTTAGGCATCGTTGAGAGTGTCACTCCGACGACCGACAAAAAAGGTTGCCACATCGGCGACTACACCCTGTTCATCTCACTGAACAGGGGAAACAGCTCCCATCTCTGCCAGCAACCCCAACCCAAATACCAGCAACGTAAGGGAACTGTCCGGCAAGAGAACTCCAGAGGCTAATTTTCCAAAGACCAGCGAACAGGAAACTAGCCAGCCCGACCAGCCAGCAACCCCCACCAGTCCACCAGACAAGCCTACCCTCTCATCCACGGAGCCAAAAGACTCCATCCCCTCCTCCACTTCCAAAAGGAAAAGGAGATCAAGAGGGGAGGAGCCTCAGGGGAAGAGGAAAACTGAGAACTTTTTACCCGTCAAGGGGCGGGCCAAGTCTGCCTCACCAGAAAGATAGACACCAAAGGTAACCCATACACGACGCCCCTCTGCCTCTCCCGCCACCACTAGGAGGCACTCAAACAAGATGGGGGACGGAGTCTGCAAGGTGGATGAAAGGGTCCTCAACAAGACCCTTCCAAACCACCGGAAGATTGGTCTGAAGACCCTTTACAACTTAAAGACAGTGCAAAACATAGACGTAGAGGACCCAAGGAACTTCCCGAACACACCTTGGGTCACTACACTAATCAGGAAAGGTGGCTGCAACCAAGTGTGGGACATGTTGGAGTCAGCCGCTGAGGCTTTCCCGGACATGAAGGTCTACAGCGCTACAAAGACTCACCTCGTGCAAATGCAAGAGAAATGCACAGGTAGAGCCCCCGTATCTATGCACCCATCCCTCTATAGAGCCATTAAGTTAAACATCCCGACGGACGTTGCCAGAATCATCCTAGTGGGAACCTTCACCCCCGAAATGGGGAGGGGCAACCTGGGGGACGCCGGCGTCGAACTAACCAGAGACCACTTTCGACCGTCTAACAATACCCATTAGAGAAGTCATGTCAGTCACCCTTGCGAGCATGAATGTGCGTGGCCTGAGGACCCCGACGAGAGCATCAGGCTTTCTTCAAGACATCAGGTCACATAGAGTGGACATAGCGGTAGTGCAAGAGACCCACTTTACGTGCAAGGCTGATAGCCGTATGTTCGCGAAAGATTTCAACATCTTTTTGGCGTACGGTGACCAAAACTCGCGGGGCCTTTCGTTATTAGTGAAACATACCCTTGACGCAACAGTCAACATCATCCACACCGACACGGAGGGCAGACTGATTGTGGCCGATATTACAGTTGGAGACAGCAATTTCAGGGTAGTGGCGGTATATGCGCCCAACGCCCAGGCATTGCGACGCACCGACCTCCAACATCTAGAGAGGTTCCTTTTAGACCCTAAGCGACTAGTCTTACTTGGCGATTGGAACGCCACCCTACACCCTAAAATAGACAAAGGGACAAGGGGGGACGAAGTGAACGAAGGGGGTACCCGGCAGATCGCAACCTGATCTGGCTGATCAACGATCACGGACTCTTTGACAGATACCGTTTCAATCATCCGAGGCAGAAAATGTGGACGTGGGCGCAAAACTGGCCCCTTTCCCCTAGAACGAGCTACCTAGATAGAATGCTACTTAAAAGAGTCGATGTAGACTTCTTAACCTGCCCCACATTCCACAAGTACAACTAATCGGACCACTAATTAGTGGTGGCCCAGCTAAGGCTAGGAAACAGACCATATCCCTTTTGGATCGACGGGATTTCTGTGAGCAGCTAGAAGGCAGGGAGGGAGTTGAAAAAGGATAGACAGGTTGGGGAAACGCTAGATAATTTCAGGCCTATAACTCTGCTTAACACAGAGCTAAAAATTTTGGCCAAGATCTTATCGAACCAAATGCAGATCCTCCTCGACAGTCTGATTGGACCGGAACAGACTTGTTCCGTGAAGGGAAGATCAATTCAGGACAACCTGCATCTGGTTCGCACGATCATAGACGGGGTAGAAGACGACACTGAAGCTGTGATGATCAACTTAGATCAATCCAAGGCGTTTGCTAGGGTGGACCACCGCTTCCTGGCAGCCGTTCTGGAAGCCGCCGGATTCAAGTCGGATTTTCGCTCCTGGGTCAGTCTTCTGTACAGGTCTCCCAGTGCAGTGGTGCAGGTCAACAGAAAAAAGTCGAGGCCCTTCGGGATCACGTGATCAGTTCGACAGGGCTACCCTCTGTCACCCCTGCTTTATGTCCTTGCGCTAGAACCCTTTCTGCATAGGCTGAAGTACGGGGGGACAGAGCCAGCCTTGAGTGGGGTGCTCCTACCCGGAGGGGCTCGAGCCACAGTCTCCGCATACGCTGAAGACGTCACCGCCTCCATGTCCTGCCACCAGGACATAGGAGTGGTGCACAAGGCGATCGAACGGTATGAACAGGTGACAGGGGCCATGATTAACCAAGGCAAGTCAAACGGCCAACGGTTAGGTGCCTGGACAGGAGCCCCCCTCCCAGGACCCTTCAGATGGACTGACGGACCCGTGCCCATCCTCAAGGTATGGTTCGGCCCTGACCTCCAGCTGGAGAAAAATTGGTCGGAAGTACAAGCAAAGGTTGGAGCCGCTGTTGGCAAGTGGCTCCGAAGAGACTTATCCTTAAAGGGCAGGGCAGAAGTATGTAGCACATACATCTTCCCCCTAATCCTTTACCGACTGTCTGTACTTCCGTTGCCTGAGGACCGACTGAGGCTGATAGAGCCCCTGCTCTTCTCACTGCTCTGGAAACAGGGCAAGCCAATGGTCCGCAGACAGGTCTGCATCCAACGACCAAAAGACGGAGGCCTGGGAATGCCGCACCTAGCGAGTCAACGACATGCTTCCAGGCTGGCCTTCCTCAGCCGGACGCTAGTAGAGGAACCGGTTTATGGGCAGACCGTAAGGAAGACCTTCCCTACGCTAACGCTCGACCCGGTCCAAATGGCCAGACGGCGCAGGCCCAATGGTGAGAAACCGTTCTTAGCGGAGTGCCGAGAAGCTCTGTTAAAACTTCCCATGGGCAGCAGCCTGACACGTTCTCGTAAGACACTATATCGGGAATTAGTGGGTGGAGTCGCTTCAGACCCGCTAACCATCCGACACGGTTTATCGGCAGACAATCTCAGATCTTTATGGTACTGGGCTCCGGGCACCAACTACCTGAGCAACTCCGAGTTCTCCCTCACCAGGAGGCTGGCTCGGAATGTACTGCCTCTCAACGACGTGCTTTTCAAGATGGGCAAAACAGACCTACCCGACTCTACTCGCTGCAACACGAGGATGGAAGAAACAACCGAGCATGCTTACGTCCACTGCACCAAGGTCCGCCCACTCTGGGAGCACGTCAAGGAGCTAGCAGCCTGCATGGAACCCAGTAACCCTTTCCTGTCCCTCGACGTCAGTTACATTTGTGACAACGTGGTACCCAACCAAAGTGATGGTCTTCCACACACTACTGGCTGTAGCAAGAATGGTTGTATGGCAGACACGACTGAAGGAAGCATACGAAGGCGAATCCTTCTCCCATGAGCAGCTGATCTTATGCTTTAAACACCAGCTTAAAGACTAGATGCAAGAGAAAGAGATTAGATCCCTTCAGCGAGAGGTGGGTGAAAGCCCCCAGCTTGGTCCACATTAAAAAGTCCAGGATTGACTGGCTTTTCTGATGGACTTTCTTGATGGGCGGCCGAGGGTGCCATTCCGTTCAGGACAGCTGACTCTCTCCCCGCCAATGAACCAAGGAAAAACTAAAAACTCCCCAACTAGGTGAATGATTGTAGCCCCAAAACCACAACCCCCAAATACTGGCATATAACACCCCTGCATCCCATTTATTGACGGACCACCACTGATTTCTGGCTCAAGTCTATGAGGCCAATGGGCTCCCCAGAAATCAATGGTCGTCCCCCCCACAGGTTTTCTCACAGCCCCATCCTTCATCATCTGCATCACCGTAAATACCTCACAATTATTTATTGGACAGAGAAAACAACCCACCCCTGAGTGACAAAGGCATGAAAGTTGACGGATGAACAGAATAGCTAAGAACAAAAACTGCCAAGCAAACGTTGAATAATCGGAACTAGCAAGGACCAAAACCCCCACTCCGACTTCATGTCACATTCAGATAGTGCATTTCTCTTGCATCTTGCATTTTGTACATAATCACTATTTCGATGTATTCCTTTTTCGATTCATTTGTTTAATCAATTTGTATACATGTAAAATAGTACTATTTGGATAAATAAAATCAACTTGCATTTCCTCAAATTCTGTCGCAACTGGGAAATGAGGATTTTTGGTGGACGAAAATAATTTCCAACGTAATGGTTAGAATTTGTGGACATGGATTTAAATTCGCAAATCTATTATTTTACAAGGAGGAAAATATCTGATCATGGCCGAACATGGAGTCTTCACAGAACCCAATATTTATCAATCAACGTGTGTAGCAAAAAAAAAAGGGGGGGGGCTGTCAGAGTATTCTCAGTCATCTTAAACGTTTTCTGCTTACCCCCAAAGGTAGGGGGGGGGGCAACACTAAGATTTACTGTTGAGACAATTTACGAAGTGCAATGAAAACCAAGTAGAATAAATAACACTCAAGCAGTTTTAAAAATTTAGTGATTTCCTATGAAAAAAAGAAAAAAAAAAAAAAATGGCGTATAAAAAGAGAAATAAGAGAAATGATGAAAAAAAAGCTGAAATAAATCCAAAGATTGTATTGTTATTGCTTTGAATAAATTAAATGGTTGAATTTTGATGGAGTACGAGCAAGGAACGTGCCACTTGTTTTCATATCCCAAGTCGACGTCTTAATTTCAATTTAACTTGAAGCTAAAAATCATCCAATAATCAAAACATTCATTCCAGACTTCATGGAAAAAAGAAGTACCTTTGTCTCCATTCAACGAAAAAAATGAACATTTATATGAATGAACGGTGTAGTACTTAGTTTAAATTCAAAATTAGCTGGGACGTCGCATAAATATTAAGATTAAATTAGGAGAGAAAAAAAACTTGAATTTCCAAATCCTGAAAGATAAAGATAAGGAAAAATGCTTAAAAAAAAAAAAAAAAAAAAAAAAAAAAAAAAAAAAACCTTTTTAAAGTTTGGGTTTAGAAAGGAACGAAAAAGAAAAAAAAAAAAAAAAAGTGCCTTCGTTTAATATTTTTGTGAATGAACGATACAAGTTCACTAAATCAATTAATTTGTATAAATGAAATTTACTGAGATATTGTGCAGAGAAAATGAAATTGTTGAAGATTTCTTCAAAAATTAAGTCTAGAAGTTTGGATTACACCACAAAAACATTTTCTGTTGGTGTTTGCAAAGATCGAAAAATTGTTCAGATTTCTTTTTGTTTCAACAGATTTGTATTGATTTCATTGTCTGTCTTCCCAAAAAATAAAATATTCTTCCAAAAAACGGAGTAGATATAAAATAACTTACTTCAATTAGAGCCAAGAATTCATCCTGTTTTGCACGTTATATTTATTTTCTAAAAATAGAAAAATGTGACATAGAGTCGGAGGGGGTAATGGGGTATATGGGATGGTCAACTCTATTCCTTATCTTATCTTAGCTAGTCTCATTCACTGACCCAATCTCACTATATACATCCATTCACCAAAACAACACATTTTCCTTGGTCTTTCTCACACTGCATTTACCATAACATCAGATTCTCTCTATGATGGGAAACTACTCTAAACCCATATTTACAATTTTGTGGGGGGGGGGAATAAAATTATGATGAATATTTACAAATAAAAATGAACCCCAATGACTGATATATATTTACAAAAAAAGGCGAAAACGAAATTAGTATGTGACCCCCCACAAAAAGACCTAAAATGGCAGAACAGCAAGTTAACCAGACGAAAAATGGATATCAAGAGAGAGAAAGAAATAAAAAATAAAAATAAAAAAACTCTCAAACATCCTCTGGAAAACTTTACCTTCTGTCATCTAGAGGGGGAGTGGATGGGAATCGAAAAAATGGGAGGACAGAAAAAAAAAAAAAAAAAAAGGGGGATTGATGATCATTCACTCTCTAGCTAAGAAACTGTTGGCTAACAGAAAAAGAAAATCTACTCTATCCTAACTTGGGCTGGGTTGGCACGTTCGTATCAGGACTGCAAAATCCTTACTGACCAATAGACTTTCAAAAAAACCACTCTAATTCAGCACCTTTCACTCGACACAGTCGGACAACTCTCACCCACCTTCCGTGTCTCTGTTGACAACAGTTACTTCTTTTATACCAGTCACTCTCTTTCATCACTCTTTCTATAAAATTCATAGTCTCTCTCCCCCTCTCAGTCTAAAAGTCACTTCCCCTTCCTCCCGAGAAATCCAGCAGGAGGCAAAAACCTTAAATCTCTCCCCCCTTCTCTTTCTTGTCAAAGTCTATACAGAAAAGGGGAGGTAACTAAGCCTTCCGTAAATGATTACAATTAGACTGATGCCAGAGCAAGGTTGCCATTTTGGCCTTTTTCAGGCTATATTTGGCCTTTTTCGAAATCATTGGCCATGAACTTTTTTGGTTTGGTCGTATTTAGATTTTTAGCCTTTTCTCGTTTCCTACGAATATTTCGTTAAAAATCTGATAATACTGGTCTTGAGCTTTTCTTCTTTGGCTAGAAAAGAAAAACAGACCAAAATTTTATCCAAAAACAATTCCAAGAGAATTTTGTGCGTTTCGTGTTTTGGCAGTTGGAATATTGGTAAATTAGCGGGGTCATTTTTCAACATTTTAAGCATATTATGGGTGTTTTGGGATCATTTGGGGGATTTGGGGCCTTCTAGTAGCCAAATTAAGGTGAAACTAATTTTAGAGTTAGCAACACTATTTGTCACCAACTCTCTAAAAATTTTATTGGGCTTGGCCAGGGCCACCAGACTGAGTGTCAAATTATACAATTAATTGATTATTTCGGATGCAGGTGAAAAGAATTATATGCAATTAAACTTATATGCAGTGCAGGGAGGGGGGGGAGAAATAATTCTGATGAGAATTTATTTGGGGTCAGGTAGAGAATATGTACGGCTCTGAGTTGCCAATGCGAGGGGCTCAGGAGTCGTCTTGAGACCTCAAGAACCCTACCCACAAGTTCTCGTGTATGGTAACCCCACATTAAACCGACCTTGTGTCACATTTTACTCTCATGGGGACTCGGACAAATAGGATATGCATGTTTTTATGGAAGAGAGAAATGGTTTTTAATAAGAATTCTTGTGTTGAATTCACCTTAGGGTCAGCGAAAGTATAGTCCACGGACTTCGCTGAGAAATTTACCGGGGATAGACTCCTAGGGGGAAAAAACGTCGAAATTGAATAAAACTCAATTTCATCGTTCGAATATTTGTGGTATTAGTAAGAGAAAAGATTAGGAAAAAACAAAAACGGTCATAAAAATCATTTATGTACAGGTCTTATAGAAATGAAACGGAGAGATTTTGAAAACAAAAGCTGTTACACAGTGAACAAAAAATTAGAACGATGATTTGTACTTTTACAAAGTTTTTACGAGGAAAACAGATTTCAAAAATATTCATTTGATGATTTTTTAAAATTCATAGTTGCTGTTAAATAATGAGTTTCACACAAATATAAAGTTTGATAAATTTTGTTCACTTTTTTTGAAAATGTAAAATGAAGCCTGAGGAATAGACACCGAAAAATTATTTATGAATTTAAAAAACTAAAAAAATAAAGTAAAATGTTGTTCTAGGCGAGTTTTTATCTTTATTTGCTAAATTATACTCAAGGCTATTTCCATATTAACATTGATTCTTGTACTGATTTTTTAAGAATTATTTATTATTGTTAATTCAATTTTTCAAAACCTTCTTTCATTCTTTCACTCATAGTTAAAGATGGAAATTTATGTTATTTTAACAAATCAAACGTAAAGTATTGGAAAAAATGAATTTTTAAAACTTAATTTTGGGTAATTTTTCATATATATATATATAAATCATTTTTAATTGAACTACATTTTTTACGGATGGTCGTAACTAATCAAGTCTTGCTCGTCAAATGACCTCCGGACGTTAAAAAGAAACTGTTGACTCCATTTTATTTGTCTTATCTTTCAACGCTTCAAATCCCCCATACTTGTCGTCTGCTATTGTTGACATAACCTGTCAATCACTTTATCGATTATTGATGAATGATTATACAAAACCCAGCAGTTGAAAAAGCGACATTTCAATGTTTTTCACGCAGCCTTTGACGAGGTCTTAACACATTTCGGTTATAATAAAATATTTTTTTCAAATTGATTTAAAACCATTCCACGCTTAAATTACTTTTATTTTTTTAGTAACACATTTTCAATTTTTTAAAATTTCACGACCTGTCAATAAAATGACGGCAAAATGATTAATTTATTGATTGAAAAGTGAACATCTATTCTAGAAGTCAAATACGTTTTAATCTACGAAATCTGTTTTTCTTTTATTTTGACGATACTTTGCGTTTTTCTTTTTCTAATAAAAACAAGAAAAAACTTGGGAATACATTTTTCAAACTTGAATTACTCTTTGAAATAGGGTGTCGAAGATTTCGAAAGTTCTGTAGGCATGTCTATGATGTGTGTTTTCATTGTTTTCTTTCATTTTTGGTTAAGTAATAAAATATAGTTTGGGTGACTGTGAAATATCAATAACGACACCATTATCGATGGCAGTAGAATTTTAAATTTATAAAAATTTTCTACCATTAGAGGTTATTGTAAAATACGAATGATTTTAGAGAAAAAAACTTTGCATTTAATCACCTGTCGATTGAACTGGGCGAAAAATGTGTTACATTTTGCAGGGGAAAAAGTAAGGATTTCTCTAAATATTTGGGGCATTTTTTTTAAGAGGTGTTTGTATCATATTGTGATAAACGTAAATCAAAATTCATACTTTCCCAGATTAGCATAGTCCTCTTTTCGAATTAATCAATTAGTGAGAAGTGGGGGGCACGTGGAGGCAAGGTCCAACTACAAAGGAGGGCCTGATGGTAAAAAGGTTAAGAACAACTGATTTAAATTATATGTACGCGAGCATTGAGGAAGGGAGATAACTCTGCATAATTCCATATACATGTATTTTATCGGTCGAAGGGAGGTAACTCTAATATAATGGTGGATAATCGTTTTTTATTAATCAAATTAAAATAACGTTTTTTTCCATAAAGATTTTGTACTCAGAGCGGGTATTTGAGAACGCCCCCAATCTCCCGATGGAGGGGTCCTCAAAAGTTTAATGAATAGTGGTTCATCTTCTGCATTTCCACATGCAACACTCACTAAATGTTGGAAGGGGCCCCCACAAGGAGCTAAGCCCCCTTCCCCTGTCTCCAAATCTCTTGCTCTGTTATGCGAGCTTGACGTGTCTGGCCAGCGATGTGCTGACCGGCTTGGACCGTTACCATTTTTTCAGTTATTTTGCCGCATGTCTGTGAGAAAAAAGAGCCCCTTCTCTTTTCTAATGGACCAGGATTGATTGTGCACCTGAAGAAGGCCGTAGAATGGGTCAGCCAAAACAAAACATGTAAAACGGAAAGAAAAGTAAGATGGAGCAACTTTTGATGAGAAAATGTCTTTAGGAAACCTCCCTGTGGGGCAACACCCCCTCAGGATAAAACCACCTAAGACGAAACTAACTCCCCAAAGTAGAAAAAAAAACAAACCTCAATTGAGCTTTTTGTTATGTTATAATTTGATTATTATTTGTGACAGTAAATTTTTTTTTTTTTTACCTAGCCTCATAATCACACATTTTAAAAACTTGATATCTTTGAGTCACCCCAAAATTAAAAAATAATACCACCATATTCCCTCTCATTATTATTACCTGAGTAAAATGGTTTATCTATCGCACATTTTTAAAACTTAACAATTTTTCTTTGAGGCTTCGAAAAATCAAAGATAACAAATAAAAACAGGATTTTATTCTCTGATTTATTTAACGAATATTTCCATAGATAAGAATAAATAAGATATTATTCAACATTTGCAAATTCAGTTCAAAATTTAAAATTTTACTTCAATTTTAAAAATATTGAAGCGATCATTTCGATGTTGTCACAATGACGTAATAATAGTTGGTCATTTTGGGCAAGCAAGTCATTCGGATAATCTCAGAGAAAGAGTCAAGATGAGATTTTTGAAATAGATGTTTGTTTTTTTTTCATTTTCGCTCGGGTGTAGCAATTTCTTTTTTTAATTCGAACCTGAAAACCAGAGCTGAAAATTTTCACAGAAACAAAGCCCGAAGTCTCGTGCCAGAGTTCGGTCTGTGGGTGAGTCAAGAATCAGAAAACTGAAGGCCAGAGTCTGTTAATTTCAGGTAAATATCTATCGATCTATCTATCTATTCATTTCTTTCTCACTCTGTCTCTCTCACTCTCTCTCTCTCTCTCTCACCCAACTGAGAAGTACATTTAAAGTACCAAACAAATCTGTTTAAGAGAAAAATCAAGTATTTTAATTTTAAATTTTATTATATAGCACTATTTTATTAATATTATTATATTTTTAAAGACAACAAATCTCCCATAACATCTCAGTTTAATTTTGAACTAAACTGTTATAGTGACACTGGTGACCACAGACGGTAATTTATATTTATACAAATATATATATATATATATATATATATATATATATATATATATATATATATATATATATATATATATATATATATATATTGCGGCGGACCTACGATAAGTTTTTAAAAACAAATAAATAGCCCCGTTTGTCGCACAAAATGTATATATATTTATTTAACTAAAATAAAATAAAAGTGAGTTTTAGCCATTTTTATATTCATATTATTTCTTTTACTAAGTCCTAAAGGGCGACGCTAAAAGATTTTGACGTCATTTTGTTCGAGTTATGACGTGTCGTCACAATGACGTATTACCATAAGATGCAAGTAAAATCAGGCAAATAAACTCAACGCAAGAATTTCAGAGATGACCAGGGAGAAAATATTTGGATGAATCTGTTCAGCCGGAAGTTTTATCCCCCGAAAATACTTGACTGCTTTTCGATTGCAGAGGAGCAAAACCAGGAACAATGTCAGTTTTTAAATATGGCATTTTTCCTTTTTTTAACAGTAAAGTTAGGCAAGTATTTTTCATTTTGATGACGAAAATGCATTTCCCTCCTAAAATATAGGCATGAATTTGAACAGTAATATAACATTCTTATTAGGAAAAGTCAGCCAAAAATGTAAAAACCGATAGGTTTCTTTCAGTTTTCACACCATTTTACTTATTTATGTATGTGGAACATCTACAGGTGGCACCAATCAACGTATAAGGCTGAAAATTTTGCATTAGTATTGCACTGGACCCACTCTGAAATAGTTTTGGGGATTTTTTGGAAAAGTTTTTTTTGCCCCTCTCCGCACACACAAAAAATATACAATATTTTAGTTCCTTTTCCAGATAAATTTCTAAATTTAATTTAAAAAAATATATTTGAAACTGTCAATATTACCCCAAACTGTCAACATCAACCAAAACATAGTTTTCTTCAGTTTTCAAGTGATTCTGGCTATGTACGTATCTATATGTCATGCATACAAGCTTGGCCGATGAAGCTAGAAGTTGGTCCCTAAGTTAATGTTTAGCAGCGATCATCAGGACCTTTTTCTGATCCAACAAAAATGGAGAGAATTAACTTATTTATTGATCACCTCTATTTCCAATTTTCTGATTTGATCCCCTCTCTCCAAAAATGGACTCAACATGCTGCCAGAAGATATTGATCATGTGACAGTTTCTATGGAGTGACTAACCAGACCTGTTTGTTTATACATGACATAAAATACTTCTGTTGACATCTCTGAACAATTTACACTAAAAATATATATTCAACATTAAAGTACGCATTAATTCAAGTTATAAAAATGTATGAAACTTGATGAAACAAAATTACATGCTCATTAGTAAAGAGAAATATTTACCAAGTACATTTTATTTATTTAGTTTTCCTAAATGCTTCTCAATATCTCAGCTGATAACTCCGAAAATTGACCTATCAATTCATTTTCTACCCCGAATGATTTTCATTTATTCAAGTTATTCTTAAAAATATTTATACTTGGAATATTTCTTACATAAGTAGGTAAACTATTCCAGTATTCCAGAATTCTTTGGGAGAGAAAAATCGAATTGTTCTTGTGAATTTGTTTTTGTAATAGACCTAACTAGTAAATCCTCCAGCCAATCTGACTTATCAAACAATAGAATTCTGTAATAAGTAAAGCCATTTGATACTGTGAAAGTTTCCAATAAGTCTCCTTTCAGTCTCCTCTCAAAGAAAGTAGTTTTCAGTCTATCAAAATGACTTAAATCTCTCATGCCACAAATCATTCTTGTAAATTTTCTAGTAATTGTTTGGAATAGGTTCACCAAAACATCATGCTGATATTTTGAAAGGGAGATAACTTCTCAGTAGACATGATCAGCTGCTGCTGTTTGAATATTGCAGAACAAATGAAAGTAGAAAACTTAACTATTGAAACTGTATTTTAAAAAATTTACCAACAAAGGATATAAGTTAAGATTAGAGTCAGGTTTGCAACTGACATAATGAAAAGATTATTCACCCAGAGTTACAAATATGGAAAAAATAATTAAACATTTGAAATTATTAAAAAAATACTTGAATAGTTTGTCTCTCTCATTTCTGAGACTGTTTCTCTGCAGAAATTCATACAGGGAAAATGATTTTTTTTTTTCTGATAAATAGAAAGATCTAGGCTCAATAAAATTCGTTGTGGTACAAAAGATTTGATTAAAATAACGACAATTTCTTCTAAATAAAATCAAATGATTAGATAAAAACGTTCATCTCCTTTTATCATATGCAACTTTCATCCTGGTCATCACTCTTTCGAAATAATGTTTGCGTGAACCTATTCCAAACAATTACCAATTTTTGCTGTACTGTCTCTAATTTCAAAATCAAATTTCAATTACTGCTTAACCAACCAATTTTAGAGATGGTTTTTGAAATGTTTTTCAAAATTAGGCTGTTTAGAAAATTGAATACCTAAGTTTGTCTCTTCCAATACTTTTTGTAATGGTTGATTTTCCGATGTGTATGTGTAATTTTTATTTCCTATGCCAAGGTACATTACTTGACACATATCCACACAAAATTTTCAATTCCACGGAGACTACCACAGATCTAAATTTTTCAAGTCTTCCGGTGCTATTTTAAATACATTTGACGCAACTCATAATTTTAAATTGTCAGCAAATATTTCTACCATTTCAATGTCTCTGGAAGATCATACATGAACATTATGAATAATAACGACACCCAAATAGATCCTTGTGGTACCCCAGACACAACAGGGTTTGTGTCAGAAAAAGCATCCCCAACTTTAACTTTCATTTTCCCATCTATTAAAAGATCTTCTTCAATGCTTATTACATTTTCAAAAATCCCCAGATTTTCCATTTTTACAAGAAATCTATAATACGAGACAAAAAATCCATTAAGTGAGGTACCATCAAAAGCTGTACTAATATCTAAATACAAAATGGCTGCACGGCCTTGAATTAAGTATTCATTTATAACATCAATAGTTTCTCACAAATTAGATAGCATTGATTTCCCAGAGACAAAATCATGCCGATTTACTTCGATGCTATGCTTCTCAAATTCAAATATATGCTTTCCGATAAACTTCTCTCAAATTTTACACAATATATATATTGAAGACACAAGTCTGTAGTTGCATGTTGAATGTAATAAACCTATTTATCTACAACTATGATATCATTGAAGTTTGGTAAAATGTTAGTGCTATAGTTTTACATATGGATTTATTTTGATTGGTAGGTCTTGAGGCAGTGATGTTACAGCAATACAGAGAGTGGTGATCACGCTTTAACATTGACCCAGTGGAGGGCAGGAGATCCTCAAAGAAATGCAGCAACTTGAAACATTACAAGACTTTTCTCTTTAAGAGTAAGGGCTGAAGGACTTTTGCTTTAGTGCAATACTGCCCTGAAATTAAAAATAAACTAAGATGAATCGAGACAAGTGGGCCTGTAAGGTAGGCAGATATTTTCCTTTTCTCCTCCTTGAATTTAATTTGCTAGTTTTTGTTGTTGTGGTCAAGTTTGTCTATCATTCCTACCAACCTGAACTTATCATATTGACAGGTCACTAAGTCTGCTTGTTTTAGATCATCTATTAGTATTTTCTTGACCGCCAGTTGGTTGGAACTGTACAGTAAATCAAAGCTCTACAGTTCAATGTCCTAATTGGTAAATTTAAATGCTGCAATACTTGTTTCTGACACCAGTGTATAGTGATAAAAGCTCATAGTCCCCGGTACAGTATCGATACCAGAAAATCACTTATTTAAGACCGGACATGGGAAGCGATTGGTTCAGCCTCAAGTAGAAAAAAAAATATGAATAAAATTGGAACTTTGATTCTACGATATGAATTTGAACAGTAATTGCAAACTGCAAACTGGCCTTTGCTATTGTGCATTGTGCTGTACCTACTATTCTGTTGCAGGATGATTTTCTATGATTAGTTGCAAAAAAGACCCATTCTGCTTTCAATCCTTTCATCCAGAGTGAAATATCTGAAGCTTTAAAACTGTTGCTTTAGGGGTAAAACACAATTGTTATGGAGATAGCTCGTAGGAAAGTGTTTAAGCAAATTTTCATTATACGTATGATATAGGCAAATATATGAATTCAGTTTTTCACAGATTTGCATTTTATTCTTCTCGAACTAATCAGTTAGTGGGAAAATGTGAGAAGGGGGGCATATGGAGGCAAAGTCAAACTACAAAAGGGGGTGCGGGTGGTGTATTTATTCGCTGTCCCACCACAGCAAAATATCACACAAGGCCGAGCTTAACGTGGGGAAAATAGGAGCACTCCATCCAAAAATGGCTCTAGCCGACGTGGCTTTGGTTTGCTAAGCAACCAAAGCAACTTCCTCCATGAAAGTGTCAAGACAAGTCCCAATCTGCTCCGTTGAGTGCAATGGAGCAGTGCTGCCCTGGGGCAACGGATCCCCTGTAGCTGGGCCAACTTATAGAAAGGCAACCGGAAGGCAACGTGTCAGTACCAGTGCCACAGTCTCTGCTGGGGAACAGATACTACACTTTGATCTTGCCGAAAATGCCAGAAAAAGGGAGTTCTATTTATTTACTGTCCAACCACAGCAAAATTTGACACAAAGTCAGGCTTAACGTGGGAAAAATAGGAGACACCCTTCCAAAAATGGCTCCAGCTAACGAGGCTTCGGTTTTGCTTTGCAACCAAAGCAACCTCTGCCACGAAAGCGTCAACCAGGGGACCTGCTCCGTTAAGTGCAATGGAGCAGTGCTGCTCAGGGGAAACTGACAGCCCACAGCTACGTTGAGCAATAATAGGAGAGCCCAAGAACGAGTCCAAAGGCTCCCCAATGCGCTTAGATGTGCGTAGCCTCAGTAAAACCTCATTGGCTAACGCATTGCACTGGCGCACTCGGTCTTTGACACACACTCCCTCTCCGGCCCATTCGGCAGGCAAATGTCAGTACTGACTCCTCGGGCTCTGCCGTGGAATAGATACCTCACTTTGATGCTGCCAAAAAGGCCAGAAAAAGGGATGCGGTGGTAATATATTTAGAATCACCGATTTAAATTATATGTACGTGAGCACTAAGGAAGGGAGATAACTCTAGATAATTCAATATACATGTCGCTTAACAGTTGAAGGGAGGTAACTCTGATATTATAATGGTGGATAATCCTAGTCTTATGAAGAGTCAGATGCTACTTGAAAAAACATATTTTTCAACATAAATTGTGAGCTCAGTGCGGGTATTTGAAAACGCTCCCAGTCTACTGATGGAAAGGTGATGAGAAAGCTTGATAAACACTGAGTAATACTTGGCAAATGTTAAAAGGGAGCTAAGCCCACTCCCTTGCTCTGTTGGTTGGGGCTGCCCAGAGATGTACTGTCTGGCTTGATTGTTTTCATTTTCTTCCAGTTGGTTTACTTCATGTATGTTAAAAAGAAAAAGAGCCCTTCTACTTTCGCTGATCAGGATTGATTATACTCATGAGGAAAATCATAAAATAGGTCAACCGAAACAAAAATACAGGTGAAATGCAAAGATTAGTATGAAGAAACGACAGTGAATCCTTAGATGGGAAAATTACTTCCATTCCAGTTCATTTACATGAAAACAATGATATTTTTACACATCAAAAAATCCTACACATTGCGATAGAGCGAGCAATGGGCAATTACACCTGAAAAATTAATCCCAAATGGCTGTGACGCCAAAACAACATGATGCCTAACAGCACAGCACGTGGACGAAAGAGGCTGACCATAGTCATTCCCGCTGATTGTGAGTCCTATGTTACCCGATAACGGAGAAAGTGAACAAGGAAAGCGAACTACGGTCATTCCAAACGCTTGTGACTCCGATGTGGCATGGGCGCTACGATAGAACAGGCTGAAGAACAATGGAAACCACAGTCATTCCCAACGGTTGTAATCCCGATAGGGCATGTAGCCCTATGGCGGAGTCACCAAGCGAGGAAAGCGAACAACATTCTTTCCCAACGGATGTGGGTCCATTTGGGCGGCATCCTACGGCGGAGCAGGCGGTAGAGGAAAGCAAAATACAGTCATTCACAACGGTTGTGAGTCCGATAGGGCATAGGCCCCACAGCGGATTAGGCAGAAGAAGAAGGCAAAAAACAGTCATTCCCAAGTGTTATGAGTCCGATGAGGCATGCACTGCATGGCAAAGCAGGCAGAATAGGAAGGCAAACCCCAGTCATTCCCAAAAGTTGTAACACTGATAGGGCATGGGCCCTACGGCGGAGCAGGCAGAAGAGGAAGGCAAACCACAGTCATTCCAAAAAGTTATGAGTCCAAATGATAATGGAATCCTACGGCAGATCAGGTAGAAAAAAGTGACAGGTTAAGGCAATCAGGAACGATGATGACGATGGAAAGAGAAGGAATATTGAAATTGGATAGAAAGTAAATGACAATGAACAGTAGACCAAATTTTAAAAGAGAGTCTTATGACTGCAGGGGATATATCACATTTTCTCTGCATTATTCTCCCCTTCATCATGATTTTTTTTTTTTTTTTCTTATTCAAAAACAATTCTAATTTGGGTATGCAGATATATATATATATATATCTCAGGGATTTGGACGCCCCTGCCATGAATAGTTCGGATTGTTTCCCAATGGTTGTGAGTCTGATAGGGCATGGGCCCTACAGCAGAGCAGACATGAGGGAGGCAAACCACAGTCATTCCCAACGGTTGTAACACTGATAGGGCATGGGCCCTACGGCGGAGCAGGCGGAAGAGGAAGGTAAAAAACAGTCACTCCCAACGGGTGTAACAATGATAGGGCATGGGCCCTACTGCTGAGCAAGCGGAAGAGGAACGCAAGAAAAGAGTCATTCCCAACGGTTGAAACACTGATGGGGCATGGGGGCCCCTACAGTGGAGCAGGCGGAAGAGGAAGGCAAAAAACAGTCATTCCCAACGATTGTATCACTGATAGGGCATGGGCCCTACGGCAGAGCAGGCGGAAGAGGAACGCAAGAAAACAGTCATTTCCAACGGTTGTAACACTGATAGAGCATGGGCCCTACGGTGGAGCAGGCGGAAAAGGAAGGCAAAAAACAGTCATTCCCAACGGTTGTAACACTGATAAGGCATGGGCCCTACGGCGGAGCAGGCGGAAGAGGAAGGCAAAAAAAAGCCATTCCCAACGGTTGTAAAACTGATAGGGCATGGGCCCTACGGTTGAGCAAGCGGAAGAGGAACGCAAGAAAAGAGTCATTCCCAACATTTGTAACACTGATAGGGCATGGGGGGCCCTACAGTGGAGCAGGCGGAAGAGGAAGGCAAAAAACAGTCATTCCCAACGGTTGTATCACTGATAGGGCATGGGCCCTACGGCGGAGCAGGCGGAAAAGGAACGCAAGAAAACAGTCATTTCCAACGGTTGTAACACTGATAGGGCATGGGCCCTACGGCGGAGCAGGCGGAAGAGAAAAGCAAACCCCAGTCATTCCCGACGGTTGTAACACTGATAGGGCATGGGCCCTACAGCGGAGCAGGCGGAAGAGGAAGGCAAAAAACAGTCATTCCCAACGGTTGTAACACTGATAGGGCATGGGCCCTACAGCGGAGCAGGCGGAAGAGGAAGGCAAACCCCAGTCATTCCAAACGGCTGTAACATTGATAGGTCTTGGGCCCTACGGCGGAGCAGGCGGAAGAGGAATGCAAAACACAGTCATTCCCAACGGTTGTAATACTGATAGGGCATGGGCCCTACGGCGGAGCAGGCGGAAGAGGAAGGCAAACCCCATTCATTCCCAAAGGTTGTAACACTGATAGGGCATAGGCCCTACAGCGAAGCAGGCGGAAGAGGGAGGCAAACCTCAGTCATTCCCAACGGTTGTGAGTCCGATAGAGCATGGGCCCTACGGTGGAGCAGGCGGAAGTGGAAGGCAAAAAACAGTCATTCCCAGAAGTTGTAACACTGATAGGGCATGGGGGGCCCTACAGTGGAGCAGGCGGAAGAGGAAGGCAAAAAACAGTCATTCCCAACGGTTGTATCACTGATAGGGCATGGGCCCTACGGCGGAGCAGGCGGAAAAGGAACGCAAGAAAACAGTCATTTCCAACGGTTGTAACACTGATAGGGCATGGGCCCTACGGCGGAGCAGGCGGAAGAGGAAGGCAAAAAACAGTCATTCCCAACGGTTGTAACACTGATAGAGCATGGGCCCTACGGTGGAGCAGGCGGAAGAGGAAGGCAAAAAACAGTCATTCCCAACGGTTGTAACACTGATAGGGCATGGGCCCTACAGCGGAGCAGGCGGAAGAGGAAAGCAAACCCCAGTCATTCCCGATGGTTGTAACACTGATAGGGCATGGGCCCTACTGCGGAGCAGGCGGAAGAGGAAGGCAAAAAACAGTCATTCCCAACGGTTGTAACACTGATAGGGCATGGGCCCTACAGCGGAGCAGGCGGAAGAGGGAGGCAAACCTCAGTCATTCCCAACGGTTGTGAGTCCGATAGAGCATGGGCCCTACGGTGGAGCAGGCAGAATAGGAAGGCAAACCCCAGTCATTCCCAAAAGTTGTAACACTGATAGGGCATGGGCCCTACGGCGGAGCAGACAGAAGAGGAAGGCAAACCACAGTCATTCCAAAAAGTTATGAGTCCAAATGATAATGGAATCCTACGGCAGATCAGGTAGAAAAAAGTGACAGGTTAAGGCAATCAGGAACGATGATGACGATGGAAAGAAAAGGAATATTGAAATTGGATAGAAAGTAAATGACAATGAACAGTAGACCAAATTTTAAAAGAGAGTCTTATGACTGCAGGGGATATATCACATTTTCTCTGCATTATTCTCCCCTTCATCATGATTTTTTTTTTTTTTTTCTTATTCAAAAACAATTCTAATTTGGGTATCCAGATATATATATATATATATCTCAGGGATTTGGACGCCCCTGCCATGTATAGTTCGGATTGTTTCCCAATGGTTGTGAGTCTGATAGGGCATGGGCCCTTCAGCAGAGCAGACATGAGGGAGGCAAACCACAGTCATTCCCAACGGTTGTAACACTGATAGGGCATGGGCCCTACGGCAGAGCAGGCGGAAGAGGAACGCAAGAAAACAGTCATTTCCAACGGTTGTAACACTGATAGAGCATGGGCCCTACGGTGGAGCAGGCGGAAAAGGAAGGCAAAAAACAGTCATTCCCAACGGTTGTAACACTGATAAGGCATGGGCCCTACGGCGGAGCAGGCGGAAGAGGAAGGCAAAAAAAAGCCATTCCCAACGTTTGTAACACTGATAGGGCATGGGCCCTACGGCTGAGCAAGCGGAAGAGGAACGCAAGAAAAGAGTCATTCCCAACATTTGTAACACTGATAGGGCATGGGGGGCCCTACAGTGGAGCAGGCGGAAGAGGAAAGCAAAAAACAGTCATTCCCAACGGTTGTATCACTGATAGGGCATGGGCCCTACGGCGGAGCAGGCGGAAAAGGAACGCAAGAAAACAGTCATTTCCAACGGTTGTAACACTGATAGGGCATGGGCCCTACGGCGGAGCAGGCGGAAGAGGAAAGCAAACCCCAGTCATTCCCGACGGTTGTAACACTGATAGGGCATGGGCCCTACAGCGGAGCAAGCGGAAGAGGAAGGCAAAAAACAGTCATTCCCAACGGTTGTAACACTGATAGGGCATGGGCCCTACAGCGGAGCAGGCGGAAGAGGAAGGCAAACCCCAGTCATTCCAAACGGCTGTAACATTGATAGGTCGTGGGCCCTACAGCGGAGCAGGCGGAAGAGGAAGGCAAACCCCATTCATTCCCAAAGGTTGTAACACTGATAGGGCATAGGCCCTACAGCGAAGCAGGCGGAAGAGGGAGGCAAACCTCAGTCATTCCCAACGGTTGTGAGTCCGATAGAGCATGGGCCCTACGGTGGAGCAGGCGGAAGAGGAAGGCAAAAAACAGTCATTCCCAAAAGTTGTAACACTGATAGGGCATGGGGGGCCCTACAGTGGAGCAGGCGGAAGAGGAAGGCAAAAAACAGTCATTCCCAACGGTTGTATCACTGATAGGGCATGGGCCCTACGGCGGAGCAGGCGGAAAAGGAACGCAAGAAAACAGTCATTTCCAACGGTTGTAACACTGATAGGGCATGGGCCCTACGGCGGAGCAGGCGGAAGAGGAAGGCAAAAAACAGTCATTCCCAACGGTTGTAACACTGATAGAGCATGGGCCCTACGGTGGAGCAGGCGGAAGAGGAAAGCAAAAAACAGTCATTCCCAACGGTTGTAACACTGATAGGGCATGGGCCCTACAGCGGAGCAGGCGGAAGAGGAAAGCAAACCCCAGTCATTCCCGACGGTTGTAACACTGATAGGGCATGGGCCCTACTGCGGAGCAGGCGGAAGAGGAAGGCAAAAAACAGTCATTCCCAACGGTTGTAACACTGATAGGGCATGGGCCCTACAGCGGAGCAGGCGGAAGAGGAAGGCAAACCCCAGTCATTCCCAAAGGTTGTAACACTGATAGGGCATAGGCCCTACAGCGAAGCAGGCGGAAGAGGGAGGCAAACCTCAGTCATTCCCAACGGTTGTGAGTCCGATAGAGCATGGGCCCTACGGTGGAGCAGGCGGAAGAGGAAGGCAAACCCCAGTCATTCCCAAAAGTTGTAACACTGATAGGGCATGGGCCCTACAGCGGAGCAGGCGGAAAAGGAACGCAAGAAAACAGTCATTTCCAACGGTTGTAACACTGATAGGGCATGGGCCCTACGGCGGAGCAGGCGGAAGAGGAAGGCAAAAAACAGTCATTCCCAACGGTTGTAACACTGATAGAGCATGGGCCCTACGGTGGAGCAGGCGGAAGAGGAAGGCAAAAAACAGTCATTCCCAACGGTTGTAACACTGATAGGGCATGGGCCCTACAGCGGAGCAGGCGGAAGAGGAAAGCAAACCCCAGTCATTCCCGACGGTTGTAACACTGATAGGGCATGGGCCCTACTGCGGAGCAGGCGGAAGAGGAAGGCAAAAAACAGTCATTCCCAACGGTTGTAACACTGATAGGGCATGGGCCCTACAGCGGAGCAGGCGGAAGAGGAAGGCAAACCCCAGTCATTCCCAAAGGTTGTAACACTGATAGGGCATAGGCCCTACAGCGAAGCAGGCGGAAGAGGGAGGCAAACCTCAGTCATTCCCAACGGTTGTGAGTCCGATAGAGCAAGGGCCCTACGGTGGAGCAGGCGGAAGAGGAAGGCAAACCCCAGTCATTCCCAAAAGTTGTAACACTGATAGGGCATGGGCCCTACAGCGGAGCAGGCGGAAGAGGAAGGCAAACCACAGTCATTCCAAAAAGTTATGAGTCCAAATGATAATGGAATCTTACGGCGGATCAGGTAGAAAAGAGTGACATGTTGAGGCAATCAGGAACGATGATGACGATGAAAAGAGAAGGAATATTGAAATTGGATTGAAAGTAAATGACAATGAACAGTAGATCAAATTTCAAAAAAGAATCTTATGACTGCAAGGGATATATCACATTTTCTCTGCATTATTCTCCCCTTCATCATGATTTTGTTTTTTTTTTTCTTATTCAAAAACAATTCTAATTTGGGTATGCAGATATATATATACATATATCTCAGGGATTTGGACGCCCCTGCCATGCATAGTTCGGATTGTTTCCCAATGGTTGTGAGTCTGATAGGGCATGGGCCCTACAGCAGAGCTGAGGGAGGCAAACCACAGCCATTCCTAACGGTTGTAACACTGATAGGGCATGGGCCCTACGGCGGAGCAGGCGGAAGAGGAAGGCAAAAAACAGTCATTCCCAACGGTTGTAACACTGATAAGGCATGGGGGCCCCTACGGTGGAGCAGGCGGAAGAGGAACGCAAGAAAACTGTTATTCCCAACGGTTGTAACACTGATAGGGCATGGGCCCTACGGCTGAGCAAGCGGAAGAGAAACGCAAGAAAACAGTCATTCCCAGCAGTTGTAAGACGGATATAGCATGGGCCCTACGGTGGAGCAGGCGGAAGAGGAAGGCAAAAAACAGTCATTCCCAACGGTTGTATCACTGACAGGGCATGGGCCCTACGGCGGAGCAGGCGGAAGAGGAAGGCAAAAAACAGTCATTCCCAACGGTTGTAACACTGATAGAGCATGGGCCCTACGGTGGAGCAGGCGGAAGAGGAAGGCAAAAAACAGTCATTCCCAACGGTTGTAACACTGATAGGGCATGGGCCCTACAGCGGAGCAGGCGGAAGAGGAAAGCAAACCCCAGTCATTCCCGACGGTTGTAACACTGATAGGGCATGGGCCCTACAGCGGAGCAGGCGGAAGAGGAAGGCAAAAAACAGTCATTCCCAACGGTTGTAACACTGATAGGGCATGGGCCCTACAGCGGAGCAGGCGGAAGAGGAAGGCAAAAAACAGTCATTCCAAACGGCTGTAACATTGATAGGTCATGGGCCCTACGGCGGAGCAGGCGGAAGAGGAATGCAAAACACATTCATTCCCAACGGTTGTAATACTGATAGGGCATGGGCCCTACGGCGGAGCAGGCGGAAGAGGAAGGCAAACCCCAGTCATTCCCAAAGGTTGTAACACTGATAGGGCATAGGCCCTACAGCGAAGCAGGCGGAAGAGGGAGGCAAACCTCAGTCATTCCCAACGGTTGTGAGTCCGATAGAGCATGGGCCCTACGGTGGAGCAGGCGGAAGAGGAAGGCAAACCCCAGTCATTCCCAAAAGTTGTAACACTGATAGGGCATGGGCCCTACAGCGGAGCAGGCGGAAGAGGAAGGCAAACCACAGTCATTTCAAAAAGTTATGAGTCCAAATGATAATGGAATCTTACGGCGGATCAGGTAGAAAAAAGTGACATGTTGAGGCAATCAGGAACGATGATGACGATGAAAAGAGAAGGAATATTGAAATTGGATTGAAAGTAAATGACAATGAACAGTAGATCAAATTTCAAAAAAAAATCTTATGACTGCAGGGGATATATCACATTTTCTCTGCATTATTCTCCCCTTCATCATGATTTTGTTTTTTTTTTTCTTATTCAAAAACAATTCTAATTTGGGTATGCAGATATATATATACATATATCTCAGGGATTTGGACGCCCCTGCCATGCATAGTTCGGATTGTTTCCCAATGGTTGTGAGTCTGATAGGGCATGGGCCCTACAGCAGAGCAGACATGAGGGAGGCAAACCTCAGCCATTCCAAACGGTTGTAACACTGACAGGGCATGGGCCCTACGGCAGAGCAGGCGGAAGAGGAAGGCAAAAAACAGTCATTCCCAACGGTTGTAACACTGATAGGGCATTAGTCCTACGGCGGAGCAGGCGGAAGACGAAGGCAAAAAACAGCCATTCCCAACGGTTGTAACACTGAGAGGGCATGGGCCCTACAGCGGAGCAGGCGGAAGAGGAAGGCAAACCCCAGTCATTCCCAAAAGTTGTAACACTGATAGGGCATGGGGGGCCCTACAGTGGAGCAGGCGGAAGAGGAAGGCAAAAAACAGTCATTCCCAACGGTTGTATCACTGATAGGGCATGGGCCCTACGGCGGAGCAGGCGGAAAAGGAACGCAAGAAAACAGTCATTTCCAACGGTTGTAACACTGATAGGGCATGGGCCCTACGGCGGAGCAGGCGGAAGAGGAAGGCAAAAAACAGTCATTCCCAACGGTTGTAACACTGATAGAGCATGGGCCCTACGGTGGAGCAGGCGGAAGAGGAAGGCAAAAAACAGTCATTCCCAACGGTTGTAACACTGATAGGGCATGGGCCCTACAGCGGAGCAGGCGGAAGAGGAAAGCAAACCCCAGTCATTCCCGACGGTTGTAACACTGATAGGGCATGGACCCTACGGCGGGGCAGGCGGAAGAGGAAGGCAAACCCCAATCATTCCAAACGGCTGTAACATTGATAGGTCATGGGCCCTACGGCGGAGCAGGCGGAAGAGGAAGGCAAAACACAGTCATTCCCAACGGTTGTAATACTGATAGGGCATGGGCCCTACGGCGGAGCAGGCGGAAGAGGAAGGCAAACCCCAGTCATTCCCAAAGGTTGTAACACTGATAGGGCATAGGCCCTACAGCGAAGCAGGCGGAAGAGGGAGGCAAACCTCAGTCATTCCCAACGGTTGTGAGTCCGATAGAGCATGGGCCCTACGGTGGAGCAGGCGGAAGAGGAAGGCAAACCACAGCCATTCCCAACGGTTGTAACACTGATAGGGCATGGGCCCTACGGTGGAGCAGGTGGAAGAGGAAGGCAAAAAACCGTTATTCCCAACGGTTGTAACACTGATAGGGCATTAGCCCTACAGCGGAGCAGGCGGAAGAGGAAGGCAAAAAACAGCCATTCCCAACGGTTGTAACACTGTGAGGGCATAGGCCCTACAGCGGAGAAGGCGGAAGAGGAAGGCAAAAAACAGTCATTCCCAACGGTTGTATCACTGATAAGGCATGGGGGCCCCTACGGTGGAGCAGGCGGAAGAGGAACGCAAGAAAACTGTTATTCCCAACGGTTGTAACACTGATAGGGCATGGGCCCTACGGCTGAGCAAGCGGAAGAGAAATGCAAGAAAACAGTCATTCCCAACAGTTGTAAGACTGATAGAGCATGGGCCCTACGGTGGAGCAGGCGGAAGAGGAAGGCAAAAAACAGTCATTCCCAACGGTTGTATCACTGACAGGGCATGGGCCCTACGGCGGAGCAGGCGGAAGAGGAACGCAAGAAAACAGTCATTCCCAACAGTTGTAAGACTGATAGAGCATGGGCCCTACGGTGGTGCAGGCGGAAGAGGAAGGCAAAAAACAGTCATTCCCAACGGTTGTAAAACTGATAGGGCATGGGCCCTACGGCGGAGCAGGCGGAAGAGGGAGGCAAAAAACAGTCATTCCCAACGGTTGTAACACTGACAGGGCATGGGCCCTACGGCGGAGCAGGCGGAAGAGGAAGGCAAAAAACAGTCATTCCCAACGGTTGTAACACTGATAGGGCATTAGTCCTACGGCGGAGCAGGCGGAAGAGGAAGGCAAAAAACAGTCATTCCCAACGGTTGTAACACTGAGAGGGCATGGGCCCTACAGCGGAGCAGGCGGAAGAGGAAGGCAAACCCCAGTCATTCCCAAAAGTTGTAACACTGATAAGGCATCGGGGGCCCTACAGTGGAGCAGGCGGAAGAGGAAGGCAAAAAACAGTCATTCCCAACGGTTGTATCACTGATAGGGCATGGGCCCTACGGCGGAGCAGGCGGAAAAGGAACGCAAGAAAACAGTCATTTCCAACGGTTGTAACACTGATAGGGCATGGGCCCTACGGCGGAGCAGGCGGAAGTGGAAGGCAAAAAACAGTCATTCCCAACGGTTGTAACACTGATAGAGCATGGGCCCTACGGTGGAGCAGGCGGAAGAGGAAGGCAAAAAACAGTCATTCCCAACGGTTGTAACACTGATAGGGCATGGGCCCTACAGCGGAGTAGGCGGAAGAGGAAAGCAAACCCCAGTCATTCCCGACGGTTGTAACACTGATAGGGCATGGGCCCTACGGCGGGGCAGGCGGAAGAGGAAGGCAAACCCCAATCATTCCAAATGGCTCTAACATTGATAGGTCATGGGCCCTACGGCGGAGCAGGCGGAAGAGGAATGCAAAACACAGTCATTCCCAACGGTTGTAATACTGATAGGGCATGGGCCCTACGGCGGAGCAGGCGGAAGAGGAAGGCAAAAAACAGTCATTCCCAAAGGTTGTAACACTGATAGGGCATAAGCCCTACAGCGAAGCAGGCGGAAGAGGGAGGCAAACCTCAGTCATTCCCAACGGTTGTGAGTCCGATAGAGCATGGGCCCTACGGTGGAGCAGGCAGAAGAGGAAGGCAAACCTCAGCCATTCCCAACGGTTGTAACACTGATAGGGCATGGGCCCTACGGTGGAGCAGGTGGAAGAGGAAGGCAAAAAACAGTTATTCCCAACGGTTGTAACACTGATAGGGCATTAGCCCTACAGCGGAGCAGGCGGAAGAGGAAGGCAAAAAACAGCCATTCCCAACGGTTGTAACACTGTGAGGGCATGGGCCCTACAGCGGAGCAGGCGGAAGAGGAAGGCAAAAAACAGTCATTCCCAACGGTTGTAACACTGATAGGGCATGGGGGCCCCTACGGTGGAGCAGGCGGAAGAGGAACGCAAGAAAAATGTTATTCCCAACGGTTGTAACACTGATAGGGCATGGGCCCTACGGCTGAGCAAGCGGAAGAGAAACGCAAGAAAAAAGTCATTCCCAACAGTTGTAAGACTGATAGAGCATGGGCCCTACAGTGGAGCAGGCGGAAGAGGAAGGCAAAAAACAGTCATTCCCAACGGTTGTATCACTGACAGGGCATGGGCCCTACGGCGGAGCAGGCGGAAGAGGAACGCAAGAAAACAGTCATTCCCAACAGTTGTAAGACTGATAGAGCATGGGCCCTACGGTGGAGCAGGCGGAAGAGGAAGGCAAAAAACCGTCATTCCCAACGGTTGTAAAACTGATAGGGCATGGGCCCTACGGCGGAGCAGGCGGAAGAGGGAGGCAAAAAACAGTCATTCCCAACGGTTGTAACACTGATAGAGCACGGGCCCTACGGCGGAGCAGGCGGAAGAGGAAGGTAAAAAACAGTCATTCCCAACGGATGTAACACTGATAGGGCATGGGCCCTACGGCGGAGCAGGCGGAAGAGGTAAGCAAAAAACAGTCATTCCCAACGGTTGTAACACTGACAGGGCATGGGCCCTACGGCGGAGCAGGCGGAAGAGGAAGGCAAAAAACAGTCATTCCCAACGGTTGTAACACTGATAGGGCATTAGTCCCACGGCGGAGCAGGCGGAAGAGGAAGGCAAAAAACAGCCATTCCCAACGGTTGTAACACTGAGAGGGCATGGGCCCTACAGCGGAGCAGGCGGAAGAGGAAGGCAAACCCCAGTCATTCCCAAAAGTTGTAACACTGATAGGGCATCGGGGGCCCTACAGTGGAGCAGGCGGAAGAGGAAGGCAAAAAACAGTCATTCCCAACGGTTGTATCACTGATAGGGCATGGGCCCTACGGCGGAGCAGGCGGAAAAGGAACGCAAGAAAACAGTCATTCTCAACGGTTGTAACACTGATAGAGCATGGGCCCTACGGTGGAGCAGGCGGAAGAGGAAGGCAAAAAACAGTCATTCCCAACGGTTGTAACACTGATAGGGCATGGGCCCTACAGCGGAGCAGGCGGAAGAGGAAAGCAAACCCCAGTCATTCCCGTCGGTTGTAACACTGATAGGGCATGGGCCCTACGGCGGGGCAGGCGGAAGAGGAAGGCAAACCCCAATCATTCCAAACGGCTGTAACATTGATAGGTCATGGGCCCTACGGCGGAGCAGGCGGAAGAGGAATGCAAAACACAGTCATTCCCAACGGTTGTAATACTGATAGGGCATGGGCCCTACGGCGGAGCAGGCGGAAGAGGAAGGCAAAAAACAGTCATTCCCAAAGGTTGTAACACTGATAGGGCATAGGCCCTACAGCGAAGCAGGCGGAAGAGGGAGGCAAACCTCAGTCATTCCCAACGGTTGTGAGTCCGATAGAGCATGGGCCTTACGGTGGAGCAGGCGGAAGAGGAAGGCAAACCTCAGCCATTCCGAACGGTTGTAACACTGATAGGGCATGGGCCCTACGGTGGAGCAGGTGGAAGAGGAAGGCAAAAAACAGTTATTCCCAACGGTTGTAACACTGATAGGGCATTAGCCCTACAGCGGAGCAGGCGGAAGAGGAAGGCAAAAAACAGCCATTCCCAACGGTTGTAACACTGTGAGGGCATGGGCCCTACAGCGGAGCAGGCGGAAGAGGAAGGCAAAAAACAGTCATTCCCAACGGTTGTAACACTGATAGGGCATGGGGGCCCCTACGGTGGAGCAGGCGGAAGAGGAACGCAAGAAAACTGTTATTCCCAACGGTTGTAACACTGATAGGGCATGGGCCCTACGGCTGAGCAAGCGGAAGAGAAACGCAAGAAAACAGTCATTCCCAACAGTTGTAAGACTGATAGAGCATGGGCCCTACGGTGGAGCAGGCGGAAGAGGAAGGCAAAAAACAGTCATTCCCAACGGTTGTATCACTGACAGGGCATGGGCCCTACGGCGGAGCAGGCGGAAGAGGAACGCAAGAAAACAGTCATTCCCAACAGTTGTAAGACTGATAGAGCATGGGCCCTACGGTGGAGCAGGCGGAAGAGGAAGGCAAAAAACAGTCATTCCCAACGGTTGTAAAACTGATAGGGCATGGGCCCTACGGCGGAGCAGGCGGAAGAGGGAGGCAAAAAACAGTCATTCCCAACGGTTGTAACACTGATAAAGCTCGGGCCCTACGGCGGAGCGGGCGGAAGAGGAAGGTAAAAAACAGTCATTCCCAACGGATGTAACACTGATAGGGCATGGGCCCTACGGCGGAGCAGGCGGGAGAGGAAAGTAAACCCCAGTCATTCCCAACGATTGTAACACTGATAGGGCATGGGCCCTACAGCGGAGCAGGCGGAAGAGGAAGGCAAACCACAGTCATTCCCAAAGGTTGTAACACTGATAGGGCATGGGCCCTACGGCGGAGCAGGCGGAAGAGGAAGGCAAACCACAGTCATTCCAAAAAGTTATGAGTCCAAATGATAATGGAATCTTACGGCGGATCAGGTAGAAAAAAGTGACATGTTGAGGCAATCAGGAACGATGATGACGATGAAAAGAGAAGGAATATTGAAATTGGATTGAAAGTAAATGACAATGAACAGTAGATCAAATTTCAAAAAAGAATCTTATAACTGCAGGGGATATATCACATTTTCTCTGCATTATTCTCCCCTTCATCATGATTTTGTTTTTTTTTTTTCGTATTCAAAAACAATTTTAATTTGGGTATGCAGATATATATATATATATATCTCAGGGATTTGGACGCCCCTTCCATGCATAGTTCGGATTGTTCCCTATTGGTTGTGAGTCTGATAGGGCATGGGCCCTACAGCAGAGCAGACATGAGGGAGGCAAACCACAGTCATTCCCAACGGTTGTAACACTGATAGGGAATGGGCCCTACGGCGGAGCAGGCGGAAGAGGAACGCAAGAAAACTGTTATTCCCAACGGTTGTAACACTGATAGGGCATGGGCCCTACGGCTGAGCAAGCGGAAGAGAAACGCAAGAAAACAGTCATTCCCAACAGTTGTAAGACGGATAGAGCATGGGCCCTACGGTGGGGCAGGCGGAAGAGGAAGGCAAAAAACAGTCATTCCGAACGGTTGTATCACTGACAGGGCATGGGCCCTACAGCGGAGCAGGCGGAAGAGGAACGCAAGAAAACAGTCATTCCCAACGGTTGTAACACTGATAGGGCATGGGCCCTACGGCGGGGCAGGCGGAAGAGGAACGCAAGAAAACAGTCATTCCCAACGGTTGTAAAACTGATAGGGCATAGGCCCTACGGCGGAGCAGGCGGAAGAAGAAGGAAAAAAACAGTCATTCCCAACGGTTGTAACACTGATAGGGCATGGGGGCCCCTACGGTAGAGCAGGCGGAAGAGGAACGCAAGAAAACAGTCATTCCCAACGGTTGTAAAACTGATAGGGCATAGGCCCTACGGCGGAGCAGGCGGAAGAAGAAGGCAAAAAACAGTCATTCCCAACGGTTGTAAAACTGATAGGGCATGGGCCCTACGGCGGAGCAGACAGAAGAGGAAGGCAAAAAACAGTCATTCCCAACGGTTGTATCACTGATAGGGCATGGGCTCTACGGCGGAGCAGGCGGGAGAGGAAAGCAAACCCCAGTCATTCCCAACGATTGTAACACTGATAGGGCATGGGCCCTACAGCGGAGCAGGCGGAAGAGGAAGGCAAACCCCAGTCATTCCCAAAGGTTGTAACACTGATAGGGCATGGGCCTTTCGGCGGAGAAGGCGGAAGAGGAAGGCAAACGACTGTCATTCCCAATGATTGTAACACTGATAGGGCATGGGCCCTACAGCGGAGCAGGCGGAAGAGGAAGGCAAACCACAGTCATTCCAAAAAGTTATGAGTCCAAATGATAATGGAATCTTACGGCGGATCAGGTAGAAAAAAGTGACATGTTGAGGCAATCAGGAACGATGATGACGATGAAAAGAGAAGGAATATTGAAATTGGATTGAAAGTAAATGACAATGAACAGTAGATCAAATTTCAAAAAAGAATCTTATGACTGCAGGGGATATATCACATTTTCTCTGCATTATTCTCCCCTTCATCATGATTTTGTTTTTTTTTTTCGTATTCAAAAACAATTTTAATTTGGGTATGCAGATATATATATATACATATATCTCAGGGATTTGGACGCCCCTTCCATGCATAGTTCGGATTGTTCCCTATTGGTTGTGAGTCTGATAGGGCATGGGCCCTACAGCAGAGCAGACATGAGGGAGGCAAACCACAGTCATTCCCAACGGTTGTAACACTGATAGGGAATGGGCCCTACGGCGGAGCAGGCGGAAGAGGAACGCAAGAAAACTGTTATTCCCAACGGTTGTAACACTGATAGGGCATGGGCCCTACGGCTGAGCAAGCGGAAGAGAAACGCAAGAAAACAGTCATTCCCAACAGTTGTAAGACGGATAGAGCATGGGCCCTACGGTGGGGCAGGCGGAAGAGGAAGGCAAAAAACAGTCATTCCGAACAGTTGTATCACTGACAGGGCATGGGCCCTACAGCGGAGCAGGCGGAAGAGGAACGCAAGAAAACAGTCATTCCCAACGGTTGTAACACTGATAGGGCATGGGCCCTACGGCGGGGCAGGCGGAAGAGGAACGCAAGAAAACAGTCATTCCCAACGGTTGTAAAACTGATAGGGCATAGGCCCTACGGCGGAGCAGGCGGAAGAAGAAGGCAAAAAACAGTCATTCCCAACGGTTGTAACACTGATAGGGCATGGGGGCCCCTACGGTAGAGCAGGCGGAAGAGGAACGCAAGAAAACTTATTCCCAACGGTTGTAACACTGATAGGGCATGGGCCCTACGGCGGGGCAGGCGGAAGAGGAACGCAAGAAAACAGTCATTCCCAACGGTTGTAAAACTGATAGGGCATGGGCCCTACGGCGGAGAGGACGGAAGAGGAAGGCAAAAAACAGTCATTCCCAACGGTTTTAACACTGATAGAGCATGGGCCCTACGGCGGAGCAGGCGGAAGAGGAAGGCAAAAAACAGTCATTCCCAACGATTGTAACACTGATAGGGCATGGGCCCTACAGCGGAGCAGGCGGAAGAGGAAGGCAAACCCTAGTCATTCCCAAAGGTTGTAACACTGATAGGACATGGGCCCTACGGCGGAGCAGGCGGAAGAGGAAGGCAAACCACAGTCATTCCCAACGATTGTAACACTGATAGGGCATGGGCCCTACGGCGGAGCAGGCGGAAGAGGAAGGCAAACCATAGTCATTCCAAAAAGTTATGAGTCCAAATGATAATGGAATCTTACGGCGGATCAGGTAGAAAAAAGTGACATGTTGAGGCAATCAGGAACGATGATGACGATGAAAAGAGAAGGAATATTGAAATTGGATTGAAAGTAAATGACAATGAACAGTAGATCAAATTTCAAAAAAGAATCTTATGACTGCAGGGGATATATCACATTTTCTCTGCATTATTCTCCCTTTCATCATGATTTTGTTTTTTTTTTTCTTATTCAAAAACAATTTTAATTTGGGTATGCAGATATATATATATACATATATCTCAGGGATTTGGACGCCCCTGCCATGCATAGTTCGGATTGTTTCCCAATGGTTGTGAGTCTGATAGGGCATGGGCCCTAAAGCAGAGCAGACATGAGGGAGGCAAACCACAGTCATTCCCAACGGTTGTAACACTGATAGGGCATGGGCCCTACGGCGGAGCAGGCGGAAGAGGAAGGCAAAAAGCAGTGATTCCCAACGGTTGTAACACTGATAGGGCATGGGCCCTACGGCGGGGCAGGCGGAAGAGGAACGCAAGAAAACAGTCATTCCCAACGGTTGTAAAACTGATAGGGCATGGGCCCTACGGCGGAGCAGACGGAAGAGGAAGGCAAAAAACAGTCATTCCCAAAGGTTGTAACACTGATAGAGCATGGGCCCTACGGCGGAGCAGGCGGAAGAGGAAGGCAAAAAACAGTCATTCCCAACGGATGTAACACTGATAGGGCATGGGCCATACGGCGGAGCAGGCGGAAGAAGAAGGCAAAAAACAGTCATTCTTAACGATTGTAACACTGATAGGGCATGGGCCCTACAGCGGAGCAGGCGGAAGAGGAAGGCAAACCCCAGTCATTCCCAAAGGTTGTAACACTGATAAGGCATGGGCCCTACGGCCGAGCAGGCGGAAAAAGAAAGCAAACCCCAGTCATTCTCAACGGTTGTATCACTGATAGGGCATGGGCCCTACGGCGTAGCAGGCGGGAGAGGAAAGCAAACCCCAGTCATTCCTAACCATTGTAACACTGATAGGGCATGGGCCCTACAGCGGAGCAGGCGGAAGAGGAAGGCAAACCCCAGTCATTCCCAAAGGTTGTAACACTGATAGGGCATGGGCCCTACGGCGTAGCAGGCGGAAGAGGAAGGCAAACCACAGTCATTCGCAACGATTGTAACACTGATAGGGCATGTGCCCTACAGCGGAGCAGGCGGAAGAGGAAGGCAAACCCCAGTCATTCCCTACGATTGTAACACTGATAGGGCATGTGCCCTACGGCGGAGCAGGCCGAAGAGGAAGGCAAACCACAGTCATTCCAAAAAGCTATGAGTCCAAATGATAATGGAATCTTACGGCGGATCAGGTAGAAAAAAGTGACATGTTGAAGCAATCAGGAACGATGATGACGACGAAAAGAGAAGGAATATTGAAATTGGATTAAAAGTAAATGACAATGAACAGTAGATCAAATTTCAAAAAAGAATCTTATGACTGCAGGGGATATATCACATTTTCTCTGCATTATTCTCCCCTTCATCATGATTTTGTTTTTTTTTTTCTTATTCAAAAACAATTTTTATTTGGGTATGCAGATATATATATATACATATATCTCAGGGATTTGGACGCCCCTGTCATGCATAGTTCGGATTGTTTCCAAATGGTTGTGAGTCTGATAGGGCATGGGCCCTACAGCAGAGCAGACATGAGGGAGGCAAACCACAGTCATTCCCAACGGTTGTAACACTGATAGGGCATGGGCCCTACGGCGGAGCAGGCGGAAGAGGGAAGCAAAAAACAGTGATTCCCAACGGTTGTAACACTGATAGGGCATGGGCCCTACGGCGGGGAAGGCGGAAGAGGAACGCAAGAAAACAGTCATTCCCAACGGTTGTAAAACTGATAGGGCATGGGCCCTACGGCGGAGCAGACGGAAGAGGAAGGCAAAAAACAGTCATTCCCAACGGTTGTAACACTGATAGAGCATGGGCCCTACGGCGGAGCAGGCGGAAGAGGAAGGCAAAAAACAGTCATTCCCAACGGATGTAACAGTGATAGGGCATGGGCCCTACGGCGGAGCATGCGGGAGAGGAAAGCAAACCCCAGTCATTCCCAACGATTGTAACACTGATAGGGCATGGGCCCTACAGCGGAGCAGGCGGAAGAGGAAGGCAAACCCCAGTCATTCCCAAAGGTTGTAACACTGATAGGGCATGGGCCCTACAGCGAAGCAGGCGGAAGAGGAAGGCACAAAACAGTCATTCCCAACGGTTGTAACACTGATAAGGCATGGTATATACGGCGGAGCAAGCGGAAGAGGAAGGCAAAAATCAGTCATTCCCAACGGTTGTAACACTGATAGGGCATGGGCCCTACGGCGGGGCAGGCGAAAGAGGAAGTGAAAAAAAAAGTCATTCCCAACGGTTGTAACACTGATAGGGCATGGGCCCTACGGCGGAGCAGACGGAAGAGGAAGGCCAAAAACAGTCTTTCCCAACGGTTGTATCACTGATAGGGCATGGGCCCTATGGCAGAGCAGGCGGAAGAGGAAGGCAAACCCCAGTCATTCCCAAAGGTTGTAACACTGATAGGGCATGGGCCCTACGGCGGAGCAGGCGGAAGAGGAAGGCAAACCATAGTCAATCCAAAAAGTTATGAGTCCAAATGATAATGGAATCTTACGGCGGATCAGGTAGAAAAAAGTGACATGTTGAGGCAATCAGGAACATTGATGACGACGAAAAGAGAAGGAATATTGAAATTGGATTGAAAGTAAATGACAATGAACAGTATATCAAATTTCAAAAAAGAATCTTATGACTGCAGTGGATGTATCACATTTTCTCTGCATTATTCTCCCCTTCATCATGATTTTGTTTTTTTTTTTCTTATTCAAAAACAATTTTAATTTGGGTATGCAGATATATATATATACATATATCTCAGGGATTTGGACGCCCCTGCCATGCATAGTTCGGATTGTTTCCCAATGGTTGTGTGTCTGATAGGGCATGGGCCCTAAAGCGGAGCAGACATGAGGGAAGCAAACCACAGTCATTCCCAACGGTTGTAACACTGATAGGGCATAGGCCCTACGGCGGAGCAGGCGGAAGAGGAAGGCAAAAAACAGTGATTCCCAACGGTTTTAACACTGATAGGGCATGGGCCCTACTGCGGGGCAGGCGGAAGAGGAACGCAAGAAAACAGTCATTCCCAACGGTTGTAAAACTGATAGGGCATGGGCCCTACGGCGGAGCAGACAGAAGAGGAAGGCAAAAAACAGTCATTCCCAACGGTTGTATCACTGATAGGGCATGGGCCCTACGGCGGAGCAGGCGGGAGAGGAAAGCAAACCCCAGTCATTCCCAACGATTGTAACACTGATAGGGCATGGGCCCTACAGCGGAGCAGGCGGAAGAGGAAGGCAAACCCCAGTCATTCCCAAAGGTTGTAACACTGATAGGGCATGGGCCTTTCGGCGGAGAAGGCGGAAGAGGAAGGCAAACGACTGTCATTCCCAATGATTGTAACACTGATAGGGCATGGGCCCTACAGCGGAGCAGGCGGAAGAGGAAGGCAAACCACAGTCATTCCAAAAAGTTATGAGTCCAAATGATAATGGAATCTTACGGCGGATCAGGTAGAAAAATGACATGTTGAGGCAATCAGGAACGATGATGACGATGAAAAGAGAAGGAATATTGAAATTGGATTAAAAGTAAATGACAATGAACAGTAGATCAAATTTCAAAAAAAAATCTCATGACTGCAGGGGATATATCACATTTTCTCTGCATTATTCTCCCCTTCATCATGATTTTGTTTTGTTTTTTCTTATTCAAAAACAATTTTGATTTGGGTATGCAGATATATATATATACATATATCTCAGGGATTTGGACGCCCCTGCCATGCATAGTTCGGATTGTTTCCCAATGGTTGTGAGTCTGATAGGGCATGGGCCCTAAAGCAGAGCAGACATGAGGGAGGCAAACCACAGTCATTCCCAACGGTTGTAACACTGATAGGGCATAGGCCCTACGGCGGAGCAGGCGGAAGAGGAAGGCAAAAAACAGTCATTCCCAACGGTTGTAACACTGATAGGTCATGGGCCCTACGGCGGGGAAGGCGGAAGAGGAACGCAAGAAAACAGTCATTCCCAACGGTTGTAACACTGATAGGGCATGGGCCCTATGGCGGAGCAGACGGAAGAGGAAGGCAAAAAACAGTCATTCCCAACGGTTGTAACACTGATAGAGCATGGGCCCTACGGCGGAGCAGGCGGAAGAGGAAGGCAAAAAACAGTCATTCCCAACGGATGTAACAGTGATAGGGCATGGGCCCTACGGCGGAGCAGGCGGGAGAGGAAAGCAAACCCCAGTCATTCCCAACGATTGTAACACTGATAGGGCATGGGCCCTACAGCGGAGCAGGCGGAAGAGGAAGGCAAACCCCAGTCATTCCCAAAGGTTGTAACACTGATAGGGCATGGGCCCTACGGCGGAGCAGGCGGAAGAGGAAGGCAAACCACAGTCATTCCCAATGATTGTAACACTGATAGGGCATGTGCCCTACAGCGGAGCAGGCGGAAGAGGAAGGCAAACCCCAGTCATTCCCAAAGGTTGTAACACTGATAGGGCATGGGCCCTACGGCGGAGCAGGCGGAAGAGGAAGGCACAAAACAGTCATTCCCAACGGTTGTAACACTGACAGGGCATGGGCCCTACGGCGGGGAAGGCGGAAGAGGAACGCAAGAAAACAGTCATTCCCAACGGTTGTAACACTGATAGGGCATGGGCCCTATGGCGGAGCAGACGGAAGAGGAAGGCAAAAAACAGTCATTCCCAACGGTTGTAACACTGATAGAGCATGGGCCCTACGGCGGAGCAGGCGGAAGAGGAAGGCAAAAAACAGTCATTCCCAACGGATGTAACAGTGATAGGGCATGGGCCCTACGGCGGAGCAGGCGGGAGAGGAAAGCAAACCCCAGTCATTCCCAACGATTGTAACACTGATAGGGCATGGGCCCTACAGCGGAGCAGGCGGAAGAGGAAGGCAAACCCCAGTCATTCCCAAAGGTTGTAACACTGATAGGGCATGGGCCCTACGGCGGAGCAGGCGGAAGAGGAAGGCAAACCACAGTCATTCCCAATGATTGTAACACTGATAGGGCATGTGCCCTACAGCGGAGCAGGCGGAAGAGGAAGGCAAACCCCAGTCATTCCCAAAGGTTGTAACACTGATAGGGCATGGGCCCTACGGCGGAGCAGGCGGAAGAGGAAGGCACAAAACAGTCATTCCCAACGGTTGTAACACTGACAGGGCATGGGATATACGGCTTAGCAGGCGGAAGAGGAAGGCAAAAATCAGTCATTCCCAACGGTTGTAACACTGATAGGGCATGGGCCTTACGGCGGGGCAGGCGGAAGAGGAAGTAAAAAAAAAGTCACCCCCAACAATTGTAACACTGATAGGGCATGTGCCCTACAGCGGAGCAGGCGGAAGAGGAAGGCAAACCCCAGTCATTCCCAAAGGTTGTAACACTGATAGGGCATGGGCCCTACGGCGAAGCAGGCGGAAGAGGAAGGCACAAAACAGTCATTCCCAACGGTTGTAACACTGATAAGGCATGGGATATACGGCGGAGCAAGCGGAAGAGGAAGGCAAAAATCAGTCATTCCCAACGGTTGTAACACTGATAGGGCATGGGCCCTACGGCGGGGCAGGCGAAAGAGGAAGTGAAAAAAAAAGTCATTCCCAACGGTTGTAACACTGATAGGGCATGGGTCCTACGGCGGAGCAGACGGAAGAGGAAGGCCAAAAACAGTCTTTCCCAACAGTTGTATCACTGATAGGGCATGGGCCCTATGGCGGAGCAGGCGGAAGAGGAAGGCAAACCCCAGTCATTCCCAACGGATGTAACAGTGATAGGGCATGGGCCCTACGGCGGAGCAGGCGGGAGAGGAAAGCAAACCCCAGTCATCCCCAACGATTGTAACACTGATAGGGCATGGGCCCTACAGCGGAGCAGGCGGAAGAGGAAGGCAAACCCCAGTCATTCCCAAAGGTTGTAACACTGATAGGGCATGGGCCCTACTGCGGAGCAGGCGGAAGAGGGAGGCAAAAAACAGTCATTCCCAACGGTTGTAACACTGATAGGGCATGGGCCCTACGGCGGAGCAGGCGGAAGAGGAAGGCAAAAAACAGTCATTCCCAACGGTTGTAACACTGATAGGGCATGGGCCCTACTGCGGGGCAGGCGGAAGAGGAACGCAAGGAAACAGTCATTCCCAACGGTTGTAAAACTGATAGGGCATGGGCCCTACTGCGGGGCAGGCGGAAGAGGAACGCAAGGAAACAGTCATTCCCAACGGTTGTAAAACTGATAGGGCATGGGCCCTACGGCGGAGCAGACAGAAGAGGAAGGCAAAAAACAGTCATTCCCAACGGTTGTATCACTGATAGGGCATGGGCCCTACGGCGGAGCAGGCGGGAGAGGAAAGCAAACCCCAGTCATTCCCAACGATTGTAACACTGATAGGGCATGGGCCCTACAGCGGAGCAGGCGGAAGAGGAAGGCAAACCCCAGTCATTCCCAAAGGTTGTAACACTGATAGGGCATGGGCCTTTCGGCGGAGAAGGCGGAAGAGGAAGGCAAACGACTGTCATTCCCAACGATTGTAACACTGATAGGGCATGGGCCCTACGGCGGAGCAGGCGGGAGAGGAAAGCAAACCCCAGTCATTCCCAACGATTGTAACACTGATAGGGCATGGGCCCTACAGCGGAGCAGGCGGAAGAGGAAGGCAAACCCCAGTCATTCCCAAAGGTTGTAACACTGATAGGGCATGGGCCCTACGGCGGAGCTGGCGGAAGAGGAAGGCAAACCACAGTCATTCCCAATGATTGTAACACTGATAGGGCATGTGCCCTACAGCGGAGCAGGCGGAAGAGGAAGGCAAACCCCAGTCATTCCCAAAGGTTGTAACACTGATAGGGCATGGGCCCTACGGCGGAGCAGGCGGAAGAGGAAGGCACAAAACAGTCATTCCCAACGGTTGTAACACTGATAGGGCATGGGATATACGGCGGAGCAAGCGGAAGAGGAAGGCAAAAATCAGTCATTCCCAACGGTTGTAACACTGATAGGGCATGGGCCCTACGGCGGGGCAGGCGGAAGAGGAAGTAAAAAAAAAAATTCCCAACGGTTGTAACACTGATAGGGCATGGGCCCTACGGCGGAGCAGGCGGAAGAGGAAGGCAAAAAACAGTCATTCCCAATGGTTGTAACACTGATAGGGCATTGGCCCTACGGCGGAGCAGGCGGAAGAGGAACGCAAGAAAACAGTCATTCCCAACGGTTGTAACACTGATAGGGCTTGGGGGGCCCTACGGTGAATCAAGCGGAAGAGGAAGGCAAAAAACAGCCATTCCCAACGGTCGTAACACTGATAGGGCATGGGCCCTATGGCGGAGCAGGCGGACGAGGAAGTCAAGAAAAAGTCATTCCCAACGGTTGTAACACTGATAGGGCATGGGCCCTCCAGCGGAGCAGGCGGAAGAGGAAGGCAAAAAACAGTCATTCCCAATGGTTGTAACACTGATTGGGCATGGGCCCTACGGCGGACCAGGCGGAAGAGAAAGGCACAAAACAGTCATTCCCAACGGTTGTAACACTGATAGGGCATGGGGGGCCCTACGGCGAATCAAGCGGAAGAGGAAGGCAAAAAACAGCCATTCCCAACAGTTGTAACACTGATAGGGCATGGGCCCTACGGCGGAGCAGGCGGACGAGGAAGTAAAAAAAATGTCATTCCCAACGGTTGTAACACTGATAGGGCATGGGCCCTACGGCGGAGCAGGCGGAAGAGGAAGTAAAAAAAAAATCATTCCCAACGATTGTAACACTGATAGGGCATGGGCCCTACGGCGGAGCAGGCGGAAGAGGAAGGCAAAAAACAGTCATTCCCAACGGTTGTAACACTGATAGGGCATGGGCCCTACGGCGGAGCAGGCGGTAGAGGAAGGCAAAAAGCAGTCATTCCCAACGGTTGTAACACTGATAGGGCATTGGCCCTACAGCGGAGCAGGCGGAAGAAGAAGGCAAAAAACAGTCATTCCAAAAATTTATGAGTCCAAATGATAATGGAATTTTACGGCGGATCAGGTAGAAAAAAGTGACATGTTGAGGCAATCAGGAACGATGATGACGATGAAAAGAGAATGAATATTGAAATTGGATTGAAAGTAAATGACAATGAACAGTATATCAAATTTCAAAAAAGATTCTTATGACTGCAGGGGATATATCACATTTTCTCTGCATTATTCTCCCCTTCATCATGATTTTGTTCTTTTTTTTCTTATTCAAAAACAATTCTAATTTGGGTATGCAGATATACGTATACATATATCTCAGGGATTTGGACGCCCCTGCCATGCATAGTTCGGATTGTTTCCCAATGGTTGTGAGTCTGATAGGGCATGGGCCCTAAAGCAGAGCAGACATGAGGGAGGCAAACCACAGTCATTCCCAACGGTTGTAACACTGATAGGGCATAGGCCCTACGGCGGAGCAGGCGGAAGAGGAAGGCAAAAAACAGTCATTCCCAACGGTTGTAACACTGATAGGTCATGGGCCCTACGGCGGGGAAGGCGGAAGAGGAACGCAAGAAAACAGTCATTCCCAACGGTTGTAACACTGATAGGGCATGGGCCCTATGGCGGAGCAGACGGAAGAGGAAGGCAAAAAACAGTCATTCCCAACGGTTGTAACACTGATAGAGCATGGGCCCTACGGCGGAGCAGGCGGAAGAGGAAGGCAAAAAACAGTCATTCCCAACGGATGTAACAGTGATAGGGCATGGGCCCTACGGCGGAGCAGGCGGGAGAGGAAAGCAAACCCCAGTCATTCCCAACGATTGTAACACTGATAGGGCATGGGCCCTACAGCGGAGCAGGCGGAAGAGGAAGGCAAACCCCAGTCATTCCCAAAGGTTGTAACACTGATAGGGCATGGGCCCTACGGCGGAGCAGGCGGAAGAGGAAGGCAAACCACAGTCATTCCCAATGATTGTAACACTGATAGGGCATGTGCCCTACAGCGGAGCAGGCGGAAGAGGAAGGCAAACCCCAGTCATTCCCAAAGGTTGTAACACTGATAGGGCATGGGCCCTACGGCGGAGCAGGCGGAAGAGGAAGGCACAAAACAGTCATTCCCAACGGTTGTAACACTGACAGGGCATGGGCCCTACGGCGGGGAAGGCGGAAGAGGAACGCAAGAAAACAGTCATTCCCAACGGTTGTAACACTGATAGGGCATGGGCCCTATGGCGGAGCAGACGGAAGAGGAAGGCAAAAAACAGTCATTCCCAACGGTTGTAACACTGATAGAGCATGGGCCCTACGGCGGAGCAGGCGGAAGAGGAAGGCAAAAAACAGTCATTCCCAACGGATGTAACAGTGATAGGGCATGGGCCCTACGGCGGAGCAGGCGGGAGAGGAAAGCAAACCCCAGTCATTCCCAACGATTGTAACACTGATAGGGCATGGGCCCTACAGCGGAGCAGGCGGAAGAGGAAGGCAAACCCCAGTCATTCCCAAAGGTTGTAACACTGATAGGGCATGGGCCCTACGGCGGAGCAGGCGGAAGAGGAAGGCAAACCACAGTCATTCCCAATGATTGTAACACTGATAGGGCATGTGCCCTACAGCGGAGCAGGCGGAAGAGGAAGGCAAACCCCAGTCATTCCCAAAGGTTGTAACACTGATAGGGCATGGGCCCTACGGCGGAGCAGGCGGAAGAGGAAGGCACAAAACAGTCATTCCCAACGGTTGTAACACTGACAGGGCATGGGATATACGGCTTAGCAGGCGGAAGAGGAAGGCAAAAATCAGTCATTCCCAACGGTTGTAACACTGATAGGGCATGGGCCTTACGGCGGGGCAGGCGGAAGAGGAAGTAAAAAAAAAGTCACCCCCAACAATTGTAACACTGATAGGGCATGTGCCCTACAGCGGAGCAGGCGGAAGAGGAAGGCAAACCCCAGTCATTCCCAAAGGTTGTAACACTGATAGGGCATGGGCCCTACGGCGAAGCAGGCGGAAGAGGAAGGCACAAAACAGTCATTCCCAACGGTTGTAACACTGATAAGGCATGGGATATACGGCGGAGCAAGCGGAAGAGGAAGGCAAAAATCAGTCATTCCCAACGGTTGTAACACTGATAGGGCATGGGCCCTACGGCGGGGCAGGCGAAAGAGGAAGTGAAAAAAAAAGTCATTCCCAACGGTTGTAACACTGATAGGGCATGGGTCCTACGGCGGAGCAGACGGAAGAGGAAGGCCAAAAACAGTCTTTCCCAACAGTTGTATCACTGATAGGGCATGGGCCCTATGGCGGAGCAGGCGGAAGAGGAAGGCAAACCCCAGTCATTCCCAACGGATGTAACAGTGATAGGGCATGGGCCCTACGGCGGAGCAGGCGGGAGAGGAAAGCAAACCCCAGTCATCCCCAACGATTGTAACACTGATAGGGCATGGGCCCTACAGCGGAGCAGGCGGAAGAGGAAGGCAAACCCCAGTCATTCCCAAAGGTTGTAACACTGATAGGGCATGGGCCCTACTGCGGAGCAGGCGGAAGAGGGAGGCAAAAAACAGTCATTCCCAACGGTTGTAACACTGATAGGGCATGGGCCCTACGGCGGAGCAGGCGGAAGAGGAAGGCAAAAAACAGTCATTCCCAACGGTTGTAACACTGATAGGGCATGGGCCCTACTGCGGGGCAGGCGGAAGAGGAACGCAAGGAAACAGTCATTCCCAACGGTTGTAAAACTGATAGGGCATGGGCCCTACTGCGGGGCAGGCGGAAGAGGAACGCAAGGAAACAGTCATTCCCAACGGTTGTAAAACTGATAGGGCATGGGCCCTACGGCGGAGCAGACAGAAGAGGAAGGCAAAAAACAGTCATTCCCAACGGTTGTATCACTGATAGGGCATGGGCCCTACGGCGGAGCAGGCGGGAGAGGAAAGCAAACCCCAGTCATTCCCAACGATTGTAACACTGATAGGGCATGGGCCCTACAGCGGAGCAGGCGGAAGAGGAAGGCAAACCCCAGTCATTCCCAAAGGTTGTAACACTGATAGGGCATGGGCCTTTCGGCGGAGAAGGCGGAAGAGGAAGGCAAACGACTGTCATTCCCAACGATTGTAACACTGATAGGGCATGGGCCCTACGGCGGAGCAGGCGGGAGAGGAAAGCAAACCCCAGTCATTCCCAACGATTGTAACACTGATAGGGCATGGGCCCTACAGCGGAGCAGGCGGAAGAGGAAGGCAAACCCCAGTCATTCCCAAAGGTTGTAACACTGATAGGGCATGGGCCCTACGGCGGAGCTGGCGGAAGAGGAAGGCAAACCACAGTCATTCCCAATGATTGTAACACTGATAGGGCATGTGCCCTACAGCGGAGCAGGCGGAAGAGGAAGGCAAACCCCAGTCATTCCCAAAGGTTGTAACACTGATAGGGCATGGGCCCTACGGCGGAGCAGGCGGAAGAGGAAGGCACAAAACAGTCATTCCCAACGGTTGTAACACTGATAGGGCATGGGATATACGGCGGAGCAAGCGGAAGAGGAAGGCAAAAATCAGTCATTCCCAACGGTTGTAACACTGATAGGGCATGGGCCCTACGGCGGGGCAGGCGGAAGAGGAAGTAAAAAAAAAAATTCCCAACGGTTGTAACACTGATAGGGCATGGGCCCTACGGCGGAGCAGGCGGAAGAGGAAGGCAAAAAACAGTCATTCCCAATGGTTGTAACACTGATAGGGCATTGGCCCTACGGCGGAGCAGGCGGAAGAGGAACGCAAGAAAACAGTCATTCCCAACGGTTGTAACACTGATAGGGCTTGGGGGGCCCTACGGTGAATCAAGCGGAAGAGGAAGGCAAAAAACAGCCATTCCCAACGGTCGTAACACTGATAGGGCATGGGCCCTATGGCGGAGCAGGCGGACGAGGAAGTCAAGAAAAAGTCATTCCCAACGGTTGTAACACTGATAGGGCATGGGCCCTCCAGCGGAGCAGGCGGAAGAGGAAGGCAAAAAACAGTCATTCCCAATGGTTGTAACACTGATTGGGCATGGGCCCTACGGCGGACCAGGCGGAAGAGAAAGGCACAAAACAGTCATTCCCAACGGTTGTAACACTGATAGGGCATGGGGGGCCCTACGGCGAATCAAGCGGAAGAGGAAGGCAAAAAACAGCCATTCCCAACAGTTGTAACACTGATAGGGCATGGGCCCTACGGCGGAGCAGGCGGACGAGGAAGTAAAAAAAATGTCATTCCCAACGGTTGTAACACTGATAGGGCATGGGCCCTACGGCGGAGCAGGCGGAAGAGGAAGTAAAAAAAAAGTCATTCCCAACGATTGTAACACTGATAGGGCATGGGCCCTACGGCGGAGCAGGCGGAAGAGGAAGGCAAAAAACAGTCATTCCCAACGGTTGTAACACTGATAGGGCATGGGCCCTACGGCGGAGCAGGCGGTAGAGGAAGGCAAAAAGCAGTCATTCCCAACGGTTGTAACACTGATAGGGCATTGGCCCTACAGCGGAGCAGGCGGAAGAAGAAGGCAAAAAACAGTCATTCCAAAAATTTATGAGTCCAAATGATAATGGAATTTTACGGCGGATCAGGTAGAAAAAAGTGACATGTTGAGGCAATCAGGAACGATGATGACGATGAAAAGAGAATGAATATTGAAATTGGATTGAAAGTAAATGACAATGAACAGTATATCAAATTTCAAAAAAGATTCTTATGACTGCAGGGGATATATCACATTTTCTCTGCATTATTCTCCCCTTCATCATGATTTTGTTCTTTTTTTTCTTATTCAAAAACAATTCTAATTTGGGTATGCAGATATACGTATACATATATCTCAGGGATTTGGACGCCCCTGCCATGCATAGTTCGGATTGTTTCCCAATGGTTGTGAGTCTGATAGGGCATGGGCCCTACAGCAGAGCAGACATGAGGGAGGCAAACCACAGTCATTCCCAACGGTTGTAACACTGATAGGGCATGGGCCCTACGGCGGAGCAGGCGGAAGAGTAAGGCAAACCCCAGTCATTCCCAACGGTTGTAACACTGATAGGGCATGGGCCCAACGGCGGAGCAGGCGGAAGAGGAAGGCAAAAAACAGTCATTCCCAACGGTTGTAACACTGATAGGGCATGGGCCCTACAGCGGAGCAGGCGGAAGAGGAAGGCAAAAAACAGTCATTCCAAAAATTTATGAGTCCAAATGATAATGGAATTTTACGGCGGATCAGGTAGAAAAAAGTGACATGTTGAGGCAATCAGGAACGATGATGACGATGAAAAGAGAAGGAATATTGAAATTGGATTGAAAGTAAATGACAATGAACAGTAGATCAAATTTCAAAAAAGAGTCTTCTGACTGCAGGGGATATGTCACATTTTCTCTGCATTATTCTCCCCTTCATCATGATTTTGTTTTTTTTTTTCTTATTCAAAAACAATTCTAATTTGGGTATGCAGATATATGTATACATATATCTCAGGGATTTGGACGCCCCTGCCATGCATAGTTCGGATTATTTCCCAATGGTTGTGAGTCTGATAGGGCATGGGCCCTACAGCAGAGCAGACATGAGGGAGGCAAACCCCAGTCATTCCCAACGGTTGTAACACTGATAGGGCATGGGCCCTATGGCGGAGCAGGCGGAAGAGGAAGGAAAAAAACAGTCATTCCCAACGGTTGTAACACTGATGGGGCATGGGCCCTACGGCGGAGCAGGCGGAAGAGGAAGGCAAAAAACAGTCATTCCCAATGGTTGTAACACGGATAGGGCATGGGCCCTCCGGCGGAGCAGGCGGAAGAGGGAGGCAAACCCCAGTCATTCCCAACGGTTGTAACACTGATAGGGCATGGGCCCTACTGCGGAGCAGGCGGAACAGGAAGGCAAACCCCAGTCATTCCCAACGGTTGTAACACTGATGGGGCATGGGCCCTACGGCGGAGCAGGCGGAAGAGGAAGGCAAACCCCAGTCATTCCTAACGGTTGTAACACTGATAGAGCATGGGCCCTACGGCGGACCAGGCGGAAGAGGAAGGCAAAAAACAGTCATTCCCAATGGTTGTAACACTGATAGGGCATGGGGGGCCCTACTGCGGAGCAGGCGGAAGAGGGAGGCAAACCCCAGTCATTCCCAACGGTTGTGACACTGATAGGGCATGGGCCCTACGGCGGAGCAGGCGAAAGAGGAAGGCAAACCCCAGTCATTCCCAACGGTTGTAACACTGATAGGGCATGGGCCCTACGGCGGAGCAGGCGGAAAAGGAAGGCAAAAAACAGTCATTCCCAACGGTTGTAACACTGATGGGGCATGGGCCCTACGGCGGAGCAGGCGGAAGAGGAAGGCAAAAAACAGTAATTCCCAACGGTTGTAACACTGATAGGGCATGGGCCCTACGGCGGAACAGGAAGGCAAACCCCAGTCATTCCCAACGGTTGTAACACTGATAGGGCATGGGCCCCACGGCGGAGCAGGCGGAATAGGAAGGCAAAAAACAGTCATTCCCAACGTTTGTAACACTGATAGGGCATGGGCCCTACGGCGGAGCAGGCGGAATATGAAGGCACAAAACAGTCATTCCCAACGGTTGTAACGCTGATAGGGCATGGGCCCTACGGCGGAGCAGGCGGAAGAGGAAGGCAAACCCCAGTCATTCCCAACGGTTGTAACACTGATAGGGCATGGGCCCTATGGCGGAGCAGGCGGAAGAGGAAGGAAAAAAACAGTCACTCCCAACGGTTGTAACACTGATAGGACATGGGCCCTACGGCGGAGCAGGCGGAAGAGGAGGGCAAAAAACAGTCATTCCCAATGGTTGTAACACGGATAGGGCATGGGCCCTACGGCGGAGCAGGCGGAAGAGGGAGGCAAACCCCAGTCATTCCCAACGGTTGTAACACTGATAGGGCATGGGCCCTACGGCGGAGCAGGCGGAACAGGAAGGCGAACCCCAGTCATTCCCAACGGTTGTAACACTGATGGGGCATGGGCCCTACGGCGGAGCAGGCGGAAGAGGAAGGCAAACCCCAGTCTTTCCTAACGGTTGTAACACTGATAGAGCATGGGCCCTACGGCGGAGCAGGCGGAAGAGGAAGGCAAAAAACAGTCATTCCCAACGGTTGTAACACTGATAGGGCATGGGCCCTACGGAAGAGCAGGCGGAAGAGGGAGGCAAAAAACAGTCATTCCCAACGGTTGTAACACTGATAGGGCATGGGCCCTACGGCGGAGCAGGCGGAAGAGGAAGTCAAAAAAAAAGTTATTCCCAACGGTTGTAACACTGATAGGGCATGGGCCCTACGGCGGAGCAGGCGGAAGAGGATGGCAAACCCCAGTTATTCCCAACGGTTGTAACACTGATAGGGCATGGGCCCTACGGCGGAGCAGGCGGAAAAGGAAGGCACAAAACAGTCATTCCCAACGGTTGTAACACTGATGGGGCATGGGCCCTACGGCGGAGCAGGCGGAAGAGGAAGGCAAAAAACAATAATTCGCAACGGTTGTAACACTGATAGGGCATGGGCCCTACAGCGGAACAGGAAGGCAAACCCCAGTCATTCCCAACGGTTGTAACACTGATAGGGCATGGGCCCTACGGCGGAGCAGGCGGAATATGAAGGCAAAAAACAGTCATTCCCAACGGTTGTAACACTGATAGGGCATGGGCCCTACGGCGGAGCAGGCGGAATATGAAGGCAAAAAACAGTCATTCCCAACAGTTGTAACACGGATAGGGCATGGGCCCTACGGCGGAGCAGGCGGAAGAGGAAGGCAAACCCCAGTCATTCCTAACGGTTGTAACACTGATAGGGCATGGGCCCTACGGCGGAGCAGGCGGAAGAGGAAGGCAAAAAACAGTCATTCCCAACGGTTGTAACACTGATAGGGCATGGGCCCTACCGCGGAGCAGGCGGAAGAGGGAGGCAAACCCCAGTCATTCCCAACGGTTGTAACACTGATAGGGCATGGGCCCTACGGCGGAGCAGGCGGAAGAGGGGGGCAAAAAACAGTCATTCCCAACGGTTGTAACAGTGATAGGGCATGGGCCCTACGGCGGAGCAGGCGGTAGAGGAAGGCAAAAAACAGTCATTCCCAACGGTTGTAACACTGATGGGGCATGGGGGGCCCTAAGGCGCAGCAGGCGGAAGAGGAAGTCAAAAAACAGTCATCCCCAACGGTTGTAACACTGATAGGGCATGGGCCCTACGGCGGAGCAGGCGGAAGAGGAAGGCGAACCCCAATCATTCCCAACGGTTGTAACACTGATAGGGCATGGGCCCTACGGCGGAGCAGGCGGAAGAGAAAGGCAAACCCCAGTCATTCCCAACGGTTGTAACAGTGATAGGGCATGGGCCCTACGGCGGAGCAGGCGGAAGAGGAAGGCAAAAAACAGTCATTCCCAACGTTTGTAACACTGATAGGGCATGGGCCCTACGGCGGAGCAGGCGGAAGAGGAAGTCAAAAAAAAAAGTTATTCCCAATGGTTGTATCACTAATAGGGCATGGGCCCTACGGCGGAGCAGGCGGAAGAGGAAGGCAAACCCCAGTCATTCCCAACGGTTGTAACACTGATAGTGCATGGGCCCTACGGCGGAGCAGGCGGAAGAGGAGGACCCCCAGTCATTCCCAACGGTTGTAACACTGATAGGGCATGGGCCGTACGGCGGAGCAGGCGGAAGAGGAAGGCAAACCCCAGTCATTCCAAACGGTTGTAACATTGATAGGGCATGGGCCCTACGGCGGAGCAGGCGGAAGAGGAAGTCAAAAAAAAAGTTATTCCCAACGGTTGTAACACTGATGGGGCATGGGCCCTACGGCGGAGCAGGCGGAAGAGGAAGGCAACCCCCAGTCATTCCCAACGGTTGTAACACTGATAGGGCATGGGCCCTACGGCGGAGCAGGCGGAAGAGGAAGTCAAAAAAAAAAGTTATTCCCAACGGTTGTATCACTAATAGGGCATGGGCCCTACGGCGGAGCAGGCGGAAGAGGAAGTCAAAAAAAAAGTTATTCCCAACGGTTGTAACACTGATGGGGCATGGGCCCTACGGCGGAGCAGGCGGAAGAGGAAGGCAAACCCCAGTCATTCCCAACGGTTGTAACACTGATAGGGCATGGGCCCTATGGCGGAGCAGGCGGAAGAGGAAGGAAAAAAACAGTCACTCCCAACGGTTGTAACACTGATAGGACATGGGCCCTACGGCGGAGCAGGCGGAAGAGGAGGGCAAAAAACAGTCATTCCCAATGGTTGTAACACGGATAGGGCATGGGCCCTACGGCGGAGCAGGCGGAAGAGGGAGGCAAACTCCAGTCATTCCCAACGGTTGTAACACTGATAGGGCATGGGCCCTACGGCGGAGCAGGCGGAACAGGAAGGCAAACCCCAGTCATTCCCAACGGTTGTAACACTGATGGGGCATGGGCCCTACGGCGGAGCAGGCGGAAGAGGAAGGCAAACACCAGTCTTTCCTAACGGTTGTAACACTGATAGAGCATGGGCCCTACGGCGGAGCAGGCGGAAGAGGAAGGCAAAAAACAGTCATTCCCAACGGTTGTAACACTGATAGGGCATGGGCCCTACGGAAGAGCAGGCGGAAGAGGGAGGCAAAAAACAGTCATTCCCAACGGTTGTAACACTGATAGGGCATGGGCCCTACGGCGGAGCAGGCGGAAGAGGAAGTCAAAAAAAAAGTTATTCCCAACGGTTGTAACACTGATAGGGCATGGGCCCTACGGCGGAGCAGGCGGAAGAGGATGGCAAACCCCAGTTATTCCCAACGGTTGTAACACTGATAGGGCATGGGCCCTACGGCGGAGCAGGCGGAAAAGGAAGGCAAAAAACAGTCATTCCCAAAGGTTGTAACACTGATGGGGCATGGGCCCTACGGCGGAGCAGGCGGAAGAGAAAGGCAAAAAACAGTAATTCGCAACGGTTGTAACACTGATAGGGCATGGGCCCTACAGCGGAACAGGAAGGCAAACCCCAGTCATTCCCAACGGTTGTAACACTGATAGGGCATGGGCCCTACGGCGGAGCAGGCGGAATATGAAGGCAAAAAACAGTCATTCCCAACGGTTGTAACACTGATAGGGCATGGGCCCTACGGCGGAGCAGGCGGAATATGAAGGCAAAAAACAGTCATTCCCAACGGTTGTAACACGGATAGGGCATGGGCCCTACGGCGGAGCAGGCGGAAGAGGAAGGCAAACCCCAGTCATTCCTAACGGTTGTAACACTGATAGGGCATGGGCCCTACGGCGGAGCAGGCGGAAGAGGAAGGCAAAAAACAGTCATTCCCAACGGTTGTAACACTGATAGGGCATGGGCCCTACCGCGGAGCAGGCGGAAGAGGGAGGCAAACCCCAGTCATTCCCAACGGTTGTAACACTGATAGGGCATGGGCCCTACGGCGGAGCAGGCGGAAGAGGGGGGCAAAAAACAGTCATTCCCAACGGTTGTAACACGGATAGGGCATCGGCCTCACGGAGGAGCAGGCGGATGAGGAAGGGAAAAAAAAGTTATCCCAACGGTTGTAACACTGATAGGGCATGGGCCTTACGGCGGAGGAGGCGGAAGAGGAAGGCAACCCCCGGTCATTCCCAACGGTTGTAACACTGATAGGGCATGGGCGGTACGGCGGAGCAGGCGGAAGAGGAAGGCAAACCCCAGTCATTCCCAACAGTTGTAACACTGATAGGGCATGGGCCCTGCGGCGGAGCAGGTGGAAGAGGAAGGCAAACCCCAGTCATTCCCAACGGTTGTAACATTGATAGGGCATGGGCCCTACGGCGGAGCAGGCGGAAGAGGAAGTCAAAAAAAAAGTTATTCCCAACGGTTGTAACACTGATGGGGCATGGGCCCTATGGCGGAGGAGGCGGAAGAGGAAGGCAACCCCCGGTCATTCCCAACGGTTGTAACACTGATAGGGCATGGGCGGTACGGCGGAGCAGGCGGAAGAGGAAGGCAAACCCCAGTCATTCCCAACAGTTGTAACACTGATAGGGCATGGGCCCTGCGGCGGAGCAGGTGGAAGAGGAAAGTAAACCCCAGTCATTCCCAACGGTTGTAACATTGATAGGGCATGGGCCCTACGGCGGAGCAGGCGGAAGAGGAAGTCAAAAAAAAAGTTATTCCCAACGGTTGTAACACTGATGGGGCATGGGCCCTATGGCGGAGCAGGCGGAAGAGGAAGGCAAACCCCAGTCATTCCCAACGGTTGTAACACTGATAGGGCATCGGCCTTACGGCGGAGCAGGCGGAAGAGGAAGGGAAAAAAAAGTTATCCCAACGGTTGTAACACTGATAGGGCATGGGCCCTACGGCGGAGGAGGCGGAAGAGGAAGGCAACCCCCAGTCATTCCCAACGGTTGTAACATTGATAGGGCATGGGCGGTACGGCGGAGCAGGCAGAAGAGGAAGGCAAACCCCAGTCATTCCCAACGGTTGTAACACTGATAGGGCATGGGCCCTGCGGCGGAGCAGGCGGAAGAGGAAGGCAAACCCCAGTCATTCCCAACGGTTGTAACACGGATAGGGCATCGGCCTTACGGAGGAGCAGGCGGATGAGGAAGGGAAAAAAAAGTTATCCCAACGGTTGTAACACTGATAGGGCATGGGCCTTACGGCGGAGGAGGCGGAAGAGGAAGGCAACCCCCGGTCATTCCCAACGGTTGTAACACTGATAGGGCATGGGCGGTACGGCGGAGCAGGCGGAAGAGGGAGGCAACCCCCAGTCATTCCCAACAGTTGTAACACTGATAGGGCATGGGCCCTGCGGCGGAGCAGGTGGAAGAGGAAGGCAAACCCCAGTCATTCCCAACGGTTGTAACATTGATAGGGCATTGGCCCTACGGCGGAGCAGGCGGAAGAGGAAGTCAAAAAAAAAGTTATTCCCAACGGTTGTAACACTGATGGGGCATGGGCCCTATGGCGGAGCAGGCGGAAGAGGAAGGCAAACCCCAGTCATTCCCAACGGTTGTAACACTGATAGGGCATCGGCCTTACGGCGGAGCAGGCGGAAGAGGAAGGGAAAAAAAAGTTATCCCAACGGTTGTAACACTAATAGGGCATGGGCCCTACGGCGGAGGAGGCGGAAGAGGAAGGCAACCCCCAGTCATTCCCAACGGTTGTAACACTGATAGGGCATGGGCGGTACGGCGGAGCAGGCAGAAGAGGAAGGCAAACCCCAGTCATTCCCAACGGTTGTAACACTGATAGGGCATGGGCCCTACGGCGGAGCAGGCAGAAGAGGAAGGCAAACCCCAGTCATTCCCAACTGTTGTAACACTGATGGGGCATGGGCCCTACGGAGGAGCAGGCGGAAGAGGAAGGCAAAAAAAAAGTTATTCCCAACGGTTGTAACACTGATAGGGCATGGGCCCTACGGCAGAGCAGGCGGAAGAGGAAGGCAATCCCCAGTCAATCCCAACGGTTTTAACACTGATAGGGCATGGGCCTTACGTCGGAGCAGGCGGAAGAGGAAGTCAAAAAAAAGTCATTCCCAACAGTTGTATCACTGATAGGGCATAGGCCCTACGGCGGAGCAGGTGGAAGAGAAAGTCAAAAAAAAAGTTATTCCCAACGGTTGTATCACTAATTGGGCATGGGCCCTACGGCGGAGCAGGCGGAAGAGGAAGGCAACCCCCAGTCATTCCCAACGGTTGTAACACTGATAGGGCATGGGCCGTACGGCGGAGCAGGCGGAAGAGGAAGGCAAACCCCAGTCATTCCCAACGGTTGTAACACTGATAGGGCATGGGCCGAACGGCGGAGCAGGCGGAAGAGGAAGGCAAACCCCAGTCATTCCCAACGGTTGTAACACTGATAGGGCATGGGCCCTATGGCAGAGCAGGCGGAAGAGGAAGGCAAACCCCAGTCATTCCCAACGGTTGTAACATTGATAAGGCATGGGCCCTACGGCGGAGCAGGCGGAAGAGGAAGTCAAAAAAAAAGTTATCCCAACGGTTGTAACACTGATAGAGCATGGGCCGTACGGCGGAGCAGGCGGAAGAGGAAGGCAAACCCCAGTCATTCCCAACGGTTGTAACATTGATAGGGCATGGGCCCTACAGCGGAGCAGGCGGAAGAGGAAGTCAAAAAAAAAGTTATCCCAACGGTTGTAACACTGATAGGGCATGGGCCCTACGGCGGAGCAGGCGGAAGAGGAAGTCAAAAAAAAAGTTATTCCCAACGGTTGTAACACTGATGGGGCATGGGCCCTATGGCGGAGCAGGCGGAAGAGGAAGGCAAACCCCAGTCATTCCCAACGGTTGTAACACTGATAGGGCATCGGCCTTACGGCGGAGCAGGCGGAAGAGGAAGGGAAAAAAAAGTTATCCCAACGGTTGTAACACTGATAGGGCATGGGCCCTACGGCGGAGGAGGCGGAAGAGGAAGGCAACCCCCAGTCATTCCCAACGGTTGTAACATTGATAGGGCATGGGCGGTACGGCGGAGCAGGCAGAAGAGGAAGGCAAACCCCAGTCATTCCCAACGGTTGTAACACTGATAGGGCATGGGCCCTGCGGCGGAGCAGGCGGAAGAGGAAGGCAAACCCCAGTCATTCCCAACGGTTGTAACACGGATAGGGCATCGGCCTTACGGAGGAGCAGGCGGATGAGGAAGGGAAAAAAAAGTTATCCCAACGGTTGTAACACTGATAGGGCATGGGCCTTACGGCGGAGGAGGCGGAAGACGAAGGCAACCCCCGGTCATTCCCAACGGTTGTAACACTGATAGGGCATGGGCGGTACGGCGGAGCAGGCGGAAGAGGGAGGCAACCCCCAGTCATTCCCAACAGTTGTAACACTGATAGGGCATGGGCCCTGCGGCGGAGCAGGTGGAAGAGGAAGGCAAACCCCAGTTCTTCCCAACGGTTGTAACATTGATAGGGCATGGGCCCTACGGCGGAGCAGGCGGAAGAGGAAGTCAAAAAAAAAGTTATTCCCAACGGTTGTAACACTGATGGGGCATGGGCCCTATGGCGGAGCAGGCGGAAGAGGAAGGCAAACCCCAGTCATTCCCAACGGTTGTAACACTGATAGGGCATCGGCCTTACGGCGGAGCAGGCGGAAGAGGAAGGGAAAAAAAAGTTATCCCAACGGTTGTAACACTAATAGGGCATGGGCCCTACGGCGGAGGAGGCGGAAGAGGAAGGCAACCCCCAGTCATTCCCAACGGTTGTAACACTGATAGGGCATGGGCGGTACGGCGGAGCAGGCAGAAGAGGAAGGCAAACCCCAGTCATTCCCAACGGTTGTAACACTGATAGGGCATGGGCCCTGCGGCGGAGCAGGCAGAAGAGGAAGGCAAACCCCAGTCATTCCCAACGGTTGTAACACTGATGGGGCATGGGCCCTACGGAGGAGCAGGCGGAAGAGGAAGGCAAAAAAAAAGTTATTCCCAACGGTTGTAACACTGATAGGGCATGGGCCCTACGGCAGAGCAGGCGGAAGAGGAAGGCAATCCCCAGTCAATCCCAACGGTTTTAACACTGATAGGGCATGGGCCTTACGTCGGAGCAGGCGGAAGAGGAAGTCAAAAAAAAGTCATTCCCAACAGTTGTATCACTGATAGGGCATAGGCCCTACGGCGGAGCAGGTGGAAGAGAAAGTAAAAAAAAAAGTTATTCCCAACGGTTGTATCACTAATTGGGCATGGGCCCTACGGCGGAGCAGGCGGAAGAGGAAGGCAACCCCCAGTCATTCCCAACGGTTGTAACACTGATAGGGCATGGGCCGTACGGCGGAGCAGGCGGAAGAGGAAGGCAAACCCCAGTCATTCCCAACGGTTGTAACACTGATAGGGCATGGGCCGAACGGCGGAGCAGGCGGAAGAGGAAGGCAAACCCCAGTCATTCCCAACGGTTGTAACACTGATAGGGCATGGGCCCTATGGCAGAGCAGGCGGAAGAGGAAGGCAAACCCCAGTCATTCCCAACGGTTGTAACATTGATAAGGCATGGGCCCTACGGCGGAGCAGGCGGAAGAGGAAGGCAAAAAAAAGTCATTCCCAACGGTTGTAACACTGATAGGGCATAGGCCCTACGGCGGAGCAGGCGGAAGAGGAAGGCAAACCCCAGTCATTCCCAACGGTTGTAACATTGATAGGGCATGGGCCCTACAGCGGAGCAGGCGGAAGAGGAAGTCAAAAAAAAAGTTATCCCAACGGTTGTAACACTGATAGGGCATCGGCCCTACGGCGGAGCAGGCGGAAGAGGAAGGCAAAACCCAGTCATTCCCAACGGTTGTAACACTGATAGGGCATGGGCCCTACGGCGGAGCAGGCGGAAGAGGAAGGCAAAAAAAAAGATATTCCCAACGGTTGTAACACTGATAGGGCATGGGCCCTACGGCAGAGCAGGCGGAAGAGGAAGGCAACCCCCAGTCATTCCCAACGGATGAACTCTGATAGGGCATGGGCCCTACGGCGGAGCAGGCGGAAGAGGAAGGCAAACCTCAGTCATTACAAACGGTTGTTACACTGATACGGCATGGGCCCTACAGCGGAGCAGGCGGAAGAGGAAGGCAAAAAAAAGTCATTCCCAACGGTTGTAACACTGATAGCGCATGGGCCCTAAGGCGGAGCAGGCGGAAGAGGAAGTCAAAAAAAAAGTTATTCCCAACGGTTGTAACACTGATAGGGCATGGGCCCTACGGCGGAGCAGGCGGAAGAGGAAGGCAACCCCCAGTCATTCCCAACGGTTGTAACACTGATAGGGCATGGGCCCTACGGAAGAGCAGGCGGAAGAGGAAGGCAAACCCCAGTCATTCCCAACGGTTGTAACACTGATAGGGCATGGGCCTTACGGCGGAGCAGGCGGAAGAGGAAGTCAAAAAAAAGTCATTCCCAACAGTTGTATCACTGATAGGGCATGGGCCCTACGGCGGAGCAGGTGGAAGAGGAAGGCAAACCCCAGTAATTCCCAACGGTTGTAACACTGATAGGGCATGGGCCCTACGGCGGAGCAGGCGGAAGAGGAAGTCAAAAAAAAGTCATTCCCAACGGTTGTAACACTGATAGGGCATGGGCCCTACGGCGGAGCAGGCGGAAGAGGAAGGCAAAAAAAAAGATATTCCCAATGGTTGTAACACTGATAGGGCATGGGCCCTACGGCAGAGCAGGCGGAAGAGGAAGGCAACCCCCAGTCATTCCCAACGGATGAACTCTGATAGGGCATGGGCCCTACGGCGGAGCAGGCGGAAGAGGAAGGCAAACCTCAGTCATTACAAACGGTTATTACACTGATACGGCATGGGCCCTACAGCGGAGCAGGCGGAAGAGGAAGGCAAAAAAAAGTCATTCCCAACGGTTGTAACACTGATAGCGCATGGGCCCTAAGGCGGAGCAGGCGGAAGAGGAAGTCAAAAAAAAAGTTATTCCCAACGGTTGTAACACTGATAGGGCATGGGCCCTACGGCGGAGCAGGCGGAAGAGGAAGGCAACCCCCAGTCATTCCCAACGGTTGTAACACTGATAGGGCATGGGCCCTACGGAAGAGCAGGCGGAAGAGGAAGGCAAACCCCAGTCATTCCCAACGGTTGTAACACTGATAGGGCATGGGCCTTACGGCGGAGCAGGCGGAAGAGGAAGTCAAAAAAAAGTCATTCCCAACAGTTGTATCACTGATAGGGCATGGGCCCTACGGCGGAGCAGGTGGAAGAGGAAGGCAAACCCCAGTAATTCCCAACGGTTGTAACACTGATAGGGCATGGGCCCTACGGCGGAGCAGGCGGAAGAGGAAGGCAAACCCCAGTCATTCCCAACGGTTGTAACACTGATAGGGCATGGGCCGTACGGCGGAGCAGGCGGAAGAGGAAGTCAAAAAAAAAGTTATTCCCAACGGTTGTAACACTGATAGGGCATGGGCCCTACGGCGGAGCAGGCAGAAGAGGAAGGCAAAAAAAAAGTTATTCCCAACGGTTGTTACACTGATACGGCATGGGCCCTACGGCAGAGCAGGCGGAAGAGGAAGGCAACCCCCAGTCATTCCCAACGGTTGTAACACTGATAGGGCATGGGCCTTACGGCGGAGCAGGCGGAAGAGGAAAGTAAAAAAAAGTTATTCCCAACTGTTGTAACACTGATAGGGCATGGGCCCTACGGCGGAGCAGGCGGAAGAGGAAGGCAAACCTCAGTCATTACAAACGGTTGTTACACTGATACGGCATGGGCCCTACAGCAGAGCAGGCGGAAGAGGAAGGCAAAAAAAAGTTATTCCCAACGGTTGTAACACTGATAGGGCATGGGCCCTACGGCGGAGCAGGCGGAAGAGGAAGGCAAACCCCAGTCATTCCCAACGGTTGAAACACTGATAGGGCATGGGCCCTACGGCGGAGCAGGCGGAAGAGGAAGGCAAAAAAAAAGTTATTCCCAACGGTTGTAACACTGATAGGGCATGGGCCCTACGGCGGAGCAGGCGGAAGAGGAAGGCAAACCTCAGTCATTCCAAACGGTTGTTACACTGATACGGCATGGGCCCTACAGCGGAGCAGGCGGAAGAGGAAGGCAAAAAAAAGTCATTCCCAACGGTTGTAACACTGATAGGGCATGGGCCCTACGGCGGAGCAGGCAGAAGAGGAAGGCAAAAAAAAAGTTATTCCCAACGGTTGTTACACTGATACGGCATGGGCCCTACGGCAGAGCAGGCGGAAGAGGAAGGCAACCCCCAGTCATTCCCAACGGTTGTAACACTGATAGGGCATGGGCCTTACGGCGGAGCAGGCGGAAGAGGAAAGTAAAAAAAAGTTATTCCCAACGGTTGTAACACTGATAGGGCATGGGCCCTACGGCGGAGCAGGCGGAAGAGGAAGGCAAACCTCAGTCATTACAAACGGTTGTTACACTGATACGGCATGGGCCCTACAGCAGAGCAGGCGGAAGAGGAAGGCAAAAAAAAGTTATTCCCAACGGTTGTAACACTGATAGGGCATGGGCCCTACGGCGGAGCAGGCGGAAGAGGAAGGCAAACCCCAGTCATTCCCAACGGTTGAAACACTGATAGGGCATGGGCCCTACGGCGGAGCAGGCGGAAGAGGAAGGCAAAAAAAAAGTTATTCCCAACGGTTGTAACACTGATAGGGCATGGGCCCTACGGCGGAGCAGGCGGAAGAGGAAGGCAAACCTCAGTCATTCCAAACGGTTGTTACACTGATACGGCATGGGCCCTACAGCGGAGCAGGCGGAAGAGGAAGGCAAAAAAAAGTCATTCCCAACGGTTGTAACACTGATAGGGCATGGGCCCTACGGCGGAGCAGGCAGAAGAGGAAGGCAAAAAAAAAGTTATTCCCAACGGTTGTAACACTGATAGGGCATGGGCCCTACGGCAGAGCAGGCGGAAGAGGAAGGCAACCCCCAGTCATTCCCAACGGTTGTAACACTGATAGGGCATGGGCCTTACGGCGGAGCAGGCGGAAGAGGAAGGCAAAAAAAAGTTATTCCCAACGGTTGTAACACTGATAGGGCATGGGCCCTACGGCGGAGCAGGCGGAAGAGGAAGGCAAAAAAAAGTTATTCCCAACGGTTGTAACACTGATAGGGCATGGGCCCTACGTCGGAGCAGGCGGAAGAGGAAGGCAAAAAAAAGTCATTCCCAACGGTTGTAACACTGATAGGGCATAGGCCCTACGGCGGAGCAGGCGGAAGAGGAAGGCAAACCCCAGTCATTCCCAACGGTTGAAACACTGATAGGGCATGGGCCCTACGGCGGAGCAGGCGGAAGAGGAAGGCAAAAAAAAAGTTATTCCCAACGGTTGTAACACTGATAGGGCATGGGCCCTACGGCAGAGCAGGCGGAAGAGGAAGGCAATCCCCAGTCATTCCCAACGGTTGTAACACTGATAGGGCATGGGCCCTACAGCGGAGCAGGCGGAAGAGGAAGGCAAAAAAAAGTCATTCCCAACGGTTGTAACACTGATAGGGCATGGGCCCTACGGCGGAGCAGGCGGAAGAGGAAGGCAAAAAAAAAGTTATTCCCAACGGTTGTAACACTAATAGGGCATGGGCCTTACGGCGGAGCAGGCGGAAGAGGAAGTCAAAAAAAAGTCATTCCCAACAGTTGTATCACTGATAGGGCATGGGCACTACGGCGGAACAGGTGGAAGAGGAAGGCAAACCCCAGTCATTCCCAACGGTTTTAACACTGATAGGGCATGGGCCGTACGGCGAAGCAGGCGGAAGAGGGAGGCAAACCCCAGTCATTCCCAACGGTTGAAACACTGATAGGGCATGGGCCCTACGGCGGAGCAGGCGGAAGAGGGAGGCAAAAAAAAAGTTATTCCCAACGGTTGTAACACTGATAGGGCATGGGCCCTACGGCAGAGCAGGCGGAAGAGGAAGGCAACCCCCAGTCATTCCCAACGGTTGTAACACTGATAGGGCATGGGCCCTACGGCAGAGCAGGCGGAAGAGGAAGGCAACCCCCAGTCATTCCCAACGGTTGTAACACTGATAGGGCATGGGCCGTACGGCGGAGCAGGCGGAAGAGGGAGGCAACCCCCAGTCATTCCCAACGGTTGTAACACTGATAGGGCATGGGCCGTACGGCGGAGCAGGCGGAAGAGGAAGGCAAACCCCAGTCATTCCCAACGGTTGTAACACTGATAGGGCATGGGCCGTACGGCGGAGCAGGCGGAAGAGGAAGGCAAACCCCAGTCATTCCCAACGGTTGTAACACTGATAGGGCATGGGCCCTACGGCAGAGCAGGTGGAAGAGGAAGACAAACCCCAGTCATTCCCAACGGTTTTAACACTGATAGGGCATGGGCCGTACGGCGAAGCAGGCGGAAGAGGGAGGCAAACCCCAGTCATTCCCAACGGTTGAAACACTGATAGGGCATGGGCCCTACGGCGGAGCAGGCGGGAGAGGGAGGCAAAAAAAAAGTTATTCCCAACGGTTGTAACACTGATAGGGCATGGGCCCTACGGCAGAGCAGGCGGAAGAGGAAGGCAACCCCCAGTCATTCCCAACGGTTGTAACACTGATAGGGCATGGGCCCTACGGCAGAGCAGGCGGAAGAGGAAGGCAACCCCCAGTCATTCCCAACGGTTGTAACACTGATAGGGCATGGGCCCTACGGCGGAGCAGGCGGAAGAGGGAGGCAACCCCCAGTCATTCCCAACGGTTGTAACACTGATAGGGCATGGGCCGTACGGCGGAGCAGGCGGAAGAGGAAGGCAAACCCCAGTCATTCCCAACGGTTGTAACACTGATAGGGCATGGGCCGTACGGCGGAGCAGGCGGAAGAGGAAGGCGAACCCCAGTCATTCCCAACGGTTGTAACACTGATAGGGCATGGGCCCTACGGCAGAGCAGGTGGAAGAGGAAGGCAAACCCCAGTCATTCCCAACGGTTGTAACACTGATAGGGCATGGGCCTTACGGCGGAGCAGGCGGAAGAGGAAGGCAAAAAAAAGTAATTCCCAACGGTTGTAACACTGATAGGGCATGGGCCCTACGGCGGAGCAGGCGGAAGAGGAAGGCAAAAAAAAGTTATTCCCAACGGTTGTAACACTGATAGGGCATGGGCCCTACGGCGGAGCAGGCGGAAGAGGAAGGCAAAAAAAAAGTTATTCCCAACGGTTGTAACACTGATAGGGCATGGGCCCTACGGCGGAGCAGGCGGAAGAGGAAGGCAATCCCCAGTCATTCCCAACGGTTGTAACACTGATAGGGCATGGGCCGTACGGCGGAGCAGGCGGAAGAGGAAGGCGAACCCCAGTCATTCCCAACGGTTGTAACACTGATAGGGCATGGGCCCTACGGCAGAGCAGGTGGAAGAGGAAGGCAAACCCCAGTCATTCCCAACGGTTGTAACACTGATAGGGCATGGGCCTTACGGCGGAGCAGGCGGAAGAGGAAGGCAAAAAACAGTCATTCCCAACGGTTGTAACACTGATAGGGCATGGGCCCTACGGCGGAGCAGGCGGAAGAGGAAGGCAACCCCCAATCATTCCCAACGGCTGTAACACTGATAGGGCATGGGCCCTACGGCGGAGCAGGCGGAAGAGGAAGTCAAAAAAAAAGTTATTCCCAACGGTTGTAACACTGATAGGGCATGGGCCCTACGGCGGAGCAGGCGGAAGAGGAAGTCAAAAAAAAAGTTATTCCCAACGGTTGTAACACTGATAGGGCATGGGCCCTACGGCGGAGCAGGCGGAAGAGGAAGGCAACCCCCAGTCATTCCCGACGGTTGTAACATTGATAGGGCATGGGCCCTACGGCGGAGCAGGCGGAAGAGGAAGTCAAAAAAAAAGTTATTCCCAACGGTTGTAACACTGATAGGGCATGGGCCCTACGGCGGAGCAGGCGGAAGAGGAAGGCCAAAAAAAGTCATTCCCAACGGTTGTAACACTGATAGGGCATGGGCCCTACGGCGGAGCAGGCGGAAGAGGAAGGCAAAAAACAGTCATTCCCAACGGTTGTAACACTGATAGGGCATGGGCCCTACGGCGGAGCAGGCGGAAGAGGAAGGCAAAAAACAGTCATTCCCAACGGTTGTAACACTGATAGGGCATTGGCCCTACGGCGGAGCAGGCGGAAGAGGAAGGCAACCCCCAGTCATTCCCAACGGTTGTAACACTGATAGGGCATGGGCCCTACGGCGGAGCAGGCGGAAGAGGAAGGCAAAAAACAGTCATTCCCAACGGTTGTAACACTGATAGGGCATGGGCCCTACGGCGGAGCAGGCGGAAGAGGAAGGCAAAAAACAGTCATTCCCAACAGTTGTAACACTGATAGGGCATGGGCCCTACGGCGGAGCAGGCGGAAGAGGAAGGCAAAAAACAGTCATTCCCAACGGTTGTAACACTGATAGGGCATGGGCCCTACGGCGGAGCAGGCGGAAGAGGAAGGCAAAAAACAGTCATTCCCAACGGTTGTAACACTGATAGGGCATGGGCCCTACGTCGGAGCAGGCGGAAGAGGAAGGCAAAAAACAGTCATTCCCAACGGTTGTAACACTGATAGGGCATGGGCCCTACGGCGGAGCAGGCGGAAGAGGAAGGCAACCCCCAGTCATTCCCAACGGTTGTAACACTGATAGGGCATGGGCCCTACGGCGGAGCAGGCGGAAGAGGAAGGCAAAAAACAGTCATTCCCAACGGTTGTAACACTGATAGGGCATGGGCCCTACGGCGGAGCAGGCGGAAGAGGAAGGCAAAAAACAGTCATTCCCAACAGTTGTAACACTGATAGGGCATGGGCCCTACGGCGGAGCAGGCGGAAGAGGAAGGCAAAAAACAGTCATTCCCAACGGTTGTAACACTGATAGGGCATGGGCCCTACGGCGGAGCAGGCGGAAGAGGAAGGCAAAAAACAGTCATTCCCAACGGTTGTAACACTGATAGGGCATGGGCCCTACGTCGGAGCAGGCGGAAGAGGAAGGCAAAAAACAGTCATTCCCAACGGTTGTAACACTGATAGGGCATGGGCCCTACGGCGGAGCAGGCGGAAGAGGAAAGCAAAAAACAGTCATTCCCAACGGTTGTAACACTGATAGGGCATGGGCCCTACGGCGGAGCAGGCGGAAGAGGAAGGCAAAAAAAAGTCATTCCCAACGGTTGTAACACTGATAGGGCATGGGCCCTACGGCGGAGCAGGCGGAAGAGGAAGGCAAAAAACAGTCATTCCCAACGGTTGTAACACTGATAGGGCATGGGCCCTACGGCGGAGCAGGCGGAAGAGGAAGGCAAAAAACAGTCATTCCCAACGGTTGTAACACTGATAGGGCATTGGCCCTACGGCGGAGCAGGCGGAAGAGGAAGGCAACCCCCAGTCATTCCCAACGGTTGTAACACTGATAGGGCATGGGCCCTACGGCGGAGCAGGCGGAAGAGGAAGGCAAAAAACAGTCATTCCCAACGGTTGTAACACTGATAGGGCATGGGCCCTACGGCGGAGCAGGCGGAAGAGGAAGGCAAAAAACAGTCATTCCCAACGGTTGTAACACTGATAGGGCATTGGCCCTACGGCGGAGCAGGCGGAAGAGGAAGGCAACCCCCAGTCATTCCCAACGGTTGTAACACTGATAGGGCATGGGCCCTACGGCGGAGCAGGCGGAAGAGGAAGGCAAAAAACAGTCATTCCCAACGGTTGTAACACTGATAGGGCATGGGCCCTACGGCGGAGCAGGCGGAAGAGGAAGGCAAAAAACAGTCATTCCCAACGGTTGTAACACTGATAGGGCATGGGCCCTACGTCGGAGCAGGCGGAAGAGGAAGGCAAAAAACAGTCATTCCCAACGGTTGTAACACTGATAGGGCATGGGCCCTACGGCGGAGCAGGCGGAAGAGGAAAGCAAAAAACAGTCATTCCCAACGGTTGTAACACTGATAGGGCATGGGCCCTACGGCGGAGCAGGCGGAAGAGGAAGGCAAAAAACAGTCATTCCCAACGGTTGTAACACTGATAGGGCATGGGCCCTACGTCGGAGCAGGCGGAAGAGGAAGGCAAAAAACAGTCATTCCCAACGGTTGTAACACTGATAGGGCATGGGCCCTACGGCGGAGCAGGCGGAAGAGGAAAGCAAAAAACAGTCATTCCCAACGGTTGTAACACTGATAGGGCATGGGCCCTACGGCGGAGCAGGCGGAAGAGGAAGGCAAAAAAAAGTCATTCCCAACGGTTGTAACACTGATAGGGCATGGGCCCTACGGCGGAGCAGGCGGAAGAGGAAGGCAAAAAACAGTCATTCCCAACGGTTGTAACACTGATAGGGCATGGGCCCTACGGCGGAGCAGGCGGAAGAGGAAGGCAAAAAACAGTCATTCCCAACGGTTGTAACACTGATAGGGCATTGGCCCTACGGCGGAGCAGGCGGAAGAGGAAGGCAACCCCCAGTCATTCCCAACGGTTGTAACACTGATAGGGCATGGGCCCTACGGCGGAGCAGGCGGAAGAGGAAGGCAAAAAACAGTCATTCCCAACGGTTGTAACACTGATAGGGCATGGGCCCTACGGCGGAGCAGGCGGAAGAGGAAGGCAAAAAACAGTCATTCCCAACGGTTGTAACACTGATAGGGCATTGGCCCTACGGCGGAGCAGGCGGAAGAGGAAGGCAACCCCCAGTCATTCCCAACGGTTGTAACACTGATAGGGCATGGGCCCTACGGCGGAGCAGGCGGAAGAGGAAGGCAAAAAACAGTCATTCCCAACGGTTGTAACACTGATAGGGCATGGGCCCTACGGCGGAGCAGGCGGAAGAGGAAGGCAAAAAACAGTCATTCCCAACGGTTGTAACACTGATAGGGCATTGGCCCTACGGCGGAGCAGGCGGAAGAGGAAGGCAACCCCCAGTCATTCCCAACGGTTGTAACACTGATAGGGCATGGGCCCTACGGCGGAGCAGGCGGAAGAGGAAGGCAAAAAACAGTCATTCCCAACGGTTGTAACACTGATAGGGCATGGGCCCTACGGCGGAGCAGGCGGAAGAGGAAGGCAAAAAACAGTCATTCCCAACGGTTGTAACACTGATAGGGCATGGGCCCTACGGCGGAGCAGGCGGAAGAGGAAGGCAAAAAACAGTCATTCCCAACAGTTGTAACACTGATAGGGCATGGGCCCTACGGCGGAGCAGGCGGAAGAGGAAGGCAAAAAACAGTCATTCCCAACGGTTGTAACACTGATAGGGCATGGGCCCTACGGCGGAGCAGGCGGAAGAGGAAGGCAAAAAACAGTCATTCCCAACGGTTGTAACACTGATAGGGCATGGGCCCTACGTCGGAGCAGGCGGAAGAGGAAGGCAAAAAACAGTCATTCCCAACGGTTGTAACACTGATAGGGCATGGGCCCTACGGCGGAGCAGGCGGAAGAGGAAAGCAAAAAACAGTCATTCCCAACGGTTGTAACACTGATAGGGCATGGGCCCTACGGCGGAGCAGGCGGAAGAGGAAGGCAAAAAAAAGTCATTCCCAACGGTTGTAACACTGATAGGGCATGGGCCCTACGGCGGAGCAGGCGGAAGAGGAAGGCAAAAAACAGTCATTCCCAACGGTTGTAACACTGATAGGGCATGGGCCCTACGGCGGAGCAGGCGGAAGAGGAAGGCAAAAAACAGTCATTCCCAACGGTTGTAACACTGATAGGGCATGGGCCCTACGGCGGAGCAGGCGGAAGAGGAAGGCAAAAAACAGTCATTCCCAACGGTTGTAACACTGATAGGGCATTGGCCCTACGGCGGAGCAGGCGGAAGAGGAAGGCAACCCCCAGTCATTCCCAACGGTTGTAACACTGATAGGGCATGGGCCCTACGGCGGAGCAGGCGGAAGAGGAAGGCAAAAAACAGTCATTCCCAACGGTTGTAACACTGATAGGGCATGGGCCCTACGGCGGAGCAGGCGGAAGAGGAAGGCAAAAAACAGTCATTCCCAACGGTTGTAACACTGATAGGGCATGGGCCCTACGGCGGAGCAGGCGGAAGAGGAAGGCAAAAAACAGTCATTCCCAACAGTTGTAACACTGATAGGGCATGGGCCCTACGGCGGAGCAGGCGGAAGAGGAAGGCAAAAAACAGTCATTCCCAACGGTTGTAACACTGATAGGGCATGGGCCCTACGGCGGAGCAGGCGGAAGAGGAAGGCAAACCCCAGTCATTCCCAACGGTTGTAACACTGATAGGGCATGGGCCTTACGGCGGAGCAGGCGGAAGAGGAAGGCAAAAAACAGTCATTCCCAACGGTTGTAACACTGATAGGGCATGGGCTCTACGGCGGAGCAGGCGGAAGAGGAAGGCAAAAAACAGTCATTCCCAACGGTTGTAACACTGATAGGGCATGGGCCCTACGGCAGAGCAGGCGGAAGAGGAAGGCAAACCCCAGTCATTCCCAACGGTTGTAACACTGATAGGGCATGGGCCTTACGGCGGAGCAGGCGGAAGAGGAAGGCAAAAAAAAGTCATTCCCAACGGTTGTAACACTGATAGGGCATGGGCCCTACGGCGGAGCAGGCGGAAGAGGAAGTCAAAAAAAAAGTTATTCCCAACGGTTGTAACACTGATAGGGCATGGGCCCTGCGGCGGAGCAGGCGGAAGAGGAAGGCAACCCCCAGTCATTCCCAACGGTTGTAACATTGATAGGGCATGGGCCCTACGGCGGAGCAGGCGGAAGAGGAAGTCAAAAAAAAAGTTATTCCCAACAGTTGTAACACTGATAGGGCATGGGCCCAACAGCGGAGCAGGCGGAAGAGGAAGGCAAACCCCAGTCATTCCCAACGGTTGTAACACTGATAGGGCATGGTCCCTACGGCGGAGCAGGCGGAAGAGGAAGGCAACCCCCAATCATTCCCAACGGTTGTAACACTGATAGGGCATGGGCCCTACGGCGGAGCAAGCGGAAGAGGAAGGCAAAAAAAAGTCATTCCCAACGGTTGTAACACTGATAGGGCATGGGCCCTACGGCGGAGCAGGCGGAAGAGGAAGGCAAACCCCAGTCATTCCCAACGGTTGTAACACTGATAGGGCATGGGCCCTACGGCGGAGCAGGTGGAAGAGGAAGGCAAAAAATAGTCATTCCCAACGGTTGTAACACTGATAGGGCATGGGCCCTACGGCGGAGCAGGCGGAGGAGGAAGGCAAAAAACAGTCATTCCCAACGGTTGTAACACTGATAGGGCATGGGCCCTACGGCGGAGCAGGCGGAAGAGGAAGGCAAAAAAATGTCATTCCCAACGGTTGTAACACTGATAGGGCATGGGCCCTACGGCGGAGCAGGCGGAAGAGGAAGGCAAACCCCAGTCATTCCCAATGGTTGTAACACTGATAGGGCATGGGCCCTACGGCAGAGCAGGCGGAAGAGGAAGGCAAACCCCAGTCATTCCCAACGGTTGTAACACTGATAGGGCATGGGCCCTACGGCGGAGCAGGTGGAAGAGGAAGGCAACCCCCAGTCATTCCCAACGGTTGTAACACTGATAGGGCATGGGCCCTACGGCGGAGCAGGCGGAAGAGGAAGTCAAAAAAAAAGTTATTTCCAACGGTTGTAACACTGATAGGGCATGGGCCCTACGGCGGAGCAGGCTGAAGAGGAAGGCAACCCCCAATCATTCCCAACGGCTGTAACACTGATAGGGCATGGGCCCTACGGCGGAGCAGGCGGAAGAGGAAGTCAAAAAAAAAGTTATTCCCAACGGTTGTAACACTGATAGGGCATGGGCCCTACGGCGGAGCAGGCGGAAGAGGAAGTCAAAAAAAAAGTTATTCCCAACGGTTGTAACACTGATAGGGCATGGGCCCTACGGCGGAGCAGGCGGAAGAGGAAGGCAACCCCCAGTCATTCCCAACGGTTGTAACACTGATAGGGCATGGGCCCTACGGCGGAGCAGGCGGAAGAGGAAGTCAAAAAAAAAGTTATTCCCAACGGTTGTAACACTGATAGGGCATGGGCCCTACGGCGGAGCAGGCGGAAGAGGAAGGCAAACCCCAGTCATTCCAAACGGTTGTAACACTGATATGGCATGGGCCCTACGGCGGAGCAGGCGGAAGAGGAAGGCAAAAAAATGTCATTCCCAACGGTTGTAACACTGATAGGGCATGGGCCCTACGGCGGAGCAGGCGGAAGAGGAAGGCAACCCCCAGTCATTCCCGACGGTTGTAACATTGATAGGGCATGGGCCCTACGGCGGAGCAGGCGGAAGAGGAAGTCAAAAAAAAAGTTATTCCCAACGGTTGTAACACTGATAGGGCATGGGCCCTACGGCGGAGCAGGCGGAAGAGGAAGGCAAACCCCAGTCATTCCAAACGGTTGTAACACTGATAAGGCATGGGCCCTACGGCGGAGCAGGCAGAAGAGGAAGTCAAAAAAAAAGTTATTCCCAACGGTTGTAACACTGATAGGGCATGGGCCCTACGGCGGAGCAGGCGGAAGAGGAAGGCAACCCCCAGTCATTCCCGACGGTTGTAACATTGATAGGGCATGGGCCCTACGGCGGAGCAGGCGGAAGAGGAAGTCAAAAAAAAAGTTATTCCCAACGGTTGTAACACTGATAGGGCATGGGCCCTACGGCGGAGCAGGCGGAAGAGGAAGGCCAAAAAAAGTCATTCCCAACGGTTGTAACACTGATAGGGCATGGGCCCTACGGCGGAGCAGGCGGAAGAGGATGGCAACCCCCAGTCATTCCCAACGGTTGTAACACTGATAGGGCATGGGCCCTACGGCGGAGCAGGCGGAAGAGGAAGGCAAAAAACAGTCATTCCCAACGGTTGTAACACTGATAGGGCATGGGCCCTACGGCGGAGCAGGCGGAAGAGGAAGGCAAAAAACAGTCATTCCCAACGGTTGTAACACTGATAGGGCATGGGCCCTACGGCGGAGCAGGCGGAAGAGGAAGGCAAAAAACAGTCATTCCCAACGGTTGTAACACTGATAGGGCATGGGCCCTACGGCGGAGCAGGCGGAAGAGGAAGGCAAAAAACAGTCATTCCCAACGGTTGTAACACTGATAGGGCATGGGCCCTACGGCGGAGCAGGCGGAAGAGGAAGGCAAAAAACAGTCATTCCCAACGGTTGTAACACTGATAGGGCATGGGCCCTACGGCGGAGCAGGCGGAAGAGGAAGGCAAAAAACAGTCATTCCCAACGGTTGTAACACTGATAGGGCATGGGCCTTACGGCGGAGCAGGCGGAAGAGGAAGGCAAAAAACAGTCATTCCCAACGGTTGTAACACTGATAGGGCATGGGCCCTACGGCGGAGCAGGCGGAAGAGGAAGGCAAAAAACAGTCATTCCCAACGGTTGTAACACTGATAGGGCATGGGCCCTACGGCGGAGCAGGCGGAAGAGGAAGGCAAAAAACAGTCATTCCCAACGGTTGTAACACTGATAGGGCATGGGCTCTACGGCGGAGCAGGCGGAAGAGGAAGGCAAAAAACAGTCAATCCCAACGGTTGTAACACTGATAGGGCATGGGCCCTACGGCGGAGCAGGCGGAAGAGGAAGGCAAAAAACAGTCATTCCCAACGGTTGTAACACTGATAGGGCATGGGCCCTACGGCGGAGCAGGCGGAAGAGGAAGGCAAAAAACAGTCATTCCCAACGGTTGTAACACTGATAGGGCATGGGCTCTACGGCGGAGCAGGCGGAAGAGGAAGGCAAAAAACAGTCATTCCCAACGGTTGTAACACTGATAGGGCATGGGCCCTACGGCGGAGCAGGCGGAAGAGGAAGGCAAAAAACAGTCATTCCCAACGGTTGTAACACTGATAGGGCATGGGCCCTACGGTGGAGCAGGCGGAAGAGGAAGGCAACCCCCAGTCATTCCCAACGGTTGTAACACTGATAGGGCATGGGCCCTACGGCGGAGCAGGCGGAAGAGGAAGGCAAAAAACAGTCATTCCCAACGGTTGTAACACTGATAGGGCATGGGCCCTACGGCGGAGTAGGCGGAAGAGGAAGGCAAAAAACAGTCATTCCCAACGGTTGTAACACTGATAGGGCATGGGCCCTACGGCGGAGCAGGCGGAAGAGGATGGCAACCCCCAGTCATTCCCAACGGTTGTAACACTGATAGGGCATGGGCCCTACGGCGGAGCAGGCGGAAGAGGAAGGCAAAAAACAGTCATTCCCAACGGTTGTAACACTGATAGGGCATGGGCCCTACGGCGGAGCAGGCGGAAGGGGAAGGCAAAAAACAGTCATTCCCAACGGTTGTAACACTGATAGGGCATGGGCCCTACGGCGGAGCAGGCGGAAGAGGAAGGCAAAAAACAGTCATTCCCAACGGTTGTAACACTGATAGGGCATGGGTCCTACGGCGGAGCAGGCGGAAGAGGAAGTCAAAAAACAGTCATTCCCAACGGTTGTAACACTGATAGGGCATGGGCCATACGGCGGAGCAGCTGGAAGAGGAAAGCAAAAAACAGTCATTCCCAACGGTTGTAACACTGATAGGGCATGGGGGGCCCTACGGCAGAGCAGGCGGAAGAGGAAGGCAAAAAAACAGCCATTCCCAACGGTTGTAACACTGATAGGGCATGGGCCCTACGGCAGAGCAGTCGGAAGAGGACGGCAAACCCCTGTCATTCCCAACGGTTGTAACACTGATAGGGCATGGGCTCTACGGCGGAGCAGGCGGAAGAGGAAGGCAAAAAACAGTCATTCCCAACGGTTGTAACACTGATAGGGCATGGGCCCTACGGCGGAGCAGGCGGAAGAGGAAGGCAAAAAACAGTCATTCCCAACGGTTGTAACACTGATAGGGCATGGGCCCTACGGCGGAGCAAGCGGAAGAGGAAGGCAAAAAACAGTCATTCCCAACGGTTGTAACACTGATAGGGCATGGGCTCTACGGCGGAGCAGGCGGAAGAGGAAGGCAAAAAACAGTCATTCCCAACGGTTGTAACACTGTTAGGGCATGGGCTCTACGGCGGAGCAGGCGGAAGAGGAAGGCAAAAAACAGTCATTCCCAACGGTTGTAACACTGATAGGGCATGGGCCCTACGGCGGAGCAGGCGGAAGAGGAAGGCAAAAAACAGTCATTCCCAACGGTTGTAACACTGATAGGGCATGGGCCCTACGGCGGAGCAGGCGGAAGAGGAAGGCAAAAAACAGTCATTCCCAACGGTTGTAACACTGATAGGGCATGGGCCCTACGGCGGAGCAGGCGGAAGAGGAAGGCAAAAAACAGTCATTCCCAACGGTTGTAACACTGATAGGGCATGGGCCCTACGGCGGAGCAGGCGGAAGAGGAAAGCAAAAAACAGTCATTCCCAACGGTTGTAACACTGATAGGGCATGGGCCATACGGCGGAGCAGGCGGAAGAGGAAGGCAAAAAACAGTCATTCCCAACGGTTGTAACACTGATAGGGCATGGGCCCTACGGCGGAGCAGGCGGAAGAGGATGGCAACCCCCAGTCATTCCCAACGGTTGTAACACTGATAGGGCATGGGCCCTACGGCGGAGCAGGCGGAAGAGGAAGGCAAAAAACAGTCATTCCCAACGGTTGTAACACTGATAGGGCATGGGGGGCCCTACGGCGGAGCAGGCGGAAGAGGAAGGCAAAAAAACAGCCATTCCCAACGGTTGTAACACTGATAGGGCATGGGCCCTACGGCAGAGCAGGCGGAAGAGGACGGCAAACCCCTGTCATTCCCAACGGTTGTAACACTGATAGGGCATGGGCTCTACGGCGGAGCAGGCGGAAGAGGAAGGCAAAAAACAGTCATTCCCAACGGTTTTAACACTGATAGGGCATGGGCCCTACGGCGGAGCAGGCGGAAGAGGAAGGCAAAAAACAGTCATTCCCAACGGTTGTAACACTGATAGGGCATGGGCCCTACGGCGGAGCAGGCGGAAGAGGAAGGCAAAAAACAGTCATTCCCAACGGTTGTAACACTGATAGGGCATGGGCTCTACGGCGGAGCAGGCGGAAGAGGAAGGCAAAAAACAGTCATTCCCAACGGTTGTAACACTGTTAGGGCATGGGCCCTACGGCGGAGCAGGCGGAAGAGGAAGGCAAAAAACAGTCATTCCCAACGGTTGTAACACTGATAGGGCATGGGCCCTACGGCGGAGCAGGCGGAAGAGGAAGGCAAAAAACAGTCATTCCCAACGGTTGTAACACTGATAGGGCATGGGCCCTACGGCGGAGCAGGCGGAAGAGGAAGGCAAAAAACAGTCATTCCCAACGGTTGTAACACTGATAGGGCATGGGCCCTACGGCGGAGCAGGCGGAAGAGGAAAGCAAAAAACAGTCATTCCCAACGGTTGTAACACTGATAGGGCATGGGCCCTACGGCGGAGCAGGCGGAAGAGGAAGGCAAAAAACACTCATTCCCAACGGTTGTAACACTGATAGGGCATGGGCCCTACGGCGGAGCAGGCGGAAGAGGAAGGCAAAAAACAGTCATTCCCAACGGTTGTAACACTGATAGGGCATGGGCCCTACGGCGGAGCAGGCGGAAGAGGATGGCAACCCCCAGTCATTCCCAACGGTTGTAACACTGATAGGGCATGGGCCCTACGGCGGAGCAGGCGGAAGAGGAAGGCAAAAAACAGTCATTCCCAACGGTTGTAACACTGATAGGGCATGGGCCCTACGGCGGAGCAGGCGGAAGAGGAAGGCAAAAAACAGTCATTCCCAACGGTTGTAACACTGATAGGGCATGGGCTCTACGGCGGAGCAGGCGGAAGAGGAAGGCAAAAAACAGTCATTCCCAACGGTTGTAACACTGTTAGGGCATGGGCCCTACGGCGGAGCAGGCGGAAGAGGAAGGCAAAAAACAGTCATTCCCAACGGTTGTAACACTGTTAGGGCATGGGCCCTACGGCGGAGCAGGCGGAAGAGGAAGGCAAAAAACAGTCATTCCCAACGGTTGTAACACTGATAGGGCATGGGCCCTACGGCGGAGCAGGCGGAAGAGGAAGGCAAAAAACAGTCATTCCCAACGGTTGTAACACTGATAGGGCATGGGCCCTACGGCGGAGTAGGCGGAAAAGGAAGGCAAAAAACAGTCATTCCCAACGGTTGTAACACTGATAGGGCATGGGCCCTACGGCGGAGCAGGCGGAAGAGGATGGCAACCCCCAGTCATTCCCAACGGTTGTAACACTGATAGGGCATGGGCCCTACGGCGGAGCAGGCGGAAGAGGAAGGCAAAAAACAGTCATTCCCAACGGTTGTAACACTGATAGGGCATGGGCCCTACGGCTGAGCAGGCGGAAGGGGAAGGCAAAAAACAGTCATTCCCAACGGTTGTAACACTGATAGGGCATGGGCCCTACGGCGGAGCAGGCGGAAGGGGAAGGCAACCCCCAGTCATTCCCAACGGTTGTAACACTGATAGGGCATGGGCCCTACGGCGGAGCAGGCGGAAGAGGAAAGCAAAAAACAGTCATTCCCAACGGTTGTAACACTGATAGGGCATGGGCCCTACGGCGGAGCAGGCGGAAGAGGAAGGCAAAAAACAGTCATTCCCAACGGTTGTAACACTGATAGGGCATGGGCCATACGGCGGAGCAGGCGGAAGAGGAAGGCAACCCCCAGTCATTCCCAACGGTTGTAACACTGATAGGGCATGGGCCCTACGGCGGAGCAGGCGGAAGAGGAAGGCAAAAAACAGTCATTACCAACGGTTGTAACACTGATAGGGCATGGGCCCTACGGCGGAGTAGGCGGAAGAGGAAGGCAAAAAACAGTCATTCCCAACGGTTGTAACACTGATAGGGCATAGGCCCTACGGCGGAGCAGGCGGAAGAGGATGGCAACCCCCAGTCATTCCCAACGGTTGTAACACTGATAGGGCATGGGCCCTACGGCGGAGCAGGCGGAAGAGGAAGGCAAAAAACAGTCATTCCCAACGGTTGTAACACTGATAGGGCATGGGCCCTACGGCGGAGCAGGCGGAAGGGGAAGGCAAAAAACAGTCATTCCCAACGGTTGTAACACTGATAGGGCATGGGCCCTACGGCGGAGCAGGCGGAAGGGGAAGGCAAAAAACAGTCATTCCCAACGGTTGTAACACTGATAGGGCATGGGCCCTACGGCGGAGCAGGCGGAAGAGGAAGGCAAAAAACAGTCATTCCCAACGGTTGTAACACTGATAGGGCATGGGCCCTACGGCGGAGCAGGCGGAAGAGGAAGGCAAAAAACAGTCATTCCCAACGGTTGTAACACTGATAGGGCATGGGCTCTACGGCGGAGCAGGCGGAAGAGGAAGGCAAAAAACAGTCATTCCCAACGGTTGTAACACTGTTAGGGCATGGGCCCTACGGCGGAGCAGGCGGAAGAGGAAGGCAAAAAACAGTCATTCCCAACGGTTGTAACACTGTTAGGGCATGGGCCCTACGGCGGAGCAGGCGGAAGAGGAAGGCAAAAAACAGTCATTCCCAACGGTTGTAACACTGATAGGGCATGGGCCCTACGGCGGAGCAGGCGGAAGAGGAAGGCAAAAAACAGTCATTCCCAACGGTTGTAACACTGATAGGGCATGGGCCCTACGGCGGAGCAGGCGGAAGAGGAAGGCAAAAAACAGTCATTCCCAACGGTTGTAACACTGATAGGGCATGGGCCCTACGGCGGAGCAGGCGGAAGAGGAAAGCAAAAAACAGTCATTCCCAACGGTTGTAACACTGATAGGGCATGGGCCCTACGGCGGAGCAGGCAGAAGAGGAAGGCAAAAAACACTCATTCCCAACGGTTGTAACACTGATAGGGCATGGGCCATACGGCGGAGCAGGCGGAAGAGGAAGGCAACCCCCAGTCATTCCCAACGGTTGTAACACTGATAGGGCATGGGCCCTACGGCGGAGCAGGCGGAAGAGGAAGGCAAAAAACAGTCATTCCCAACGGTTGTAACACTGATAGGGCATGGGCCCTACGGCGGAGCAGGCAGAAGAGGAAGGCAAAAAACAGTCATTCCCAACGGTTGTAACACTGATAGGGCATGGGCCCTACGGCGGAGCAGGCGGAAGAGGAAGGCAAAAAACAGTCATTCCCAACGGTTGTAACACTGATAGGGCATGGGCCCTACGGCGGAGCAGGCGGAAGAGGAAGGCAAAAAACAGTCATTCCCAACGGTTGTAACACTGATAGGGCATGGGCCCTACGGCGGAGCAGGCGGAAGAGGAAGGCAACCCCCAGTCATTCCCAACGGTTGTAACACTGATAGGGCATGGGCCCTACGGCGGAGCAGGCGGAAGAGGAAGGCAAAAAACAGTCATTCCCAACGGTTGTAACACTGATAGGGCATGGGCCCTACGGCGGAGTAGGCGGAAGAGGAAGGCAAAAAACAGTCATTCCCAACGGTTGTAACACTGATAGGGCATGGGCCCTACGGCGGAGCAGGCGGAAGAGGATGGCAACCCCCAGTCATTCCCAACGGTTGTAACACTGATAGGGCATGGGCCCTACGGCGGAGCAGGCGGAAGGGGAAGGCAAAAAACAGTCATTCCCAACGGTTGTAACACTGATAGGGCATGGGCCCTACGGCGGAGCAGGCGGAAGAGGAAGGCAAAAAACAGTCATTCCCAACGGTTGTAACACTGATAGGGCATGGGCCCTACGGCGGAGCAGGCGGAAGAGGAAGGCAAAAAACAGTCATTCCCAACGGTTGTAACACTGATAGGGCATGGGCCATACGGCGGAGCAGCTGGAAGAGGAAAGCAAAAAACAGTCATTCCCAACGGTTGTAACACTGATAGGGCATGGGGGGCCCTACGGCGGAGCAGGCGGAAGAGGAAGGCAAAAAAACAGCCATTCCCAACGGTTGTAACACTGATAGGGCATGGGCCCTACGGCAGAGCAGGCGGAAGAGGACGGCAAACCCCTGTCATTCCCAACGGTTGTAACACTGATAGGGCATGGGCTCTACGGCGGAGCAGGCGGAAGAGGAAGGCAAAAAACAGTCATTCCCAACGGTTGTAACACTGATAGGGCATGGGCCCTACGGCGGAGCAGGCGGAAGAGGAAGGCAAAAAACAGTCATTCCCAACGGTTGTAACACTGATAGGGCATGGGCCCTACGGCGGAGCAGGCGGAAGAGGAAGGCAAAAAACAGTCATTCCCAACGGTTGTAACACTGATAGGGCATGGGCTCTACGGCGGAGCAGGCGGAAGAGGAAGGCAAAAAACAGTCATTCCCAACGGTTGTAACACTGATAGGGCATGGGCCCTACGGCGGAGCAGGCAGAAGAGGAAGGCAAAAAACAGTCATTCCCAACGGTTGTAACACTGATAGGGCATGGGCCCTACGGCGGAGCAGGCGGAAGAGGAAGGCAAAAAACAGTCATTCCCAACGGTTGTAACACTGATAGGGCATGGGCCCTACGGCGGAGCAGGCGGAAGAGGAAGGCAAAAAACAGTCATTCCCAACGGTTGTAACACTGATAGGGCATGGGCCCTACGGCGGAGCAGGCGGAAGAGGAAGGCAACCCCCAGTCATTCCCAACGGTTGTAACACTGATAGGGCATGGGCCCTACGGCGGAGCAGGCGGAAGAGGAAGGCAAAAAACAGTCATTCCCAACGGTTGTAACACTGATAGGGCATGGGCCCTACGGCGGAGTAGGCGGAAGAGGAAGGCAAAAAACAGTCATTCCCAACGGTTGTAACACTGATAGGGCATGGGCCCTACGGCGGAGCAGGCGGAAGAGGATGGCAACCCCCAGTCATTCCCAACGGTTGTAACACTGATAGGGCATGGGCCCTACGGCGGAGCAGGCGGAAGGGGAAGGCAAAAAACAGTCATTCCCAACGGTTGTAACACTGATAGGGCATGGGCCCTACGGCGGAGCAGGCGGAAGAGGAAGGCAAAAAACAGTCATTCCCAACGGTTGTAACACTGATAGGGCATGGGCCCTACGGCGGAGCAGGCGGAAGAGGAAGGCAAAAAACAGTCATTCCCAACGGTTGTAACACTGATAGGGCATGGGCCATACGGCGGAGCAGCTGGAAGAGGAAAGCAAAAAACAGTCATTCCCAACGGTTGTAACACTGATAGGGCATGGGGGGCCCTACGGCGGAGCAGGCGGAAGAGGAAGGCAAAAAAACAGCCATTCCCAACGGTTGTAACACTGATAGGGCATGGGCCCTACGGCAGAGCAGGCGGAAGAGGACGGCAAACCCCTGTCATTCCCAACGGTTGTAACACTGATAGGGCATGGGCTCTACGGCGGAGCAGGCGGAAGAGGAAGGCAAAAAACAGTCATTCCCAACGGTTGTAACACTGATAGGGCATGGGCCCTACGGCGGAGCAGGCGGAAGAGGAAGGCAAAAAACAGTCATTCCCAACGGTTGTAACACTGATAGGGCATGGGCCCTACGGCGGAGCAGGCGGAAGAGGAAGGCAAAAAACAGTCATTCCCAACGGTTGTAACACTGATAGGGCATGGGCTCTACGGCGGAGCAGGCGGAAGAGGAAGGCAAAAAACAGTCATTCCCAACGGTTGTAACACTGTTAGGGCATGGGCCCTACGGCGGAGCAGGCGGAAGAGGAAGGCAAAAAACAGTCATTCCCAACGGTTGTAACACTGATAGGGCATGGGCCCTACGGCGGAGCAGGCGGAAGAGGAAGGCAAAAAACAGTCATTCCCAACGGTTGTAACACTGATAGGGCATGGGCCCTACGGCGGAGCAGGCGGAAGAGGAAGGCAAAAAACAGTCATTCCCAACGGTTGTAACACTGATAGGGCATGGGCCCTACGGCGGAGCAGGCGGAAGAGGAAGGCAACCCCCAGTCATTCCCAACGGTTGTAACACTGATAGGGCATGGGCCCTACGGCGGAGCAGGCGGAAGAGGAAGGCAAAAAACAGTCATTCCCAACGGTTGTAACACTGATAGGGCATGGGCCCTACGGCGGAGTAGGCGGAAGAGGAAGGCAAAAAACAGTCATTCCCAACGGTTGTAACACTGATAGGGCATGGGCCCTACGGCGGAGCAGGCGGAAGAGGATGGCAACCCCCAGTCATTCCCAACGGTTGTAACACTGATAGGGCATGGGCCCTACGGCGGAGCAGGCGGAAGGGGAAGGCAAAAAACAGTCATTCCCAACGGTTGTAACACTGATAGGGCATGGGCCCTACGGCGGAGCAGGCGGAAGAGGAAGGCAAAAAACAGTCATTCCCAACGGTTGTAACACTGATAGGGCATGGGCCCTACGGCGGAGCAGGCGGAAGAGGAAGGCAAAAAACAGTCATTCCCAACGGTTGTAACACTGATAGGGCATGGGCCATACGGCGGAGCAGCTGGAAGAGGAAAGCAAAAAACAGTCATTCCCAACGGTTGTAACACTGATAGGGCATGGGGGGCCCTACGGCGGAGCAGGCGGAAGAGGAAGGCAAAAAAACAGCCATTCCCAACGGTTGTAACACTGATAGGGCATGGGCCCTACGGCAGAGCAGGCGGAAGAGGACGGCAAACCCCTGTCATTCCCAACGGTTGTAACACTGATAGGGCATGGGCTCTACGGCGGAGCAGGCGGAAGAGGAAGGCAAAAAACAGTCATTCCCAACGGTTGTAACACTGATAGGGCATGGGCCCTACGGCGGAGCAGGCGGAAGAGGAAGGCAAAAAACAGTCATTCCCAACGGTTGTAACACTGATAGGGCATGGGCCCTACGGCGGAGCAGGCGGAAGAGGAAGGCAAAAAACAGTCATTCCCAACGGTTGTAACACTGATAGGGCATGGGCTCTACGGCGGAGCAGGCGGAAGAGGAAGGCAAAAAACAGTCATTCCCAACGGTTGTAACACTGTTAGGGCATGGGCCCTACGGCGGAGCAGGCGGAAGAGGAAGGCAAAAAACAGTCATTCCCAACGGTTGTAACACTGATAGGGCATGGGCCCTACGGCGGAGCAGGCGGAAGAGGAAGGCAAAAAACACTTATTCCCAACGGTTGTAACACTGATAGGGCATGGGCCCTACGGCGGAGCAGGCGGAAGAGGAAGGCAAAAAACAGTCATTCCCAACGGTTGTAACACTGATAGGGCATGGGCCCTACGGCGGAGCAGGCGGAAGAGGATGGCAACCCCCAGTCATTCCCAACGGTTGTAACACTGATAAGGCATGGGCCCTACGGCGGAGCAGGTGGAAGAGGAAGGCAAAAAACAGTCATTCCCAACGGTTGTAACACTGATAGGGCATGGGGGGCCCTACGGCGGAGCAGGCGGAAGAGGAAGGCAAAAAAACAGCCATTCCCAACGGTTGTAACACTGATAGGGCATGGGCCCTACGGCAGAGCAGGCGGAAGAGGACGGCAAACCCCTGTCATTCCCAACGGTTGTAACACTGATAGGGCATGGGCTCTACGGCGGAGCAGGCGGAAGAGGAAGGCAAAAAACAGTCATTCCCAACGGTTGTAACACTGATAGGGCATGGGCCCTACGGCGGAGCAGGCGGAAGAGGAAGGCAAAAAACAGTCATTCCCAACGGTTGTAACACTGATAGGGCATGGGCCCTACGGCGGAGCAGGCGGAAGAGGAAGGCAAAAAACAGTCATTCCCAACGGTTGTAACACTGATAGGGCATGGGCTCTACGGCGGAGCAGGCGGAAGAGGAAGGCAAAAAACAGTCATTCCCAACGGTTGTAACACTGTTAGGGCATGGGCCCTACGGCGGAGCAGGCGGAAGAGGAAGGCAAAAAACAGTCATTCCCAACGGTTGTAACACTGATAGGGCATGGGCCCTACGGCGGAGCAGGTGGAAGAGGAAGGCAAAAAACAGTCATTCCCAACGGTTGTAACACTGATAGGGCATGGGCCCTACGGCGGAGCAGGCGGAAGAGGATGGCAACCCCCAGTCATTCCCAACGGTTGTAACACTGATAGGGCATGGGCCCTACGGCGGAGCAGGCGGAAGAAGGAAGCAAAAAACAGTCATTCCCAACGGTTGTAACACTGATAGGGCATGGGCCCTACGGCGGAGCAGGCGGAAGAGGAAGGCAAAAAACACTCATTCCCAACGGTTGTAACACTGATAGGGCATGGCCCTACGGCGGAGCAGGCGGAAGAGGAAGGCAAAAAACAGTCATTCCCAACGGTTGTAACACTGATAGGGCATGGGCCCTACGGCGGAGCAGGCGGAAGAGGATGGCAACCCCCAGTCATTCCCAACGGTTGTAACACTGATAGGGCATGGGCCCTACGGCGGAGCAGGCGGAAGAGGAAGGCAAAAAACACTCATTCCCAACGGTTGTAACACTGATAGGGCATGGGCCCTACGGCGGAGCAGGCGGAAGAGGAAGGCAAAAAACAGTCATTCCCAACGGTTGTAACACTGATAGGGCATGGGCCCTACGGCGGAGCAGGCGGAAGAGGAAGGCAAAAAACAGTCATTCCCAACGGTTGTAACACTGTTAGGGCATGGGCCCTACGGCGGAGCAGGCGGAAGACGAAGGCAAAAAACAGTCATTCCCAACGGTTGTAACACTGATAGGGCATGGGCCCTACGGCGGAGTAGGCGGAAGAGGAAGGCAAAAAACAGTCATTCCCAACGGTTGTAACACTGATAGGGCATGGGCCCTACGGCGGAGCAGGCGGAAGAGGATGGCAACCCCCAGTCATTCCCAACGGTTGTAACACTGATAGGGCATGGGCCCTACGGCGGAGCAGGCGGAAGGGGAAGGCAAAAAACAGTCATTCCCAACGGTTGTAACACTGATAGGGCATGGGCCCTACGGCGGAGCAGGCGGAAGGGGAAGGCAAAAAACAGTCATTCCCAACGGTTGTAACACTGATAGGGCATGGGCCCTACGGCGGAGCAGGCGGAAGAGGAAGGCAAAAAACAGTCATTCCAAACGTTTGTAACACTGATAGGGCATGGGCCCTACGGCGGAGCAGGCGGAAGAGGAAGGCAAAAAACAGTCATTCCCAACGGTTGTAACACTGATAGGGCATGGGCCATACGGCGGAGCAGCTGGAAGAGGAAAGCAAAAAACAGTCATTCCCAACGGTTGTAACACTGATAGGGCATGGGGGGCCCTACGGCGGAGCAGGCGGAAGAGGAAGGCAAAAAAACAGCCATTCCCAACGGTTGTAACACTGATAGGGCATGGGCCCTACGGCAGAGCAGGCGGAAGAGGACGGCAAACCCCTGTCATTCCCAACGGTTGTAACACTGATAGGGCATGGGCTCTACGGCGGAGCAGGCGGAAGAGGAAGGCAAAAAACAGTCATTCCCAACGGTTGTAACACTGATAGGGCATGGGCCCTACGGCGGAGCAGGCGGAAGAGGAAGGCAAAAAACAGTCATTCCCAACGGTTGTAACACTGATAGGGCATGGGCCCTACGGCGGAAGAAGAAGGCAAAAAACAGTCATTCCCAACGGTTGTAACACTGATAGGGCATGGGCTCTACGGCGGAGCAGGCGGAAGAGGAAGGCAAAAAACAGTCATTCCCAACGGTTGTAACACTGTTAGGGCATGGGCCCTACGGCGGAGCAGGTGGAAGAGGAAGGCAAAAAACAGTCATTCCCAACGGTTGTAACACTGATAGGGCATGGGCCCTACGGCGGAGTAGGCGGAAGAGGAAGGCAAAAAACAGTCATTCCCAACGGTTGTAACACTGATAGGGCATGGGCCCTACGGCGGAGCAGGCGGAAGAGGAAGGCAAAAAACAGTCATTCCCAACGGTTGTAACACTGATAGGGCATGGGCCCTACGGCGGAGCAGGCGGAAGAGGAAAGCAAAAAACAGTCATTCCCAACGGTTGTAACACTGATAGGGCATGGGCCCTACGGCGGAGCAGGCGGAAGAGGAAGGCAAAAAACACTCATTCCCAACGGTTGTAACACTGATAGGGCATGGGCCCTACGGCGGAGCAGGCGGAAGAGGAAGGCAAAAAACAGTCATTCCCAACGGTTGTAACACTGATAGGGCATGGGCCCTACGGCGGAGCAGGCGGAAGAGGATGGCAACCCCCAGTCATTCCCAACGGTTGTAACACTGATAGGGCATGGGCCCTACGGCGGAGCAGGCGGAAGAGGAAGGCAAAAAACAGTCATTCCCAACGGTTGTAACACTGATAGGGCATGGGGGGCCCTACGGCGGAGCAGGCGGAAGAGGAAGGCAAAAAAACAGCCATTCCCAACGGTTGTAACACTGATAGGGCATGGGCCCTACGGCAGAGCAGGCGGAAGAGGACGGCAAACCCCTGTCATTCCCAACGGTTGTAACACTGATAGGGCATGGGCTCTACGGCGGAGCAGGCGGAAGAGGAAGGCAAAAAACAGTCATTCCCAACGGTTGTAACACTGATAGGGCATGGGCTCTACGGCGGAGCAGGCGGAAGAGGAAGGCAAAAAACAGTCATTCCCAACGGTTGAAACACTGATAGGGCATGGGCCATACGGCGGAGCAGGCGGAAGAGGAAGGCAAAAAACAGTCATTCCCAACGGTTGTAACACTGATAGGGCATGGGCTCTACGGCGGAGCAGGCGGAAGAGGAAGGCAAAAAACAGTCATTCCCAACGGTTGTAACACTGTTAGGGCATGGGCCCTACGGCGGAGCAGGCGGAAGAGGAAGGCAAAAAACAGTCATTCCCAACGGTTGTAACACTGATAGGGCATGGGCCCTACGGCGGAGCAGGCGGAAGAGGAAGGCAAAAAACAGTCATTCCCAACGGTTGTAACACTGATAGGGCATGGGCCCTACGGCGGAGCAGGCGGAAGAGGAAGGCAAAAAACAGTCATTCCCAACGGTTGTAACACTGATAGGGCATGGGCCCTACGGCGGAGCAGGCGGAAGAGGAAAGCAAAAAACAGTCATTCCCAACGGTTGTAACACTGATAGGGCATGGGCCCTACGGCGGAGCAGGCGGAAGAGGAAGGCAAAAAACACTCACTCCCAACGGTTGTAACACTGATAGGGCATGGGCCCTACGGCGGAGCAGGCGGAAGAGGAAGGCAAAAAACAGTCATTCCCAACGGTTGTAACACTGATAGGGCATGGGCCCTACGGCGGAGCAGGCGGAAGAGGATGGCAACCCCCAGTCATTCCCAACGGTTGTAACACTGATAGGGCATGGGCCCTACGGCGGAGCAGGCGGAAGAGGAAGGCAAAAAACAGTCATTCCCAACGGTTGTAACACTGATAGGGCATGGGCCCTACGGCGGAGCAGGCGGAAGAGGAAGGCAAAAAACAGTCATTCCCAACGGTTGTAACACTGATAGGGCATGGGCTCTACGGCGGAGCAGGCGGAAGAGGAAGGCAAAAAACAGTCATTCCCAACGGTTGTAACACTGTTAGGGCATGGGCCCTACGACGGAGCAGGCGGAAGAGGAAGGCAAAAAACAGTCATTCCCAACGGTTGTAACACTGTTAGGGCATGGGCCCTACGGCGGAGCAGGTGGAAGAGGAAGGCAAAAAACAGTCATTCCCAACGGTTGTAACACTGATAGGGCATGGGCCCTACGGTGGAGCAGGCGGAAGAGGAAGGCAAAAAACAGTCATTCCCAACGGTTGTAACACTGATAGGGCATGGGCCCTACGGCGGAGCAGGCGGAAGAGGAAGGCAAAAAACAGTCATTCCCAACGGTTGTAACACTGATAGGGCATGGGCCCTACGGCGGAGCAGGCGGAAGAGGAAAGCAAAAAACAGTCATTCCCAACGGTTGTAACACTGATAGGGCATGGGCCCTACGGCGGAGCAGGCGGAAGAGGAAGGCAAAAAACACTCATTCCCAACGGTTGTAACACTGATAGGGCATTGGCCCTACGGCGGAGCAGGCGGAAGAGGAAGGCAAAAAACAGTCATTCCCAACGGTTGTAACACTGATAGGGCATGGGCCCTACGGCGGAGCAGGCGGAAGAGGATGGCAACCCCCAGTCATTCCCAACGGTTGTAACACTGATAGGGCATGGGCCCTACGGCGGAGCAGGCGGAAGAGGAAGGCAAAAAACAGTCATTCCCAACGGTTGTAACACTGATAGGGCATGGGCCCTACGGCGGAGCAGGCGGAAGAGGAAGGCAACCCCCAGTCATTCCCAACGGTTGTAACACTGATAGGGCATGGGCCCTACGGCGGAGCAGGCGGAAGAGGAAGGCAAAAAACAGTCATTCCCAACGGTTGTAACACTGATAGGGCATGGGCCCTACGGCGGAGTAGGCGGAAGAGGAAGGCAAAAAACAGTCATTCCCAACGGTTGTAACACTGATAGGGCATGGGCCCTACGGCGGAGCAGGCGGAAGAGGATGGCAACCCCCAGTCATTCCCAACGGTTGTAACACTGATAGGGCATGGGCCCTACGGCGGAGCAGGCGGAAGGGGAAGGCAAAAAACAGTCATTCCCAACGGTTGTAACACTGATAGGGCATGGGCCCTACGGCGGAGCAGGCGGAAGAGGAAGGCAAAAAACAGTCATTCCCAACGGTTGTAACACTGATAGGGCATGGGCCCTACGGCGGAGCAGGCGGAAGAGGAAGGCAAAAAACAGTCATTCCCAACGGTTGTAACACTGATAGGGCATGGGCCATACGGCGGAGCAGCTGGAAGAGGAAAGCAAAAAACAGTCATTCCCAACGGTTGTAACACTGATAGGGCATGGGGGGCCCTACGGCGGAGCAGGCGGAAGAGGAAGGCAAAAAAACAGCCATTCCCAACGGTTGTAACACTGATAGGGCATGGGCCCTACGGCAGAGCAGGCGGAAGAGGACGGCAAACCCCTGTCATTCCCAACGGTTGTAACACTGATAGGGCATGGGCTCTACGGCGGAGCAGGCGGAAGAGGAAGGCAAAAAACAGTCATTCCCAACGGTTGTAACACTGATAGGGCATGGGCCCTACGGCGGAGCAGGCGGAAGAGGAAGGCAAAAAACAGTCATTCCCAACGGTTGTAACACTGATAGGGCATGGGCCCTACGGCGGAGCAGGCGGAAGAGGAAGGCAAAAAACAGTCATTCCCAACGGTTGTAACACTGATAGGGCATGGGCTCTACGGCGGAGCAGGCGGAAGAGGAAGGCAAAAAACAGTCATTCCCAACGGTTGTAACACTGATAGGGCATGGGCCCTACGGCGGAGCAGGCAGAAGAGGAAGGCAAAAAACAGTCATTCCCAACGGTTGTAACACTGATAGGGCATGGGCCCTACGGCGGAGCAGGCGGAAGAGGAAGGCAAAAAACAGTCATTCCCAACGGTTGTAACACTGATAGGGCATGGGCCCTACGGCGGAGCAGGCGGAAGAGGAAGGCAAAAAACAGTCATTCCCAACGGTTGTAACACTGATAGGGCATGGGCCCTACGGCGGAGCAGGCGGAAGAGGAAGGCAACCCCCAGTCATTCCCAACGGTTGTAACACTGATAGGGCATGGGCCCTACGGCGGAGCAGGCGGAAGAGGAAGGCAAAAAACAGTCATTCCCAACGGTTGTAACACTGATAGGGCATGGGCCCTACGGCGGAGTAGGCGGAAGAGGAAGGCAAAAAACAGTCATTCCCAACGGTTGTAACACTGATAGGGCATGGGCCCTACGGCGGAGCAGGCGGAAGAGGATGGCAACCCCCAGTCATTCCCAACGGTTGTAACACTGATAGGGCATGGGCCCTACGGCGGAGCAGGCGGAAGGGGAAGGCAAAAAACAGTCATTCCCAACGGTTGTAACACTGATAGGGCATGGGCCCTACGGCGGAGCAGGCGGAAGAGGAAGGCAAAAAACAGTCATTCCCAACGGTTGTAACACTGATAGGGCATGGGCCCTACGGCGGAGCAGGCGGAAGAGGAAGGCAAAAAACAGTCATTCCCAACGGTTGTAACACTGATAGGGCATGGGCCATACGGCGGAGCAGCTGGAAGAGGAAAGCAAAAAACAGTCATTCCCAACGGTTGTAACACTGATAGGGCATGGGGGGCCCTACGGCGGAGCAGGCGGAAGAGGAAGGCAAAAAAACAGCCATTCCCAACGGTTGTAACACTGATAGGGCATGGGCCCTACGGCAGAGCAGGCGGAAGAGGACGGCAAACCCCTGTCATTCCCAACGGTTGTAACACTGATAGGGCATGGGCTCTACGGCGGAGCAGGCGGAAGAGGAAGGCAAAAAACAGTCATTCCCAACGGTTGTAACACTGATAGGGCATGGGCCCTACGGCGGAGCAGGCGGAAGAGGAAGGCAAAAAACAGTCATTCCCAACGGTTGTAACACTGATAGGGCATGGGCCCTACGGCGGAGCAGGCGGAAGAGGAAGGCAAAAAACAGTCATTCCCAACGGTTGTAACACTGATAGGGCATGGGCTCTACGGCGGAGCAGGCGGAAGAGGAAGGCAAAAAACAGTCATTCCCAACGGTTGTAACACTGTTAGGGCATGGGCCCTACGGCGGAGCAGGCGGAAGAGGAAGGCAAAAAACAGTCATTCCCAACGGTTGTAACACTGATAGGGCATGGGCCCTACGGCGGAGCAGGCGGAAGAGGAAGGCAAAAAACAGTCATTCCCAACGGTTGTAACACTGATAGGGCATGGGCCCTACGGCGGAGCAGGCGGAAGAGGAAGGCAAAAAACAGTCATTCCCAACGGTTGTAACACTGATAGGGCATGGGCCCTACGGCGGAGCAGGCGGAAGAGGAAGGCAACCCCCAGTCATTCCCAACGGTTGTAACACTGATAGGGCATGGGCCCTACGGCGGAGCAGGCGGAAGAGGAAGGCAAAAAACAGTCATTCCCAACGGTTGTAACACTGATAGGGCATGGGCCCTACGGCGGAGTAGGCGGAAGAGGAAGGCAAAAAACAGTCATTCCCAACGGTTGTAACACTGATAGGGCATGGGCCCTACGGCGGAGCAGGCGGAAGAGGATGGCAACCCCCAGTCATTCCCAACGGTTGTAACACTGATAGGGCATGGGCCCTACGGCGGAGCAGGCGGAAGGGGAAGGCAAAAAACAGTCATTCCCAACGGTTGTAACACTGATAGGGCATGGGCCCTACGGCGGAGCAGGCGGAAGAGGAAGGCAAAAAACAGTCATTCCCAACGGTTGTAACACTGATAGGGCATGGGCCCTACGGCGGAGCAGGCGGAAGAGGAAGGCAAAAAACAGTCATTCCCAACGGTTGTAACACTGATAGGGCATGGGCCATACGGCGGAGCAGCTGGAAGAGGAAAGCAAAAAACAGTCATTCCCAACGGTTGTAACACTGATAGGGCATGGGGGGCCCTACGGCGGAGCAGGCGGAAGAGGAAGGCAAAAAAACAGCCATTCCCAACGGTTGTAACACTGATAGGGCATGGGCCCTACGGCAGAGCAGGCGGAAGAGGACGGCAAACCCCTGTCATTCCCAACGGTTGTAACACTGATAGGGCATGGGCTCTACGGCGGAGCAGGCGGAAGAGGAAGGCAAAAAACAGTCATTCCCAACGGTTGTAACACTGATAGGGCATGGGCCCTACGGCGGAGCAGGCGGAAGAGGAAGGCAAAAAACAGTCATTCCCAACGGTTGTAACACTGATAGGGCATGGGCCCTACGGCGGAGCAGGCGGAAGAGGAAGGCAAAAAACAGTCATTCCCAACGGTTGTAACACTGATAGGGCATGGGCTCTACGGCGGAGCAGGCGGAAGAGGAAGGCAAAAAACAGTCATTCCCAACGGTTGTAACACTGTTAGGGCATGGGCCCTACGGCGGAGCAGGCGGAAGAGGAAGGCAAAAAACAGTCATTCCCAACGGTTGTAACACTGATAGGGCATGGGCCCTACGGCGGAGCAGGCGGAAGAGGAAGGCAAAAAACACTTATTCCCAACGGTTGTAACACTGATAGGGCATGGGCCCTACGGCGGAGCAGGCGGAAGAGGAAGGCAAAAAACAGTCATTCCCAACGGTTGTAACACTGATAGGGCATGGGCCCTACGGCGGAGCAGGCGGAAGAGGATGGCAACCCCCAGTCATTCCCAACGGTTGTAACACTGATAAGGCATGGGCCCTACGGCGGAGCAGGTGGAAGAGGAAGGCAAAAAACAGTCATTCCCAACGGTTGTAACACTGATAGGGCATGGGGGGCCCTACGGCGGAGCAGGCGGAAGAGGAAGGCAAAAAAACAGCCATTCCCAACGGTTGTAACACTGATAGGGCATGGGCCCTACGGCAGAGCAGGCGGAAGAGGACGGCAAACCCCTGTCATTCCCAACGGTTGTAACACTGATAGGGCATGGGCTCTACGGCGGAGCAGGCGGAAGAGGAAGGCAAAAAACAGTCATTCCCAACGGTTGTAACACTGATAGGGCATGGGCCCTACGGCGGAGCAGGCGGAAGAGGAAGGCAAAAAACAGTCATTCCCAACGGTTGTAACACTGATAGGGCATGGGCCCTACGGCGGAGCAGGCGGAAGAGGAAGGCAAAAAACAGTCATTCCCAACGGTTGTAACACTGATAGGGCATGGGCTCTACGGCGGAGCAGGCGGAAGAGGAAGGCAAAAAACAGTCATTCCCAACGGTTGTAACACTGTTAGGGCATGGGCCCTACGGCGGAGCAGGCGGAAGAGGAAGGCAAAAAACAGTCATTCCCAACGGTTGTAACACTGATAGGGCATGGGCCCTACGGCGGAGCAGGTGGAAGAGGAAGGCAAAAAACAGTCATTCCCAACGGTTGTAACACTGATAGGGCATGGGCCCTACGGCGGAGCAGGCGGAAGAGGATGGCAACCCCCAGTCATTCCCAACGGTTGTAACACTGATAGGGCATGGGCCCTACGGCGGAGCAGGCGGAAGAAGGAAGCAAAAAACAGTCATTCCCAACGGTTGTAACACTGATAGGGCATGGGCCCTACGGCGGAGCAGGCGGAAGAGGAAGGCAAAAAACACTCATTCCCAACGGTTGTAACACTGATAGGGCATGGCCCTACGGCGGAGCAGGCGGAAGAGGAAGGCAAAAAACAGTCATTCCCAACGGTTGTAACACTGATAGGGCATGGGCCCTACGGCGGAGCAGGCGGAAGAGGATGGCAACCCCCAGTCATTCCCAACGGTTGTAACACTGATAGGGCATGGGCCCTACGGCGGAGCAGGCGGAAGAGGAAGGCAAAAAACACTCATTCCCAACGGTTGTAACACTGATAGGGCATGGGCCCTACGGCGGAGCAGGCGGAAGAGGAAGGCAAAAAACAGTCATTCCCAACGGTTGTAACACTGATAGGGCATGGGCCCTACGGCGGAGCAGGCGGAAGAGGAAGGCAAAAAACAGTCATTCCCAACGGTTGTAACACTGTTAGGGCATGGGCCCTACGGCGGAGCAGGCGGAAGACGAAGGCAAAAAACAGTCATTCCCAACGGTTGTAACACTGATAGGGCATGGGCCCTACGGCGGAGTAGGCGGAAGAGGAAGGCAAAAAACAGTCATTCCCAACGGTTGTAACACTGATAGGGCATGGGCCCTACGGCGGAGCAGGCGGAAGAGGATGGCAACCCCCAGTCATTCCCAACGGTTGTAACACTGATAGGGCATGGGCCCTACGGCGGAGCAGGCGGAAGGGGAAGGCAAAAAACAGTCATTCCCAACGGTTGTAACACTGATAGGGCATGGGCCCTACGGCGGAGCAGGCGGAAGGGGAAGGCAAAAAACAGTCATTCCCAACGGTTGTAACACTGATAGGGCATGGGCCCTACGGCGGAGCAGGCGGAAGAGGAAGGCAAAAAACAGTCATTCCAAACGTTTGTAACACTGATAGGGCATGGGCCCTACGGCGGAGCAGGCGGAAGAGGAAGGCAAAAAACAGTCATTCCCAACGGTTGTAACACTGATAGGGCATGGGCCATACGGCGGAGCAGCTGGAAGAGGAAAGCAAAAAACAGTCATTCCCAACGGTTGTAACACTGATAGGGCATGGGGGGCCCTACGGCGGAGCAGGCGGAAGAGGAAGGCAAAAAAACAGCCATTCCCAACGGTTGTAACACTGATAGGGCATGGGCCCTACGGCAGAGCAGGCGGAAGAGGACGGCAAACCCCTGTCATTCCCAACGGTTGTAACACTGATAGGGCATGGGCTCTACGGCGGAGCAGGCGGAAGAGGAAGGCAAAAAACAGTCATTCCCAACGGTTGTAACACTGATAGGGCATGGGCCCTACGGCGGAGCAGGCGGAAGAGGAAGGCAAAAAACAGTCATTCCCAACGGTTGTAACACTGATAGGGCATGGGCCCTACGGCGGAAGAAGAAGGCAAAAAACAGTCATTCCCAACGGTTGTAACACTGATAGGGCATGGGCTCTACGGCGGAGCAGGCGGAAGAGGAAGGCAAAAAACAGTCATTCCCAACGGTTGTAACACTGTTAGGGCATGGGCCCTACGGCGGAGCAGGTGGAAGAGGAAGGCAAAAAACAGTCATTCCCAACGGTTGTAACACTGATAGGGCATGGGCCCTACGGCGGAGTAGGCGGAAGAGGAAGGCAAAAAACAGTCATTCCCAACGGTTGTAACACTGATAGGGCATGGGCCCTACGGCGGAGCAGGCGGAAGAGGAAGGCAAAAAACAGTCATTCCCAACGGTTGTAACACTGATAGGGCATGGGCCCTACGGCGGAGCAGGCGGAAGAGGAAAGCAAAAAACAGTCATTCCCAACGGTTGTAACACTGATAGGGCATGGGCCCTACGGCGGAGCAGGCGGAAGAGGAAGGCAAAAAACACTCATTCCCAACGGTTGTAACACTGATAGGGCATGGGCCCTACGGCGGAGCAGGCGGAAGAGGAAGGCAAAAAACAGTCATTCCCAACGGTTGTAACACTGATAGGGCATGGGCCCTACGGCGGAGCAGGCGGAAGAGGATGGCAACCCCCAGTCATTCCCAACGGTTGTAACACTGATAGGGCATGGGCCCTACGGCGGAGCAGGCGGAAGAGGAAGGCAAAAAACAGTCATTCCCAACGGTTGTAACACTGATAGGGCATGGGGGGCCCTACGGCGGAGCAGGCGGAAGAGGAAGGCAAAAAAACAGCCATTCCCAACGGTTGTAACACTGATAGGGCATGGGCCCTACGGCAGAGCAGGCGGAAGAGGACGGCAAACCCCTGTCATTCCCAACGGTTGTAACACTGATAGGGCATGGGCTCTACGGCGGAGCAGGCGGAAGAGGAAGGCAAAAAACAGTCATTCCCAACGGTTGTAACACTGATAGGGCATGGGCTCTACGGCGGAGCAGGCGGAAGAGGAAGGCAAAAAACAGTCATTCCCAACGGTTGAAACACTGATAGGGCATGGGCCATACGGCGGAGCAGGCGGAAGAGGAAGGCAAAAAACAGTCATTCCCAACGGTTGTAACACTGATAGGGCATGGGCTCTACGGCGGAGCAGGCGGAAGAGGAAGGCAAAAAACAGTCATTCCCAACGGTTGTAACACTGTTAGGGCATGGGCCCTACGGCGGAGCAGGCGGAAGAGGAAGGCAAAAAACAGTCATTCCCAACGGTTGTAACACTGATAGGGCATGGGCCCTACGGCGGAGCAGGCGGAAGAGGAAGGCAAAAAACAGTCATTCCCAACGGTTGTAACACTGATAGGGCATGGGCCCTACGGCGGAGCAGGCGGAAGAGGAAGGCAAAAAACAGTCATTCCCAACGGTTGTAACACTGATAGGGCATGGGCCCTACGGCGGAGCAGGCGGAAGAGGAAAGCAAAAAACAGTCATTCCCAACGGTTGTAACACTGATAGGGCATGGGCCCTACGGCGGAGCAGGCGGAAGAGGAAGGCAAAAAACACTCACTCCCAACGGTTGTAACACTGATAGGGCATGGGCCCTACGGCGGAGCAGGCGGAAGAGGAAGGCAAAAAACAGTCATTCCCAACGGTTGTAACACTGATAGGGCATGGGCCCTACGGCGGAGCAGGCGGAAGAGGATGGCAACCCCCAGTCATTCCCAACGGTTGTAACACTGATAGGGCATGGGCCCTACGGCGGAGCAGGCGGAAGAGGAAGGCAAAAAACAGTCATTCCCAACGGTTGTAACACTGATAGGGCATGGGCCCTACGGCGGAGCAGGCGGAAGAGGAAGGCAAAAAACAGTCATTCCCAACGGTTGTAACACTGATAGGGCATGGGCTCTACGGCGGAGCAGGCGGAAGAGGAAGGCAAAAAACAGTCATTCCCAACGGTTGTAACACTGTTAGGGCATGGGCCCTACGACGGAGCAGGCGGAAGAGGAAGGCAAAAAACAGTCATTCCCAACGGTTGTAACACTGTTAGGGCATGGGCCCTACGGCGGAGCAGGTGGAAGAGGAAGGCAAAAAACAGTCATTCCCAACGGTTGTAACACTGATAGGGCATGGGCCCTACGGTGGAGCAGGCGGAAGAGGAAGGCAAAAAACAGTCATTCCCAACGGTTGTAACACTGATAGGGCATGGGCCCTACGGCGGAGCAGGCGGAAGAGGAAGGCAAAAAACAGTCATTCCCAACGGTTGTAACACTGATAGGGCATGGGCCCTACGGCGGAGCAGGCGGAAGAGGAAAGCAAAAAACAGTCATTCCCAACGGTTGTAACACTGATAGGGCATGGGCCCTACGGCGGAGCAGGCGGAAGAGGAAGGCAAAAAACACTCATTCCCAACGGTTGTAACACTGATAGGGCATTGGCCCTACGGCGGAGCAGGCGGAAGAGGAAGGCAAAAAACAGTCATTCCCAACGGTTGTAACACTGATAGGGCATGGGCCCTACGGCGGAGCAGGCGGAAGAGGATGGCAACCCCCAGTCATTCCCAACGGTTGTAACACTGATAGGGCATCGGCCCTACGGCGGAGCAGGCGGAAGAGGAAGGCAAAAAACAGTCATTCCCAACGGTTGTAACACTGATAGGGCATGGGCCATACGGCAGAGCAGGCGGAAGAGGAAGGCAAAAAACAGTCATTCCCAACGGTTGTAACACTGATAGGGCATGGGCCCTACGGCGGAGCAGGCGGAAGAGGAAGGCAAAAAACAGTCATTCCCAACGGTTGTAACACTGATAGGGCATGGGCCCTACGGCGGAGCAGGCGGAAGAGGAAGGCAAAAAACAGTCATTCCCAACGGTTGTAACACTGATAGGGCATGGGCCCTACGGCGGAGCAGGCGGAAGAGGAAGGCAAAAAACAGTCATTCCCAACGGTTGTAACACTGATAGGGCATGGGCCCTACGGCGGAGCAGGCGGAAGAGGAAGGCAAAAAACAGTCATTCCCAACGGTTGTAACCATGATAGGGCATGGGCCCTACGGTGGAGCAGGCGGAAGAGGAAGGCAAAAAACAGTCATTCCCAACGGTTGTAACACTGATAGGGCATGGGCCCTACGGCGGAGCAGGCGGAAGAGGAAGGCAAAAAACAGTCATTCCCAACGGTTGTAACACTGATAGGGCATGGGCCCTACGGCGGAGCAGGCGGAAGAGGAAGGCAAAAAACAGTCATTCCCAACGGTTGTAACACTGATAGGGCATGGGGGGCCCTACGGCGGAGCAGGCGGAAGGGGAAGGCAAAAAACAGTCATTCCCAACGGTTGTAACACTGATAGGGCATGGGCCCTACGGCGGAGCAGGCGGAAGAGGAAGGCAAAAAACAGTCATTCCCAACGGTTGTAACACTGATAGGGCATGGGCCCTACGGCGGAGCAGGCGGAAGAGGAAGGCAAAAAACAGTCATTCCCAACGGTTGTAACACTGATAGGGCATGGGCCCTACGGCGGAGCAGGCGGAAGAGGAAGGCAAAAAACAGTCATTCCCAACGATTGTAACACTGATAGGGCATGGGCCCTACGGCGGAGCAGGCGGAAGAGGAAGGCAAAAAAATGTCATTCCCAACGGTTGTAACACTGATAGGGCATGGGCCCTACGGCGGAGCAGGCGGAAGAGGAAGGCAAAAAACAGTCATTCCCAACGGTTGTAACACTGATAGGGCATGGGCCCTACGGCGGAGCAGGCGGAAGAGGATGGCAACCCCCAGTCATTCCCAACGGTTGTAACACTGATAGGGCATGGGCCCTACGGCGGAGCAGGCGGAAGAGGAAGGCAAAAAACAGTCATTCCCAAAGGTTGTAACACTGATAGGGCATGGGCCCTACGGCGGAGCAGGCGGAAGAGGATGGCAACCCCCAGTCATTCCCAACGGTTGTAACACTGATAGGGCATGGGCCCTACGGCGGAGCAGGCGGAAGAGGAAGGCAAAAAACAGTCATTCCCAAAGGTTGTAACACTGATAAGGCATGGGCCCTACGGCGGAGCAGGCGGAAGAGGAAGGCAAAAAACAGTCATTCCCAACGGTTGTAACACTGATAGGGCATGGGCCCTACGGCGGAGCAGGCGGAAGAGGAAGGCAAAAAACAGTCATTCCCAACGGTTGTAACACTGATAGGGCATGGGCTCTACGGCGGAGCAGGCGGAAGAGGAAGGCAAAAAACAGTCATTCCCAACGGTTGTAACACTGATAGGGCATGGGCCCTACGGCGGAGCAGGCGGAAGAGGAAGGCAAAAAACAGTCATTCCCAACGGTTGTAACACTGATAGGGCATGGGCCCTACGGCGGAGCAGGCGGAAGAGGAAGGCAAAAAACAGTCATTCCCAACGGTTGTAACACTGATAGGGCATGGGCCCTACGGCGGAGCAGGCGGAAGAGGAAGGCAAAAAACAGTCATTCCCAACGGTTGTAACACTGATAGGGCATGGGCTCTACGGCAGAGCAGGCGGAAGAGGAAGGCAAAAAACAGTCATTCCCAACGGTTGTAACACTGATAGGGCATGGGCCCTACGGCGGAGCAGGCGGAAGAGGAAGGCAAAAAACAGTCATTCCCAACGGTTGTAACACTGATAGGGCATGGGCCCTACGGCGGAGCAGGCGGAAGAGGAAGGCAAAAAACAGTCATTCCCAACGGTTGTAACACTGATAGGGCATGGGCCCTACGGCGGAGCAGGCGGAAGAGGAAGGCAAAAAACAGTCATTCCCAACGGTTGTAACACTGATAGGGCATGGGCCCTACGGCGGAGCAGGCGGAAGAGGAAGGCAAAAAACAGTCATTCCCAACGGTTGTAACACTGATAGGGCATGGGCCCTACGGCGGAGCAGGCGGAAGAGGAAGGCAAAAAACAGTCATTCCCAACGGTTGTAACACTGATAGGGCATGGGCCCTACGGCGGAGCAGGCGGAAGAGGATGGCAACCCCCAGTCATTCCCAACGGTTGTAACACTGATAGGGCATGGGCCCTACGGCGGAGCAGGCGGAAGAGGAAGGCAAAAAACAGTCATTCCCAACGGTTGTAACACTGATAGGGCATGGGCCCTACGGCGGAGCAGGCGGAAGAGGATGGCAACCCCCAGTCATTCCCAACGGTTGTAACACTGATAGGGCATGGGCCCTACGGCGGAGCAGGCGGAAGAGGAAGGCAAAAAACAGTCATTCCCAACGGTTGTAACACTGATAGGGCATGGGCCCTACGGCGGAGCAGGCGGAAGAGGAAGGCAAAAAACAGTCATTCCCAACGGTTGTAACACTGATAGGGCATGGGCCCTACGGCGGAGCAGGCGGAAGAGGATGGCAACCCCCAGTCATTCCCAACGGTTGTAACACTGATAGCGCATGGGCCCTACGGCAGAGCAGGCGGAAGAGGAAGGCAAAAAACAGTCATTCCCAACGGTTGTAACACTGATAGGGCATGGGCCCTACGGCGGAGCAGGCGGAAGGGGAAGGCAAAAAACAGTCATTCCCAACGGTTGTAACACTGATAGGGCATGGGCCCTACGGCGGTGCAGGCGGAAGAGGAAGGCAAAAAACAGTCATTCCCAACGGTTGTAACACTGATAGGGCATGGGCTCTACGGCGGAGCAGGCGGAAGAGGAAGGCAAAAAACAGTCATTCCCAACGGTTGAAACACTGATAGGGCATGGGCCATACGGCGGAGCAGCTGGAAGAGGAAAGCAAAAAACAGTCATTCCCAACGGTTGTAACACTGATAGGGCATGGGGGGCCCTACGGCGGAGCAGGCGGAAGAGGAAGGCAAAAAAACAGCCATTCCCAACGGTTGTAACACTGATAGGGCATGGGCCCTACGGCAGAGCAGGCGGAAGAGGACGGCAAACCCCTGTCATTCCCAACGGTTGTAACACTGATAGGGCATGGGCTCTCCGGCGGAGCAGGCGGAAGAGGAAGGCAAAAAACAGTCATTCCCAACGGTTGTAACACTGATAGGGCATGGGCCCTACGGCGGAGCAGGCGGAAGAGGAAGGCAAAAAACAGTCATTCCCAACGGTTGTAACACTGATAGGGCATGGGCCCTACGGCGGAGCAGGCGGAAGAGGAAGGCAAAAAACAGTCATTCCCAACGGTTGTAACACTGTTAGGGCATGGGCCCTACGGCGGAGCAGGCGGAAGAGGAAGGCAAAAAACAGTCATTCCCAACGGTTGTAACACTGATAGGGCATGGGCCCTACGGCGGAGCAGGCGGAAGAGGAAGGCAAAAAACAGTCATTCCCAACGGTTGTAACACTGATAGGGCATGGGCCCTACGGCGGAGCAGGCGGAAGAGGAAGGCAAAAAACAGTCATTCCCAACGGTTGTAACACTGATAGGGCATGGGCCCTACGGCGGAGCAGGCGGAAGAGGAAGGCAAAAAACAGTCATTCCCAACGGTTGTAACACTGATAGGGCATGGGCTCTACGGCGGAGCAGGCGGAAGAGGAAAGCAAAAAACAGTCATTCCCAACGGTTGTAACACTGATAGGGCATGGGCCCTACGGCGGAGCAGGCGGAAGAGGAAGGCAAAAAACAGTCATTCCCAACGGTTGTAACACTGATAGGGCATGGGCTCTACGGCGGAGCAGGCGGAAGAGGAAGGCAAAAAACAGTCATTCCCAACGGTTGTAACACTGATAGGGCATGGGCCCTACGGCGGAGCAGGCGGAAGAGGAAGGCAAAAAACAGTCATTCCCAACGGTTGTAACACTGATAGGGCATGGGCCATACGGCGGAGCAGGCGGAAGAGGAAGGCAAAAAACAGTCATTCCCAACGGTTGTAACACTGTTAGGGCATGGGCCCTACGGCGGAGCAGGCGGAAGAGGAAGGCAAAAAACAGTCATTCCCAACGGTTGTAACACTGATAGGGCATGGGCCCTACGGCGGAGCAGGCGGAAGAGAAAGGCAAAAAACAGTCATTCCCAACGGTTGTAACACTGATAGGGCATGGGCCCTACGGCGGAGCAGGCGGAAGAGGAAGGCAACCCCCAGTCATTCCCAACGGTTGTAACACTGATAGGGCATGGGCCCTACGGCGGAGCAGGCGGAAGAGGATGGCAACCCCCAGTCATTCCCAACGGTTGTAACACTGATAGGGCATGGGCCCTACGGCGGAGCAGGCGGAAGAGGAAGGCAAAAAACAGTCATTCCCAACGGTTGTAACACTGATAGGGCATGGGCCCTACGGCGGAGCAGGCGGAAGAGGAAGGCAAAAAACAGTCATTCCCAACGGTTGTAACACTGATAGGGCATGGGCCCTACGGCGGAGCAGGCGGAAGAGGATGGCAACCCCCAGTCATTCCCAACGGTTGTAACACTGATAGCGCATGGGCCCTACGGCAGAGCAGGCGGAAGAGGAAGGCAAAAAACAGTCATTCCCAACGGTTGTAACACTGATAGGGCATGGGCCCTACGGCGGAGCAGGCGGAAGAGGAAGGCAAAAAACAGTCATTCCCAACGGTTGTAACACTGATAGGGCATGGGCTCTACGGCGGAGCAGGCGGAAGAGGAAAGCAAAAAACAGTCATTCCCAACGGTTGTAACACTGATAGGGCATGGGCCCTACGGCGGAGCAGGCGGAAGAGGAAGGCAAAAAACAGTCATTCCCAACGGTTGTAACACTGATAGGGCATGGGCCCTACGGCGGAGCAGGCGGAAGAGGATGGCAACCCCCAGTCATTCCCAACGGTTGTAACACTGATAGGGCATGGGCCCTACGGCGGAGCAGGCGGAAGAGGAAGGCAAAAAACAGTCATTCCCAACGGTTGTAACACTGATAGGGCATGGGCCCTACGGCGGAGCAGGCGGAAGAGGAAGGCAAAAAACAGTCATTCCCAACGGTTGTAACACTGATAGGGCATGGGCCCTACGGCGGAGCAGGCGGAAGAGGAAGGCAACCCCCAGTCATTCCCAACGGTTGTAACACTGATAGGGCATGGGCCCTACGGCGGAGCAGGCGGAAGAGGAAGGCAAAAAACAGTCATTCCCAACGGTTGTAACACTGATAGGGCATGGGCCCTACGGCGGAGCAGGCGGAAGAGGATGGCAACCCCCAGTCATTCCCAACGGTTGTAACACTGATAGGGCATGGGCCCTACGGCGGAGCAGGCGGAAGAGGAAGGCAAAAAACAGTCATTCCCAACGGTTGTAACACTGATAGGGCATGGGCCCTACGGCGGAGCAGGCGGAAGAGGAAGGCAAAAAACAGTCATTCCCAACGGTTGTAACACTGATAGGGCATGGGCCCTACGGCGGAGCAGGCGGAAGAGGATGGCAACCCCCAGTCATTCCCAACGGTTGTAACACTGATAGCGCATGGGCCCTACGGCAGAGCAGGCGGAAGAGGAAGGCAAAAAACAGTCATTCCCAACGGTTGTAACACTGATAGGGCATGGGCCCTACGGCGGAGCAGGCGGAAGGGGAAGGCAAAAAACAGTCATTCCCAACGGTTGTAACACTGATAGGGCATGGGCCCTACGGCGGAGCAGGCGGAAGAGAAAGGCAAAAAACAGTCATTCCCAACGGTTGTAACACTGATAGGGCATGGGCTCTACGGCGGAGCAGGCGGAAGAGGAAGGCAAAAAACAGTCATTCCCAACGGTTGAAACACTGATAGGGCATGGGCCATACGGCGGAGCAGCTGGAAGAGGAAAGCAAAAAACAGTCATTCCCAACGGTTGTAACACTGATAGGGCATGGGGGGCCCTACGGCGGAGCAGGCGGAAGAGGAAGGCAAAAAAACAGCCATTCCCAACGGTTGTAACAGTGATAGGGCATGGGCCCTACGGCAGAGCAGGCGGAAGAGGAAAGCAAAAAACAGTCATTCCCAACGGTTGTAACACTGATAGGGCATGGGCCCTACGGCGGAGCAGGCGGAAGAGGAAAGCAAAAAACAGTCATTCCCAACGGTTGTAACACTGATAGGGCATGGGCCCTACGGCGGAGCAGGCGGAAGAGGAAGGCAACCCCCAGTCATTCCCAACGGTTGTAACACTGATAGGGCATGGGCCCTACGGCGGAGCAGGCGGAAGAGGAAGGCAAAAAACAGTCATTCCCAACGGTTGTAACACTGATAGGGCATGGGCCCTACGGCGGAGCAGGCGGAAGAGGATGGCAACCCCCAGTCATTCCCAACGGTTGTAACACTGATAGGGCATGGGCCCTACGGCGGAGCAGGCGGAAGAGGAAGGCAAAAAACAGTCATTCCCAACGGTTGTAACACTGATAGGGCATGGGCCCTACGGCGGAGCAGGCGGAAGAGGAAGGCAAAAAACAGTCATTCCCAACGGTTGTAACACTGATAGGGCATGGGCCCTACGGCGGAGCAGGCGGAAGAGGATGGCAACCCCCAGTCATTCCCAACGGTTGTAACACTGATAGCGCATGGGCCCTACGGCAGAGCAGGCGGAAGAGGAAGGCAAAAAACAGTCATTCCCAACGGTTGTAACACTGATAGGGCATGGGCCCTACGGCGGAGCAGGCGGAAGGGGAAGGCAAAAAACAGTCATTCCCAACGGTTGTAACACTGATAGGGCATGGGCCCTACGGCGGAGCAGGCGGAAGAGAAAGGCAAAAAACAGTCATTCCCAACGGTTGTAACACTGATAGGGCATGGGCTCTACGGCGGAGCAGGCGGAAGAGGAAGGCAAAAAACAGTCATTCCCAACGGTTGAAACACTGATAGGGCATGGGCCATACGGCGGAGCAGCTGGAAGAGGAAAGCAAAAAACAGTCATTCCCAACGGTTGTAACACTGATAGGGCATGGGGGGCCCTACGGCGGAGCAGGCGGAAGAGGAAGGCAAAAAAACAGCCATTCCCAACGGTTGTAACAGTGATAGGGCATGGGCCCTACGGCAGAGCAGGCGGAAGAGGACGGCAAACCCCTGTCATTCCCAACGGTTGTAACACTGATAGGGCATGGGTTCTACGGCGGAGCAGGCGGAAGAGGAAGGCAAAAAACAGTCATTCCCAACGGTTGTAACACTGATAGGGCATGGGCCCTACGGCGGAGCAGGCGGAAGAGGAAGGCAAAAAACAGTCATTCCCAACGGTTGTAACACTGATAGGGCATGGGCCCTACGGCGGAGCAGGCGGAAGAGGAAGGCAAAAAACAGTCATTCCCAACGGTTGTAACACTGATAGGGCATGGGCTCTACGGCAGAGCAGGCAGAAGAGGAAGGCAAAAAACAGTCATTCCCAACGGTTGTAACACCGTTAGGGCATGGGCCCTACGGCGGAGCAGGCGGAAGAGGAAGGCAAAAAACAGTCATTCCCAACGGTTGTAACACTGATAGGGCATGGGCCCTACGGCGGAGCAGGCGGAAGAGGAAGGCAACCCCCAGTCATTCCCAACGGTTGTAACACTGATAGGGCATGGGCCCTACGGCGGAGCAGGCGGAAGAGGAAGGCAAAAAACAGTCATTCCCAACGGTTGTAACACTGATAGGGCATGGGCCCTACGGCGGAGCAGGCGGAAGAGGAAGGCAACCCCCAGTCATTCCCAACGGTTGTAACACTGATAGGGCATGGGCCCTACGGCGGAGCAGGCGGAAGAGGATGGCAACCCCCAGTCATTCCCAACGGTTGTAACACTGATAGGGCATGGGCCCTACGGCGGAGCAGGCGGAAGAGGAAGGCAAAAAACAGTCATTCCCAACGGTTGTAACACTGATAGGGCATGGGCTCTACAGCGGAGCAGGCAGAAGAGGAAGGCAAAAAACAGTCATTCCCAACGGTTGTAACACCGTTAGGGCATGGGCCCTACGGCGGAGCAGGCGGAAGAGGAAGGCAAAAAACAGTCATTCCCAACGGTTGTAACACTGATAGGGCATGGGCCCTACGGCGGAGCAGGCGGAAGAGGAAGGCAAAAAACAGTCATTCCCAACGGTTGTAACACTGATAGGGCATGGGCTCTACGGCGGAGCAGGCGGAAGAGGAAAGCAAAAAACAGTCATTCCCAACGGTTGTAACACTGATAGGGCATGGGCCCTACGGCGGAGCAGGCGGAAGAGGAAGGCAAAAAACAGTCATTCCCAACGGTTGTAACACTGATAGGGCATGGGCCCTACGGCGGAGCAGGCGGAAGAGGATGGCAACCCCCAGTCATTCCCAACGGTTGTAACACTGATAGGGCATGGGCCCTACGGCGGAGCAGGCGGAAGAGGAAGGCAAAAAACAGTCATTCCCAACGGTTGTAACACTGATAGGGCATGGGCCCTACGGCGGAGCAGGCGGAAGAGGAAGGCAAAAAACAGTCATTCCCAACGGTTGTAACACTGATAGGGCATGGGCCCTACGGCGGAGCAGGCGGAAGAGGAAGGCAACCCCAAGTCATTCCCAACGGTTGTAACACTGATAGGGCATGGGCCCTACGGCGGAGCAGGCGGAAGAGGAAGGCAAAAAACAGTCATTCCCAACGGTTGTAACACTGATAGGGCATGGGCCCTACGGCGGAGCAGGCGGAAGAGGAAGGCAAAAAACAGTCATTCCCAACGGTTGTAACACTGATAGGGCATGGGCCCTACGGCGGAGCAGGCGGAAGAGGATGGCAACCCCCAGTCATTCCCAACGGTTGTAACACTGATAGGGCATGGGCCCTACGGCGGAGCAGGCGGAAGAGGAAGGCAACCCCCAGTCATTCCCAACGGTTGTAACACTGATAGGGCATGGGCCCTACGGCGGAGCAGGCGGAAGAGGAAGGCAACCCCCAGTCATTCCCAACGGTTGTAACACTGATAGGGCATGGGCCCTACGGCGGAGCAGGCGGAAGAGGAAGGCAAAAAACAGTCATTCCCAACGGTTGTAACACTGATAGGGCATGGGCCCTACGGCGGAGCAGGCGGAAGAGGAAGGCAAAAAACAGTCATTCCCAACGGTTGTAACACTGATAGGGCATGGGCCCTACGGCGGAGCAGGCGGAAGAGGAAGGCAAAAAACAGTCATTCCCAACGGTTGTAACACTGATAGGGCATGGGCCCTACGGCGGAGCAGGCGGAAGAGGAAGGCAAAACACAGTCATTCCCACCATTGGTGTATCCATTCGGCGGTCTTACAGCCCAAGAGTTGCTTTCATAGCTGAATTAGGCGTTTGAGGAATGAATTACCAACTCATGCAGAAATTGTCACCTATTTTCTATATCAGCACCTTTCTTTTTCGAAATAAAGTGAAAAACCTGAATCTATCTTCAATTTGAAGTTTTTCTTCCTGACATCAGTGTTTATGATGTCTTTGTTCTCATATTTTTACAATCCAGAATAGCACATATCATAATTTCCTCCTTCAGAACGTTTGATCTCCCTTCATTCCAGTCGTCTTGTATATTAATCAATTTGGCCAACTTAGATAAACAGACTCAGAAATGTAAATATCTGTCTCTCAGAAACAATTAATTACAACTGCCACGAATGGTCCCCCAACTAAATCAAATTGGTCATACTTACTTTTTATACATGTGTAACTCAACGTTCGAACATGTACTCCCTATGTAGGGGTTACCCTATTTTCTTTCAATTTCACCCCACATGTATTAAGGTGGGTGTTCTATTTACAATGTGAGTTCATGCTAAATTTGTCCCTCAGTTGGTGTCCAGAGACAATCACGATCCCCCCCGCCTTCTTGTAAATTCATTCTGTTTCTGCAATCACTCACCAACAAAAACCTAAAGTATCTTATTTATTAACCTCACATGAAGCTGATTCGTGTTCAATTATAAATGAGAAATGATTCAAGATGTAGGATTTCTGTTTCTAAGGTGCTGGGATATGGCTTCCACATGCTATGAAAGGTTTTCAGATCTATCAACATCTCTTTTCACAAGCAATCCAGACACTGTTAATTGGACCCCAACTTGCATCTGGTAAAAGCCTCTAATGAAGCCCCCCAAAATATTTCTTGTTGGATCCAATGAAGTAATTTCTTCTATATCTAACAACAGAGCACAAAATTGTGTAGTCTGGAAGCTTTTTTTTTTTTTTTTCAATGAATGACGATCCCTCCATTTTTTTTTTGAGAGATTAGTCATTTTTTGACTGTTTCAAGCTTTATTTTGGCAGTGAAACTAGTGCAAAATAAATTTTTTCAAATCCTAATTTTCCTCAAAGCAGAAATGCTTCCTTGTTCCGTGGCCCCTCACACACCTAATGTGAAATGAGTTGAAACATTTATCGAAGTCTGTTGGTATTCAATCAGACATTTCCTTCTTTTGTCTGGGGTTGTAGGTGCAAACAATTGCAGACAAGTATTGTTGATTAATCCTTGCTTATTTTGTTACTTAAATTGACCTGCATGAAGACTACAAAAAGTTGTCCCCCTTGATAACTGGGGATGAATATAATCAAACCACCTTGGAAATAGACAAGCAGGCTTATAAAATGTTCTAGATGCCCTCATGTGGATGGTCATTCTCAGCAATATTCATGGAAGTCTAGATATGAATAAGCAAGAATTACCGTATTGTCTTCAACAGAAAAAAAAAAAAAAAAAAAGGAAAGAAGTTCATCACTATTCCAATTCTGGTACGCACAATTCAATTTCTCAGTGGATATTACAGCTGAAGAAGGCAGCATAGTGACTAAAGAATGGACAGTGTACAAAAGCTTGAGTTTTAGATGAAGATTTGTTACTATCCTGTGAAATTCAATTGATTGAGAAGGTACAAACACGAAAGAAAAAATTAAAAAAACTGATAGCAATTTCTTAAGTGTTTAGTTACTTCTCTTCATTCGAAAAACAGATTTTCCATCGTTTTTCGACTCAATGGGATTTATCTCGGCAAATATAATTTCTTGGGGGGGGGGGGTCGAAAATGTTTTATTATAACTCAAACCAACATTGCAGTACTTGGCTCATGTCCAATCTGGAAAAAAAAAAAAAAAAAAAAAAAAAAAAAAAAAGGCAAGAAAGAAAGGAAAGAAAAAAAAAAAAAAAAAAAAGTTTTTTATTAATAAAACCAAAATTGGTTCATTCGAAGTATACAGTATAATTTTAATCACTGAAACTTCGAGGAGAAAAAAAAAAAAAGAAAAAAAGTTAAATGACAACAGGCCAGAAGCAAAAACAAAAAGGGAAGATGCGCCAACTCTGCAGGCACTGGATCAAGGGAATGGCCTAAAAGATGTTCTAATTCCATGGACTCTCCATCACAGAGGGTGTGTCTCCAGTTAAATTTGATGAAAAATCCCTGTTCATTTTTTAGAAAAATTTTCAATGAATTCAGGAATGATATCAGAAATTACGAAAATTGAAAGAAAAGAAAAAAAAAAAAACAAAAAAAAAAAAAACAAAGAAAAAAAACCCCATTACATTCTTTTTTTTTCCTTCAGAATTTTCATCTTTAATGGGTTCTGTGAATTATCTCTTTATTTTCCAAATTGAAGAATTTTACCATTCTAATTACATGTACGCTGGTATTATGCCTGAGCACTTAGTATGTTCCATTTCGAATTCGAATTCTGGGAGAGATGAACACCTCCACGTGATGATAGCCTTGTAAATCTGGGATGTTCCAGGTTCATTCTATTTTTCGATAATCTGAAAAATATAAAAAGGATATCAGATATCATTTTGGCAACTGTTTGACTGAAATCAATGAAGGAAAGAAATGTGAATAAGGAATAAGGAATCATTGATGAAAGCCATATTAAATTCTAAATTGACAGGAGAGGGGGAGGAGAAAAAAAACTCATTATGTCAATGTAATAGGAAGCAGTTCTTCTAATCCATAGTTTGGCTCCTGCTTTAGAAGAAGGATTGAAACCTTGACATAAGGAGTACTAAGTAAAATTAAACAACCAAATGACTGATAGCTGTCCATCAAAAAAATTACACACAGCAGACCACTCAATAAGTAAGCTATTCCTGACAATTTAGTGAGTTGTATAAATATGCCTTAGAGTTTAATCATGGGATGGCTTGAGTTTATTACTCAAGAGAAACCTCATGCCTTGACCCAGCTGGGGAAAGAGGTTTCTGTGACCATTTTAATGAGATTGCCAAAGGGTATGTAAAGCAGTTTGCAACCTGACGAAAAGTAATACTCCTGAATGGGGGGTGGGGTGGGGAAAGGGAGTTGGACAACCCTGCAATGTGAGCACAATACATTTCTTGCATTAAACAGTAAACTATGACCAGGATTAACTCGTAAGGAGCTGAATTAAAGTTGAGTTTTCATGGAATTGTTGGCTTGAATTCAAGAAAGGTAACAGAAATAAAACAAAAAGACCAAAAGAAAAAGAAAAAAAAAAAAAAAAAAAAAAAAAAAGCTTAAATATATACATACTGATATCCCAGATGAATTCATTCACATCCAAGCCAAAATGTACACTTGGATCCGGAGAATGTTCAATGTAGAATTCCTTCTGAACAATATAGCATCTCAAAGACATGTTCTCAAATCTGAAAGGTAAAAGAAATAAGAAAAACAGATCATGAATTTGCATTGGAGATCATTAGCAAGATGTCATTCTATACCGAAACCTACACAATGACAGCTTTGTGATGCAAAATATACAAATTTCCTATCAGAATCCTATTTTATAGGAAGGAAATGGTGGAGGGGGGGGGGGATCCAGTGGTAAAGTGCCTGTGTCCAGATTTGAAAGCTGTGGTTTAATCTACCAGTGGGTCATACTCAAGATTTAAAATGGTATCCAATGCCTCTCCATGCACACAGCACAAGGACTAGGATTGTATTCCAAGGCTACAGGGTAATGGACAACGTTCAACATACCAGTTCTTGTAAGATTACCCTAGTAAAGCAACATTTTGCCTGGTCAGTATCTAGACGGGTGACCTCTTAAGGCAATATCAGGTGCAGTGAGCAGAACCAAGCTTCAACAGGCCTGACATGCTGGAAGCGGATGTGACTAACAATGGCCCATTTTGCTAAATATATTCCAAATCTCTGTATGGAATAGATAGGTTTCCTGGTTTGTCATATATCACACACATCCCTTTGGTAGGGCAAATTAGTAAAAGCCTAAAAATTCTCATTTACTAAAAAAAAAAAAAAATCCAAAGTATTCTGACACACCATCATAACCAAGATGAGAAAAAGACATTTAGCTAACAATTCAATCTATTACACACATGCTTTCTGATTCTTAAGCATTCAAACTTCCCATCAATGATAAACCATTAAAATGGTATCAGAACTGAAATTCCTAATCTCCAAAATGGTAGTGACACAACTGGAAGAAGACTTGTTACTTATGTAGAGGCAGTGAATTCAAATGAAAAAGAATCCCATTGAAGAGATGCTGTGTTCAGGCAAAGATAAAAAGATGAAGGATTAGGAGTGAAATCAAATTTTAAAAGCCAAGATGCTACTCTTGGACAGAAAGTTTCAGTTGATAAGAGGATTCTATAATTTTAGAGAAATAAAAAAAATTTGGACTAATCAAAACCAGTTTTCAATTTTTGAAAAACGATTAGCTCTGCTCTGATGAATCAAGAAATAAAGTAACCTTCAAGTTGTGATTGCTAACACATTTTGGCAGCAAGAAGGAAAAATTAAAAATAAATCAAGCCACAGGTTTGATTCAAGATATACATTAGACAAGGAATGTTTTAATTTTTTTTTCGTTTCAACTTCTGTCTACTTACGAATTCATGTTCTTCCTTTTGGATATCTCTAGTCAGGTTCTGACGGCTTCAGTTGTGGATTCCTCCATTAACGCATCCTCAGACGGTTGAAGGCGACCAAGGTTGCCCTCCATTGATGCCCGTTTGGTTGAAGACAATGGGGAAGGAAATTTCTTTTCTTCATCTTTGTACAAATGCGATTTCTGCTCATACATTATACACAAGGCAGGTGTGACTGGTTTCTCAATTTTGAAGGGGGGTGTGGGTAAAAGAAGGCTAGGAGCATGTGCATTTTATCTTTGGACATAGAGGGCATAGAGTGTTTTGTATGAGGAGTGGGGTCAGATGAAAACATTTTGCATCAGTGGCTTCTCATATCGTTCCGTGAATGCAAGAAAAAGACTGTCCAAATTGGATGTATTTCGAAGCATGACATTTTCATGTATTTGCTCTTGAAGTCATTTTCCTTTCAGAAAGAATAGCAATGAAATTAGTACAAAAACTAGAAAACCGAAGAACCCCCCCCCCAACCCTTGGAAACATTTTATCATTCGCTTTCTGCAATTATATTTGATTTCGAGTTTAAATCAATTACTTGGTTTATCAGTATTGTCCATTCACATAAGTGCTCAATCCCTCAGATAAAAAGAGGGGTTCCTCTTTTCTCAAAGAAAAGTGGGTTGAGGGGAAATTAAAATGAAAAACAAAAAAATGAGAAATTTGAAACTTTTTTTCCAACCAAAGTCAATTGAAAAGTAGCTTTTCATTTCTTCTTTGAAGATGGGAATGAGTGATTCAATAATTGAATGATCATTGAACTTTAATCACTTCAGTCAGAGTAGTTTATGTAGTTATTACACACACCCACACCTTCACATAGAAAGTAATCCATTCTTATTTCATCTCAAAGAACACATCCTATCTAAGTTAAGCAATCAACGTAGTTAGGTTGGACTACATAAAAGGTAATATTTTAGTGGCTTTAATTTAGAAGACCAAAACTGACGAACATTCTTAAGACTATCTCGCATTTAGTTACTGACATTCCTTTCCCTCAATTCTTTCATATCCCGGTAGATCCCTTCGAACTTTCATGTCGGCAGAAAACTCCGGTCCTTTATTTCATTTCATTCATGAATCAAAACTTATGTTGATAACCTATTTGCTTGTCCTTTCTGCCCGCATTTGTTAATCAATTCTGATAATCTATTATTTTGGGGGCTTATATAACTAGCAGTCATAAACAGCCAAACCTTTGCTAACATTTATTGTTACTCTTCCCATTTGAATCTTAGCAAAATTTCATACCCAATTCTTGCTTTGTTGAAACTTAGATTAACTTCCATTTGCCTGTTTATCCCTATATCCAATTTCAACTCCTCTTACAACAGCTGGGAGAAAACTTGAAAGATTGATCCTTTCACTAAACAGACATGCCAGATTTTAATGCAGATGAGATATGAAACAGTTTACACTTGGAAGCTACTTTTATGATTTCCATCAAGTTAAAAAGGTGGAGTTTACGATTAGAACAGACACTTGAAAATAGAAATAGGTAGGCCCAGCCACATCACTTGCTTTGGGCGGGAGTGATGTGCTCCAACAAAACCCAAACCCTCAACAACAAGAGTACAACATAATACATCAGCACCTACTATGTCAGAACACCCTCTTACCTGACCAATCTAGATAGTGAAATCAAAAACATCAAGTAGGACATCAGTTTTAGTGAAATGAGAAGAAGACCAAGAGAAGAATAGAACTGAAATGCAAATATTTCTCTCCAACTATGGAAGAGAGAAAGTTAAACAAAAAGACAATGTGGTGGATTTCAAAGCTATCTCAGACCACATAGTCAGAGTCACCATACAACTCTCAAAGACGTACAAGCTAAACGCCATCCAAGTCTACGCTCCCGCTTCGTTCCTTCTTTGGTTGATTGTTAACAACTTACGACGACTTGAACTCCCCATTAAGGGATACCAAAAATCACTCCAACGTCAACATGAGAGATTTCAACACACAAGTAGGACAAGGAAACGAACGATGCATTGGAGAATTTGGATAAGATGCAACAAGAGAGGAGAAGATCTTGTAAACTTTGCAACTGCAAACAACTTCAAAATCAGGAATACATTCTTCAAAAAGAAACCTATTACAAAATGGACTTGGGAGAGTCCCAACCATGGAACAAAGAACGAAATTGACTACATCCTAGCAGACTAAAGCGACAAAGATATTCAAATTCTAAACCAAGTAAACAATGGTAAGATGTGGGATACAAGTAAACACTAACAAAGAACGCAGAAAATACCTACCAATGGAAACGACACCAACAACAATAAACTCCACAGCAAAATAGCCTCTCTGAGAGAAGCTGCCACCATGTTTAAACCAAGAAACACACAGCCCATTAGCAAAATCTCAGATGAAATCAGGAAACTTATTGAAAAGTGCAGAAACCTCAAACCACCAACAACAAGGGAAAAGATAGAGGAGACCGAACTAAACAGAACAATCAAAAAGAAGCCCAAAGACAGAAGGTATACGACAGCAATCATCAAAACCACTCTCAAAAAACGGGGCTTTAAAGCAATGAACACAGCTCTCGGGATAGGACAGAACCAAATAACTTGAAGAAAACGGAGATTTAACCAGACAGAGACAGAATGGTCGAACGCACCCCAGAACTCGACTCTCTAAGACACAACCAAGATACGCAAGACCCTGACAATCATTTTGAGGATTAAACCAGAAGTTACACCATGGGAGGTAAAACAAGCCATCAAAATTAGAAAAAAAGTTATTCTTTCCAACTTATGTCTAAAATAAAGTTGTGAAGGAATGGAACACAGCAATCATAATGCCTCTACATAAAATAGGAAACCCAAAAGACCTCAACAACTACAGGCCTATAGCCTACTCAGCTTCATCTGTTAACTGTCCACATAGATTGTCACCAACCGGATCACTAAAACACCAGATGAAAACCAACCACAAGAAAAGGCTGGATTTAGAAGAAGCTACTCAACCATGGACCATCTCCATTCAATAAACCAACAGAAAGAGGAAGCAGCAGAATACAAAATGCTGCTTGCTGTAGCATTCATAGATTTCAAGAAGGCATTCCACTCCGTAGAAATTTCTATGATTATGTAGGCCATTTCTCTACGAGGTGTAGACCTTGGATACGTCTATGTACTGCAGCATATATACCATCACAACCACTCCTCTATCAGGCTATATAAAGACTGAATTCTTCAAACTCCAAATAGGAGTAAAACAAGGTGATATAAGCTCACCTAAACTCTTCACAGCCTGTCTCGAGATGATCTCCTGAAACCTGGACTGGCAGAATAGAGGGATCAAAATAGACAGTGAACATCTGAGCAACCTCGGATTTGCAGACAGTTCTTTTCGCAGAGACCCTATATGACCCCCAACTAATGCTACATAAACGAAACGAAGAGGGCAAAAGAGTCTGCCTACACATGAACTTGTAAAATTAAAGTCACATGCAACCATCACACCGAGAATAAGGACATAACTGGGGAAAGTAGACTGCTACGTCTACCTAGGACAACAAATCTCCATTAAACCCACAAGAAATCAAGCAAAAGAATCACTCAAGGTTGGCAAGCTTTTGGCAGAGCAAACTCAACTTATGAAAACAAAATGATCCAAATAATGCTAAGAAGAAGAGTATACAACTTATCCTCCCAATAGTTCCTTATGGAGCTGAAACATGGAACCTAACCAAGAGACTGACTCACATGCAATGTGCACACGAGTGATCATGCTGAACCTTACGTGGAGATCAAAAGACAGCACAATATATCAGGAAGAAAACAGGAGTCCAAGATATCATAGAATCCATTAGAAAACTTAAATGGCAATAGGCAGATCATGTCACAAGAACGGCAGACAACCGATGGATACCACAACTCACAACATGGATCCCCAGAGATTACATGTAAAACTGAGGCCGACAGAATACAAGATAGAGAAAGGAACAAGATAATCTTAGAAAATACCGGCTCTGCAACACCAATGATAGAGAAATATGGCAGATCCTTGGGAAGATCTATGTCCAACATACAAGGCAAAGCTCCTGATAGTGGACTCTGGTTCCATATGAAATTTTTAACCCGTAAAAGCACATACTCACACAGCATTGAAGTTGGGAATACATCCTGAAACATGTCTGGACCATTAATAACAAAAAATATTAACCGATAAATTAAAATACCTCACAACACTTTACTCCTGAGTCTGTCTCACTCTTTACAGTTCATAATGTACATACCCTACAAGGACATGGAGAAGGAACATACTCCTGCAACAACCAGTGAATCAGCCAAGGACAACCATCCCTACACTACAATGGTATCCACTTCATCAGAAAACATTACAGCATGGTCGGTTAGACTCAACCGTAAAAAAGACAAAGTTACCCACTTAGAGCAACATTTGGACTCCTCAAAGTCCTGCAAGGAGAACAAACTCACTCCTATAAATTTCAGGATTTCTATACACCCCACCATAAGGAAACCAGGATGTAGATTTCCTCAACTCATGGAATGATAAGATTCATGCACTATCCATGGAACTTATAAACAACATCTTTCAATTTTGCCAAAAAACTATTATAGACATTCGCATAGACATTAGCAATTTGGAAGAGAAATTACAATAACACACTGACACGGAGGGATATGATGAAATCCAGGATGCTATCAACACCAACATAGAAGAAAGGGAAAAGACAACTCAACATTACCAAAACCAAATACAACACCACACACACACAGAACTGAGAATAAGGGTAACAGACACATGCATATGAAGAAACAACAAAAACTCTTACACAGATAACAGGAACACCAGACACTACAAGAACATTATATCCACTACCCCTCATATTCCCCAAAAGGGAAGCCTCATGAAAAGCATACCTCCTCATCCCATCATATTGACCCATCCAAGGCACTTTGAAGACTCAACCCAACATCCTGACCTGCAGGTAACCCCTCTATCATCACCCTACCACTGAATATGGAAGGGGGTGGGGTCAGAAAACTTGATACCATCACCAATAAGAATTTTAAAAATCTTATCAAAAAATTATCACACATTGTCAGAATCAAGGAAGATCCAGAAGGCAAAGAAATTAACCTGAGTAAATTTGGATTTTTCTAGGGACACCTTCAAACTCCTCAATGAAGGCCTAAATTTCCGTCCTTGAACCCCACACTCCAACAATTACATCTTCGACAAAGATCTCAATGACTTTTCAGAAGAATCAAACTTAGAGCCCTCTTTGGAAAAACAAGCCATGATAGCAACATCCTAGATAGACTTGAGGACCCCAACAAATCTTTCATCCCTATCAAAAACATAAGACACTACCATTCAAACGTTTGAACTAGCAGTTAGAGAAGACATGAAAGTGTACATCAACAATCCCTACCACCAAAGAACGAAAGGCCCTAAATAGACTCAAAAACAATACTAACTTGATCACGAGAGTAGATAAGGGCGGAACCATAGTCATCTGGGGTTTAGATGAATACCTCATAGAAGCAAATATACAATTAAGCAACATTGAATTTTACAAAGAACTCCCTAAAGATACCTTCAACAAATACACCAACCCAAAAACCCAATCCCCAACAGAATTATACAACAGCAAAATGATAGATAAAAAAATACACAAAATATCCTTAAACCCACTCCCACAAAACCTGCTAGGTTCTACCCACTTCCCAAAACCCACAAACCAAAGAACACAGGTAGACCAGTCATCTCCTCTACTAGTTGCCACACTACCAAACTATCTAATTATGTACACTACATCCAACCCTTAGCAATGCAAATTAAATCATACATACGAGACACCACAGACCTTAACAAAATCTTACACATAACAACAATCCCAGACAAAGCACTTTTAGTCACTATGGATGTTAAATCTCTATACTCTAACATCGAACATGACGAAGGCATCGTAGCACTTACAGAAGCCCTAAACAATAGAACTACAAAAGAACCCAGTACTATAACAATTACCACCATTATGCATCACATTTCAACTCTAAATAGCTTCAACTTCAACAATAAGTACTTCCTTCATGTGAAAGGCTGTGCCATTAGCATAGTAGCGGCCCTATCCTATGCTTATATCTTCATGGGTAAATTTGAAGAAATCCACGTTTACCCAGAGATATATGATGATAGCATTTTTTATGCAGATATATAATCGACATTTTTTTCATATACACAGGAGATGAAGCCAAATTAGAGAATATCTTTACATATTAAGTTTGACTCAGTGACATCCATTTACTCCATAGCCTTCCTAGACACCCGCATATATATAGACAACAGAAACTGCCAAACTACCCTCTACACTAAATCTAAATCCAGACACCCACAATTACCTCCACTCTAAGTCAGCCCATCCCCAACACCTAGAAAGAAGCCTACCATCTTCACAAGCCCTAAGAATTAGAAGAATTCGCTATACAGACAGTGAACTCAACAGACATAACCATAACCTAGTACAATATTTCACCCAACAAGAATATCCACTAGATGATACAAAAAGCCGAATAAAAAAAAAGCAACTAGAATATCCAGGGATGAAACCCTTAAACTCTCCTACAATAATAAACCTAACCGCATACCTCTTTCAACCCTTAGCGCACATCAATAGGAGATGGAACACCCACACCATTGAAACAGATGTAAGAGAAACATTCATAGATTCGTGTGTCATCGCTTACCGCAGACCCAAAAATATCGAAGACATGATTAGCAGTAACAATATCATAAACAATGAAGTCTTACACAAAAATATCCCTAGAACCACTAAATTCTGTAAACCTTGCAATATAAGAAATAGTCTATGTTGCAACCACCTCAAGTACACCAACACATTCACAAGCATTACCATCACAGAAGAGTTACCACATATACCATAGCACTAACCTCAACTTCAACGCTTTACAACACCTCAACTTCAAACGCTTATGATATGCTGAAAGAAGTCGTAGAAGAGAGAATATCAATGTCAGTGCGAAAGAAGTTGAAACAACTTCAGACGACAGAAACGTAAGGCGATAGAACACCATCGCAGTTCTTATGCCTCATGCGGTTGTTAGTGGAAGATGACCAAAGCGATAACATCCCACAACACATCTTAGACAGAATGCCCGCAGAAATCCAACCGATTTAGGCTTCTATAGATCCTAATTTACCAATAGATAAAATGGCTATGATGGCGGACCGAATTATAGACAGAACACCAAAATGCAGGCATCACTCAAAATTCTGACGAATATAATAGCAATCCATACATTAGTAAATTAAAGGTAATATAGACAGTCTATTCTCATACCCATCATCCAGAAAAAATAAATTATTCATTTTACTCATTTGTCCGTTCATCCAGCTTTGTTGGAAATGCGTTGATTGTTGAAATATACAAGAGTAAGGCTCCAAAACTTCTAAATGCACACTAATTCCAATCATGATATTCCATTAAACCCCCAGAACAAAGATCCGAGAGGGGGGAAAAAAACAACAAAAAAACCTGGACTGGAATAGAGGAATCAAATAGATGGAGAACATCTAAGAAACCTCAAATTTGCAGTGAACTTATATGATCTCCAACTAATGTGAGATGAACTAAACAAAGAAGGCAAACAAGTTGGCATACATATGAGTTTCAGTAAAACTTGAGTCATGTGCAACTATCACATTGGGAATAAGGACATAACCGTCAAAACTGAAGATTCAAAACTAAGGAAAGTACACCACTACATCTACCTAGGACAATTAATCTCCATGAAACTCACAAAAGAAGTCGAGCAAAGAATCACCCTAGGATGGCAAGCCTTCAGTTGAGCAAGCTCAAACTTTAGAGACAAGATGATCCCAATAATCCTAAAAAAAGGGTATACAACCAATGCGACGTCCCGATAGTCACTTATGAAGCAGAAACGTGGAACCTAACCAAGAGTCAGACCCGCACACCGAGAGGCATGCAATGTGCACATGAGAGAATCATGTGCAACCTAACGGTGAAATCACAAGACGGCACAATATGTCAGGAAGAAACCAGGGGTCTGTGAGATAGAATCCATTAAGAAACTCAAATGGCAATGGGCTGGTCATGTTGCAAGAATGAAAGACAACCGATGGACAACACAACTCACACCAGAGATCCCTAGAGACCACATGTGAAACCGAGGCCGACAAAATACAAGATGGAGAGATGAACTACACAAATTCAGAAAATACCTGCTCTGCTGCGCCCATGATAGAGAAATGTGGCAGATCCTGGAGAAGGTCTATGTCCAATGATAGACATTAGAAGACTGATGATGGACCCGGTCTCCATATTCATTCCTTGGTACGCTCCGAGCCATATGGATTTGAAAGCAGTTCCGACACCTCAGATGCCTGTACTATCAATGACCGCCAAGCCTCCACCTTTCGTTATCTCTTTTCATCCCTTTACAAGATCGATCGTATCAGTGTTATTACATGTATTTCATTCCCATTCATTATATGTCAATGTTTCTGTACTAAATGTACATTTCATTTGTCCTTCCAAATACTTGTATGTGTCCTATTCACTTAGGTTCATCTATGTATCTATGTTCATACTTGCTGCACATTCTCTTTCTACATCTCCCTTCCTTCCTTCCTATCTATCTCCAGTGACATAGATGCTAACACCAAACCACATCGAAGCAAAATCCTTTGTCACCCACATCTTCACGCTACCCATTCCTAACGATAACACATTTAAATAACCGATGTACCCCAAACATAACCTATAATACTGTGATCAATAATTAGTGTATATATTAGATTTCATTCTATTTGGGGCATTTAAAAATAATTTCAAGCCTTCTAGTAATCTGAGTTTTGTTCTTATCAAATGAATCAATCCTACGACTGACCTACACTTGTAAAAAGATAAAAGCTGGATGTTTCCACCATTCGATAATGTGTTTTGAAGATTCATTCATAACATGGAAAAACAGAGAGGATTGATTTCTTCGGCCAAAATGTTAATACATTTTATTCATTCACACAGGAAGTCCTCTCCACATTAGTCAGAATCCTGAGGTTTATTTTTCTTCACCTTTTACGGAGAGGGGTTATTCACGTTTTGATATTTTGAGGTAATATATATACATATATAACACAGGGCTCCAGGTCTGGAGTGAAGGGTTCAATTCCTGTTGGTGGCACTTAGTGGATATCAAGTCCACAGCCACCGAGGAGTTGCAATACGAAACAACGGTCTGTGGAGGACATTATTAATCAACGCTCCGTTTCTAGAGTTGAACTCTTTCAGGCAGGTCACTCGTCTGCAAATGTAAATATACAACACTCTCAAATTGAGCACTGATAGATGGCAAATTATCTGTAAAACTGATATCAACCACCCATTTCTGCAGAGGGCAAGCACATCAAAACTTTCAGCTTCTCAAATTTACATTTAAAAAAATAAAGGATAGAAAAAGTCATCTAAATTGGAAAAGGCTGAAAGTTAATACATCTTCTTGGTTCAATTTCAAAGGATCTAACCCCCCAACGAAAAAAAAAAAATCTTAAAATATGTACGTAAAATTTTTTTAAAAAAATGGACAAAAACTTAACTCTAGAAAAATGTAGAATGGTGTAAAGAGGCAAATTATAAGCACAAATGTCCGTTTATTCACTATAATTTCATGCGTGTATTATACACTTCCAAAAGGAAAAAGTCCATGAAACTTTTTTCCTCACTCAGCTACACCAATTCTACGTTTGCGATAGGAATAATTTCCTTCTTTCAACAGGAATGAAACCGTTTCTCCCTAGACCAAATTGACGTCTTTTCAGGTGGAAAAATAAAAAAATAAATAAGGCATTATGCCGGGAAGGTGGTCTCGATTATAAAATCCCTCCCCCGCTCACTTGATGTTTAAAAACGGCGCACAAATAAACAATTAAAGAAAGAAACGAATATGAATATTTTATATTGTTCATCCTTTAAAATGAAATGGTCAAGTTGTTCATTCGTGCGCCGTTTTTTAACATTGAGTGAGGGACGACTATACAATGGATATCCCAATCTCAATTTACCTTATCAACAATTGATAGAAATTTAGAATAAATCTAAAAAGCTAATACCATTCAATTATCAAAACACTCGTTCCAGACTTCAATGAAGAATTAAAAGATATATGTATATATCTTTGAATTGTGAATTTCTCGAAACTTATGCATTTAGGTTCAGAGAAAATTTCTTTCTCCTTCGAAAAAAATTATTAAATGAATAAATAAAATTTATGAAAACAGACGATAAAAAATGCTCAATACGAAGAATAGTATGTCCAAGTTATAGAAATTAAACGTAATTTTGAGAAACATTCAAATTATCATAGGCTTGGAGATTCCTTCCAAAGAAAAAGGAAAAAAAACTGAAAATTTGCCTTTTTAACAGCTAAAAAAAAAAAAAAGGTTTGTTATTAACATAAAATCGAAAATCTAAGCAATTTTCCCTCCTAGGTTTGTATTAATTTCATTGCTATATCATCAAAAAGAGAGAATATCATTCTGAACAAAGTTCATGACTTACTTCCATCGCGCCGGGATTTCAACCATCGAGACACGTGCTTCCGTTTACATCTGATTTTATATAGTTCTCACTTACTCTCACTCTCACTCTCACTCTCGATCACTCTGCATCACTCTATCGGAAAAATACCTATCCCTCTCTGTGTGAAAGTTCTCCTCCCTATCAATCGAGGAATCCCGCCCAGGACCATCGCTCTCCCCACTCTCTAAGTCTATAGAGAAAAGGACATGTGACCAAGCCCTTTGTATCTAGAAGCAGGGTTGCCAGATAGTTGGAGACATTTCTGACCAAAACCAAAAAGAAAATGGCCAAAGTTGCCAAATACCAAAATTGTTTATCATAGCTTTTTTTAATCATCTATTTTCATACGATGAAGTTTGATAAATCGTAAGTTTTAATTGAAGAAAATTCTTTTAATTCAACTTTTCACCTTCATCTCAATTTTTCAGTTGTTTTTTTTAATCAAAATTTTTGCAAAGTAAGAATTCATTGAAATTATTACTGTAACAAAGCTAAATTGCTAAGATGTTCATGGTAAAATCCTTTTTAAAAAAGTCAGATTTGTTAAATCTGGCCATAAAATGGCCAAAGTGACAACCCTGACTAGAAACAAATGATGATTATCATACAGATTAATATCAGAATAGGGCTGCCATTTTGGCCTTTTTCATGCCAAATTTGGCTTTTTTGAAAACCATTTGGCCATGAACTTTCTGGTTTGGCCATTTTTAAATTTTTGGTCTTTCCTCATGGCTTTTGAACATTTTATACAAAATTTGACTTTTTTTGTTTCTTGCAAGAAAGAAAAAAACAAATTTTTGACTAAAAGAATGAAAAATTCCAAGAAAATTTGTTGAGCGCTTTTTGCGCTAGATATCGCAGTTCTTGTTTTGGCAGTGCAAAAATTGCTGAATCAGCTTCGAAGTGTTGAAACATTTTGGCTATTTTGGGCAATTTTTTTACTATTTTTAGCATCTTTTCGATGTGTTCAGGTCATCTCTAGAGTTTTGGGACTTCATCAAGTGCTTTTTGCCCGTCCAACTAGGGCAAAAATATTTATCGAGGAGGCAAAACAGCCTGAGAGTAAGTATACTTTTATGCTCAGCTGGAGGGAGGAATGGCTGTGGTAAGGATTTCTTTGGGGTCAGCCTCTGAGTACGTATGCTTTTATGCATAGCAGGGGGGGGGGAGTAATGGTTTTGGTAAGAATTTCTCTGGGGTCAGCCAGAAAATATGTATATTTTTGTGCGGAGTAAGAGGGGGAAATGGTTTTGATAAGAATTTGTGTTGAATTCTACTTTCGGCCAGTGAGAGAATATATTCTTGATAAAATTTCTGAAGATAGTCCAGTTTTTGGTCACTACGAAATATTATGTATCACGTTGTAAATGAAACTAAACGAAGGTGCTCCCGATTGGAATTCAACTAATATCACGTAATCATGGGATCTGTCGAAAATTTGTGTAGCGAGGCTAAACTATTCAATTTATGTGCCAACTCTTTTTTTTCTCGTGTTTTTCCACTTATTTACATCCAAATGGATAAAATCAAAATTGTTGCCAACTTTGAAAATAACTTTTTCACATCATTGTCATTACCATGGGAGTAATCTCTGCAGCTACTCGACAATTGGCAAGTGTGCAAAATTGACATTCGCTAGATATATTAAGTAGCATACAAGGTCGTGTAGTGTCAAGTTTTAAGTTCTTCAGGTCAGTGTTTCTCGAGAAATCTGATAAAATATATAACTTGAAGATTACAGATATTTCTTCATAGTTTTTTTGTGGCTAGCTAGCTATCTGTAGGGGTTCCAAGCGACCGGGCTTTATCTTGTCATAATAGATATACTCAAGATGTTTCTATCATTCTTACAGCGTCTAAAAAGGGTTACTCTGTTACACCCTCGTGCATACATATAAGTAAGTAAGGTATCTTTTACCAAGTATGTAAGTATAGTTCACGTGTACCCATGAAAAAACTATCTTTGATAAAATGTCGTTTGAAAATGAAGTAGAATATCTAAGAATAAGAATGAAATATTCAATTAAACAGTTCTCCATTATTCCTCATATTGTAACATTTAGAATACATTTTCCATCAATTGCTGAGAATTCAATTCAATATAGCACACTTCTTCACACACCATGATGTCCGGTGGTGAAACGGCGGCGACGGACGATTTGGCGTTTGGGGAGAAATGTTGACTGATTCATCATCATTCAATTTAAAAAAAAAATCAAAAAAAATCAAAGGCTTTAAATGTAACTTAATTGAAATATTTAAAAAAAAATGTAATCTGTAACAATGTTTCAATTTTTGAGCTATGCAAAGCAACAATCACGATTTTTGTTTTTCAAAAAGCGACATGCATCGATTAAAACGTCTGTATCATGAAATCTATGAATTGTTTCGTAATGAATCTTGTGTCATTAATAAAAGAAATACTGTAGAAAACTATCAACTTGGAATTATTTCTGTACACAATGTGAAACTGGAGGTAACCGTGTGTGAAAACTTGTTTACATTCGATGAATTAGTAGAAGTTGCATTGAGGAAGTTGATTACAATTTACGAACACGTTTTAAAATTTTAATTTCCAGTACTTTATGGTGGTACAGAAAAATTATACAAAAAAGATTGAAATAAACAAAATAAAAATATAAATTTATCATTTACTTCGGAAGCCCGGTGATAACAGAACAGTCAGGCAAAATGTCTTTGACAAACAACAGATATATACTAGAAATCAACGGTACAACCACAAGCTAAGCAGCTTGATTACAGACTTTTACCCTACACCTTGGAAATACTCTACATTTACTACACATTACACGAAATCATTTTCCCTCATAAGTGCTATAATACGTGTACATCAATAAATAGTGAAGCATTTTTACATGAGAAAACTTTGTCGTTCATTCCTGTGCGATTTTTCTCTAAATTACATGCCCTTTTCCCATATCTACATGGCTGAATGTTACATCTGTGTTCCCTTCTAAGAAGTAGTAAATACGTACCTAATATTATTTGTGGGTACCTTCTGATACTATACTATAAATCATTTCTTAATGGAGTCAACAATAAAATTAAACCTATAGCACCCCCGCTCGAAATATAATGTTTCTTTCGTAATTATTTCTTGTGTGGAATTGATTTTTGGACCATCATATAGTATGCTACATAACCTTGCCCTTATTATTGAAAAATCTAAGGGAGATAAATGATCTAGTGCCGAAGTATATCTATAATATCTTTAATTGAAAATATCGCGAGGAAACAGTATCAAAAAATTTGAAAAGCGTATTTTGTATCAAAACTATTCACCCCAAGTAAATTCTTCGTTTTAAAAATTTTGTGATACTTTTTCCTCGCAATATTTTATTGATCAAATGTACGTATCTGCATTTCTCTTCTCCACGATCTTCATAAATAACTACAGAGCAAATTAAATCAACGCTTTTTCTTTTATGGAAAGGTTTTGTCAATAATGTTTTGATGTGATAATCAATGGTGTTTATATTAAATAATATTTTGATCAAATTAATTTTTTTAAATGTTGAATTAGGTTATAACTATCTTATATTTTTAAAAAATGAAGATTACGTTTTTAAAAAAAGTTTTATTGAGATGAAATATAACTTTGAATATCATTCCTTCACAATACCCTTTTTTATTAGATAAACATTCAATAGATATATTTCTGATCAAATTAAGACTATACTTCAGAACAATGTAAGATTATTTATATGTAAAAAAAAAAGTGGAGACCGGGCTCTGTCACTCATGAACATACAACCTAACTTCATGTGATATTACATAAGATTAACCTATCTCATTTACCTCCCTTGGATTTTTTCAATCTGATGACGTCATGTGGCATGCTTGACTCTGAACTAGTACTGATCACTGCATGCACCTCACCTAGTGAAAGGGAGGTAACTCTAATATCATTATGGTGGTAAACAGTTGCTTAATCTTAGGATACAAGTGAAATTAACCCTTTTTGAATAAGAGTTCTGTGTGAAAAGGTTTAGCTGAGTGGGGGTATTTGAAAACTACTCTATCCCCCGATGGAGGGGCCCTCAAAATTTTTATAAATAGTACTTCATTTACTGCATTTCTAGGGGCAAATCTCTCCAAATGTTGGAAAGGGTCCCTTGAGAAGCCAAGTCTCACCTAGGCCCACAAATTTCTAGCTCTGTGCGACTGCGATATGCAAATATATGGTGACTGGGAACTTACCCAGCCGGCCAGTGATGTACTGGTATAATCAAATGTGACCAAAATCAATTACTAATTTCGAAAGAATACAGGAATTGACAGATAAAGAAAGCTCCCCGTCAAAGAGGAGCAAAATAATAACAAAATTAAGATAAAAATTCCCAAGCCAGTCAGTGACAATACCTGGCTCAAAATCTGACCAAGTCATTGGACTTAGTAAAGGAATCACTGCAGTTAGCGTCCCAAATAAATGTTTTACTGGTTACGAATGGAAAGTCAGTCATCTCCAGTTAAGGCTGATGAGCTTCAAATATTCTTTTGTTGACTGTAAAACCACAATTAGTTTAATGAAGACACACCAGCAAAGTTTGAGCATTGGATTTTTCAAATCAATTAGAACTACTGGAGTTACGATTTCGAATGGAAACCATGCTGTTTCTTCAGAATGATAATACACAAGTGTAAGTGGTTTGGACAGGCCAAATTGATACACAAAGACAATTATGTATACGAATATGTATAAAAATTAGGTTCCCATAGATAATACACTCTTGGAGTTTTTAGCTCAAAATTTTCCCCCCAAAAAATCAAGATACATGTTTAATTTTTAAAAATCTATGCCAATTTACAAGGCATTTAATTCGGTGACTAGAGTTTCAGTTACCAAAGGTCAACATTGACAGCTCTGGAGTTTAAATATGTTGCAGTGAGTGGAAGTCCCCAAATACCTGTGGAAATATGGTAAGGTATATTTTTACCCTGAACCCAATCACTGTCTTGAAAATTTGGAGCCTTGTTCAAGTGCCGACAAAATATACGGATTTCCAAGAAATTTGATTTGGAAAAAAAAAAAGAATAAAAAGTTCTTTTCTTCTTAAACTTTTCTTTTATCTTATGCCTGCTTTCAACGTATTTATTTTTCCATTTTCGTGTGAATCGGTCGAATTGTAGGTGCTAATCATTTATAAGAGATACGTATGAACACACAAATATACTTGTACACACACACATAACCCTAACATGAGGATTTGTAATCAAAACTAGGTGGATGAGTCCATTGTTTCAGATACCTGTCCTACAGATGTTTTTTTTATCAGTTATCATTGAACAACTGTAGTCACCAAGATGGCGAAGGCTTCTATCCTTTTTTTATATGTGCATATGTTTGTTTATGCATTTGTGTGTTCTAGCACACCTGGCCATACTGTTTTGTCTAGACTTGAAAATTGGCATCAGTACTCCCCCAGACCCCTTCTAATTTTTTTTTCATTTTTGGAAAAAAAAGAAAACTTTTTTCACCTTTTTGGGGCTTTATTCTGATGGTTTCATCAATAAAATCTACTTTCTCTAAAGTTTCTTTAACACTATTTTTAGATTTTTTTTACATGACTCTGAATTGACAGTACGATTGTTCATTTATTTATGAAATAAAAATATACATAGATGGAGATTGGTCAGCAATTGATTCCACCCATTAGGGTGAGTATCTAGTTTAATTTTATAAATTCTTTTTTTTTTTTTTTTGGACAGCAATTTACTCAGATCATTATAGGCGGTATTTAGTCTAATTAATTAAAAAAGTTTATTTTTAGGGCCATTTTTACCATCACAATCAAGAAGTAAACATATCAAATTTTTCTATCAGATAAATCAAAAATAATTCTTGTTGTTCGATGATAAATTGCATCAACTTGAGATGGACATTGTTTGAAATGTGAGTGCTGTTTTTATCCTAGAGGGAGTGAAACTTTACAATCGGAAAATTCGGTTATGTCAGAAGCTTTTCTCAAAAAGTAAATTAATCATCTTATTTTTTGTTGATAAAAGATAAATAAAAAATAATTTACTTTGTCTGAACATAAATCATAACCTCACACTACTTATGTAGAATTTACACAGCTAGTTTGAAGAATCCAGGTATTCCATGTATAAAAAATAAATAAGTTCGTTTTTTTTTAAATTCCACGTACACTTAAATAAAAAAGGTGACCATTAAATAATTTCAGTCATTTTCAAATTCGAAAGATAAGTTAATATAAAAGATTTGCTTCATTCCAATTCATTCATTTGATAAAACTTTTTATTTTGAATCATGAGTTTCACTTTGCTTCAAGAAGCAGCATACATCAACATGTCAACCGAATGTATATGTCAGACAAGTGCAGAGTTTAACCCAATGTGGCTCTCACTCTTCAAAAAGAACATATGAAAATCAAGGCTTAACAAGAAAAAAAAAGAAAAACACTGAATCTCATGTTATAGGTGTTGGTACCATGGGGGGGGGATTTTTTGTTTAAGCTCCATCTCTTTCCTGTTAGTACACCTGAAGAAGGCCGTAGAAGGAATTGGCCGAAATGTCATGTTAGCAACACGAGAAACAAGGAATTAAATCGTCCGAAAAATTCTTTGAAAGCCTAAGAGAGATATCAATTATAATCTCGGTGAAAAAAAAAAGGTAAAAAAAGAGATAAAATCATTAATGATCTAAGGGAAATAATGCAGAAGTTATGTTGGAGTTATCTTTCTTGTTCCCTGACCGTAACGTTCATGACGTCATGCCATTATCGAAGGATAGGAGATGTCACGTGGAAGATGCGATTGGATTCCTTCAATATGCCCCCTTCCGTTTAAAAAAGCTTTTTCAAATGTGTTTGAAGAAAAAAAAAAAAAAAAGGAGTGAAATCTATTCGCTAGATTCCATTTCTGTATTTAGAACACGCAAGCCGACACCCTCTCTTGTATTTTATCTTCTGTGGGAGAATTTCCAAACGTAGACTTCTTCGTCTTCAAACTATCTGTGTTTTTAGTTAAAGTCCAAGACGAGTTTATATAGCTTTTGTGTAGGTAATGGCGATAGTGGTGTGGAAGGTGGTCTCACTACTAAAGTAGATTGTCAGGTATCAGAAGGTTTGGGGGGGTTGACTCTTCCAGTGACAAAATTCTGTCAGTATTTTAGTTTATATGGGTATTTATCCAACACCCCTCTAGTCACAACGTAGAGAGAGTCCATTCGTAGAATACAAGAGCCTTTATTTATAGTTTCCCCCGAGCTTAGACCGATGTTTGTACTGTTAAATCACGTCCACAAGATCATGGCTTTTGATAAACTCAAGCAACATGTTAAACATTCAAAGATTGTCCGTAATATGACGTAGTTCCATCAAGTTATTGTCTTCAGTTACAGACGTGTATGTTTTTGTTTTGGTACTATGAAGATGATGTTCAATTTTTGTCAATTGTGACCCTGACATTAACCTGAATACTAGCCCCAGCTCTAACTTCAAATTAACTGAAATATGTTCTTGAAAAACTAAAATGTCAACGTCCAGAATAGGTTAGTAGCAGCACAAGCAAGCGTTATTGGTTATCTCCTTTTGACAAACTGAACTAGTTGACTATAATGGAGTTCACATTTCTATCCATGACTTGTATATTCCACAAATGGACTGACCCGAGTATTATCTGGTTTCCACACACCAAAAATACCGATAAGTGCTACTAGAACTATAAGACGTGCCGTGTGAAAATAGACAGCTTTCAACTCTACAAACCAGACAGTTGAGAAGTGATCTGATACACATTTACTAGCACAGCATGGTATAAATGGACATAAATATTCTCAGCAGTGTTTGCTGAGTAAACCCATGCTACAAAAAACAGCAAAGGTCACCGTCACTAATACATCACCACCCAGTATTAGAGAATGACTTATGACATCAAAATCCCTTTCCAACTTGGAAGACACGGTAAATTCTTTTAATATCATCATGAACTCTCCGAAAGAAAACTTATCACAGAAATAAAGAAAAAAAAAAAAAAAGATAAAAGAAATTCCCATAATACTTCCCCTTAGATGCTTGGTGTGTCATTGATAAGTGCTCATAACTTAACGTACCTAAAGCAATGTTTATCCAGGATTCTTTTCAACTTTTGTTACGACTTTCTATTCTCATCTTACCATCTCTGTTGTTGACCATGTTTCAGCCAATTCATTCTATGGCCTTCTTCAGGTGTAAAATTGTAATATCTGTAAAGAACGAGCCTTATTTTTCTTTCAACTTTCTCTGGTGGCGCAAAGTGGACAAAAAACAACAAAATCAAACAGAAAATTAGAACATTAACCACAACACTTGTGAATAACTTATTCTATTGTAGCATTGCACGCAATAGTTTGTTCCAGAATTCTAACAAGGAATAGTTCTCATCTTCCTTTGATCAAAACAAAGCTTTTCTTCTCATATCTGTTGAGCAAAGAAAGTTAGGGTCATCAATAAATCAACGCAAGTAATTTAGGGGACGGGATGGCCAACTTTTGGAAATGGAAATATTGGATGATAGGGAGGGTTCTATCGCATCACAGTGTGTGTGTGTGTGGGGGGGAACTGTCTCTTATGTGGAGGGGGGGAAAAAAAAAAAAGTTTTCAAAAGAAATTCAAGAGTGTGCATGAATAAGATATTCCCAAAATTGCCATTTTCAAACATAGAGCACAATACTGTACAGCTCCATCAGTCAGTTGTAGAGTCTGATTGTATGCTATGTTGGTAAGCGTACAACCAAGTGTCTTGAGTTGGGGGGCGTCAATGGTTCTTGGAATTTCAATTTTGCGAGGGAGTCTAAAATTTGTATGTAGATGTCAATATATAAGTATCCGGAATATTCAACATTAACTAGTTAATATAGGATGGTTGGCAACACCAAATCTGAGAGATTTTCACAAAACAGGCATTGGAATTATGTTGAATGTTGAAGTTCAGCCTGGAGTTTCAGTGCCAGCCTCAAGCCTGTATTGATTAAGAGATGAATTTTCGAGTTATTCCCCTCTGTAGCCCAATCTGGCGTTTGTTTTTCTGGTGTGTATGTGTGTGTGTGTGTGTAGGGGGGGTGTCTTTAGTCTTCCAAATTACCATCCACTGTTGCAAATACTTTAAACTTTTTAAAAGATGGACCTCCTTTTGTGTTTTAATATTAGCTTCAGCCTTTGAAATAAGTTGCATGGATAGGATTCAGATTGGTAGCCTGCATAGTAATGGACTAATTCAACTAAGGAGGATGCTAAATCCTACACTTACACAACATTCTACCTCAACTATATACATTCTCTTTGTTGTAATCAATTCATGCAAGGTCTACTTTAGGGATCTAATTACCTAATTACAGCTTCTTGATAATTTATGCACATTTCTTAGAATAAACTCTAGATCAAGTAAACAAACAAAACAGTAGATTACTCAGGTTCCTGATCTTTTTCAATTTCCACATTTATTTTCCAGTAAGTCCTTAGAACCCAAAAGAAACTCATTTCTCAACAAATTGATAAACTCTAGTAGAACATTATACATGCTAATAAGCTGTAAGCAAAATGTTCAGACATGTACAAGCTACATATTGTTTAGTGATATATAAACCCTGTGTTAGAGTAATGTTTGATAGTTGCTTGTCATGATCCATGTCTTTATTTCCTTTTTGAATGAAACCTTGTGTACTTGTAGATAAATCAGGCCATGTGTCTCAGAGATATGGCTAGCAATTGGACAGTTATGGGTCTTGGGCAAGTTGCTGTGATGTGTAATGCATCCCTTTTGAGAGTTGAAGAAGGGGAGCAGCATTTTCAATATCATATTTGAATAAGTGAGAGAAATACACATCAATACTGCCTTGATCCATCATAGTGGCCAAATCTTTAGGACTCCAAAGAGAGATGTTAGTTTGAATGGAGTGGATGATCGGTGAGGAGGGAGGCAAAAAAAAAAAGTGCATTTTTTTTTATATTGTAGATCTTATATATATATATATATATACATATATATATATACATCCACTAGATGACACAAAAAAACAAATAAAAAAAGCGACTGGAATACCCAGAGATGAAACCCTTTTACTGTCCCACAATAACAAACCCAACCGCATACCCCTTATAACAACCTTCAACAACACACTCCCACCCTTAGCACACATCATCAATAATAGATGGAACATTCTCACGATCAAAACAGATCTAAAAGAAACATTCACAGACCCATGTGTTATCTCCTACCGCAGACCCCAAAACATCAGAGACATGATCAGTAGCAATACTATCGTTAACAATAAAGTCGTACACAAAAATACACCTAGAACAATTAAATTCTGCACACCTTGCAACATAAGAAACAGTCTATGTTGCAACCACCTCAAGTACACCAACACATTCACAAGCACCACCACAAAAGAGAGTTACCACATATACCACAATAGCAACTGCCGCAGTAAGAACATTATATACCTTCTAGAGTGCAATAGATGTAAGTTACAGTACATAGGCAAGTCCGAGTGGCAATTTAATATTAGACTCAACAATTATAGACATAGGATTAAGTCAAAAAATAATCGTAGCCCACTCCCTGTAGAACTACACTTTCGCACACCTGACCATAATTTTGCCACTGACGCTAGCTTCATCATCATAGAAAATATAGAAAAAACTACTCCAATTGACATAACTAAAGTTCTAGAAAAACACGAAGACATGTGGATCAACGAACTTAAAACCCTATATCCTAATGGATTAAATACTAAACTGAACAACCCGCACCACACAGAACACTAATACACACAACTCCTACCATTAATATCCTCACACCCACATCTTAGACACACTCAATAATGGAAGCTTCAAAGTCACCTAGACCCATAGGAAAAACTTCACCTTAGCCTGTTATAACCCCTGTCCAAATCATAGCCAAAACATTTTCAGTAACATTTTCAGTAACTTTTAAGGTTGATACCTATGTAGCTCCTTGACCCCACCACCCCTCCTTCTACACTATCCCAAACATACCAAAAAATCCACCTCCACAACACTACCCCCTACCTTGACACACTCTGCCCTCCCCAAGACCAACTGCTGCTGCTTTACCAAAATCCCAATACCTGCTGGTCATTCTTACATTCAGCATGAGGCCTCTAGTAGCCCTGACAACAAAACTTACCCACAATGCATAGCCCCTGGTAGTGGACTCTGGTTCCACATGGTACATTTTAATTCACACTCACACAACACGCACCACTGATGATGGGAGAAATCCCGAAACATGTATGGACTATTGACATATAAGGATTAATAAACCCTACCACCAAAAACTTCACTCCCGAGTCTGTCTCACTCTCTAAAGTACACATTATATATATATGTATATATATATATAGCTCTTCCATAGGAATAGAGCACTCTGGTGGATGAGGAGTTTCTGCGTAAATGAATATATCGCTTAAATTCAGCCTTACTGATCACCCAGTCCCGTAGTAGGTAGGATATCGGCCTCCAGGTCTAATGTGAGGGTTTCAATTCTGCTCCGTGGTACTGGATGGGATAATATCTATAGTCACACTGAAGAGATGTAATACATTGAAACAGCTGTCTGTGGATGACACACTAACTATATATAAATATATATATATATATATATATATATATATATACACTATTAAGAATTACAATGATATATACCCAGTGAATGTTGACATTTAGTACCTAACACACTCATCAGCAACCGGCAATGTTTTTTTCTTGTAATTATTGTAACTATGTAAACATTTAAAATGGATAAAATCTGATTTCTACTTTTTATTTTTTACTACTTGATAATATATAAGGGACTGTGTATTTTGGCGGCAATCCTTTAGTCTGATTAAATACAGCAAACTAGGAACAATTGATTTAAATTAAATTTTTGATCAATAGAATGTAATAGGTGTGCAAAAATGTTATACCTAACACTTTTGGCTAAACAGCTGGCCATTTTCAGGGTCTGTGACGATTCCGCATTTATTCCAACCATAGTGTAAATCGACTTATCAATTGTTGATTTAATGGGATGAATGTTGGGAAAAGTGAATTATCAGAGGGGAGGGGTTTCAGTTGCAAAATACCTATGTTTATATATACTAGCTAAAGTACCTGTCTGTGCTGGGTTGAATATTTAAGGAATGGAAGAAAAGAACTAAAGCTTTCAAACTCGAAAAAAATTTACCCGTTTAAGGGGGAAAAGTTTCCCTTCACTTTTTGACCCTAAAAGATTTATATATGAATATATAGAATATGTGTATTGAAATAAAGAGAAGGATTCAGTTTAGCATTATAGTTACTTTGTAAATAGAACCTCCCTTCTATGAGCTTCAATGAATTTTTCCTCAAACTTTTATTTCAAAACCCTCTTGCTTCACAGAGCATACATACCAAATTTGATTGGGCTCATGTTTAAGTGTTCTTTATAGTGAGACAGACAGTGCAACACTTTTCGTGTATATAATGTCAATTGCTTTTAAATGAATCAAATTCAATGTGTCATTTTCTTTTGATGCTTCCAGGCTGGACCCCAATCTCTGCAATGCACACCGTGGCCAAATTGTTGGGAATGCCCAAGATGAGAGTCTATGAAGTAGCAACATTTTACACCATGTTCAACAGGTAAAACAATGCGTTTGGAGGCAGTTTGAAATGAAATATTGTTAACTCTTTTCTGCTTGAGACTGTTTCTCAACATAGCAGTACTAATCAATGAATAGAATTATTCTAAATGGAATTTATTCGTGAATCAAATGAAAAGATTTACTCAAAAGTGCAAAGGGAGTAGCTCTGGTCAGAAGTCATTCCCATGTATTAATGATTTGAATTTTTTTTTGAGTAGCTCTGGTCAGAAGTCATTCCCATGTATTTATGATTTGAATTTTTTTTTTGTTATGAATTTAAATGTCAATATTCAGCCCCCCCCCCGCCCCAGTGTTTCAGCCAATTCATTCTCTGTGCTTCTTCAGGTGAATAGTGTTATAGTTGGTCTTGTAATACTTATAATCCAGTCTTTGAGCCAAGTGGTATTCTTGAATGTTACTGACTCATTGAGTTGACTCATCAATCATACTATCCGGAAGGAAAACTCTCGATGTTATTCAACAACAATAAAGACTGATGTCAAACTCTTTGCATGTTTGTTAGAGCCAGTATTTAGCCACTGACAACTTCATTTTCTAAATTTCTAACAATGAGTGTATTGTGAGTAAATGATTTCCTTTTCTCTTAAGCTATTAGTAAAACCAAGAATTATGGTTTTCCTATCATTGAACATATTATTATGGATATGAAGTTCAAATTGCTTGTAAATATGATAATCTGAAGGATTAATGTCAGGTGAATATGGAAAATACTACAGAACTTCATATCCCAACACAGTCAGCTGAAAGATGTATGGTCTAGCACTGTTGTGGAGCATTTCATTCAGTCTATGTGGGACTTACTTTCCCACCTTTTTAACCTTTTCTATTGCCTTGAGATGATGTGATAATAGTTTCTGTTGAAGTCCTATAGTCTCCCAAAAATGCTTGAACCATTTGTTCATGGGTCACTGTCCAATGTTGTTGATTATTTTTTAAATTAAATATGGCTTTGGGCTTTCCGTAAGGTTTATTACTGATATCCATGTCTCCATATCTAGACCTATTAAACCAATGCTGAACAGTTCATGCTGTTGTAAAGTTTACTCAAAATGTTTTGTTGATGTTATCAGCAATGTGAACACTGTTGTGTCATAATTTGAAATCGTACTTGAAAATTAGTCTAACTTCCTGGGTAGACACCATTTTTGTTAAGGATTCAAACTTCCAGATAATAAGGAATTACATATCTATTGACATTAAATCTGAAAAAATGCAATAATGTCTGTGAAACTTTCACTTTAAGCATTATTCTCTATGATATGAAAAAAAAAATTTTCTGTGTCATGTGTCACAAACCAATTGACTTGTTTTTATTTTTGATGTAAGCATTTTTTAGATGCTGAAGTCTTTGACAATTGTCATATGAAGGTAAATAGCATTTATATTTTTTTATCTACCTTCAGGGAACCTGTGGGTAAATACTTTGTACAGATCTGTACGACAACACCTTGTATGTTAGGAGGAGTTGGATCAGATGTGATTTTTGATGCCTTGAAAAAGAAACTGGGTAAGAGTATTTCACAGAAATATTTTTCTTTCAAATGTTCAAACACCCTTGCAGCTTATGATTCGAAATAAATAGAAATCAATCTTAAAAAAAAATCAGCCTTATTCAATATAATGGAGTCCTTGAAATTAATTTTTTTTAACATTTTCTTTTCAACTGAATTTTAAAGAAATTGTATAAAATGACATTTTTTAAGTCTCAAAATAAAGACATTATTAGTAATAACCGAAAAAAGATAATCAGTAGAACAGTAAAAATATTGTACTTTTCAGCATGTAAACTATTTTTTTCTCTTTTACTCCTGCTGACTGTAGATTACTTTTTTTTCATAGGTCTATTCTCAGGTTATGTACGCTAGTAATCTCAACACTTGTAGATGACATTTGAATGACAGTCTAAATCTAAAATTTTGATACTGTTTTATCCATCAGTCTGCTTGATATCTTCAAAAGTTTTGAATGAATTTCTGTTAAATCTTATAGAAGGATAGGCAAGAAAACTTCAAAGGAAGTCAGGAAATTTTGGTGCCGGCTCCTGCACGATTATCTCCCCTCTATGTTTGCTAAGTGTTGGAAGCCACAAAATATCTCCAGAAGTTCTCTATGAATTTCTATGAAATCTTGTGGAAAATTGGGCAATAGATGAGAAAAGAAGTGATTAAATAACAGTAGATCCATGCACAATTACCTCTCCTACATTGTAGCTACAAAAGAAGTCAGGAAATTTTCAAGTGGATCTGTTCACAATTACTTCCCTACGTTCTATCTAAGTGTTCGCACCTCAAGATAGCTGTGAAGGTTCTCTATCAACACAATATCTCCAAAAATTCTCAATGAATTTCAACAAAGTGGCAAAGATGATACATTTTTGAATGAAATAATTACAAAATATAAATGTTTTGTGGAGTCTTAGACTTAAGCATGATTTTGTTTTTCAGGTATTGGCAATGGGGAGACAACTCCAGACAATATGTTCACCTTACTAGAAGTGGAATGTCTTGGAGCCTGTGTCAATGCACCTATGGTACAGATTAATGATGATTATTATGTAAGTTATTATTCTATCATTTTACATTGAAAATTTTTTGCATAATAATGCTTTGGAGGACCCAGATTTGAATGATATGAGAGATTACTTTTTGGGTCTTCACTGGCGATGATTTAATTCATTACACGATCCTTGTTTTGATAAAAGTTTTCTAAATGTTGTGATACTGTTTCTATAGAATATTATTTTTATGTAATTAAAGGGGTCTGAATTCTACATTTCATCTCTGTTTTGATTAAATTAAATTGAATTTGTGTTAATGGAGTGGTGCAATGTAAAATTCGCCATTTATTTTGAAAAATTTTTAATATATCTGAACACCAATTTTATTTATTTTTTAGTTTTTTTATTTTAAAATTGAATAAGCTAACCAAACTTCCATTATAAATTTCAATTCAAGTATTATTTTGAAATACAAGTTCAGAAAAGTTTGGGGACCTACTCAGTTAATTTATGTACTCAATTCCCTAAAATTTCTTGAATTGAATAAAAAAAACCATTCGTTGGTTTTAAAAAAAAAAACTATTATTTTAAGCTCTTTATCTTTATTTTCAAAGTTATGGGAGAATAAAAGTTTATTTCTTGGTCCTGAAATCCTGATAATCTTTTAGATGGTTATGAAATAATTTATGAAAAAAAAAAAAAGAAGAAACTGTTGCCAAAATGGATTTTTATCAACTTGACTCTTCATTTTGTCTGTTTTAAAATAAAATTGTTGTCAGATTAGCAAACAAATTTACCCTTGCTATTGAAGAATGATGACAGTATTCAAATACTGAAAACTTGGTTACTCTGCAATTCTTATTTATGGATTTTTACGCATTTGCAAAATTAAAAATTAATTAGTATTTAATAGTTATCCCCCTTGACAAATGTTACCGACAGAAAAGATCATGTGGTATATTATATAATTAGATCCTTTATATAGTTATAATTGTCTTTTTTCTTCTAGTTTTGCTTTTAAATCCTTTCCTTTGAGCGTTTGAGAAAGAGCTCCTAATCTTGGTTGTTATATCACATTCTGGCTATTGTACCCTCAGGCCTTCTTCAGGTGCCTCTCGTAGTTGGTAACCTTCTGAGAATTTTGAACAAACCCTCTATTCAATCAACATATAATCACTGACCAAACAGCCAAAAACATAGGCTAGAGGTATTTCTCCCTTTTACACTTGTCTGGTTGTCCATCCTGGTGTTCATTTCTGTGCTCCTGGTCACATTTCTTGGCATAGAGCCTTGAAAATTTCCATGTGTTATCCAATAGCCACCTTCTAAAAACAGCTTTGAATTTAAAAAAAAAAAAATTTGTCTTTTTTTCACTTGTTTTCAGGGGTTGCTATATTTACAATAATAATCCATTGTAAAATGGACTTCTTTTTTTTACTTCTGAAACATATATATTGTTACTATAACAACCAAGATAAGACACTTGTCCATGTAAATCAGACTCTAATCAGGATAACTAGTTGGCCTTATAATGTCATATATGTATATTTCCTTTGGGTCCATTAATTATGCATGCCAAATATGGTTGGGTAAATCAGACTTCTGTCTGATTGCTGACCCCAGATTTTTTTTTTTTTCTTTTCCAAAAGGGGAAACCATGTGTGAATTCTACTCACATATACAGCTTGTTTGGGGCCTAATGGAATCATTTTAGCACTGGATCAAGTGAAAAGTTTTAGAAAAGAAGGGGTTCAAAGATCGACCATTGTAAAAAAGATTCATTTAAGAAATTCTGAGAATGAATAATGACCTGTAATTCTGATGCAGAAAATTAATTGTAAACCAATTGTTTTACAGGAAGATTTAACTGTAGACGACATGAATAGAATTATAGATGACATCATTGCTGGAAAGAAACCACAGCCTGGGCCACAGTAAGTACTCACATACTTATCTCTGTGTGTGACACGACTTTTCATCAAAAATGAAAACTACATGTACATGCCATAAACACACAGATGCACACATGTGCAACTCGTGTACACGTGCTGATGTATATATATATATATACATATATATATATGTGTGTGTGTTGGTTGTGTATTATCTTCTGAAGATTTTTGGTACCCTCTCTGTGATAAACTTGGAACTGAGTTTTGTACTTGCAACCAATATTGAATTTCCTCCAGAAATATACCAACATAATATACATCATTTTAAAGTACAAAATTATCCATAACCAAAAATTTTGTTTGTTCAAGTGACAAATTAAAAACCATCAACTAGAATGGTCAACATAGCCAGAATCACTTGAAAATGGCAAATCAATTGAGCTAGAGAGCTGAAAGTTCCTATGTCTAGGGAGAAGGAAAAAAAATGAAATTTATGATGGATGTTCATGCTAAATTGATCCCTTTGTTTGTGCCCGGCAGCATTCACACTCATTTTTTGAAAATCCAGACTTTTCTTAGTGACCCAACAAAAGGTGAAAGAACTAACTTATTCATCCCATTTTTCCAATTGATCACCCCCAATACAGCATGCTACCAAAAGATGTCCATCTTATGATGATTTCTATTGATTGACTGTTTGTGTAGTGTTCTGGAAATTGGTCTTAGTCTTAATATCCTCTACAAATGATTATAGATATTGGTGCTGTTAGTACAAGTATTATGACATTGAGGGAAATTAATTTTATGTTTCACCTATTCAGCTTCATCAGAAATGATGTTGAAAAACGAAAATTTCAAAGAATAGCATTCAGCTTACATTCTGCATCTTGCCATTATGGACAAGGTTGAATTATTTATATTCCGTCATCTTTGTCTTTTGCTTTGGCGGTTACAATAAAAAGAAAGCAAAACAGAACTATTCTAATGTAAAAATTCATGCAAGAAATTGTAACCGCCAGAGAAAAAGAATGAAGCTGGCAAGATTATACATTATTAGGTACCGCCATTTTGAGTTTGGCCATTGTTGAATGGCTAAAAGTTGCTAGATTGTCAAAGAAATGGAAGCAATTTGAAACAGTATTGTTTTAAATTTGACTTGATATGATTTTAGGTTAGGCTTATAGCAAAAACTTAACCTACATGATGTATTGACTTTAAAATAAATGGTATTTTTAGTATGAAATTAATGCTTCATCATCGGTAAAATCTAGCTCCTTTCAGCCATTATCAAAAAAGCACAATGCATTCTGTTAAATAATGCAGGATTTTGCTTAAAAATTCTTATAAAAAAAAAAAAAACCTTACTTTTTATGGGTTAACAGCAACTATTTTCGACCTTCACTTCCCATTAAACTACACCTTGTAAAAAAGCTATTCTTATAACAGACCCTTTAAAACAATACAATATTGCTTCATTTCTATAATTGAGGCCTTGGCTTTGAAATGATATTTACTCAAGTTTTGTATGAAAACCTTGACATTTTAGTCGAAATTTAAAAACTAAAATTAAGTTCATGCTGAAACGAATTCCCATTTGCCTTCCTCAGAGAAAACTTCTTTTAACACATGAAGCTCAAATATCAACAGAAGTTGCTCTTGATCTAACATGTCTGCCTGCCATCTCATAACCGCTTCTGTAAAGGAAGTAATTAGAGATATCAGAATTATCTCCCTTACTTCATATTAACAACAGTAATGGACCAGATGAAACGAAGCCTCAAAGTTTATAGAATTTGTTTTCCTTGAAAAATTTTTTGCCTTAGTATCTCTAAAAACTGAATGTCGAAATTAACTCTGTTTAGAAAACTCTCAAATAATTTAAAGATATTGTTTTGCAATTTTTTTTCATTCTACTCATATTTGTTCTCTTCTAGAAGTGGTCAAGAGCATCGTTTTTCCTGTGAACCCAAGGGAGGATTAACCTGTTTGACTACCCCACCCACAGGACCTGGTTATGGTGTACGAAAAGATCTATGAGACTTACTCTTGTTTAAAATAGAATTTTTGCTCCAATGAGGAGTGGCAAAAAAATCTCCATCAAACTGTAAAATAAACTAGTTTCTCTTAATATATTAAAATCTTTGGAAAAAGATGTCATTTTTGTCCAACATAGAAAAATAATTTACTTTACAAATTTTGTTCAATCAACTCTCTTTTCACATCTATGTTGAACTTTCAACCCTCTTACAGTGTATAATTTGAGAAAAGATGCAAACCCCCTTTTCTTCCAGAAAAGTCTGCATCTTTTCTTGAACAATCCACCTGATGAGGACTGAAGAATGGATCGGCCAAAATGTTGGGATTTGATTGTCCAAACAAAACTTGAAATTTCACTTGCATTAATGATTGCGTACCTCACTCCAATTGAAGAAGTATGTCTGGCCATTGTACGTGGTTGACATTTGCCAGCACACAAGATATTGCAGTGTTTAGTTCAGCAAGTCTCAAGAAATCTAATAAAAAAAAAAAAAATGAATGGTACCACAACAAGTGTAGGGTCCAAACAACTGAAAGAAAGAAAAAAAAATTAAAAGCCAGACAGACATGAAAATAATTCCTTCTGAAAGGGTTCCATGCCTGGGTGACATAACTAGGTGTTAAAGATTTTTTTTCATGAAGAATTATAAATCATTAATTTTCATGACTACTTTTTGCCTTCTGCGTGATTCTATAGTCACTTTTTTTTATTTTCTCAACTGGTTAGAAGTGAAAGTCAAATTTTATTATTTGAAATAAAAAGAAAATTCTGTGCATAATGGCAGCTAAAAGAAAATAAATCCATGAATGGAAGAAATTGTCTCATTTTTCTTTTGTAGCTTATTCTTGAAAATTAAGTGAAATTCTATCTCCTAACACCCAGGGAAAAGTAAATGAGTGCATGGGAAGTTTTATTGTAACTTATTCAGGCAGGTTTAAAAGACTTAAAAAATTAAGCTTCATAATACTTTATTGAATGAAATAAATATTTTCAAGATCAAATTGTCACTTGTACGTGGAACCCTTTTATAAGGAATTGTTTTCATGTATCTCCAGCTTCATCGAAAACGATATAAGGAGAGTAACTTGTCTTTTTTCTTATATTCAGTTCTAATACTATTTCTGTAATGCTAGCTTCATGTGGGCCATTAAATGAAACCAAGGTTGACTTGAATCGATTTAGGACCAAATTCTACATTTAATCTGTTGAATTCAAGATAGCCAGCAAATCCAACTTGAAAACTATGTAAGTATCACATGTACCAGTAGCACCAATGGAGCTGGGGGCTGATAGTTTAAACATCTACTCATGTGATCTAGAAAGAACTTATTTATCCCCCAAAAGAGTTTTTTTTTTTCTAGTGAGGGGCTTATTTTTTCCATGAAAAATTTATGCTAAGTTGGTCCCTTAGTGTCTGGCAATATTCATGCCGGTTACTGTTAAAATGTTTAATTTTGACCTTCATATAAAAACAATTAACTACCAGGATGTGCCACTGGAATGAAGGGTGTTATTTGGACTTCAGGGGAGTGTAAACTATGTTCCTTCCATAAGGGATGTGGGATCAAATCTGACCTAAGCAAGAACTCAGAATCACACTTGTGAATTGTGATGATGGAAAATTTGTGACAATGATCTAGGCTCTCACTGAAAAGATGACAAAAACATGAAGATAGATTTATAAAAAAAACAAAAACAAACAAAATAAGATAACAACCCTCACTATTGGGGGTTGTACTTTCTGACACTGTGCCTGTGTTTCATATATCATGTGCGTGAAGAATTTCTCTAGTTCTGATCTAACTAACTATATTTGATGTAGAAGATGCAATCTTTGTCTATCTCGGGGTAGATGTAGGTCTCTACAATCTGTCCATGAAGATGTTGGCATAGGATGGGGCCACTACTGTGCCCATGGCACAGCCTTTCATTGGGAAGTCCATTATTAAAATTGAAACTATTGAGTGTGAGAATGTGTTTTAAAGGGTGGTTATCATAGCTTCTTTGAGGGTTAGAATGCCTCGTGTTTAATAGAATATAGGGAGTAGATGTCCATAGTAATTAAAATACTTTTTGGATCGTTTGATCGGGTGGCAGTCTGGAGGAAATGAATGGTCCACCAGGATTATTTAATCTGAGGATTCTCGGAAGTAAATAGAACCTAGCAAGTTTTGTGGAAGTGGGTTCGAGTATATCTAGTGAAAGGATCATTAGGGAGTTCTTTGTAGAATTGTGTTGAGTTGAGTGTTAGTGGATCTAAATTTACTGAAGTTGACTATTTTACCTTCTGGGTCATTTTTCACTAATATGTAGTAGCTGTTTATGCTTTCTAAACCTCTCAGTAAAGATAGTATTATGTTTTCTGCCCCACTCTCTTTCATGTGTCATGGTTGGGGGGGAGGGGTCTTTTTTTTTTTGGTAGGTCATAAGGTTGGTCAGTGCTCTTAGAATGTTTTGGATAGGTCCGTGTGTAGGTGTGAGGAGGGATATTTAATGGCTGTGGGTTGGTTGTAGGAGCTGGCAGAGGGGCTGCAGGTTGATGGTGGGAGCTAGTATTTTTGTTCCTATGTGACACTAGGGGGCCAAGAGTCCCCCGTGTCCTGAAAATTACTATGGTTGTTACAAGAGGAGTTATCTATATTAAAAGGGATAATGTGTTTTTTCTGAAGATACTGTAGAAAGTGAGAATTACGTGATTCCAAGTGCGGGCACCTGTACTTCCTCAATTTAATATCTTCTGTCAAATTCCTGGGTTGCAAAAACAGGTACTTTTAGAGAAAGTTCTCTTCCCGATTCAATGACCAGATAATGGCTTAATGTGTTTTTCGAGATACTGTAGGAAGTTGAGAATTACGTGCTCCCAAGTACGGAAGTCACCAGTTAAGAGTATGCACCTGCTCTTTCTCAATTTAATATGTTCTATCAAATTCCTGGGTTGCAAAAACAAGTACTTTTAGAGAAGTTCTCCCCCTGGTTCGATGGCCAGATATGGGGCCAGTGTCTGGGGTCTTGAGAGAAAGAGTAAAGCTTTTGAAAGAAAAGTAATTTGCAGAGTTCTTGAGAGAGGGGGAGGCTAATTTATGATCTTGGACGGACTTGCATCGCGAGATGGATGAGGGTCAATATTTGGAATTTTCTGGAAGGATCGAGATAACAGGAAAAGAAAGAAAGGAAGTCAATTACAAAGAAATACAGTGTTGATACCAAGGGCTTAAATAGGAGGGATTTTCGTAAAAGCAGCAGAGTAAAACTGGGTTTGGAGAAGAGAACCGCTGCCAGTCTCTCTCGTGTTAGACGCCGCCCTTCGTAACGGTCAACCGCTGCTACCATTCAGTAGACTACCGTTCGTGACATGAGAGACCAGTCGTCAGTTTGACTTAGATGAAAATCGGCCTCCTCTCTTTTCAACTGCGAATAGGTATTTCCCGTCTCCAGAGATATTGATAATCAATACTCTATATAAAACATTTAAACGAAATTCCGTCTTGTTGCCTTCTTTTACTAACCCAGAACCACGGCTGGTTTAGTATAGTGTGTGAGGCCATCACCCATACGGCTGAAGCCCCACACCTATAAGAATTATTCTTGTTATTGTGTTTGTTAGAACATGCATTTCGTTTCTGTTTCTAGTGTTGGTCTTTGTGGCAATGTTTTATTCTTGTTAGTGTTAGTAATTCTGGTAGGTTTTATATTGTCTGTAGGTGTTTTGCTGATGTTATGTCTAGTAGGGATATTGGTCATTGTCAGGAGTATAGATTGTTGATGAAGGGTGGGTTACAGGTTTGATGTTAGCACATTAGGTTATTCATCAAATGTTTGTGCTGTGTGTAGTAATGCAAGTTATATTTTTTAATATTTGTTCGTTTTGATATGGTTGAGTTGTTTTTGTTTTCCTCGATATCAAATGTTGATATGTTCTGGATCTCCCTGTGAAGTTATATTTTTAGTTCCAGGTTATTTATGTCCTTGTGGGTGTCTGTGATGTTTTTTTTTGCAAAACTTATAGGGTGTCGTTGACGAGGTCTGTTGATAATGTTTGTAATTTTTGGTTCCGTGCATTCTGGAATTCAACATCTTGGTTCCCAAAAGAGGGGTGTACAATGATCCTGGAGTTTATAGGGCAAGGTTTTCCTCTTTGCAGGACTTGAAAAAAAGTCAAAATTACTTGCTTAAGTTTAAAATCTGTGTTTTCTGTAGGGGTAGAATCCATAGTGGTAATGGGAGGGTTGTAACATAGGCTGGTAAAAGTATGTGTTTCTTCTCCTTGTATCAGATATGTGTATATAAGTGAACAATAAGGAATGAGACAGATTCAGGAGTCAAAGTACATAGAGACTTTATTTCTTAGTTCATGAAATGATTAGTATGCTATTCATGTTTCGGGAAGGATTCCCTTCTTCAGTAGCATGTGTGTACCTTTTAATGACTAAAAAGTTTCCATAGAAAACAAATTTAGCTGTTTAGATGTGTTTGAAAGAATGAAGTAGCTGCTTCAACCCAGCAATACTCTCACCATTGAGCTAAACAGTTGCCTGTAATTCAAAGGCCTAATAACTGCTTTCAACCCAAATTCTTATCTTTATTCTTGGTCTATTCATCTCATTCAATGTGACAGTTATGTGTATAAAAAAAAAAAAAAAAAAAAGTAATATTCGGTCCTACAGAATTATAAAGCATATATATATATATATATATATATATATATATATATATAGTTGTGTCATCCATAGACTGCTGTTTTGTTGTATAACAACTTTTCAGTGTGGCTATAGACTATTCAACATCCAGTACCACGAGGTAAGATCAAAACCTTCACTTCAGATCCAGACATTTTATCCCTGCGCTACAAGGAACTGGATGGTCAGTAGGACTAAACTCAGCAAGGTTATTTTACTTATGCATAATTCCTCGTCCAAAGTGCTCCATTCCAGAATCAGAAGTATATATATATATATATATATATGACACTAGGGGGCCAGGAGTCCCCAGTGTCCTGAAAATTACTATGGCTGTTACCAAAAATTACTATTGTTATTACAAAAGGAGTTATCTGTGTTAAAATGGATAATGTGTTTTTTGAGATAATATGAGAATTGTGTGCTTCCAAGTGCAGGCACCTGTAATTTCTCAATCTAGTGTCATCTGTCAAATCCTGGGTTTCAAAAACAAGGCCAGATATAAGGGCCGGTGTCTGGGGTCTAGAGAGAGAGAGTAAAGCTTATGAAAGAAAGGTTGTTTGCGGAGCCCTTGAGAAGGTGGGGAGACTAATTTATGATCTTGGACAGACCTGCGTCGCGAGATGAATGAAGGTCAATGTTTGGGGTTTTCCGGAGAGACCGAGATAACAGGAGAGGGAGAGAAGGGAAGTCAATTACAAGAGATACAGTGTTGATACCAAGGGCTTAACTAAGAGGAATCTTCGTAACAAGTAGTCAGAGTAAAATTTGGTTTTGGAAAAGAGAATCGTTGCCGGCTCTCTTGTGTTAGACGCCGCCCTTAGTAACCGTCAACCGCTGCTACCATTCAGTAGACTACCGTTCGTGACATGAGAGACCAGTCGTCATTTTGACTTAGATGATAATTGGCCTCCTCTCTTTTCAACTGCGAATAGGCATTTTCCGTCTCCAGAGATATTGATAATCAATATTCTATATAAAACATAAACGAAATTCCGTCTTGTTGCCTTCTTTTACTAACCCAGAACCACGGCTGGTTTAGTATAGTTTGTGGGGACAGCACTACGGCGAACGCCCACATACACACACACTTCAAAGACAGTTGAAAGCATCAGTTAATGAACCTTCAACCGGGTGGAAACATGAATAGAAAATTGTTCAAACAAATAAGGGAGATCGAAACAGATGGACCAAAGCAAAAAAAAAAAGCAAGTGTTGGATCAAGGGCATGGCATTGAGATGCTCAAATAAAAAAAAAAAAAAAAAAAAAAAAAAGTTAAAAAATTAAATAAAAAAAAATTTTTTTTTAAATTTATTTAATTTAACTAATTTCTAGATGCTCTCCAGGGTTTATTTTTGAAATGACAGCAAATCATAAGGGAGGAGTTGGTAAGTAGTAAAAATAGTAATTTTCCAATCATCTTTCTATGGTATGGTACTTTTCATCCTTGCAGATAATCTAAGCAGCTTCAGGGTTTTTTTCTTTTTTCCTTGAAGAGTTTCTTCTACAGTCTTGTGGGAGAGATGAACACCTTCACGTGATAACAGATTTACAAGGATATTACCAGTCCATCCACTTTGAAATGTCTGACAACTTTGCAAATCATAAGGCAGGAAAACTACAAGTTATACTGCCATCTTATTTTTGCGTGGTATAGTATGGATGTCTCTGTTTTGGCGAACAGCATATTCTTATGCACATCCATATTTTTTTTTGCACTTGCTTTGATAGCCCACAGGTATATCAAGATATCCTCATCCAAACCAAAAGGTATGTTCAGGTTTTGGAGAGCATTCAATGAAAAGTTCTTTCTGAACAATATTGCATCACAATGCATGTTCCATCAAACCTGAAAAAAAAAAATTAATAAAATGAAAAAAATTTTGAAAAATTAAATTTGAATTAGGAATAACCAGTAAGATGTTCTATTCTATACTCAAATCAGCACAATGATAGCTTTGTCAAAAAATTTGCAGTCAGAATCCTATTTTACATTAAGAACAAAAAAAAAAAAAATAATAAGAACAAAAATAAAAGAAATAATAAGAACAAAAAATAAAAAAAATAAGAACAAAAAAAAATAAGAACAAAAAAAAAAATAAGAACAAAAAAAATATAAGAACAAAAAAAAAATAAGAACAAAAAAAAAAATAAGAACAAAAAAATAATAAGAAGAAAAAAATAATAATAAGAAAAAAATAATAAGAAAAAAATAATAATAAGAAGAAAAAAATAATAAGAAGAAGAAAAAAAAATAAGAAGAACAAAAAAAAATAAGAAGAACAAAAAAAAAATAATAAGAACAAAAAAAAATAATAAGAACATAAAAAAATTATAAGAACAAAAAAAATACCAATATAAAATACCTCCCACTAAAAAAAACAAAAACAAAACAAACACAGAATCACTGTAGCCCAGTGGTAGAGTGTTTGCCTCTGGTTTAGTAGGCTCAAGTTCTCTACCACAGAGTCGAAGACTTGAAATGATTCAAGACTTCTCTGCTAAGCACTTAAGGACAAGGACTAGGATTGAAGAACCTCTCAAGGCTAAGGGGTTATGTACAAATTATGTTTAGTACACAGGTTCTCATAAGATCACTGCCTAGATAGGTGATATAGGGAATAAGGTGCTAGGAGCAGAAAAAAGCTACAATAGGTCCTGCAAGTGAATCGTACACTAAACATAACGGGTAATTGTAAATATTTCAAGTTTTGATCCTGGCAAGGAATTTATTTTTATAACAAGTAATCAAGAATTGAAATAAAAAATAGTTTTCCAATTTGTCAAATGAAAATCTTAGATTATTTTCAAGTTAGAAAAACCCTGGGAAGTGAGTAGACAGGAATATTAGTATTTACAAGATATACGTGCTTGGTGACAGTTCCATTCTCAGTTTGTACTAATATTTTTCTGCCACCTCAAGTGCTTTGAAACATTTTTCATGATAGTACACATCTAGGTAATTTTAGAAAGGGCAAGGACTACATTTTGGAAGTTTTAAAATTAGATAACTCAGCTTACCCCAAATTCCATAGCAATCAGCTGTACAACATTAGGACAAAGCAAAATCCTATAGCGGTATTAAAATAAAATTCTCGAGTTGGACGGTCGAGTAGGGACTTTCACTACTACCTCTTCCTCAGTAAACCTGGAAACAATATTTTGATACAAGTAAAAAATTGACCATGAAAACTAGATATACTGGGTTGATTTCCAATGTTGCGTAAAAAAAAAAAAAAAAAAAAAAAAAAAAATGAAAAAAAATTGAAAAAAAATAAATGAATTAAAAATAAATAAATAAATTTTAAAAGAAATAAATAAAAAAAATAAAAATAAAATTATTGTGATTACAGACAAAAAAGGAAAACACAGGTATGCAATTTGAGGATTTATCTTTCTAACCTGCTCCCATTTAGTCGATGATTCAATGCTTTTATAAACTATAATCTTACCCATATATCATTGAATTACAATTTTTTTTCCTTACATTATCTAAATTTTATGATTTACAGGATCTTTTAAAGACCAGATGTAATGCAGTAGCCAGCATCTCAAATACCATTTTTCTTGGGCAGGAATATAAGCAACTGGGATAAACAATGAAGTCCTATTTATGAAACCTTAACTTATTACTAATAAGTGTATAATAAAAGTGCATAATAAAAGTGCATAATAAAAGTGCATAATAAAAGTGTATAATAAAAGTGTATAATAAAAGTGTATAATAAAAGTGTATAATAAAAGTGTATAATAAAAGTGCATAATAAAAGTGTATAATAAAAGTGCATAATAAAAGTGCATAATAAAAGTGCATAATAAAAGTGTATAATAAAAGTGTATAATAAAAGTGTATAATAAAAGTGCATAATAAAAAAAAAATTCAAGCAGACATGAATCTCACATTGTAATAATCCAAGATCAGAAAAAGACTGACACTTACCACACAATGCAATCCATTACACATGTCTGCTTTCAGACTTGTGTACCTTCAACCAAAATTTATCTAGCTTGTCACGCCATCTCACTTTCTGTCCGCCACATCCTCACATTTGATTCCTGAAGCCATTGAAATGGTATGAGAATTGAAATTTCTACCCTCCAATATGGTAGGGTCATAATTGGAGGAAGGCTTGTTATGTAGAGGAAGTAAATTCAAATGAAATATGACCACATTGAAGAGACGCAGTATTGTCAGGGAAAGACGGAAGATTAGGTGTAACATCTAAAAAGCTAATATACGACTGCCTTGAACTTTCTAACCATAAAATTGACAGAATTTAATAATTTTCGAGGAATAAGAGATTCTGACTCAAATTGTATAGACTTGTTTTTCCATGTTGACTTAATATAAAATAGAAATATCAAAAAATTTAATATAAATCAAATCAAAAATCAATCATAATAAATCAAGACATAATTATAATATTAAATATAGAAAGAATTTTTTTTTAAAAAATGAATAAAATGTATGCAAGTTTGATTCAAGATATACTCTTGTATACTTACAAGTTCATGTTTTTCCTTTTGGACATCTTTTGTCGGGTTCTGATGGATTCGGTCGTAGATTCCTGGTTTGCTGCAGGGTCATCAAGCTTAAATAATGTGTATTTAAATAAGAGAGAGACGACAGGTGGCCCCTTCATCGGTGCACGTTTGGCTAGAGATGAGGGGGGAGGTGGCCCCTTCATTGATGAGAGCAAGTACATGTTTTCTCTTTGTACAGGTAGAGTGAGCAAGTATATTGAATAAGTAGTGAAGTAAGAGGAAAATGAATTTTTCTCAGACTTTTCATATTCATATGCAAGAAATAGACTGGCCAAAATCTTGGTTTGAAATTTAAATCTACTTTGTTTTTGAAATCATTTTCTTTTTAGAAGGCATAGCAATGAAATTAATACAAAAAAAAAAATATTCATCAAAATATAAGACCAGGAAGAATGTCAAATGTATCTGATGAGGGCAACCACTTTTATCCATAGGAATCTTAACAAGAAAAAGACAAGTTACTGCTCGAAGGGGAATTATTTACACACACACACACACACTATATATATATGCGCGTCATCCACAGACAGCTGTTTCAATGTATTACATCTCTTCAGTATGGCTATAGACTTTCCACTATCTCATCCAGTACCATGAGGTAAGATTGAAACCTTCACTTCAGACCTGGAGGCCGATATCCTACCTCTCAACTACGGAACTGGACGGTCAGTAAGGCTGAATTTAAGCGATATATCTATTCACACAGAAATTCCTCATCCACTAGAGTACTCTATTCCAATGGAAGAGCATCGCATAAGCTTATAATGGATGAGTTACCTCACTTAAAGAATGCTCAACCCTGAAGAGAGATACATTTTCCTTAGACAAGAAAAAGTGAATGGAGATAGAGATAGAGATATTGATTGATGGAATCCTACTCGAGGAATTTTTAAGGCATGAAAGATACAGGAATGAAACTTTTTTTCAGAGTATCCTTTGGATTAAATGAACATTTGTTCACTCCTAAACCCAGATGATCACCCGTCTTTTCAGGTAAGAAAGAAAAAGCATTTGTACAACAACTGACGTTATGGACTGTGGGCTTTTCCTTTGATCCTCAGGACTTTATGAGCTTGATCAGGAATGACTGAGCTCATAAAAACAAATCATCAGAAACAAATTTATCCATCCTAAACTTGTTAAGACAAAACTCTTTGATTGGAAACCTTAGAGAATAACAAGACTTGAAAACTTTGTGACCGAAGAGGAGACAAACTATACAACATTGCAGGCTTTGTACTGCTGATAGCTCAGCAAAAAAATGCCCAAATACAATACTAATGGATTTAGAATGCTAACCCCTCACATTTTTCTGGCCTTTCCTTCGGGATCAAAGTGTAGTATATGTTCCACGGCATAGACCGAGGCGCAGCTACTGACACTTGTCCGTCGAATGGGCTGGAGATTGTGTGGTGGTTGACATCAAAGACCGAGCGCGCCAGTGCAAAGATTAACCAATGAGGTTTTACTGAGGCTGCAATTTGCTACGGGCATCAGGGAGACTTTGGACTCATCCTTGGGCTCTCCCTTTATTACTCTGCCCAGCTGCGGGGGGTCAGTTTCCCTGGAGCAGCACTGCTCCATTGCACTTAAAGGAGCAGGTCCCCTGGTGGACGTTTTCGTGACGGAGGTTGCTTTTGCTTCTACGGTTGCTTGGCAATCTAAGTGATGTCAACTGGAGCCATTTTTGGAAGGGTTGACCTACTTCCTCCACATTAAGCCAGACCTTGTGTCAAATATTGCTGTGGTGGGACAGTGTTTAAATACATAGATACTAATAGGCAGGGAGATGGATTTGTATACATTTTTTGGCTATGGCTAAACACCAAATTAATGATTTTATTATGGTAAGAATAAGCTCTTTAGCTGTAAACATTGTAGAATTGAAGGCAACTTTGCAGGACGTCCCAGAGGGAAAAAAACAAAAACAAACAAAAACCTTTATCTACAAATGCATACTATGATACTGGTGAGTGAGAACAACCTTTTATCTTACCCATAAGTGTTTCTTTCTAAAAAGGTAATCAAAAATTAAATTAATTCATGAGAAGGCAATGAAAGTTCTGAATTCAATTGCTTACTTAACACGCTGGCAGCTGAAGATCTTAATTTTCTAAATTTCTGCTTAAAAGTTAAAATCTAGCGATTCAGAATTTCCTCTGGAGTTTCAACTTAATACCTTTTGATGCTTGAACTCGATTTCTTCATCTATCCTTATAGATGATTTGGAAATCAGTTTTAGAATTGGAAATTTCTAGCAGATAGAACAAATCTTGAGAACTTGAACTTTGAAGTGGCTGAATTTGAAGAAGTTTGCCTTGGTTCATAGTTAAGTAGATATGGACCTTATCTAGATTATAAAGCTTAGTCAAGTTCCAACTGGAATAATTCCCTTTCAAAACAGTATTCAAGTAAACTGTCATGAAACCCAAAGCTACTTTGACCTTTTAAAATACAGAGACTGTCCATGCCAAACTTTCTTGGTATGAAAAAAGTACCAATCTAGTACTTTTTGGTTTTGAATCGATTACTTAAGAATCTCCAATAAAACTTATGAGACTTCCAAACACGAGGAATATATTATTGAATGTCTTCAAATATCTTCATTGGAATTTTCAAATTACACATAGATACCGCAAAGCCCGATTCATACAAATGTAGTGGCTGCACGGATGATACTTTTATGTGTGGGGAAAAACATTGGTATCATTTCCCCAAGGATTCAGAGGGACACAAATAACCATACATCAAGTCTTGAGCAGAAAAATATCAGAATTTAGTCATGTAATGTCTGGAAGTTTCATTGTGAGCTACCTTTGTTGTTTTCTTTAAGGAGGTTGATACCAAGTACAATGATAGTGTACCATATAGAAGTAAGGTGGCTTGTACTTTGATACCAAATATGTATCAGGATATCAAATACTGCCAACCTCATTCTGAAGACATCGAGGGTTTCTTTGATCCAGCTATATTGGTTTCATCAAATTTCCCCTCTGAAGCAATGGAACTTGCTTGAAATAACGGCAGCTGGATAACCCACAACAAATTTGAAGTGTGGAATCAAATTTTCTTCTATGGTGGGGCATCTTACTGAATGGAAATTATTTGAGTGCCTGAGGGCTGAATGTGCCTGGGTTGAGAGCAGCCAGTTGGAAGTCAATCCCCCAAAACAAGAGTTGGGTGCAGTAGGCGACATCATTCAGGGTAGACTACCAAACAGTGAATGTTGGGAATAAGTCAGCCTCCTAGTTTAATTTAATTTTTTTCAGAAGTACTGGAATGGTTCTTGTGAAGTTTATCAAGACAAAAATAACTATTTAAGGTAATGGATCTGAATAGTGAGAAATGGAACACCAACCACCTTTCCAGAGAGTATCAACTACAAAATGACTGGTGATAGGAAAGAAAGCTACGATTGTGAAGATGTCGGCTGGAGAAATCAAGCTATACAGGTTTCCCCAATCTTCATACTCTATCACAACAGCAGCCAGTTCATGTTACAGATCAAAATTCAATCCATCTATAAGCCATTGAGTGTTTTGAGCCAGAGCTCATCAATTTAACATGAATTCAAAAGACAAGACTAAAATATTCAAAAGAGTTTGGAGACAAAGAAACCTTTGGGTGTAGGATTGTCTAGGTGTTAATTTGTGCATGTTAAATTCGCTCTAACTTCCTCCCAATCACAAAACTTACATTCATCTCCCCCCATTTCCTTAATGTCACTTAAGGTTTGATTCCCGTGTAGTCAGAAGGTGAACATAAAACTTTCAGAACTTAGTTACATACAAAGCATCTAGCTACTCTAGGTACAAATAAACATTTTTAAAAGCCTGTTGATGACAAAGCAGTCACCATCTGTACAAGATTAAATGGTAATAAATTAAATAATAAATAATGATTAATTAATTATAATAATAATAATAATTAAATGAGTAAACCACCCATAACCAACAGAAAAAAAAAAAAAAAAAGTAGAAAGCACAATGGAAAAACCAAGTCAAACCAATACTTTTGCTTCGGCAAAGGCATCTGAAGAGGTGAAAGCTCTTCTCAACACTGCGGATACCTGCCAACAGCGACTGAAAAGTTGCACATGCAGTAAAAAGTCCTGCAGATCTTCAGTCATTGGCAGAACTGGGGATATCAAAGAATGGGCAACAATCTGGAGCAGAAATCCAGCCAAAAAGATACAAATTAGTATTGTTAAGTTCTGCCTCTCAAATTCAGATCTCAACTCAAACTTTTTATCCAACTGAGAACCTTTTGATTCATTCCTTGATTTTCTCCTCATGTCATTAATGGTCAAACTCCAAAATCAACATCTGTGTACATGGAGTGTCCAGCTACCCTGACTGAACAGGTTAAACATCTGGATCAAATATACAAAAGGCAACCCGGAATAACTGAATCAAAATGAACACCTTTCTCTTCACACTGGATGAAGTCATTGAAACATCAGTCTTACCAACATAAATACCTCATATTTCCACATATTTTACTTATTGGGTTACTGCTTTCAAATCAACTACAACGAAGTTGAATGGTCAAGAAAAGACAAAAAAACCCCCAAAAAACTAATACATTTTCGAAAGTTACTTATGATAAAAGTAATTTTTGTCCTTTCAATCCCACTACAAACTCTAAGATTATAAAGACGGTGTGATTTTGCAAGGGATTTGGTGCCTCAAAGTTTGGTTCAATCTTCTGGGAAAACGCCAACCAACTTTGAGAAAAATGGCTAGATCTACTTTCAAAGTCGTGTGCCCTTTGATTTCAAATGAAAACTATTTTCCTCTAATTGACCTGATGAAACATTGCCTGAAAATGTCAGGATAAGGACAGCAATAAGTATAAAACGAACTTCTAGGGGAAATTCCAAATTAGCTCTATAGACTTTGATATTATCCATTAATCTATGGAAAGAAAAATCAAGTCAGAAAATTGCCAAAAATTTTGTGGTGGCTCCTTGTGGGACATCATTATGTAAAACACGATACATTAATCAGAGCAAAAGAATATAAATCCAATAACAAAAATTGTTATGGGAATTAGATAACCAAGAGAGATTGATCTAGTCTGTCAGTATTGATTAGAACCAAGGAGAGGGGAAAACATTTGGCACCAGTCCATTTGTCTGACTGATGGGTAGTACGGCAGGATAGGGGAGCAAACATGGAATGCCAAGTAATGAATGGTCAACGTATATTAATGGAATAGCCTATTGAGGTGTTACTATTGGCTAAAAAGTGGTTTTGTTTCGTTTCAACCAAGGATAATTCATCTGATAAGTCAGGAGAAAAAAAAAAATTGATAGAAGCACGATAGTACATGATGTGGGAAAATTAACTAAGGTTGGTGGAGAGAGAGAAACTAAAATTCTTTGGTTGAAAATCAACTCAAAGTTTTTGTATAATTGGTATTCTTAAAGATAATATAAGTTGGTTTGCATGCAATCTGAGATTATTAAATCCATTGTTTCATTCACATGGGTGAACACCCAAGAGAAGGGACATGAACAATGAGTCAGGTCTATCATACTGATCCCTCACGGTTAAATACATTTTGGGGAGTGGCCTGAGTAAGTAAGCCCCATTCAAAAGAAATTAAATGTTTTATAACATCCATATAAAATACATTATGATAATACCTTATATAAAATATTGCCAATGTCATTCAATGTGTTTAAAGCTCTGAAGTTTCATATATATATATATATATATATATATATATATATATAGCCTGACAATACAGGGATATGAATTTCTATTATCTCTCAAAGCTAAGGTACACCAAATCAGAATCAAGTTCTACAGTCAGATAAGAAATAAAAGTGAACTATGTAATTCGAGGTCATTTAGGATACAAACTCCATTTTCTTGTTGGCTAAATTACAGCCAGTGAGAACATCAGAATATAGCCCTAAAGGGGAGCTGCAGATTCACCTGTCCTTTTCCCAGCATGCCAACACATTTCTTTGGCCCAAAACTCTCCCGCTTAAAGGAGTCCTTTTCTGAGAGCTAAGCATGGGTCCTTCCTTTTGTGAACAACAGCTACAATTCACATTTCAAGTTGAAGATCAACAATCTTCCAGAAAAACTCAACACAAAGAAAGTAACTGCCCGCACCTCAAAATCATCTTGGTAGACCGAAGTCTTTGACATGCAACAAATTAATTCTGCAAAGAAATACCTAGACAAAAGAAAAACACACGCAAGTATCAAGAAGTTTACCATCCTTCATTCTCTTAAAACCCAACAATTCTTACAAAATTACCCTTTACAAAAGAAAAAAGAAAAAAAAGAGAAAGAAAAAAGAAAAGAGAGAGACAGAGACTCTTCTTGCAGCACTATTATTATAAGTTGTATTTATCTAACTCGATTTCTCTTGTTCCATTCATCCATTCGACACTTAATACCCTCCCTTCCCTAATTTCCCCAAAACATACCATTGGGTGGGGGCTTGCTTGAGCAAAACCTCATAGGAGTGGATGTCCAAAGTGGTGATGTACCAGAATATCAAAGTAGTCAGATATCAGAGGCTGGATTTACAAAATCTGGTATCCGATTTCACTATATCCATATTTCATTACTATCTCTGATGAATGCAAAAATCCTGCAAGTCAACACTCTCAGGCCTGTAACTTTTGAAAGCTTTTAGCACATTTGAAATATCTTTAAAAATATTCAGCAGAATCATCATCAGGAATGGACTAAGCAGAAATAAACATCACAATAGATTTCTAATCATATGAACTTTAAAGATGAAAATGTTCGCTGTATCCTTTGCGTAACCTTTTCTCTTTGCAAAGTTTGTTAACCTGTAGAGGAACAGGAAAGGTAAAACAATGAGATCAAAGTCATCATAGTTCATTACATGTTAGGAACAGGTCTTATCTATATTTTATCTAAGAACCATAGATTTGATTTTTGTTAATAAAAAATAAATAATTAAGGACAATGTTTGGTTACATGGGTTTAAAAACAGGTTAGCCAGAACAATGGTCACCAACCTCGGTTAATACAAATCCAAATGGTTTGCAAAGTGTTTTTCTGAGTCTGTGAGAGAAAAGGGGATTCTGACAGAGGGTTCATCAATAAAGTTTTACAGAGAAGCTTGATCAAAATTTTGCAGATTTTAATATTAGACAAGATAAGATATTATATAAAACATTCTGGTTTGAATGGAAAAAAAACAAAAAAAAACACAAACTCAGAAAAATCTCTTCGGTTGTTCGATTGATATAAGTTTGGATTCTTTGAGATTCTCATGCATTCTATTTTAATTCATTCCACCATGAAATAGCATGATTTTTTTCTAATAAAGGGAATGAAAAGTCTACGTATATATTCTTTCTATTATCAAGTTCAAAAGGTTCCTAAGTCAAGAAGTCAAATAAGACCACGGAGCAAGAACCATCAACACTAAATTGTGTAACAAAAGAAAAGACTTAAATCAAATTACATTGTTTCTGTGATAAAAAATATTTTTATAAAAAACTTTTCAAAACATTCATTTTAAGAGACTTTTGAGGTGCATTCAGATATTTTCTTTATTCTTGTCTTTTCTTAAATAATGGTAAACATTTTAAAATGAACTATATAATTAAGATATATTGTCTCTTTGACTGGGAATAGAATTGTTTATATTATACATATATCAACTGTTTTGCCTATTTCCATTGTAGTGGCTCAGAGATTTTTAACATTTTAAATGGTGGAATAGTGGGAAAAAAAAAAAAATAGTCTACATGGTTCATGTATAGTTTGTCAACACTCAGATTGTCTGAACTGTCGACAATTATAAGTACTAAATAGAACTTTGTCAACAATTTTGTGTAAAGATATTGGAAATACCAGAATCAATAATTTTTTTTCCTTCTTTAAGATCAAAATATTTTTAATGACAAAGAGATAAGTGTATTCATTTATCACCAGGTGCTCTTCCATTTCAATATTAGGCCTGGCTAACTTGACCTGCGTGTTCAAAGAATTAATGTGATTACAGGAAGATTTCACTCTTGCATAAAAGTGCAGGGTGACGGATGAGATGGTTTATTAATTGTCACAACCCGACATTAAAACTATAGTGAGACTTTATGCCCCTCTCTCAGCCCAGGAGAAAAGTCATTTCCCAGTATAACGACGGAAAGGTCCTATACCAAATAAATAAGCAGAAACAGTATCACACTAATAGAAGAAATTTTTCCCCAATCAGATGCTTGCAGCTATCAGGTTTAACATTAGCAGGTCAAATTTTTCTGGTTTAAAAATGGGACGTTGTTCTTCCATAAGGTAACATTCTCAAGCCAGATCTCTTGTACTACAGCGAGGTGTATCTTGATATCACATTTCAGGAGCAATATCGCACACTCACTATAATTACAGGTAATTTATAGAAAGCAAAGAACCATCAGTCAGATCAAACAATAAAAGTTGAGTAGATTTTCTATTCAGAGATTTATTGTATCATATATATATATATTATAGAAATCACCAAAAGCATGGAAAATTAGACAAGACCTTACTATGTAGTCAGAGAAAAATGGGCCCAGTACATTACAGGATTAAGAACCAGTTAACTAGTTCCATCATCAAAGCAATGAGAGACTCATTTCTTTCAAAGAAATGAGAAAAGAAAAAGGAGAAGTAGGTTTGGTTCTCTTGGAAGTTTTACACCTGACATTCCAGCTACACGGAACGTTTTTGCACTATTGCAGATGGGTTGCATTCTGGTCGGGGGTGGGATAATGAATGTGCATTGTTTTTTTGAAGTCAGCTATACAGGATAAAGACTCTGCTTCACTGTATAAAAGCTTCATGCAGAAGCTTAAATGGATGGTGCGATCTGAATGGAATTGGAATACTTGGATTCTAAAAAGGTTGTGGAAAATGAATTGAAAGAGTCCAGAAAAGAAACTTCATTGAAGATCCCAAACAAAAGACCCCAAAACACTTTCATTTCATTTTTAGCCATTCATACTTTGGCGGTAGAAAGGAAAATTCTGGGGATTAACAATAACCTCGTTGGGTTTATGAATGATCTGAAGGTTTGTTTGATCATCCATTTGACTCTAGAATCATTGGAGCCTACTCAGTTTCCATGTTAAAGTCCTGGTACTAACTTATAAGGGAAGAAAGCTATTTCATTCCAGGATGATAGAAGACATTATGTAGCATTCCTAGCAGTTCTACATGAAGATGAGCGATTGTATATTAAGGTAGGTATTTCCTATTGTAGATCTGTAACATCTAAAGGCTTTAGTAACGATAGAATTGGTACAGCAAATTACCCAATACAAAATAGAGCATATATCCCAAGTCAACTTCGATTCAAAGTACTTGTAATTTCTTATATTAAATGCATATATACTAATTTCATTTCCCTTTTGAAGAAGCATGTATGGTCAATAAAATGTACAGCAATCTAGTATAACAATGTTGGTTCCTTTTGTAGAAGGATGATGCTAATGTGGTTGTTGAGTTTATTGGTAAAAACACTGGAAGTATTTCCCAAGTTTTTGATTAAGCTGACTGACAAGATATGTTACGTGATAATATACTATGTTATTGAACATATTCTCAGACTTCAAATACATATATACCATTGTTTGTATATTCATGTTTGAGGCAAAATATACATTAGAAACTCCTGCTATTGTTGCAAATATAATTTGGCTATTATCAACTCCAACATTACTAATGCTCTACACCAACTCAAACATAAAACACATCGGGGTAGAAAGGAGGACAGTTCCCCTATACTTTCAACCATGCTGCCAGAGATTTATATTCAAGGACATTTTTATAACTACAATAGGAGGAGATAAATGACTTATTTATATCAAAGGGGGGGGGGTGATGAAAAGTCATAAGAATGATTCAGAGTGCACTTTTTTTTTCCACACAAGTGAGGTAAACTTTGAAATTTAAAACGGGAATGTTAAGTCGTGCCAAGTGATTTACAGTGACGGCAATAAAGATTCAGCAATTGTTTTCGTCAATTGAAAGAGTATTCGAATTAAATTATAATTCATGGGGAAAACAATTCCAATACAGCTATAACGTTTGAAATTGAAAACGGGAATGCTACGTTTCATTTCTGTGAGAAGGACTGATACTACTCTTTGATCTTCATCTAAAATGCCAGATCACAGATTTGGCATAATGCCAACTTCAAAGGTCCGGTGTTCGCTGCATTTATTCAACTTGCGTAACTTTATTCTAGCGAGGGTATATGGCATTGGCAGTGCAGCATTGAATGAAACTATAGTAAATAAAAAGACAACAGATTAAAAATAAAGTACCAAATAAACAAAGATAAGCAGATAAAATTCAAGAGTCCATTTAAGAAAAGGACAAATATACTATTTCTTTCTCAGTTGATAACATTTACAAAAGAAGGGGTAACAAAGAAGGTTTGATCATGGAGTCCGAGGTGATTAATACCCCATTTAAGATTATCACCTCTGGGGCTGAATACAGCAGCATCCTTGGTGATTAAGAACGCATTTATCGTTGTCCCACGGTTGGTGTGTGCGAGACAAAAGAGCTAACGAAATGGGTGCCTGGAACCACCTTTAAGGCTAGATTCGCGGCCCATAACAAATAAACTGACAGTTCAAAGAAATCAAGTCCTGGACACCAACATACCTGTTGATAGAAGAACCAGCAACTTGGTCAATTGTCCCAAACAGAAATTTCTTTATAACTTCAAGTGATTTAAAGAACTCAACATCTATATCCCTGCAAGAGATTCATCACCTAAAGAAACCTGCATCAAATTCTTAGTCTGGTGAACTATTATTTACAACACACCTATATCATCTCTCTTTCACCAGACAAATCTTGAACGATTTTCCGTAAACTACCAAAAAGATAACTTAACTCTAATATTTAGACGGGCCATTGCGTTAACGTTCATTTTTATTGTTAGAATAAAAGTTAACAATCTGTACCATACAGCCTCTAGTGCTGTTTTCCCAACCTTTAATACTATTGATAGCATGGTGCTCAAATTAAGTAAAGGACAGGGTTAAGTCTATCACAACTAAGAGAAGTAGTAATTAAAGAATAGGCGAGGGGGTCTCAAGTATCTTTCGTCTGTTCTAACCACAAGGCCGCTGACTTCAAACTGAAGTCATCTCTCGAGCTGGTGGAATATTAGATCGATCCCTTTCAAATCAAAACTGATTTCGAAATGGAAATAGATCAGTATACTCAACCACAGGTTCATTCAAGACACCGATTGCTTTTTTTTTTTTTTTTTTTTTTTGAAGACATCATATTCAAAACAGATTGCTTCCTATTTACACCGTATCTCTCAGGAAAACCATCAACTTTCAAATCATACTTTTAAGGATCATCTCTTAAGTATGTTCTGAGTCCGCTTCAGGGTTGAATCTTCACTGAATCCCCTCTTGCGTTGACCTACTCTCTCCTGGTCTGAGTTACGACCCACATGCCCTGAGTTCTCTTGAGGCCCTACTCAAGTCCGCTTCAGAGTTGAATCTTCAAGGAAGGCCGTAATGGAAGCCCTTGAAGCACAGAAGGTCACTCCAAAACACCATGTGAGGAAGAGCTTCGCCACCTGGGAGGCTCTGCTGAACACCAGCGCTGACTGTGCCCAGCTAGCCGAGATGGAACTGAGGACCAAAAACTTCAGATTCCAAACTGAATACCGCGGACACAGAACGACCAGAGAGTCGGTTTTCGGTGCCCCTGCAGCACTGACCCAAGACTGCATCGGCACCTACTTTACAAAGTTCGGCATCATCGAGAGTGTCACTCCAACGACCGACAAAAAAAGTTTGCCATGTCGGCGACTACACCCTGTTCATCTCACTGAACAGGGGAAACTTTAGGGGTATCCTCAATATCCTGTATTGCTAGGGCAGCCAAGTGATCGTGGTCGTCGAGGGCCGCAGGCCACACTGCTGGACCTGCAAACAACCAAGTCACGTGGCAGCTGCATGCCCCAACAGCAACCAGACCCCAACCAACACGAAGTCAGCAGTCAAACAGAGGCCTGCAACTAAGCAAGCCCCTGCACCAGCACCTGCACCAGCCCCAAAAGCCGACGGAGGCAGTTGGAGTACTGTCGTAAAAAGAGGAAGGCCATCACGGCAAGCCTCAAAATAAACAGCTCCAATCTCTGCCAGCATCCCCAACCCAAAAACCAGCAACGTAAGGGAACCGTCGGGCAAGAGAACTCCAGAAGCTAATTTTCCAAAGACCAGCGAACAGGAAACTAGCCAGCAACCCCCACCAGTCCACCAGACAAGCCTACCCTCTCATCCACGGAGCCAAAAGACTCCATCCCCTCCTCCTCCCCCACTTCCAAAAGGAAAAGGAGATCAAGAGGGGAGGAGCCTCAGGGGAAGAGGAAAACTGAGAATTTTTCACCCATCAAGGGGCGGGCCAATTCTGCCTCACCAGAAAGATAGACACCAAAGGTAACCCCTACACGACGCCCCTCCGCCTCTCCCGCCAACACTAGGAGGCACTCGAACAAGATGGGGGACGGAGTCTGCAAGGTGGATGAAAGGGTCCTCAACAAGACCCTTCTAAACCAGCGGAAGATTGGTCTGAAGACCCTTTACAACTTAAAGACAGTGCAAAACATAGACGTAGAGGACCCAAGGAACTTCCCAAAACACACCTTGGGTCACTACACTAATCAGGAAAGGCAGCTGCAGACAAAGTGTAGGACATGTTGGAGTCAGCCGCTGAGGCCTTCCCGGACATGAAGGTCTACAGCACTACAAAGACTCACCTCGTGCAAATGCAAGAGAAATGCACGGGTAGAGCCCCCGTATCTATGCACCCATCCCTCTATAAAGCCGTTAAGTTGAACTTCTCGACGAACGTCGCCGGAATCATCCCAGTGGGAACCTCCACCCCCGAAATGGGGAGGGGCAACCTGGGGGACGCCGGCATCGAACTAACCAGAGACCACTTTCGACCGTCTAACGATACCCATTAGAGAAGTCATGTCAGTCACCCTAGCGAGCATGAATGTGCGTGGCATGAGGACCCCGACGAGAGCATCAGGCTTTCTTCAAGACCTCAGGTATATGCGCCCAACGCCCAGGCATTGCGACGCACCTACCTCCAACATCTAGAGAGGTTCCTTTTAGACCCTAAGCGACTAGTCTTACTTGGCGACTGGAACGCCACCCTAGACCCTAAAATAGACAGAGGGACAAGGGGGGGGGGGATGAAGATAACGAAGGGGGTACCCCGGCAGATCGCAACCTGATCTGGCTGATCAACAATCACGGACTCGTTGACAGATACCGTTTCGATCATCCGAGGCAGAAAATGTGGACTTGGGCGCGAAACTGGCCCCTTTCCCCTAGAACGAGCTACCTAGATAGAATGCTAGTTAAGAGAGTCGATGTAGACTTCTTAAGCTGCCCCACGCTCCACAAGTACAACTATTCGGACCACAAATTAGTGGTGGCCCAGTTAAGGCTAGGAAACAGACCTAAGATGACTGGTCACTGGAAACTGAACATATCCCTTTTGGATCGACGGGATTTCCGTGAGCAGCTAGAAGGCTTAGTTCAGCAAGAGCTAGTGGGGGCGATAGTGGGTAATAAGTGGTGGGCCTCCCTTAAGGATAAGATTAGGTCGTTTGCCGTGAAATAGGTACAAAGACTCTCCTTAGCTAAAGCCGAGGCGGCAACGATACTGGAAGAGAACCTGTCCCAGGCAGTGGCTGGGGGGGACTCCCTAACCATAGAGCTAGCTAAGAAAGACCTGGAACACGCAGCTACCGAACACTACCAGGGCCAGATAGTTAGACCTAGGTTAAAAAGAGTGTCAAACGAGGCCATGAATGTGGGCAGAGGGCTGCGCAGGGAGGAGCTACGCTGGAGGTCCGACCGCTACATTTGTGAGCTGAACACACCGGACAGGCGCACCCTACGATCGTCTCGTGATATCTGCGAGGGCTTCCGAAAACATTTCCAAGACCTTTACACTGCAAAAGCTGACCTTTGCGAGCAGGGGTTCCATGACTATCTGGCAGACTTCCCCCAACTGGAAGACTTCGAATCGGCCAGTTGCAAAGGTCTGATTGACGAAGATGAAGTCAGAGAAGCATTGAAGCACCAGGACTGGATGGTTTACCCTACGAATTGTATTTGAGGTTGTCGCACCTGTTTGTCCCCATCTTGACAACTCTGTTCAACAACTGGTTCAAACAGGGGAGCATCCCCCAGATAACCAAAGGTGAGATCACGTTGTTGAAAAAGGACAGACGGGTTGGGGAAACGCTAGATAATTTCAGGCCTATAACTCTGCTGAACATACAGCTAAGAATTTTGGCCAAGATCTTATCGAACCGAAAGCAGATCGTCCTCGACAGTCTGATTGGACCGGAACAGACTTGTTCCGTGAACGGAAGATCAATTCAGGACAACCTGCATCTGGTTCGCACAATCATAGACGGGGTAGAAGACGACACCGAAGCCGCGATGATCAACTTAGATCAATCCAAGGCGTTCGATAGGGTGGACCACCGCTTCCTGGCAGCCGTTCTGGAAGCCGCCGGATTCAAGTCAGATTTTCGCTCCGGGGTCAGTCTTCTGTACAGGTCTCCCAGTGCAGTGGTGCAGGTCAACGGATAAAAGTCGAGGCCCTTCGGGATCACGCGATCTGTTCGACAGGGCTACCCTCTGTCGCCCCTGCTTTATGTCCTTGCGCTAGAACCTTTTCTGTGTAGGCTGAAGTACGGGGGGACAGAGCCAGCCTTGAGTGGGGTGCTCCTACCCGGAGGGGTTTGAGCCACAGTCTCCGCATACGCTGAAGACGTCACCGCCTTCATGTCCTGCCACCAGGACATAGGAGTGGTGCACAAGGCGATCGAACGGTACGAACAGGTGACAGGGGTCATGATTAACCAAGGCAAGTCAAACGGCCTACGGTTAGGTGCCTGGAGAGGAGCCCCCCTCCCAGGACCCTTCAGATGGACTGACGGACCCATGCCCATCCTTGAGGTATGGTTCGGGCCTGACCTCCAGCTGGAGAAAAATTGGTTGGAAGTACAAGCAAAGGTCGGAGCCACCGTTGGCAAGTGGCTCCGAAGAGACATATCCTTAAAGGGCAGGGCAGAAGTATGTAGCACATACATCTTCCCCCTAATCCTTTACCGACTGTCTGTACTTCCACTGCCTGAGGACCGACTGAGGCTGATAGAGCGCCTGCTCTTCTCACTGCTCTGGAAACAGGGCAAGCCAATGGTCCGCAGACAGGTCTGCATCCAATGACCAAAAGACGGAGACCTGGGAATGCCACACCTAGCGAGTCACCGACACGCTTCCAGGCTGGCCTTCCTCAGCCGGACGCTAATAGAGGAACCGGTTTATGGGCAGACTGTAAGGAAGACCTTCCCTACGTTAATGCACGACCCGGTCCAAACGGCCAGACGGCGCAGGCCCAACAGTGAGAAACCGTTCTTAGCGGAGTGGCGAGAAGCTCTGTTAAAACTTCCCACGGGCAGCAGCCTAACACTTCCTCGTAAGACATTATATCGGGAATTAGTTGGGGGGGGGGTCGCTTCAGACCTGCTAAACATCCAACACGGTCTATCGGCAGACAAACTCAGATCTTTATGGTACTGGGCTCTAGGCACCAACTACCTGAGCAACTCCGAGTTCTCCCTCACCTGGAGGCTGGCTCAGAATGCACTGCCTCTCAACGACGTGCTTTTCAAGATGGGCAAAACAGACCTACCCGACTCTACTCGCTGCAACATGGGGATGGAAGAAATGGCCGAGCACCCTTTCGTCCACTGCACCAAGGTCCGCCAACTCTGGGAGCACGTCAAGGAGCTAGCAGCCCGCATCGAACCCAGTAACCCTTTCCTGTCCCTCGACGTCGGTTACATTTGTGACAACGTGGTGCCCTTATGGTGTCCAACAAAAGTGATGGTCTTCTGCACACTGCTGGCTGTAGCGAGAATGGCTGTATTGCAGACACGACTGAAGGAAGCATACGAAGGCGAATCCTTCTCCCATGAGCAGCTGATCTTATGCTTTAAATACCAGCTTAAAGTGAAGATTAGATGCGAGAGAAAGAGATTAGACCCCTTCAGCTTCAGCGAGAGGTGGGTGAATGCCGCTAGCTTGGTACACATTAAGAACTCCAGGATTGACTGGCTTTTCTAATGGACTTTCTCGATGGGCGGCCGAGGGTGCCGCTGACTCTCTCTGCCAGTGAACCAAGGAAAAGCTAAAAACTCCCCAACTAGGTGAATGATTGTAGCCCCAAAACCACAACCCCCAAATACTGGCATATAACACCCCTGCATTCCATTTATTGACGGACCACCACTGATTTCTGGCTTGAGTCTATGAGGCCAATGGGCTCCCCAGAAATAAATGGTCGTCCCCCCCACCCTCCCACAGGTTTTCTCACAGCCCCATCCTTCATCATCATCTACATCACTGTAAATACCTCACAATTATTTATTGGACAGAGAAACCCCCAACCCCCACCCCCGAGTGACAAAGGCATGAAAGTTGACGGATGAACAGAATAGCTAAGAACAAAACTGCCAAGCATACGTTGAATAATCGGAACTAGCAAGGACCAAAACCCCCACTCCGACTTCATGTCACATTCAGATAGTGCATTTCTCTTGCATCTTGCACATAATCACTGATTCGATGTATTCCCTTTTCGATTCATTTGTTTAATCAATTTGTATACATGTAAAATTGTACTATTCGGATAAATAAAGTCTGTTCCACGGCATAGCCCGAGGCACAGTTACTGACACTTGCCTGTCAAATGGGCCGGAGATTGTGTGTGGGTTGATATAAAAGCCCGAGTGCGCCGGTGCAAGCGTTAGCCAATGAGGTTTTACCGAGGTTGCGCCTTGTTACGCACATTGGAGAGCCTTTGGATTCGTCCTTGGGCTCTCCCATTATTACTCGGCCCAGCTGCGGGGGGGGGGGGTTAGTTTGCCTGGAGCAGCACTGCTCCATTGCACCCTGGTAGACGCTTTCATGACGGAGGTTGCTTTTGCTTCTACAGTTCCTTGGCAATCGAAGTCGCGTCAGCTGGAGCCATTTTTGGAGGGGTTGATCCTATTTTCCAAACGTTAACCCGACCTTGTGTCAAATATTGCTGTGGTGGGATAGTGATTAAATACATAGATACTAATAGGCAGGGAGATGGATTTGTATACATTTTTTGGCCATGGCTAAACACCAAATTAATGATTTTATTATGGTAAGAATAAGCTCTTTAGCTGTAAACATTGTAGAATTGAAGGCAACTTTGCAGGATGTCCCAGGGGAAAAAAAAAAAAAAAAAAAAAAACCTTTATCTATAAATGCATACTATGATACTGGTGAACGAGAACAACCTTTTATCTTAACCCATAAGTGTTTCTTTCTAAAAAGGTAATCAAAAATTAAATTAATTCATGAGAAGCCAATGAAAGTTCTGAATCCAATTGCTTACTTGACACACTGGCAGCTGAAGATCTTAATTTTCTAAATTTCTGCTTAAAAGTTAGAATTTAGCGATTCAGAATTTCCTCTGGAGTTTCAAGTTAATACCTTTTGATGCTTGAACTCAATTTCTTCATCTGTCCTTACAGATGATTTGGAAATCAGTTTTAGAATTTCCAATTTCTAGCAGATAGTGCAAATCTTGAGAACTTGAACTTTGAAGTGGCTGAATTTGAAGAAGTTTGCCTTGGTTCATAGTTAAGTAGATATGGACCTTATCTAGATTATAAAGCTTAGTCAAGTTCCAACTGGTATAATTCCCTTTCAAAACAGTATTCAAGTTAACTGTCATGAAACCCAAAGCTACTTTGACCTTTTAAAATACAGAGACTGTCCATGCCAAACTTTCTTGGTATGAAAAAAGTACCAATCTAGTACTTTTTGGTTTTGAATCGATTACTTAAGAATCTCCAATAAAACTTATGAGACTTCCAAACACAAGGAATATATTATTGAATGTCTTCAAATACCTTCATTGGAATTTTCAAATTACACATAGATACCGCAAAGCCCGATTCATACAAATGTAGTGGCTGCAAGGATGATACTTTTATGTGTGGGGAAAAACATTGGTATCATTTCCCCAAGGATTCAGAGGGACACAAATAACCATACATCAAGTCTTGAGCAGAAAAATATCAGAATTTAGTCATGTAATGTCTGGAAGTTTCATTGTGAGCTACCTTTGTTGTTTTCTTTAAGGAGGTTGATACCAAGTACAATGATAGTGTACCATATAGAAGTAAGGTGGCTTGTACTTTGACATCAAATATGTATCAGGATATCAAACACTGCCAACCTCATTCTGAAGACATCGAGGGTTTCTTTGATCCAGCTATATTGGTTTCATCAAATTTCCCCTCTGAAGCGATGGAACTTGCTTGAAATAACGGCAGCTGGATAACCCACAACAAATTTGAAGTGTGGAATCAAACTTTCTTCTATGGTGGGGCATCTTACTGTATGGAAATTATTTGAGTGCCTGAGGGCTGAATGTGCCTGGGTTGAGAGCAGCCAGTTGAAAGTCAATCCCCCAAAACAAGAGTTGGGTGCAGTAGGCGACATCATTCAGGGTAGACTACCAAACAGTGAATGTCGGGAATAAGTCAGCCTCCTAGTTTGGTTTAATTTTTTTCAGAAGTACTAGAATGGTTCTTGTGAAGTTTATCAAGACAAAAATAACTATTTATGGTAATGGATCTGAATAGTGAGAAATGGAACACCAACCACCTTTCCAGAGAGTATCAACTACAAAATGACTGGTGATAGGAAAGAAAGCTACGATTGTGAAGATGTCGGCTGGAGAAATCAAGCTATACAGGTTTCCCCAATCTTCATACTCTATCACAACAGCAGCCAGTTCATGTTACAGATCAAAATTCAATCCATCTATAAGCCATTGAGTGTTTTGAGCCAGAGCTCATCAATTTAACATGAATTCAAAAGACAAGACTAAAATATTCAAAAGAGTTTGGAGACAAAGAAACCTGCGGGTGCAGGATTGTCTAGGTGTTAATTTGTACATGTTAAATTCGCTCTAACTTCCTCCCAATCACAAAACTTACATTCATCTCCCCCCATTTCCTTAATGTCACTTACGGTTTGATTCCCGTGTAGTCAGAAGGTGAACATAAAACTTTCAGAACTTAGTTACATACAAAGCATCTAGCTACTCTAGGTACAAATAAACATTTTTAAAAGCCTGTTGATGACAAAGCAGTCACCATCTGTACAAGATTGAATGGTAATTAATTAAATAATAAATAATGATTAATTAATTATAATAATAATAATAATAATTAAATGAGTAAACCGGCCATAACCAGCAGAAAAAAAAAAAAGAAAAAAAAAAGTAGAAAGCACAATGGAAAAACCATCTGAAGAGGTGAAGGCTCTTCTCAACACTGCGGATACCTGCCAACAGCGACTGAAAAGTTGCACATGCAGTAAAAAGTCCTACAGATTTTCAGTCATTGGCAGAACTGGGATTATCAAAGAATGGGCAACAATCTGGAGCAGAAATCCAGCCAAAAAGATACAAATTAGTATTGTTAAGTTCTGCCTCTCAAATTCAGATCTCAACTCAAACTTTTTATCCAACTGAGAGCCTTTTGATTCATTCCTTGATTTTCTCCTCATGTCATTAATGGTCAAACTCCAAAATCAACATCTGTGTACATGGAGTGTCCAGCTACCCTGACTGAACAGGTTAAACATCTGGATCAAATATACAAAAGGCAACCCAGAATAACTGAATCAAAATGAACACCTTTCTCTTCACACTGGATGAAGTCATTGAAACATCAGTCTTACCAACGTAAATACCTCATATTTCCACATATTTTACTTATTGGGTTACTGCTTTCAAATCAACTACAACGAAGTTGAATGGTCAAGAAAAGACAAAAAGAAAACCCCAAAAAACTAATACATTTTCGAAAGTTACTTATGATAAAAGTAATTTTTGTCCTTTCAATCCCACTACAAACTCTAAGATTATAAAGACGGTGTGATTTTGCAAGGGATTTGGTGCCTCAAAGTTTGGTTCAATCTTCTGGGAAAACGCCAACCAACTTTGAGAAAAATGGCTAGATCTACTTTCAAAGTCGTGTGCCCTTTGATTTCAAATGAAAACCATTTTCCTCAAATTGACTCGATGAAACATTGCCTGAAAATGTCAGGATGAGGACAGCAATAAGTATAAAACTAGAACTTCTAGGGGAAATTCCAAATTAGCTCAACAGACTTTGATATTATCCATTAGTCTATGGAAAGAAAAATCAAGTCAGAAAATTGCCAAAAATTTTGTGGTGGCTTCTTGTGGGACATCATTACGTAAAACACGATACATTAATCAGAGCAAAAGAATATAAATCCAATAACAAAAATTGATGTTATGGGAATTAGATAACCAAGAGAGATTGATCTAGTCTGTCAGTATTGATTAGAACCAAGGATAGGGGAAAAAATTTGGCACCAGTCCATTTGTCTGACTGATAGGTAGTACGGCAGGATAGGGGAGCAAACATGGAATGCCAAGTAACGAATGGTCAATGTATAATAATGGAATAGCCTATTGAGGTGTTACTATTGGCTAAAAAGTGGTTTTGTTTCGTTTCAACCAAGGATAATTCATCTGATAAGTCAAGGGGGGGGGGATTGATAGAAGCGAGATAGTACATGATGTGGGAAAATTAACTTTAAGGTTGGTAGAGAGAGAGAAAGAGAGAGAGAGAGAGAAAAAAAAACTGTAAAATTCTTTGGTTGAAAATCAACTCAAAGTTTTTGTATAATTGGTATTCTTAAAGATAATATAAGTTGGTTTGCATGCAATCTGAGATTATTAAATCCATTGTTGTTTTATTCACATGGGTGAACACCCAAGAGAAGGGACACAAACAATGAGTCAGGTCTATCATACTGATCCCTCACGGTTGAATACATTGGGGGGGGGCTAAGTAAGTAAGCCCCATTCCAAAGAAATTAAATGATATGTTATAACATCTATATAATATACATTATGATAATACCTTATATAAAATATTGCCAATGTCATTCATATTAAAATCATATCTGAAGTTTGATAAACACTGATGAAGGTCATTTTATCATAACTTGTTTTTTTTTTTTTTTCAAATCCCCAAAACAGTTACATGGTAAACAACTGATCTCAAAAACAAGAATTTACAAAAAGTACCATAATAGAGCCTATGTAAAGAATCACATTAATAGATATTGGAAAATTAGTGATGAAAGTGACAAAGATATAATGAAAAAGTTTTCAATGTGTTTAAAGCTTTGAAGTTTCATTATATATATATATATATATATATATATATATATATATATATATATATATATATATATATCCTGACAATCCAGGGATATGAATTTCTATTATCTCTCAAAGCTAAGGTACACCAAATCAGAATCAAGTTCTACGGTCAGATAAGAAATAAAAGTGAATTATGTAATTGGAGGTCATGGGAAATATATTCAGGATACAAACTCTATTTTCTTGTTGGCTAAATTATAGCCAGTGAGAACATCAGAATATAGCCCTAAGGGGGAGCTGCAGATTCACCTGTCCTTTTCCCAGCATGCCAACACATTTCTTTGGCCCAAAACTCTCCCGCTTAAAGGAGTCCTTTTCTGAGAGCTAAGCACGGGGCCTTCCTTTTGTTATCAACAGCTACAATTCACATTTCAAGTTGAAGATCAACAATCTTCCAGAAAAACTCAACACAAAGAAAGTAACTGCCCGCACCTCAAAATCATCTTGGTAGACCGAAGTCTTTGACATGCAACAAATTAATTCTGCAAAGAAATACCTAGACAAAAGAAAAACACACGCAAGTATCAAGAAGTTTACCATCCTTCATTCTCTTAAAACCCAACAATTCTTACAAAATTACCCTTTACAAAAGAAAAAAGAAAAAAAAGAAAAAAGAAAAAAGAAAAGAGAGAGACAGAGACTCTTCTTGCAGCACTATTATTATAAGTTGTATTTATCTAACTCGATTTCTCTTGTTCCATTCATCCATTCGACACTTATTACCCTCCCTTCCCTAATTTCCCCAAAACATACCAGTGGGTGGGGGCTTGCTTGAGCAAAACCTCATAGGAGTGGATGTCCAAAGTGGTGATGTACCAGAATATCAAAGTAGTCAGATATCAGAGGCTGGATTTACAAAATCTGGTATCCGATTTCACTATATCCATATTTCATTACTATCTCTGATGAATGCAAAAATCCTGCAAGTCAACACTCTCAGGCCTGTAACTTTTGAAAGCTTTTAGCACATTTGAAATATCTTTAAAAATATTCAGCAGAATCATCATCAGGAATGGACTAAGCAGAAATAAACATCACAATAGATTTCTAATCATATGAACTTTAAAGATGAAAATGTTCGCTGTATCCTTTGCGTAACCTTTTCTCTTTGCAAAGTTTGTTAACCTGTAGAGGAACAGGAAAGGTAAAACAATGAGATCAAAGTCATCATAGTTCATTACATGTTAGGAACAGGTCTTATCTATATTTTATCTAAGAACCATAGATTTGATTTTTGTTAATAAAAAATAAATAATTAAGGACAATGTTTGGTTACATGGGTTTAAAAACAGGTTAGCCAGAACAATGGTCACCAACCTCGGTTAATACAAATCCAAATGGTTTGCAAAGTGTTTTTCTGAGTCTGTGAGAGAAAAGGGGATTCTGACAGAGGGTTCATCAATAAAGTTTTACAGAGAAGCTTGATCAAAATTTTGCAGATTTTAATATTAGACAAGATAAGATATTATATAAAACATTCTGGTTTGAATGGAAAAAAAACAAAAAAAAACACAAACTCAGAAAAATCTCTTCGGTTGTTCGATTGATATAAGTTTGGATTCTTTGAGATTCTCATGCATTCTATTTTAATTCATTCCACCATGAAATAGCATGATTTTTTTCTAATAAAGGGAATGAAAAGTCTACATATATATTCTTTCTATTATCAAGTTCAAAAGGTTCCTCAAGAATTCAAATAAGACCACTGAGCAAAAACCATCAACACTAAATTGTGCAACAAAAGAAAAGACTAAAATCGAATTATGTTGATTCTGTGATATAAAATATTTTTAAAAAGAACTTTTCAAAACATTCATTTTAAGAGACTTTTGAGGTGCATTCAGATATTTTCTATATTCTTGTCTTTTCTTAAATGATGGTAAACATTTTAAAATGAACTATATAATTAAGATATATTGTCTCTTTGACTGGGAATAGAATTGTTTATATTATACATATATCAACTGTTTTGCCTATTTCTATTGTAGCAACTCTCAAAGATTTTTAACATTTTAAATGGTGGAAAGTGAGAAAAAAAAAAAATAGTCTACATGGTTCATGTATAGTTTGTCAACACTCAGATTGTCTGAACTGTCGACAATTATAAGTACTAAATAGAACTTTGTCAACAATTTTGTGTAAAGATATTGGAAATACCAGAATCAATAATTTTTTTTCCTTCTTTAAGATCAAAATATTTTTTAACGACAAAGAGATAAGTGTATTCATTTATCACCAAGTGCTCTTCCATTTCAATATTAGGCCTGGCTAACTTGACCTGCGTGTTCAAAGAATTAATGTGATTATAGGAAGATTTCACTCTTGCATAAAAGTGCAGGGTGACGGATGAGATGGTTTATTAATTGTCACAACCTGACATTAAAACTATAGACTTTATACCCCTCTCTCAGCCCAGGAGAAAAGTCATTTCCCAGTATAACGATGGAAAGGTCCTATACCAAATAGGTGAAGAAAGGAAAATTCTGGGGATTAACAATAACCTCGTTGGGTTTATGAATGATCTGAAGGTTTGTTTTATCATCCATTTGACTCTAAAATCATTGGAGCCTACTCAGTTTCCATGTTAAAGTCCTGGTACTAACTTATAAGGGAAGAAAGCTATTTCATTCCAGGATGATAGGAGACATTATGTAGCATTCCTAGCAGTTCTACATGAAGATGAGCGATTGTATACAAAAGGTAGGTATTTCCTATTGTAGATCTGTAACATCTAAAGGCTTTAGTAACGATGGAATTGGTACAGCAAATTGCCTAATACAAAATAGAGCATATATCCAAAGTCAGCTTCGATTCAAAGTACTTGTAATTTCTTATATCAAATGTATATATACTAATTTCATTTCCCTTTTGAAGAAGCATGTATGGTCAATAAAATGTACAGCAATCTAGTATAACAAAGTTGGTTCCTTTTGTAGAAGGATGATGCTAATGTGGTTGTTGAGTTTATTGGTAAAAACACTGGAAGTATTTCCCAAGTTTTTGATTAAGCTGACTGACAAAATATGCTACGTGATAATATACTATGTTATTGAACATATTCTCAGACTCCAAATACATATATACCATTGTTTGTATATTCATGTTTGAGGCAAAATATACATTAGAAACTCCTGCTATTGTTGCAAATATTATTAGCCTAATGTCAACTTCAACATTACTAATGCTTTACACCAACTCAAACATGAAACACATCAGGGTAGAAAGGAACAGACAGTTCCCTTATACTTTCAACCATGCTGCCAGAGATTTATATTCAAGGACATTTTTATAACTACAATAGGAGGAGATAAATGACTTATTTATATCAGTGGCCATCTTGATTTTTCCATCACTTTCAGTTGTCCTCATTGGTATGAAGATGGTACCTCTGTTACATGTCCACATCTGTTTTACCAGCTCTACATGATATAGAATGCATGGAAAATCCATGATCTAGTTAAACAAATTGTAAGAAGCCAGTATTAGGGAAAGGAGTGTTTTCTTTCTGAACCATCATATCTACAGCTGCGACAAATACTGGCATTTGATTGTGGAAAGGAATAGACAGCTTCCAAAACTTCCAACCGCTCTATCCAAGATTGTTAACCAAGGATGATTTTCTAAAAACAATAACAGGAGATGAACGACTAATTTGTGACAGATGCCAATGTTTTTGTGAGTGTGTTTGGCGTTAATACTTGAATATATTATTGCCTTTTTTTCATTTTTGCCAGTCTATTTGGAATCAAATCCAATGATTAAGACTATCCACTCAGAATAGCAATATAGTATTTATTGTTCTATAGAATGCGGAGACATTTTTGCCCGTTGACAAGATTTCTCAGGGACTATACAGCAGGTAAGGCCACTTCCAAGTTTAAATCAGAACCTACTTTCAAAATTAAAGGCAAAAATTACACCAGTGGATATATTCTACCTTTTCAATAAGTCAACCGAATGGAAGGTTGTCTTGAAGGAATAAACAGTTCCATGACAGAATATGGAGAGATGCTCGCACATGTCACAGCCCGTTCATCAAATGCCTATCAACTGAATTTTATCGGACTATGAAAGCCTGAAGAAATACTATCTGAGCAAGACCTGCAACAAAGTTAAATGTCTTGAGACTGCAGAAACTCACAGGTCACCAGAAGAGACTTGTAGAGTGGGTGGGTCAAACACTGAGTTGAGTACTTTGGAATTCCAAAAGCTGCAATGATTGCCTCGAGCCTACATTTTATAGAAAAATGAGGTTTTCAGAGGGAAAAAAATGAAGGGCTGCAAATTATGCAAGATGACAAAAAGCATTCAGACCAACTTTTGTTCTCTCTATGGAAACTGTTTATAATTTACCCGTGATTTTCCCTTAAGGGATATTTCATTTGATGAAGAGTAAACAGAACAAACACAATTACAAATTGAGCCAATTATTCATGGAAAAGTAAATTCAACCTGGGTGCAAACCAAGGCTTCCAAGATTGGAATCAACAAAGACTGCAATTGTTAAAATTGGCAAACCCAAATTTTTCTAGAGGGAATACCATGGGAGGCAGATGGGTATTTGAAGGTGTCGAACATGATACAGGATGCTGTACCTTGGCATGTATTCCTTGATGAGAATGTGGCCAATTTTGAAAATAGTATATAGTAAACATTTTCTCAATTTCTGGAGTCATGGTCATTTTATTTGAAAAGTGGACTTCACATTGCAATGAAGTTAGCTGGAAATTCAAAACTTGGGCCGATTTCAGAAATTTGTCCTCGTTGAAAACTTTCTTGAGCCCCACTGCTCCTCGGCTTTGCTCAAATTGTTATGTAATTGATAATATGCAATTCCTTGAGAATAGCCTTTTCAGTTGATTAAAAAAAGAAAAACCCTCAAAGGCAAGACACTTATTTTATCCATCTCTATATCCAAGCATCTACCACACACTATTTTAGCACTCCTTTAAAACAATTGAAAGAGTTAAATATCTTTTGAAAGTTTTACTTGGGGCACCATCCTAGTTTGGTGGTCCAGCCTTCACTTCAAAAATCAAAATGGCATCTATTCCCCCCCCCCCATTTCAACAAAACTACACTAACAACATTAAAATTGACAAGAGAGTCATAGCTGTAATGTTTTACCCCTTGTTATTCAACTGAATAAACACAAACAAATATGCTTGTTGTTTGTTTTTTTTTGCTTGAAGGTTTTAAATTCTAAAAATCCATGACAAAGAAAAAAAGGGGGGGGGGTGATGAAAAGTCATAAGAATGATTCAGAGTGCACTTTTTTTTCCCCACACAAGTGAAGTAAAGTTTGAAATTTAAAACGGGAATGTTAAGTCATGCCAAGTGATTAACAGTGACGGCAATAAAGATTCAGCAATTGTTTTCATCAATTGAAAGAGTATTCGAATTAAATTATAATTCATGGGGAAAACAATTCCAATACAGCCATAACGTTTGAAACTGAAAACGGGAATGCTACGTTTCGTTTCTGTGAGAAGGACTGATACTACTCTTTGATCTTCATCTAAAACGCCAGATCATAGATCTGGCATAATGCTAACCTCAAAGGTCCGGTGTTTGCTGCATTTATTCAACTTGCGTAACTTTATTCTAGCGAGGGTATATGGCATTGGCAGTGCAGCATTGAATGAAAATATAGTAAATAAAAAGACAACAGATTAAGAATAAAGTACTAAATAAACAAAGATAAGCAGATAAAATTCAAGAGTCCATTTAAGAAAAGGACAAATATACTATTTCTTTCTCAGTTGATAACATTTACAAAAGAAGGGGTAACAAAGAAGGTTTGATCATGGAGTCCGAGGTGATTAATACCCCATTTAAGATTGTCACCTCTAGGGCTGAATAGAGCAGCATCCTTGGTGATTAAGAACGCATTTATCGTTGTCCCACGGTTGGTGTGTGCGAGACAAAAGAGCTAACGAAATGGGTGCCTTGAACCACCTTTAAGGCTAGATTCGCGGCCCGTAACAAATAAACTGACAGTTCAAAGAAATCAAGTCCAGGACACCAACATACCTGTTGATAGAACAACCACCAACTTGGTCAATCGTCCCAAATGGAAATTTCTTTATAACTTCGAGTGATTCAAAGAACTCAACATGTATATCCCTGCAAGAGATTCATCAACTTAAGAAACCTGCATCAAATTCTTAGTCTGGTGAACTATTATTTACAACACACCTATATCATCTCTCTTTCAGACAAATCTTGAACGATTTTCCGTAAACTACCAAAAAGATAACTTAACTCCAATATTTAGACAGGACATTGCGTTAACGTTCATTTTTATTGTTAGAATAAAAGTTAACAATCTGTACCATACAGTCTCTATTGCTGTTTTCCCAACCTTTAATACTGTTGATAGCATGGTGCTCAAAGTAAGTAAAGGACAGGGTTAAGTCTATCACAACTAAGAGAAGCAGTAATACAAGAATGGGCAAGGGGTCTCAAGTATCTTTCGTCTGTTCTAACCACAAGGCCGCTGACTTCAAACTGAAGTCATCTCTCGAGCTGGTGGAATATTAGATCGATCCCTTTCAAATCAAAACTGATTTCGAAATGGAAATAGATCAGTATACTCAACCACAGGTTCATTCAAGACACTGATTGCTTTTTTTTTTTTTTTTCAAGACATCATATTCAAAACAGATAGTTTCCTATTTATTTACACTGTATCTCTGAGGAAAACCAACTTGCAAATCATACTTTTAAGGATCATTTCTTAAGTATGTTCCGAGTCCGCTTTAGGGTTGAATCTTCATAGAATCCCCTCTTGCGTTGACCTACTCTCTCCTGGTCTGAGTTATGACCCACATGCCCCGAGTTCTCTTGAGGCCCTACTTGAGTCCGCTTCAGGGTTGAATCTTAACCGAATCCCCTTTTGCGTTGAAGCCCCCGCGGTTCTTGCCGTTGCAGCTTTCAGTGTAGGCATAAAGGTTGAACCTCCCCTCTGTGCACTAACTCCTGGTCTCTGCTATGCTCGATAACCACCTCATCGACAACCCGGGGATGCAACAGTATCTGGTCACGGGCCCCCTGCTGCATTCAGCAACACAATCCCACAACCCGGGGATGCTACAGCATCTGGTCACGGGGGAGCAGCTGCAGCAGCAGCAGCCTCCTACACAGACGCCATCCCCCCCCTGAGCGGCAGCCCAGCGCAACCAGAAGTGCCGGCCAAGTCAACACCTCAACTGCAGCCCCCAGCCATTCAGGATGGCTCAAACACCCCAGTGGACGGACAACCCGCCAGCCAGAGCCAACCTGATCGAGCCAGCCAGACAACGCAGGCCAACGCCTGGTCAGCAAAAAAGCTGCTCCTCCCAGGCAATAGCCACTACGTGGCAATGGCAACAAAATATGCCTCCTATTTCAAGGGGAATGAGATCCTCTTGATCCCTGAAGAATGGGAGGCCATATCCCAGCGATTGATTTCGCTTATCTCTTTGGATAGTAAAACCAGGAAACTGGTAAGTGCTTCAAGGGAGGCCGTAATGGAAGCCCTTGAAGCACAGAAGGTCACTCCAAAACACCATGTGAGGAAGAGCTTCGCCACCTGGGAGGCTCTGCTGGACACCAGCGCTGACCGTGCCCGGCTAGCCGAGATGGAACTGAGGACCAGAAACCTCAGATTCCAAACTGAATACCGCGGACACAGAACGACCAAAGTGTCGGTTTTCGGTGCCCCTGCAGCACTGACCCAAGACTGCATCGGCGCCTACTTTACAAAGTTAGGCATCGTTGAGAGTGTCACTCCGACGACCGACAAAAAAGGTTGCCACGTCGGCGACTACACCCTGTTCATCTCACTGAACAGGGGAAACTTTAGGGGTATCCCCGATATCCTGTATTGCCAGGGCAGCCAAGTGATCGTGGTCGTTGAGGGCCGCAGGCCACACTGCTGGACCTGCAAACAACCAGGTCACATGGCAGCTGCATACCCCAACAGCAACCAGACCCCAACCAACACAGTCAAACAGAGGCCTGCAACTAAGCAAGCCCCTGCACCAGCCCCAAAAGCCAACGGAGGCAGTTGGAGTACTGTCGTCAAAAGAGGAAGGCCATCACGGCAAGCCTCAAAAAAAACAGCTCCAATCTCTGCCAGCAACCCCAACCCAAAAACCAGCAACGTAAGGGAACTGTCCGGCAAGAGAACTCCAGAAGCTAATTTTCCAAAGACCAGCGAACAGGAAACTAGCCAGCCCGACCAGCCAGCAACCCCCACCAGTCCACCAGACAAGCCTACCCTCTCATCCACGGAGCCAAAAGACTCCATCCCCTCCTCCACTTCCAAAAGGAAAAGGAGATCAAGAGGGGAGGAGCCTCAGGGGAAGAGGAAAACTGAGAACTTTTTACCCGTCAAGGGGCGGGCCAAGTCTGCCTCACCAGAAAGATAGACACCAAAGGTAACCCCTACACGACGCCCTTCTGCCTCTCCCGCCAACACTAGGAGGCACTCGAACAAGATTGGGGACGGAGTCTGCAAGGTGGATGAAAGGGTCCTCAACAAGACCCTTCCAAACCACCGGAAGATTGGTCTGAAGACCCTTTACAACTTAAAGACAGTGCAAAACATAGACGTAGAGGACCCAAGGAACTTCCCGAACACACCTTGGGTCACTACACTAATCAGGAAAGGTGGCTGCAACCAAGTGTGGGACATGTTGGAGTCAGCCGCTTAGGCTTTCCCGGTCTACAGCGCTACAAAGACTCACCTCATGCAAATGCAAGAGAAATGCACAGCTAGAGCCCCCGTATCTATGCACCCATCCCTCTATAGAGCCGTTAAGTTAAACATCCCGACGGACGTCGCCAGAATCATCCTAGTGGGAACCTTCACCCCCGAAATGGGGAGGGGCAACCTGGGGGACGCCGGCGTCGAACTAACCAGAGACCACTTTCGACCGTCTAACAATACCCATTAGAGAAGTCATGTCAGTCACCCTTGCGAGCATGAATGTGCGTGGCCTGAGGACCCCGACGAGAGCATCAGGCTTTCTTCAAGACGTCAGGTCACATAGAGTGGACATAGCGGTAGTGCAAGAGACCCACTTTACGTGCAAGGCTGATAGCCGTATGTTCGCGAAAGATTTCAACATCTTTTTGGCGTACGGTGACCAAAACTCGCGGGGCGTTTCGTTATTAGTGAAACATACCCTTGACGCAACGGTCAACATCATCCACACCGACACGGAGAGCAGACTGATTGTGGCCGATATTACAGTTGGAGACAGCAATTTCAGGGTAGTGGCGGTATATGCGCCCAACGCCCAGGCATTGCGACGCACCGACCTCCAACATCTAGAGAGGTTCCTTTTAGACCCTAAGCGACTAGTCTTACTCAGCGACTGGAACGCCACCCTACACCCTAAAATAGACAAAGGGACAAGGGGGGACGAAGAGAACGAAGGGGGTACCCGGCAGATCGCAACCTGATCCGGCTGATCAACGATCACGGACTCTTTGATAGATACCGTTTCGATCATCCGAGGCAGAAAATGTGGACGTGGGCGCAAAACTGGCCCCTTTCCCCTAGAACGAGCTACCTAGATAGAATGCTACTTAAAAGAGTCGATGTAGACTTCTTAACCTGCCCCACGTTCCACAAGTACAACTATTCAGACAGCAAATTAGTGGTGGCCCAGCTAAGGCTAGGAAACAGACCTAAGATGACTGGTCACTGGAAACTGAACATATCCCTTTTGGATCGACGGGATTTCCGTGAGCAGCTAGAAGGCAGGGAGGGAGTTAAAAAAGGATAGACAGGTTGGGGAAACGCTAGATAATTTCAGGCCTATAACTCTGCTGAACACAGAGCTAAGAATTTTCGCCAAGATCTTATCGAACCGAATGTAGACCCTCCTCGACAGTCTGATTGGACCGGAACAGACTTGTTCCGTGAACGGAAGATCAATTCAGGACAACCTGCATCTGGTTCGCACGATCATAGACGGGGTAGAAGACGACACTGAAGCCACGATGATCAACTTAGATCAATCCAAGGCGTTCGATAGGGTGGACCATCGCTTCCTGGCAGCCGTTCTGGAAGCCGCCGGATTCAAGTCGGATTTTCGCTCCTGGGTCAGTCTTCTGTACAGGTCTCCCAGTGCAGTGGTGCAGGTCAACGGAAAAAAGTGGAGGCCCTTCGGGATCACGCGATCAGTTCGACAGGGCTGCCCTCTGTCGCCCCTGCTTTATGTCCTTGCGCTAGAACCCTTTCTGCGTAAGCTGAAGTACGGGGGGACAGAGCCAGCCTTGAGTGGGGTGCTCCTACCCGGAGGGGCTTGAGCCACAGTCTCCGCATACGCTGACGACATCACCGCCTTCATGTCCTGCCACCAGGACATAGGAGTGGTGTACAAGGCGATCGAATGGTATGAACAGGTGACAGGGGCCATGATTAACCAAGGCGAGTCAAACGGCCTACGGTTAGGTGCCTGGAGAGGAGCCCCCCTCCCATGACCCTTCAGATGGACTGACAGACCCGTACCCATCCTCAAGGTATGGTTCGGCCCTGACCTCCAGCTGGAGAAAAATTGGTCGGAAGTACAAGTAAAGGTCGGAGCCGCCGTTGGCAAGTGGCCTCGAAGAGACTTATCCTTAAAGGGCAGGGCAGAAGTATGTAGCACATACGTCTTCCCCCTAATCCTTTACCGACTGTCTGTACTTCCACTGCCTGAGGACCGACTGAGGCTGATAGAGCGCCTGCTCTTCTCACTGCTCTGGAAACAGGGCAAGCCAATGGTCCGCAGACATGCCTTGCACGCAAAGTGGTTCTCTTGCACTACCGCTATGTCCACTCTATGTGACCTGACGTCTTGAAGACAGGTCCTAATAGAGGAACCGGTTTATGGGCAGACCGTAAGGAAGACCTTCCCTACGCTAACGCTCGACCCGGTCCAAACGGTCAGACGGCACAGGCCCAACGGTGAGAAACCGTTCTTAGCAGAGTGCCGAGAAGCTCTGTTAAAACTTCCCACGGGCAGCAGCCTGACACGTCCTCGTAAGACACAATATATCGGGAATTAGTGGGGGGAGTCGCTTCAGACCCGCTAACCGTCCCACACGGTTTATCGGCAGACGAACTCAGATCTTTGTAGAACTGGGCTCCGGGCACCAACTACCTGAGCAACTCCGAGTTCTCCCTCACCTGGAGGCTGGCTCGGAATGCACTGCCTCTCAACGACGTGCTTTTTAAGATGGGCAAAACAGATCTACCCGACTGTACTCGCTGCAACACGGGGATGGAAGTAACGGCCGAGCACGCTTTCTTCCACTGCACCAAGGTCCGCCCACTCTGGGAGCACGTCAAGGAGCTAGCAGCCCGCATGGAACCCAGCAACCCTTTCCTGTCCCTAGACGTCGGTTACATTTGTGACAACGTGGTACCCTCATGGTCCCCGACCAAAGTGATGGTCTTCCGCACACTACTGGCTGTAGCAAGAATGGTTGTATTGCAGACACGACTGAAGGAAGCATATGAAGGCGAATCCTTCTCCCATGAGTAGCTTATCTTATGCTTCAAACACCAGCTTAAAGAGAAGATTAGATGCGAGAGAAAGAGATTAGACCCCTTCAGCTTCAGCGAGAGGTGGGTGAATGCCGCTAGCTTGGTACACATTAAAAACTCCAGGATTGACTGGCTTTTCTGATGGACTTTCGATAGGCGGCCGAGGGTGCCGCTGACTCTCTCTGCCAGTGAACCAAGGAAAAGCTAAAAACTCCCCAACTAGGTGAATGATTGTAGCCCCAAAACCACAACCCCCAAATACTGGCATATAACACCCCTGCATTCCATTTATTGACGGACCACCACTGATTTCTGGCTTGAGTCTATGAGGCCAATGGGCTCCCCAGAAATAAATGGTCGTCCCCCCCACCCTCCCACAGGTTTTCTCACAGCCCCATCCTTCATCATCATCTACATCACTGTAAATACCTCACAATTATTTATTGGACAGAGAAACCCCCAACCCCCACCCCCGAGTGACAAAGGCATGAAAGTTGACGGATGAACAGAATAGCTAAGAACAAAACTGCCAAGCATACGTTGAATAATCGGAACTAGCAAGGACCAAAACCCTCACTTCGACTTCATGTCACATTCAGATAGTGCATTTCTCTTGCATCTTGCACATAATCACTGATTCGATGTATTCCCTTTTCGATTCATTTGTTTAATCAACTTGTATATATGTAAAATTGTACTATTCGTATAAATAAAATCTGTTCCACGGCATATTTTTGGAGGGGTAGTTCCTATTTTCCCCACGTTAACCTGACCTTGTGTCAAATATTGCTGTGGTGGGATAGTGATTAAATACATAGATACTAATAGGCAGGGAGATGGATTTGTATACATTTTTTGGCCATGGCTAAACACCAAATTAATGATTTTATTATGGTAAGAATAAGCTCTTTAGCTGTAAACATTGTAGAATTGAAGGCAACTTTGCAGGACGTCCCAGAGGGAAAAAAACAAAAACAAACAAAAACCTTTATCTACAAATGCATACTATGATACTGGTGAGTGAGAACAACCTTTTATCTTACCCATAAGTGTTTCTTTCTAAAAAGGTAATCAAAAATTAAATTCATTCATGAGAAGCCAATGAAAGTTCTGAATTCAATTGCTTACTTAACACGCTGGCAGCTGAAGATCTTAATTTTCTAAATTTCTGCTTAAAAGTTAAAATCTAGCAATTCAGAATTTCCCCTGGAGTTTGGAGTTAATACCTTTTGATGCTTGAACTCGATTTCTCCATCTGTCCTTATGGATGATTTGGAAATCAGTTTTAGAATTTCCAATTTCTAGCAGATAGTGCAAATCTTGAGAACTTGAACTTTGAAGACGCTGAATTTGAAGAAGTTTGCCTTGGTTCATAGTTAAGTAGATATGGACCTTATCTAGATTATAAAGCTTAGTCAAGTTCCAACTGGTATAATTCCCTTTCAAAACAGTATTCAAGTTAACTGTCATGAAACCAAAAGCTACTTTGACCTTTTAAAATACAGAGACTGTCCATGCCAAACTTTCTTGGTATGAAAAAAGTACCAATCTAGTACTTTTTGGTTTTGAATCGATTACTTAAGAATCTCCAATAAAACTTATGAGACAGACTCTTCTTGCAGCACTATTATTATAAGTTGTATTTATCTAACTCGATTTCTCTTGTTCCATTCATCCATTCGACACTTATTACCCTCCTTTCCCTAATTTCCTCAAAACATACCAGTGGGTGGGGGCTTGCTTGAGCAAAACCTCATAGGAGTGGATGTCCAAAGTGGTGATGTACCAGAATATCAAAGTAGTCAGATATCAGAGGCTGGATTTACAAAATCTGGTATCCGATTTCACTATATCTATATTTCATTACTATCTCTGATGAATGCAAAAATCCTGCAAGTCAACACTCTCAGGCCTGTAACTTTTGAAAGCTTTTAGCACATTTGAAATATCTTTAAAAATATTCAGCAGAATCATCATCAGGAATGGACTAAGCAGAAATAAACATCACAATAGATTTCTAATCATATGAACTTTAAAGATGAAAATGTTCGCTGTATCCTTTGCGTAACCTTTTCTCTTTGCAAAGCTCGTTAACCTGTAGAGGAACAGGAAAGGTAAAACAATGAGATCAAAGTCATCATAGTTCATAACATGTTGGGAACAGGTCTTATCTATATTTTATCTAAGAACCATAGATTTGATTTTTGTTAATAAAAAATAAATAATTAAGGACAACGTTTGGTTACATGGGTTTAAAAACAGGTTAGCCAGAACAATGGTCACCAACCTCGGTTAATACAAACCCAAATGGTTTGCAAAGTGTTTTTCTGAGTCAGTGAGAGAAAAGGGGATTCTGACAGAGGGTTCATCAATAAAGTTTTACAGAGAAGCTTGATCAAAATTTTGCAGATTTTAATATTAGACAAGATAAGATATTATATAAAACATTCTGGTTTGAATGGAAAATAAAATAAAAACACAAACTCAGAAAAATCTCTTCGGTTGTTTGATTGACATAAGTTCGAATTCTTTGAGATTCTCATGCATTCTATTCTAATTCATTCCACCATGAAATAGCATGATTTTTTATCTAATAAAGGGAATGAAAAGTCTACGTATATATTCTTTCTATTATCAAGTTCAAAGGTTCCTCCTAAGTCAAGAAGTCAAATAAGACCACTGAGCAAGAACCATCAACACTAAATTGTGCAACAAAAGAAAAGACTAAAATCAAATTAAACTGTTTCTGTGATATAAAATATTTTTATAAAAAACTTTCAAATATTAATTTCAAGAGACTTTTGAGGTGCATTCAGATATTTTCTATATTCTTGTCTTTTCTTAGATAATGGTAAACATTTTAAAATGAACAATATAATCAAAATATATTGTCTCTGACTGGAAATAGAATTGTTTATATTATACCAACATCAACTGTTTTGCCTATTTCCATTGTAGTTGCTCAGAGATTTTTAACATTTTAAATAGTGGAAAGTGGGAAAAAAAATAGTCTACATGGTTCATGTATAGTTTGTCAACACTCAGATTGTCTGAACTGTCGACAATTATAAGTACTAAATCTAATTTTGTCAACGATTTTGTGTAAAGATATTGGAAATACCAATATAAATAATTTTTTTTTCCTTCTTTAAGTTCAAAATATTTTTTAATGACAAAGAGATAAGTGTATTCATTTATCACCAGGTGCTCTTCCATTTCAATATTAGGCCTGGCTAACTTGACCTGTGTATTCAAAGAATTAATGTGATTACAGGAAGATTTCACGCTTGCATAAAAGTGCAGGGTGACGGATGAGATGGTTTATTAATTGTCACAACCTGACATTAAAACTATAGACTTTATACCCCTCTCTCAGCCCAGGAGAAAAGTCATTTCTCAGTATAACGAGGGAAAGGTCCTATACCAAATAAATAAGCAGAAACAGTATCACACTAATAGAAGAAATTTTTCCCCAATCAGATGCTTGCAGCTATAAGGTTAAACATTAGCAGGTCAAATTTTTCTGGTGTAAAACAGGGACATTATTCTTCCATAAGGTAACATTCTCAAGCCAGATCTCTTGTACTACAGGTGTATCTTGATATCACATTTCAGGAGCAACATCGCACACTCACTATAATTACAGGTAATTTATAGAAAGCAAAGAACCATCAGATAGATCAAACAATAAAACTTGAGTAGATTTTCTATTCAGAGATTTATTGTATCATAGAAATCACAAAAAGCATGGAAATTTAGACGAGACCTTACAATGTAATCAGAGAAAAATGGGCCCAGTACATTACAGGATTAAGAACCAGTTAACTAGTTTCATCATCAAAACAATGAGAGACTCATTTCTTTCAAAGAACAGAAAAGAAAAAGGAGAAGTAGGTTTGGTTCTCTTGGAAGTTTTACACCTGACATCCCAGCTACATGGAACTTTTTGCACTGTTGCAGATGGGTTGCATTCTGGTCGGGGTTTGGGATAATGAATGTGCATTGTTTTTTTGAAATCAGCTATACAGGATAAAGACTGCATCACTGTATAAAAGCTTCATGCAGAAGCTTAAATGGATGGTGCGATCTGAATGGAATTGGAATACTTGGATTCTAAAAAGGTTGTGGAAAATGAAAATTGAAAAAGTCCAGAAAAGAAACTTCATTGAAGATCCCAAACAAAAGACCCCAAAACACTTTCATTTCATTTTTAGTTATTCATACTTTAGAGGTAGAAAGGAAAATTCTGGGGATTAACAATAACCTCGTTGGGTTTATGGATGATCTGAAGGTTTGTTTGATCATCCATTTGACTCTAAAATCATTGGAGCCTACTCAGTTTCCATGTTAAAGTCTAAAGGTACTAACTTATAAGGGAAGAAAGCTATTTCATTCCAGGATGATAGAAGACATTATGTAGCATTCCTAGCAGTTCTACATGAAGATGAGCGATTGTATACAAAGGTAGGTATTTCCTATTGTAGATCTGTAACATCTAAAGGCTTTAGTAGCAATGGAATTGGTACAGCAAATCGCCCAATACAAAATAGAGCATATATCCCAAGTCAACTTCGATTCAAAGTACTTGTAATTTCTTATATTAAATGTATATATACTAATTTCATTTCCCTTTTGAAGAAGCATGTATGGTCAATAAAATGTACAGCAATCTAGTATAACAATGTTGGTTCCTTTTTTAGAAGGATGATGCTAATGTGGTTGTTGAGTTTATTGGTAAAAACACTGGAAGTATTTCCCAAGTTTTTGATTAAGCTGACTGACAAAATATGCTACGTGATAATATACTATGTTATTGAACATATTCTCAGACTCCAAATACATATATACCATTGTTTTTATATTCATGTTTGGGGAAAATATACATTAGAAACTCCTGCTATTGTTGCAAATATCATTAGCCTAATGTCAACTTCAACATTGCTAATGCTTTAAACCAACTCAAACATGAAACATCGGGGTAGAAAGGAACAGACAGTTCCCCTATACTTTCAACCATGCTGCCAGAGATTTATATTCAAGGACATTTTTATAACTACAATAGGAGGAGATAAATGACTCATTTATATCAGTAGCCATCTTGATTTTTCCATCACTTTCAGTTGTCCTCATTGGTATGAAGATGGTACCTCTGTTTTACCAGCTCTACATGATACATGGAGAATTGTGCACTTATAAAATGCATGGAAAATCCATGATCTAGTTAAACAAATTGTAAGAAGCCAGTATTAGGGAAAGGAGTGTTTTCTTTCTGAACCATCATATCTACAGCTGCGACAAATACTGGCATTTGATTGTGGAAAGGAATAGACAGCTTCCAAAACTTCCAACCGCTCTATCCAAGATTGATAACCAAGGCTGATTTTATAACTAGAATAACAGGAGATGAACGACTAATTTGTGACAGATGCCAATGTTTTTGTGAGTGTGTTTGGCGTTAATACTTGAATATATTATTGCCTATTTTTCATTTTTGCCAGTCTATTTGGAATCAAATCCAATGATTAAGATTATCCACTCAGAATAGTAATACAGTATTTATTGTTCTGTAGAAGGCGGAGACATTTTTGCCCGTTGACAAGATTTCTCAGGGACTATACAGCAGGTAAGGCCACTTCCAAGTTTAAATCAGAACCTAGTTTCAAAATTAAAGGCAAAAATTACACCAGTGGATATATTCTACCTTTTCAATAAGTCAACCGAATGGAAGGTTGTCTTGAAGGAATAAACAGAGTTCCGTGACAGAATATGGAGAGATGCTCGCACATGTCACAGCCCGTTCATCAAATGCCTATCAACTGAATTTTATTGGACTATGAAAGCCTGAAGAAATACTATCTGAGCAAGACCTGCAACAAAGTTAAATGTCTTGAGACTGCAGAAACTCACAGCTGACCAGAAGAGACTTGTAGAGTGGGTGGGTCAAACGCTGAGTTTAGTACTTTGGAATTCCAAAAGCTGCAATAATTGCCTTGAGCCTACATTTTACAGAAAAACGAGGTTTTCAGATGGAAAAAATGAAGGGCTGCAAATTATGCAAGATGACAAAAAGCATTCAGACCAACTTTTGTTCTCTCTATGGAAAATGTTTATAATTTACTTGTGATTTTCCCTTAAGGGATATTTCATTTGATGAAGAGTAAACAGAAAAAGCACAATTACAAATTGAGCCAATTATTCATGGAAAAGTAAATTCAACCTGGGTGCAAACCAAGGCTTCCAAGATTGGAATCAACAAAGACTGCAATTGTTAAAATTGGCAAACCCAAATTTTTATAGAGGGAATACCATGGGAGGCAGATGGGTATTTGAAGGTGTTGAACATGATACACGATGCTGTACCTTGGCATGTATTCCTTGGTGAGAATGTGGCCAATTTTGAAAATAGTATATAGTAAACATTTTCTCTTTAATTTCTGGAGTCATGGTCATTTTATTTGATAAGTGGATTTCACATTGCAATGAAGTTAGCTGGAAATTCAAAACTTGGGCCAATTTCAGAAATTTATCCTCGTTGAAAACTTCCTTGAGCCCCACTGCTCCTCGGCTTTGCTCAAATTGTTATGTAATTGATAATATGCTATTTCTTGAGAATAGCCTTTTGAGTAGATTAAAAAAAGAAAAACCCTCAAAAGGCAAGACACTTATTTTATCTATCTCTATATCCAAGCATCTACCACACACTATTTTAGCACTCCTTTAAAACAATTGAAAAAGTTAAATATCTTTTGAAAGTTTTACTTGGGGCACCATCCTAGTTTGGTGGTCCAGCCTTCACTTCAAAAATCAAAATGGCATCTATTTCCCCCCTATTTCAACAAAACTACACTAACAACATTAAAATTGACAAGAGAGTCATAGCTGTAATGTTTTACCCCATGTTATTCAACTGAATAAACACACACAAATATGCTTGTTGTTTGTTTAATTTTTCTTGAAGATTTTAAATTCTAAAAATCCATGACGAAGAAAAAAAAGTGGGGGGTGATGAAAAGTCATAAGAATGATTCAGAGTGTACTTTTTTTTTTCCACACAAGTGAGGTAAACTTTGAAATTTAAAATGGGAATGTTAAGTCATGCCAAGTGATTTACAGTGACGGCAATAAAGATTCAGCAATTGTTTTCGTCAATTGAAAGAGTATTCGAATTAAATTATAATTCATGGGGAAAACAATTCCAATACAGCCATAACGTTTGAAATTAAAAACGGGAATGGTAACGCTACGTTTCATTTCCGTGAGAAGGACTGATAATAATACTCTTTGATTTTTATCTAAAACGCCAGATCACAGATTTGGCATAATGCCAACTTCAAAGGTCCGGTGTTCGCTGCATTTATTCGACTTGCGTAACTTTATTCTAGCAAGGGTATATGGCATTGGCAGTGCAGCATTGAATGAAAATATAGTAAATAAAAAGACAACAGATTAAGAATAAAGTACCAAATAAACAAAGATAAGCAGAGAAAATTCAAAAGTCCATTTAAGAAAAGGACAAATATATTATTTCTTTCTCAGTTGATAACATTTTACAAAAGAAGGGGTAACAAAGAAGGTTTGATCATGGAGTCCGAGGTGATTGATACCCCATTTAAGATTATCACCTCTGGGGCTTAATAGAGCAGCATCCTTGGTGATTAAGAACGCATTTATCGTTGTCCCACGGTTGGTGTGTGCGAGACAAAAGAGCTAACGAAATGGGTGCCTGGAACCACGTTTAAGGCTAGATTCGCGGCCCGTAACAAATAAACTGACAGTTCAAAGAAATCAAGTTCTGGACACCTTCATACCTGTTGATAGAACAACCACCAACTTGGTCAATTGTCCCAAACGGAAATTTCTTTATAACTTCTAGTGATTCAAAGAACTCAACATGTATATCCCTGCTAGAGATTCATCACCTAAAGAAACCTGCATCAAATTCTTAGTCCGGTGAACTATTATTTACAACACACCTGTATCATCTCTCTTTCACCAGACAAATCTTGAATGATTTTCCGTAAACTACCAAAAAGATATCTTTCTTAAATCCAATATTTAGACAGGAAATTTCTTAAGTATGTTCTGAGTCCGCTTCAGGGTTGAATCTTCACTGAATCCCCATTTGCGTTGACCTACTCTCTCCTGGTCTGAGTTATGACCCACATGCCCCGAGTTCTCTTGAGGACCTACTCAAGTCCGCTTCAGGGTTGAATCTTAACCGAATCCCCTTTTGCGTTGACGCCCCCGTGGTCCTTGCCGTGGCTGCTTTCAGTGTAGGCATAAAGGTTGAACCTCCCCTCTGTGCACTAACTCCTGGTCTCTGCTACATTCGATAAATACCTCATCCACAATCCGGGGATGCAACAGTATCTGGTCACGGGCCCCCCGCTGCATTCAGCAACACAATCCCACAACCCGGGGATGCTAAAGCATCTGGTCACGGGGGAGCAGCTGCAGCAGCAGCTGACACAACAGCAGCAGCAGCCACCTACACAGACACCAATCCCCCCCCCTGAGCGGCAGCCCAGCGCAACCAGAAGTGCTGGCCCAGTCAACACCTCAACTGCAGCTACCAACCGTTCAGGATGGCTCAAACACCCCAGTGGACGGACTACCCACCAGCCAGAGCCAACCTGATTGAGCCAGCCAGACAACGCAGGCCAACGTCTGGTCGGCAAAAAAGCCGCTCCTCCCAGGCCATAGCCACTATGTAGCAATGGCAGCAAAATATGCCTCCTATTTCAAGGGGAATGAGATCCTCTTGATCCCTGAAGAATGGGAGGCCATATCCCAGCAATGGATTTCGCTTATCTCTTCGGATAGTAAAACCAGGAAACTGGTAAGCGCTTCCAAAACACCTTATGAGGAAGAGCTTCGCCACCTGGGAGGCTCTGCTGGACACCAGAGCTGACTGTACCCGGCTAGCCGAGATAGAACTGAGGACCAAAAACCTCAGATTCAAAACTGAATACCGCGGACATAGAAGGACCAAAGTGTCGGTTTTCGTTGCTCCTGCAGCACTGACCCAAGACTGCATCGGCGCCTACTTTACAAAGTTCGGCATCGTCGAGAGTGTCACTCCGACGACCGACAAAAAAGGTTGCCACGTCGGCGACCACACCCTGTTCATCTCACTGAACAGGGGAAACTTTAGGGGTATCCCCGATATCCTGTATTGCCAGGGCAGCCAAGTGATTGTGGTCGTCGAGGGCCGCAGGCCACACTGCTGGACCTGCAAACAACCAGGTCACGTGGCAGCTGCATGCCCCAACAGCAACCAGACCCCAACCAACATACAGTCAGCAGTCAAACAGAGGCCTGCAACTAAGCAAGCCCCTGCACCAGCACCAACACCAGCCCCAAAAGCCGACGGAGGCAGTTGGAGCACTATCGTCAAAAGAGGAAGGCCATCACGGCAAGCCTAAAAAAAAAAAAAAAAAAAAAAACAGCTCCAATCTCTGCCAGCAACCCCAACCCGAAGACCAGCAATGTAAGGGAACCGTCCGGCAAGAGAACTCCAGAAGCTAATTTTCCAAAGACCAGCGAACAGGAAACTAGCCAGCAAGCCCCACCAGTCCAACAGACAAGCCTACCCTCTCATCCACGGAGCCAAAAGACTCCATCCCCTCCTCCTCCACTTCCGAAAAGGAAAAGGAGATCAAGAGGGGAGGAGCCTCAGGGGAAGAGGAAAACTGAGATCTTTTCACCCGTCAAGGGGCGGGCCAAGTCTGCCTCACCAGAAAGATAGACACCAAAGGTAACCCCTACACGACGCCTCTCCCGCCACCACTAGGAGGCACTTGAACAAGATGGGGGATGGAGTCTGCAAGGTGGATGAAAGGGTCCTCAACAAGACCCTTCCAAACCACCGGAAGATTGGTCTGAAGACCCTTTACAACTTAAAGACAGTGCAAAACACAGCCGTAGAGGACCCAAGGAACTTCCCGAACACACTTTGGGTCACTACACTAATCAGGAAAGGCGGCTGCAACCAAGTGTAGGACATGCTGGAGTCAGCCGCTGACGCCTTCCTGGACATGAAGGTCTACAGCACTACAAAGACTCACCTCGTGCAAATGCAAGAGAAATGCACAGGTAGAGCTCCCGTATCTATGCACCAATCCCTCTATAGAGCCGTTAAGTTAAACTTCCCGACGGACGTCGCCGGAATCATCCTAGTGGGAACCTTCACCCCCGAAATGGGGAGGAGCAACCTGGGGGACACCGGCGTCGAACTAACCAGAGACCACTTTCGACCGTCTAACGATACCCATTAGAGAAGTCATGTCAGTCACCCTAGCGAGCATGAATGTGCGTGGCCTGAGGACCCCGACGAGAGCATCAGGCTTTCTTCAAGACGTCAGGTCACATAGAGTGGACATAGCGGTAGTGCAAGAGACCCACTTTACGTGCAAGGCTGATAGCTGTATGTTCGCCAAAGATTTCAACATCTTTTCGGCGTATGGTGACCAAAACTCGCGGGGAGTTTCGTTATCAGTGAAACGTACCCTCGACGCAACGGTCAACATCATCCACACCGACACGGAGGGCAGACTGATCGTGGCCGATATTACTGTTGGAGACTGCAATTTCAGGGTAGTGGCGGTATATGCGCCCAACGCCCAGGCATTGCGACGCACCTACCTCCAACATCTAGAGAGGTTCTTTTTAGACCCTAAGCGACTAGTGTTACTTGGCGACTGGAACGCCACTCTAGACCCTAAAATAGACAGAGGGACAAGGGGGGGACGAAGAGAACGAAGGGGGTACCCCGGCAGATCGCAACCTGATCCGGCTGATCAACGATCACGGACTCGTTGACAGATACCGTTTCGATCATCCGAGGCAGAAAATGTGGATGTGGGCGCAAAACTGGCCCCTTTCCCCTAGAACGAGCTACCTTGATAGAATGCTAGTTAAGAGAGTCGATGTATATTGGCAGACGAACTCAGATCTTTATGGTACTGGGCTCCATGCACCAACTACCTGAGCAACTCCGAGTTCTCCCTCACCTGGAGGCTGGCTCGGAATGCACTGCCTCTCAACGACGTGCTTTTCAAGATGGGCAAAACAGACCTACCCGACTCTACTCGCTGCAACACGGGGATGGAAGAAACGGCTGAGCACGCTTTCGTCCACTGCACCAAGGTCCGCCCACTCTGGGAGCACGTCAAGGAGCTAGCAGCCCGCATCGAACCCAGTAACCCTTTCCTGTTCCTCGACGTCGGTTACATTTGTGACAACGTGGTACCCTCATGGTCCCCGACCAAAGTGATGGTCTTCCGCACACTGCTGGCTGTAGCAAGAATGGTTGTATGGCAGACACGACTGAAGGAAGCATACGAAAGCGAATCCTTCTCCCATGAGCAGCTGATCTTATGCTTTAAACACCAGCTTAAAGTGAAGATTAGATGCGAGAGAAAGAGATTAGACTCCTTCAGCTTCAGCGAGAGATGGGTGAAAGCCGCTAGCTTGGTACACATTAAAAAGTCCAGGATTGACTGGCTTTTCTGATGGACTTTCTGGATGGGCGGCCGAGGGTGCCGTTCCGTTCGAGACAGCTGACTCTCTGCCCGCCAGTGAACCAAGGAAAAACTAAAAACTCCCCAACTAGGTGAATGATTGTAGCCCCAAAACCACAACCCCCAAATACTGGCATATAAAACCCCTGCATCCCATTTATTGACGGACCACCACTGATTTCTGGCACAAGTCTATGAGGCCAATGGGCTCCCCAGAAATCAATGGTCGTCCCCCCCACCCTCCCACAGGTTTTCTCACAGCCCCATCCTTCATCATCATCTGCATCACTGTAAATATCTCACAATTATTTATTGGACAGAGAAAACAACTCCCCACCCCCGAGTGACAAAGGCATGAAAGTTGACGGATGAACAGAATAGCTAAGAACAAAACTGCCAAGCATACGTTGAATAATCGGAACTAGCAAGGACCAAAACCCCCACTCCGACTTCATGTCACATTCAGATAGTGCATTTCTCTTGCATCTTGCACATAATCACTGATTCGATGTATTCCCTTTTCGATTCATTTGTTTAATCAATTTGTATATATGTAAAATTGTACTATTCGGATAAATAAAATCTGTTCCACGGCATAGCCCGAGGCAGTTACTGACACTTGCCTGTCAAATGGGCCGGAGATTGTGTGTGGGTTGATATAAAAGCCCAAGTGCGCCGGTGCAAGCGTTAGCCAATGAGGTTTTACTGAGGCTGCGCTTCGTTACGCACATTGGGGAGCCTTTGGACTCATCCTTGGGCTCTCCCAATAATACTCGGCCCAGCTGCGGGGGGGTTAGTTTCCCTGGAGCAGCACTGCTCCATTGCACTTAAAGGAGCAGGTCCCCTGGTAGACGCTTTCGTGACGGAGGTTGCTGTAGCTTCTACGGTCCCTTGGCAATCAAAGTCGCATCAGCTGGAGCCATTTTTGGAGGGGTTGATCCTATTTTCCCCACATTAACCCGACCTTGTGTCAAATATTGCTGTGGTGGGATAGTGATTAAATACAGATACTAATAGGCAGGGAGATGGATTTGTATACATTTTTTGGCCAAGGCTAAACACCAAATTAATGATTTTATTATCGTAAGAATAAGCTCTTTAGCTGTAAACATTGTAGAATTGAAGGCAACTTTGCAGGATGTCCCAGAGGGGAAAAAAAAACAAAAACCTTTATCTATAAATGCATACTATGATACTGGTGAGTGAGAACAACCTTTTATCTTAACCCATAAGTGTTTCTTTCTAAAAAGGTAATGAAAAATTAAATTCATTCATGAGAAGGCAATGAAAGTTCTGAATTCAATTGCTTACTTGACACACTGGCAGCTGAAGATCTTAATTTTCTAAATTTCTGCTTAAAAGTTAGAATTTAGCAATTCAGAATTTCCCCTGGAGTTTGGAGTTAATACCTTTTGATGCTTGAACTCGATTTCTTCATCTGTCATTATAGATGATTTGGAAATCAGTTTTAGAATTGGAAATTTCTAGCAGATAGTGCAAATCTTGAGAACTTGAACTTTGAAGAGGCTGAATTTGAAGAAGTTTGCCTTGGTTCATAGTTAAGTAGATATGGACCTTATCTAGATTATAAAGCTTAGTCAAGTTCCAACTGGTATAATTCCCTTTCAAAACAGTATTCAAGTTAACTGTCATGAAACCCAAAGCTACTTTGACCTTTTAAAATTCAGAGACTGTCCATGCCAAACTTTCTTGGTATGAAAAAAGTACCAATCTAGTACTTTTTGGTTTTGAATCAATTACTTAAGAATCTCCAATAAAACTTATGAGACTTCCAAACACGAGGAATATATTATTGAATGTCTTGAAATATCTTCATTGGAATTTTCAAAAATTACAAATAGATACCTCAAAACCAGATTCATACAAATGTAGTGGCTGCAAGGATGATACTTTTATGTGTGGGGAAAAACATTGGTACCATTTCTCCAAGAATTCAGAGGGACACAAATAACCATACATCAAGTCTAGAACAGAAAAATATCAGAATTTAGTCAGGTCTAGAAGTTTCATTGTGAACTACCTTTGTTGTTTTCTTTAAGAAGGATGATACCAAGTACAATGACAGTGTACCATATAGAAGTAAGGTGGCTTGTACTTTGATACCAAATATGTATCAGGATATCAAACACTGCCAACCTCATTCTGAAGACATCAAAGGTTTCTTTGATCCAGCTATGTTGGTTTCATCAAATTTCCCCTCTGAAGCGATGGAACTTGCTTGAAATAACAGTAGCTGGATAAACCAAAACAAATGTGAAATGTGGAATCAAATTTTCTTCTATGGTGGGGCATCTTACTGAATGGAAATTATTTGAGTGCCTGAGGGCTGAATGTGCCTGGGTTGAGAGCAGCCAGTTGAAAGTCAATCCCTCAAAACATAAGTTGGGTGCAGTAGGCGACATCATTCAGGGTAAACTACCAAACAGCGAATGTCCAGAATAAGTCAGCCTCCCAGTTTAGTTTAATTTTTTTCAGAAGTACTGGAATGGTTCTTGTGAAGTTTATCAAGACAAAAATAACTATTCAAGGTAATCGATCTGAATAGTGAAAAATGGAACACCAACCACTTTTCCAGAGAGTATCAACTACAAAATGGCTAGTGATAGGAAAGAAAGCTACGATTGTGAAGATGTCGGCTGGAGAAATCAAGCTATACACATTTCCCCAATCTTCATACTCTATCACAACAGCAGCCAGTTCATGTTACAGATCAAAATTCAATCCATCTATAAGCCATCGAGTGTTTTGAGCCAGAGCTCATCAATTTAACATGAATTCAAAAGACAAGACTAAAATATTCAAAAGAGTTTGGAGACAAAGAAACCTTTGGGTGCAGGATTGTCTAGGTGTTAATTTGTGCATGTTAAATTCGCTCTAACTTCCTCCCAATCACAAAACTTACATTCATCTCCCCCCATTTCCTTAATGTCACTTACGGTTTGATTCCCGTGTAGTCAGAAGGTGAACATAAAACTTTCAGAACTTAGTTACATACAAAGCGTCTAGCTACTCTAGGTACAAATAAACATTTTTAAAAGCCTGTTGATGACAAAGCAGTCACCATCTGTATGAAATTAAATGGTAATTAATTAAATAATAGAAAATAAATAATTAATTATAATAATAATAATTAAATGAGTAAACCAGCCATAACCAGCAGAAAAAAAAAAAAAAAAAAGTAGAAAGCACAATGGAAAAACCAAGTCAAACCAATACTTTTGCTTCGGCAAAGGCATCTGAAGGGGTGAAGGCTCTTCTCAACACTGCGGATACATGCCAACAGCGACTGAAAAGTTGCACATGCAGTAAAAAGTCCTGCAGATTCTCAGTCATTGGCAGAACTGGGGATATCAAAGAATGGGCAACAATCTGGAGCAGAAATCCAGCCAAAAAGATACAAATTAGTATTGTTAAGTTCTGCCTCTCAAATTCAGATCTCAACTCAAACTTTTTATCCAACTGAGAGCCTTTTGATTCATTCCTTGATTTTCTCCTCATGTCATTAATGGTCAAACTCCAAAATCAACATCTGTGTACATGGAGTGTCCAGCTACCCTGACTGAACAGGTTAAACATCTGGATCAAATATTCAAAAGGCAACCCAGAATAACTGAATCAAAATGAACACCTTTCTCTTCACACTGGATGAAGTCATTGAAACATCAGTCTTACCAACATAAATACCTCATATTTCCACATATTTTACTTATTGGGTTACTGCTATCAAATCAACTACAACGAAGTTGAATGGTCAAGAAAAGACAAAAAAAACCCCAAAAAACTAATACATTTTCGAAAGTTACTTTTGATAAAAGTAATTTTTGTACTTTCAATCCCACTACAAACTCCTAGATTATAAAGACGGTGTGATTTTGCAAAGGATTTGGTGCCTCAAAGTTTGGTTCAATCTTCTGGGAAAACGCCAACCAACTTTGCGAAAAATGGCTAGATCTACTTTCAAAGTCGTGTGCCCTTTGATTTCAAATGAAAACTATTTTCCTCTAATTGACCTGATGAAACATTGCCTGAAAATGTCAGGATAAGGACAGCAATAAGTATAAAACTAGAACTTCTAGGGGAAATTCCAAATTAGCTCTATAGACTTTGATATTATCCATTAATCTATGGAAAGAAAAATCAAGTCAGAAAATTGCCAAAAATTTTGTGGTGGCTCCTTGTGGGACATCATAATGTAAAACATTATACATTAATCAGAGCAAAAGAATATAAATCCAATAACAAAAATTAATGTTATGGGAATTAGATAACCAAGAGAGATTGATGTAGTCTGTCAGTATTGATTAGAACCAAGGAGAGGGGAAAACATTTGGCACCAGTCCATTTGTCTGACTGATAGGTAGTACGGCAGGATAGGGGAGCAAACATGGAATGCCAAGTAATGAATGGTCATCGTATATTAATGGAATAGCCTATTGAGGTGTTACTATTGGCTAAAAAGTGGTTTTGTTTCGTTTCAACCAAGGATAATTCATCTGATAAGTCAAGGGGGGGGGGGAATTGATAGAAGCAAGATAGTACATGATGTGGGAAAATTAACTTTAAGGTTGGTAGAGAGAGAGAGAGAGAAAAAAAAACTGTAAAATTCTTTGGTTGAAAATCAACTCAAAGTTTTTGTATAATTGGTATTCTTAAAGATAATAGAAGTTGGTTTGCATGCAATCTGAGATTATTAAATCCATTGTTGTTTTATTCACATGGGTGAACACCCAAGAGAAGGGACACAAACAATGAGTCAGGTCTATCATACTGATCCCTCACGGTTAGATACATTGGGGAGGGGGGGCTAAGTAAGTAAGCCCCATCCCAAAGAAATTAAATGATGTGTTATAACATCCATATAAAATACATTATGATAATACCTTATATAAAATATTGCCAATGTCATTCATGTAATTCATATTAAAATCATATCTGAAGTTTGATAAACACTGAAGAAGGTCATTTTATCATGACCTGTTTTTTTTTTTTTTAAATCCCCAAAACAGTTACATGGTAAACAACTGATCTCAAAAACAAGAATTTACAAAAAGTACCATAATAGAGCCTATGTAAAAGAATCTCATTAATAGATATTGGAAAATTAGTGATGAAAGTGACAAAAATATAATGAAAAAGTTTTCAATGTGTTTAAAGCTCTGAAGTTTCATATTATATATATAGCCTGACAATCCAGGGATATGAATTTCTATTATCTCTCAAAGCTAAGCTATACCAAATCAGAATCAAGTTCTACGGTCAGATAAGAAATAAAAGTGAATTATGTAATTGGAGGTCATGGGAAATATATTCAGGATACAAACTCCATTTTCTTGTTGGCTAAATTATAGCCAGTGAGAACATCAGAATATAGCCCTAAGGGGGAGCTGCAGATTCACCTGTCCTTTTCCCAGCATGCCAACACATTTCATTGGCCCAAAACTCTCTCGCTTAAAGGAGTCCTTTTCTGAGAGCTAAGCACGGGTCCTTCCTTTTGTTATCATAGCTACAATTCACATTTCAAGTTGAAGATCAACAATCTCCCAGAAAAACTCAACACAAAGAAAGTAACTGCCCGCACCTCAAAATCATCTTGGCAGACCGAAGTCTTTGACATGCAACAAATTAATTCTGCAAAGAAATACCTAGACAAAAGAAAAACACACGCAAGTATCAAGAAGTTTACCATCCTTCATTCTCTTAAAACCCAACAATTCTTACAAAATTACCCTTTACAAAAGAAAAAAGAAAAAGAAAAAAGAAAAGAGAGAGACAGAGACTCTTCTTGCAGCACTATTATTATAAGTTGTATTTATCTAACTCGATTTCTCTTGTTCCATTCATCCATTCGACACTTATTACCCTCCCTTCCCTAATTTCCCCAAAACATACCAGTGGGTGGGGGCTTGCTTGAGCAAAACCTCATAGGAGTGGATGTCCAAAGTGGTGATGTACCAGAATATCAAAGTAGTCAGATATCAGAGGCTGGATTTACAAAATCTGGTATCCGATTTCACTATATCCATATTTCATTACTATCTCTGATGAATGCAAAAATCCTGCAAGTCAATACTCTCAGGCCTGTAACTTTTTTAAGCTTTTAGCACATTTGAAATATCTTTAAAAATATTCAGCAGAATCATCATCAGGAATGGACTAAGCAGAAATAAACATCACAATAGATTTCTAATCATATGAACTTTAAAGATGAAAATGTTTGCTGTATCCTTTGCGTAACCTTTTCTCTTTGCAAAGTTTGTTAACCTGTAGAGGAACAGGAAAGGTAAAACAATGAGATCAAAGTCATCATAGTTTATAACACGTTGGGAACAGGTCTTATCTATATTTTATCTAAGAACCATAGATTTGATTTTTGTTAATAAAAAAAAAACAATTAAGGACAATTTTGGTTACATGGGTTTAAAAACAGGTTAGCCAGAACAATGGTCACCAACCTTGGTTCATACAAACCCAAATGGTTTGCAAAGTGTTTCTGAGTGAGAGAAAAGGGGATTCCGACAGAGGGTTCAGCAATAAAGTTTTACAGAGAAGTTTGATCAAAATTTTGCAGATTTTGATATCAGATAAGATATTATATAAAACATTCTGGTTTGAATGGAAAAAAAAAGAAAATAAAAACACAAACTCAGAAAAATCTCTTTGATTGTTCGATTGATACAAGTTCAGATTCTTTGAGATTCTCATGCATTCTATTTTAATTCATTCCACCATGAAATAGCATGATTTTTTTCTAAAAAAGGAATGAAAAGTCTACGTATATATTCTTTCTATCATCAACTTCAAAGGTTCCTCCTGAGTCAAGAATTCAAATAAGACCACGGAGCAAGAACCATCAACACTAAATTGTGTAACAAAAGAAAAGACTAAAATCAAATTACATTGTTTCTGTGATATAAAATATTTTTATAAAAAACTTTTCAAAACATTCATTTCAAGAGACTTTTGAGGTGCATTCAGATATTTTCTATATTCTTGTCTTTTCTTAGATAATGGTAAACATTTTAAAATGAACTATATAATTAAAATATATCGTCTCTTTGACTGGAAATAGAATTGTTTATATTATACCAATATCAACTGTTTTGCCTATTTCCATTGTAGCAACTCTCAGAGATTTTTAACATTTTAAATGGTTGAAAAGTGGGGAAAAAAAAAATAGTCTGCATGGTTCGTGTATAGTTTGTCAACACTCAGATTGTCTGAACTGTCCACAATTATAAGTACTAAATGTAACTTTGTCAACGATTTTGGGTAAAGATATTGGAAATACTAGAATCAATAAATTTTTTTCCTTCTTTAAGATCAAAATATTTTTAATGACAAAGAGATAAGTGTATTCATTTATCACCAGGTGCTCTTCCATTTCAATATTAGGCCTGACTAACTTGACCTGTGTATTCAAAGAATTAATGTGATTACAGGAAGATTTCACTCTGGCATAAAAGTACAAGGTGACGGATGAGATGGTTTATTAATTGTCACAACCTGACATTAAAACTATAGTTAGACTTTATGCCCCTCTCTCAGCCCAGGAGAAAAGTCATTTCTCAGTATAACAATGGAAAGGTCCTATACCAAATAAATAAGCAGAAACAGTATCACACTAATAGAAGAAATTTTTCCCCAATCAGATGCTTGCAGCTATCAGGTTTAACATTAGCAGGTCAAATTTTTCTGGTTTAAAACAGGGATGTTGTTCTTCCATAAGGTAACATTCTCAAGCCAGATCTCTTGTACTACAGCGAGGTGCATCTTGATATCACATTTCAGGAGCAATATCGCACACTCACTATAATTACAGGTAATTTATAGAAAGCAAAGAACCATCAGTCAGATCAAACAATAAAAGTTGAGTAGATTTTCTATACAGAGATTTATTGTATTATATATATATATATATATATATATATATTATAGAAATCACCAAAAGCATGGAAAATTAGACGAGACCTTACTATGTAGTCAGAGAAAAATGGGCCCAGTACATTACAGGATTAAAGACCAGTTAACTAGTTCCATCATCAAAGCAATGAGAGACTCATTTCTTTCAAAGAACAGAAAAGAAAAGGGAGAAGTAGGTTTGGTTCTCTTGGAAGTTTTACACCTGACATTCCAGCTACACGGAACGTTTTTGCACTGTTGCAGATGGGTTGCATTCTGGTCGGGGATGGGATAATGAATGTGCATTGTTTTTTTGAAGTCAGCTATACAGGATAAAGACTCTGCTTCACTGTATAAAAGCTTCATGCAGAAGCTTAAATGGATGGTGCGATCTGAATGGAATTGGAATACTTGGATTCTAAAAAGGTTGTGGAAAATGAATTGAAACAGTCCAGAAAAGAAACTTCATTGAAGATCCCAAACAAAAGACCCCAAAACACTTTCATTTCAATTTTAGCCATTCATAATTTGGCGGTAGAAAGGAAAATTCTGGGGATTAACAATAACCTCGTTGGGTTTATGAATGATCTAAAGGTTTGTTTGATCATCCATTTGACTCCAGAATCATTGGAGCCTACTCCATGCTAAAGTCCTGGTACTAACTTATAAGGGAAGAAAGCTATTTCATTCCAGGATGATAGGAGACATTATGTAGCATTCCTAACAGTTCTACATGAAGATGAGCGGTTGTATACAAAAGGTAGGTATTTCCTATTGTAGATCTGTAACATCTAAAGGCTTTAGTAGCAATGGAATTAGTACAGCAAATTGCCCAATACAAAATAGAGCATATATCCCAAGTCAACTTCGATTCAAAGTACTTGTAATTTTATATATTAAACGTATATATACATTAATTTCATTTCCCTTTCGAAGAAGCATGTATGGTCAATAAAATGTACAGTAATCTAGTATAACAATGTTTGTTCCTCTTGTAGAAGGATGATGCTAATGTGGTTGTTGAGTTTATTGGTAAAAACACTGGAAGTATTTCCCAAGTTTTTGATTAAGCTGACTGACAAGATATGCTACGTGATAATATACTATGTTATTGAACATATTCTCAGACTCCAAATACATATATACCATTGTTTTTATATTCATGTTTGGGGAAAATATACATTAGAAACTCCTGCTATTGTTGCAAATATCATTAGCCTAATGTCAACTTCAACATTACTAATGCTTTACACCAACTCAAACATGAAACATCGGGGTAGAAAGGAACAGACAGTTCCCCTATACTTTCAACCATGCTGCCAGAGATTTATATTCAAGGACATTTTTATAACTACAATAGGAAGAGATAAATGACTTATTTATATCAGTGGCCATCTTGATTTTTCCATCACTTTTAGTTGTCCTCATTGGTATGAAGATGGTACCTCTGTTACATGTCCACATCTGTTTTACCAGCTCTACATGATATAGAATGCATGGAAAATCCATGATCTAATTAAACAAATTGTAAGAAGCCAGTATTAGGGAAAGGAGTGTTTTCTTTCTGAACCATCATATCTACAGCTGCGACAAATACTGGCATTTGATTGTGGAAAGGAATAGACAGCTTCCAAAACTTCCAACCGCTCTATCCAAGATTGATAACCAAGAATGATTTTATAACTACAATAACAGGAGATTAACAACTAATTTGTGACAGATGCCAATGTTTTTGTGAGCGTGTTTGGCATTAATACTTGAATATAATATTGCCTTTTTTTCATTTTTGCCAGTCTATTTGGAATCAAATCCAATGATTGAGATTATCCACTCAGAATAGCAATATAGTATTTATTGTTCTGTAGAATGCGGAGACATTTTTGCCCGTTGACAAGATTTCTCAGGGACTATACAGCAGGTAAGGCCACTTCCAAGTTTAAATCAGAACCTAGTTTCAAAATTAAAGGCAAAAATTACACCAGTGGATATATTCTACCTTTTCAATAAGTCAACCGAATGGAAGGTTGTCTTGAAGGAATAAACAGAGTTCCGTGACAGAATATGGAGAGATGCTCGCACATGTCACAGCCCGTTCATCAAATGCCTATCAACTGAATTTTATTGGACTATGAAAGCCTGAAGAAATACTATCTGAGCAAGACCTGCAACAAAGTTAAATGTCTTGAGACTGCAGAAACTCACAGCTGACCAGAAGAGACTTGTAGAGTGGGTGGGTCAAACACCGAGTTGAGTACTTTGGAATTCCAAAAGCTGCAATGATTGCCTCGAGCCTACATTTTATAGAAAAATGAGGTTTTCAGAGGGAAAACATGAAGGGCTGCAAATTATGCAAGATGACAAAAAGCATTCAGACCAACTTTTGATCTCTCTATGGAAAATGTTTATAATTTACTTGTGATTTTCCCTTAAGGGATATTTCATTTGATGAAGAGTAAACAGAAAAAGCACAATTACAAATTGAGCCAATTATTCATGGAAAAGTAAATTCAACCTGGGTGCAAACCAAGGCTTCCAAGATTGGAATCAACAAAGACTGCAATTGTTAAAATTGGCAAACCCAAATTTTTCTAGAGGGAATACCATGGGAGGCAGATGGGTATTTGAAGGTGTTGAACATGATACAGGATGCTGTACCTTGGCATGTATTCCTTGGTGAGAATATGGCCAATTTTGAAAATAGTATATAGTAAACATTTTCTCATTAATTTCTGGAGTCATGGTCATTTTATTTGATAAGTGGACTTCACATTGCAATGAAGTTAGCTGGAAATTCAAAACTTGGGCCAATTTCAGAAATTTATCCTCGTTGAAAACTTCCTTGAGCCCCACTGCTCCTCGGCTTTGCTCATATTGTTATGTAATTGATAACATGCTACTTCTTGAGAATAGCCTTTTGAGTTGATTAAAAAAAGAAAAACCCTCAAAGGCAAGACACTTATTTTATCCATCTCTATATCCAAGCATCTACCACACACTATTTTAGCACTCCTTTAAAACAATTGAAAAAGTTAAATATCTTTTGAAAGTTTTACTTGGGGCACCATCCTAGTTTGGTGGTCCAGCCTTCACTTCAAAAATCAAAATGGCATCTATTTTTCCCCCCATTTCAACAAAACTACACTAACACCATTAAAATTGACAAGAGAGTCATAGCTGTAATGCTTTACCCCATGTTATTCAACTGAATAAACACACACAAATATGCTTGTTGTTTGTTTTTTTTTGCTTGAAGGTTTTAAATTCTAAAAATCCATGACAAAGAAAAAAAAAAGCGGGGGGGGGGGGTTATGAAAAGTCATAAGAATGATTCAGAGTGTACTTTTTTTTCCACACAAGTGAGGTAAACTTTGAAATTTAAAACAGGAATGTTAAGTCATGCCAAGTGATTTACAGTGACGGTAATAAAGATTCAGCAATTGTTTTCATCAATTGAAAGAGTATTCGAATCAAATTATAATTCATGGGGAAAACAATTCCAATACAGCCATAACGTTTGAAATTGAAAACGGGAATGGTAACGCTACGTTTCATTTCTGTGAGAAGGACTGATACTACTCTTTGATTTTCATCTAAAACGCCAGATCACAGATTTGGCATAATGCCAACTTCAAAGGTCCGTTGTTCGCTGCATTTATTCAACTTGCGAAACTTTATTCTAGGGAGGGTTTATGGCATTGGCAGTGCAGCATTGAATGAAAATATAGTAAATAAAAAGACAACAGATTAAGAATAAAGTACCAAATAAACAAAAATAAGCAGAGAAAATTCAAGAGTCCATTTAAGAAAAGGACAAATATACTATTTCCTTCTCAGTTGATAACATTTACAAAAGAAGGGGTAACAAAGAAGGTTTGATCATGGAGTCCGAGATGATTAATACCCCATTCAAGATTATCACCTCTGGGGCTGAATAGAGCAGCATCCTTGGTGATTAAGAACGCATTTATCGTTGTCCCACGGTTGGTGTGTGCGAGACAAAAGAGCTAAAGAAATGGGTGCCTGGAATCACGTTTAAGGCTAGATTCGCGGCCCGTAACAAATAAACTGACGGTTCAAAGAAATCAGGTCCTGGACACCTACCTACCTGTTGATAGAACAACCACCAACTTGGTCAATTGACCCAAACGGAAATTTCTTTATAACTTCTAGTGATTCAAAGAACTCAACATGTATATCCCTGCAAGAGATTCATCACCTAAAGAAACCTGCATCAAATTCTTAATCAGGTGAACTATTATTTACAACACACCTATATCATCTCTCTTTCAGACAAATCTCGAACAATTTTCCATAAACTACCAAAACGATAACTTAACTCCAATATCTAGACGGGACATTGCGTTAATGTTCATTTTTATTGTTAGAATAAAAGTTAACAATCTGTACCATACAGTCTCTATTGCTGTTTTCCCAACCTTTAATACTGTTGATAGCATGGTGCTCAAAGTAAGTAAAGGACAAGGTTAAGTCTGTAACAAATAAGAGAAGTAGTAATACAAGAATGGGCAAGGGGTCTCAAGTATCTTTCGTCTGTTCTAACCACAAGGCTGCTGACTTCAAACTGAAGTCAGCTCTCGAGCTGGTGGAATATTAGATCGATCCCTTTCAAATCAAAACTGATTTCGAAATGGAAATAGATCAGTATACTCAACCACAGGTTCATTCAAGACACTGATTGCTTTTTTTTTTTTTTTTTTTCAAGATATCATATTCAAAACAGATTGTTTCCTATTTACACTGTATCTCTCAGGAAAACCATCAACTTGCAAATCATACTTTTAAGGATCATTTCTCAAGTATGTTCTGAGTCCGCTTCAGGGTTGAATCTTAACCGAATCCCCTTTTGCATTGACGCCCCCGCGGTTCTTGCCGTGGCAGCTTTCAGTGTAGGCATAAAGGTTGAACCTCCCCTCTGTGCACTAACTCCTGGTCTCTGCTACGCTCGATAACCACCTCATCCACAACCCGGGGATGCAACAGCATCTGGTCACGGGCCCCCCGCTGCATTCAGCAGCACAATCCCACAACCTGGGGATGCTACAGCATCTGGTCATGGGGGAGCAGCTGCAGCCCAGCGCAACCAGAAGTGCCGGCCCAGTCAACACCTCAACTGCAGCCACCAACCGTTCAGGATGGCTCAAACACCCCAGTGGACGGACGACCCACCAGCCAGAGCCAACCTGATCGAGCCAGCCAGACGACGCAGGCCAACGCCTGGTCGGCAAAAAAGCCGCTCCTCCCAGGCCATAGCCACTACGAGGCAACGGCAACAAAATATGCCTTCTATTTCAAGGGGAATGAGATCCTCTTGATCCCTGAAGAATGGGAGGCCATATCCCAGCGATTGATTTCGCTTATCTCTTCGGATAGTAAAACTAGGATCAAAGTGTCGGTTTTCGGTGCCCCTGCAGCACTGACCCGAGACTGCATCGGCGCCTACTTTACAAAGTTCGGCATCGTTGAGAGTGTCACTCCAACGACCGACAAAAAAGGTTGCCACGTCAGCCACTACACCCTGTTCATCTCACTGAACAGGGGAAACTTTAGGGGTATCCCCAATATCCTGTATTGCCAGGGCAGCCAAGTGATCGTGGTCGTCGAGGGCCGCAGGCCACACTGCTGGACCTGCAAACAACCAGGTCACGTGGCAGCTGCATGCCCCAACAGCAACCAGACCCCAACCAACACACAGTTAAACAAAGGCCTGCAACTAAGCAAGCCCCTGCACCAGCCCCAAAAGCCGACGGAGGCAGTTGGAGCACTATCGTCAAAAGAGGAAGGCCATCACGGCAAGCCTAAAAAAAAAACAAAAAAAAAACAGCTCCAATCTCTGCCAGCAACCCCAACCCGAAGACCAGCAATGTAACGGAACCGTCCGGCAGGACAACTCCAGAAACTAATCTCCCTAAGACCAGCAAACAGGAGACTAGCCAGCCCGACCAGCCAGCAACCCCCACCAGTCCAAAAGACTCCATCCCCTCCTCCTCCTCTTCTTCCTCCACTTCCAAAAGGAAAAGGAGATTAAGAGGGAAGGAGCCTCAGGGGAAGAGGAAAACTGAGAACTGAGAACTTTTCACCCGTCAAGGGGCGGGCCAAGTCTGCCTCACCAGAAAGACACCAAAGGTAACCCCTACACGACGCCCCTCCGCCTCTCCCGCCACCACTAGGAGGCACTCGAACAAGATGGGGGATGGAGTCTGCTAGGTGGATGAAAGGGTCCTCAACAAGACCCTTCCAAACCACCGGAAGATTGGTCTGAAGACCCTTTACAACTTAAAGACAGTGCAAAACGCAGACGTAGAGGACCCAAGGAACTTCCCGAACACACTTTGGGTCACTACACTAATCAGGAAAGGCGGCTGCAACCAAGTGTGGGACACGTTGGAGTCAGCCGCTGAGGCCTTCCCGGACATGAAGGTCTACAGCACTACAAAAACTCACCTCGTGCAAATGCAAGAGAAATGCACAGGTAGAGATCCCGTATCTATGCACCCATCCCTCTATAGAGCCGTTAAGTTAAACTTCCCGACGGACGTCGCCGGAATCATCCCAGTGGGAACCTTCACCCCCGAAATGGGGAGGGGCAACCTGGGGGACGCCGGCATCGAACTAACCAGAGACTACTTTCGACCGGCTAACGATACCCATTAGAGAAGTCATGTCAGTCACCCTAGCGAGCATGAATGTGCGTGGCCTGAGGACCCCGACGAGAGCATCAGGCTTTCTTCAAGACGTCAGGTCACATAGAGTGGACATAGCGGTAGTGCAAGAGACCCATTTTGCGTGCAAGGCTGATAGCCGTATGTTTGCGAAAGATTTCAACATCTTTTTGGCATACGGTGACCAAAACTCGTGGGGCGTTTCGTTATTAGTGAAACGTACCCTCGACGCAACGGTCAACATCATCCACACCGACACGGAGGGCAGACTGATCGTGGCCGATATTACCGGTCAGAGACTGCAATTTCAGGGTAGTGGCAGCATAAGAACGAGCTACCTAGATAGAATGCTAGTTAGGAGAGTCGATGAAGACTTCTTAAGCTGCCCAAAGTTTCACAAGTACAACTATTCGGACCACAAATTAGTGGTGGCCCAGTTAAGGCTAGGAAACAGATCTAAGATGACTGGTCACTGGAAACTGAACATATCCCTTTTGGATCGACGGGATTTCCGTGAGCAGCTAGAAGGCTTAGTTCAGCGAGAGCTAGTGGGGGCGATAGTGGGTAATAAGTGGTGGGCCTCCCTTAAGGATAAGATTAGGTCGTTTGCCGTGAAATATGCACAAAGACACTCCTTAGCTAAAGCCGAGGCGGCAACGATACTGGAAGAGATCCTGTCCCGGGTGGTGGCTGGGCGGGACTCCCTAACCATAGAGCTAGCTAAGAAAGACCTGGAGCACGCAGCTACCGAACGCTACCAGGGCCAGATAGTTAGACTTAGGTTAAAAAGAGTGTCAAACGAGGCCGTGAATGTGGGCAGAGAGCTGCGCAGGGAGCAGCTACGCCGGGGGTCCGACCGCTACGATAGTCTCGTAATATCTGCAAGGGCTTCCAAAAACATTTCCAAGACCTTTACACTGCAAAAGCTGACCTTTGCGAGCAGGGGTTCCGCGACTATCTGACAGACTTCGAATCGGCCAGTTGCGAAGGTCTGATTGACAAAGACAGAGAAGCATTGAAGCAGGTCGGCGGCCGCAAAGCACCAGAACTGGATGGTTTACCCTACAAATTGTATTTGAGGTTGTCGCACCTGTTTGTCACCATCTTGACAACTCTGTTCAATGACTGGTTCAAACAGGGGAGCATCCCCTAGAAGATAACCAAAGGTGTGATCATATTGAAAAAGGACAGACGGGTTGGGGAAACGCTAGATAATTTCAGGCCTATAACTCTGCTGAACACAGAGCTAAAAATTTTCGCCGAAATCTAATCGAACCGAATGCAGATCCTCCTCGACAGTCTGATTGGACCGGAACAGACTTGTTCCGTGAACGGAAGATCAATTCAGGACAACCTGCATCTGGTTCGCACGATCATAGACGGGGTAGAAGACGACACCGAAGCCGCGATGATCAACTTAGATCAATCCAAGGTGTTCGATAGGGTGGACCACCGCTTCCTGGCAGCCGTTCTGGAAACCGCCAAATCAAGTCGGATTTTCGCTCCTGGGTCAGTCTTCTGTACAGGTCTCCCAGTGCAGTGGTGCAGGTCAACGGAAAAAAGTCGAGGCCCTTCGGGATCACGCGATCAGTTCGACAGGGCTGCCCTCTGTCGCCCCTGCTTTATGTCCTTGCGCTAGAACCCTTTCTGTGTAGGCTGAAGTACGGGGGGGACAGAGCCAGCCTTGAGTAGGGTGCTCCTACCTGGAGGGGTAGGAGCTACAGTCTCCGCATACGCTGAAGACGTCACCGCCTTCATGTCCTGCCACCAGGACATAGGAGTGGTGCACAAGGTGATCGAACAGTACGAACAGGTGACAGGGGCCATGATTAACCAAGGCAAGTCAAACGGCCTACAGTTAGGTGCCTGGACAGGAGCCCCCCTCCCAGGACCCTTCAGATGGACTGAAGGACCCGTGCCCATCCTCAAGGTATGGTTCGGCCCTGACCTCCAGTTGGAAGTACAAGCAAAAGTCGGAGCCGCCGTTGGCAAGTGGCTCCGAAGAGACATATCCTTAAAGGGCAGGGAAGAAGTATGTAGCACATACATCTTCCCCCTAATCCTTTACCGACTGTCTGTACTTCCACTGCCTGAGGACCGACTGAGGCTGATAGAGCGCCTGCTCTTCTCACTGCTCTGGAAACAGGACAAGCCAATGGTCCGCAGACAAGTCTGCATCCAATGACCAAAAGACGGAGGCCTGGGAATGCCACACCTAGCGAGTCACCGACACGCCTCTAGGCTGGCCTTCCTCAGCCGGACACTAATAGAGGAACCGGTTTATGGGCAGACTGTAAGGAAGACCTTCCCTACGTTAATGCTCGACCCGGTCCAAACGGCCAGACGGCGCAGGCCCAATGGTGAGAAACCGTTCCTAGCAGAGTGCCGAGAAGCTCTGTTAAAACTTCCCACGGGCAGCAGCCTGACACGTCCTCGTAAGAGACTATATCAGGAATTAGTGGGGGGTAGGGGTCGCTTCAGACCGCTAAACATCCGACATGGTTTATCGGCAGACGAACTCAGATCTTTATGGTACTGGGCTCCGGGCACCAACTACCTGAGCAACTCAGAGTTCTCCCTCACCAGGAGGCTGGCTCGGAATGCACTGCCTCTCAACGACATGCTTTTCAAGATGGGCAAAACAGACCTACCCGACTGTACTCGCTGCAACACGGGGATGGAAGAAACGGCCCGAGCACGCTTTCGTCCACTGCACCAAGGTCCGCCCACTCTGGGAGCACGTCAAGGAGCTAGCAGCCCGCATGGAACCCAGTAACCCTTTCCTGTCCCTCGACGTTGGTTACATTTGTGACAACGTGGTACCCTCATGGTCCCCGACCAAAGTGATGGTCTTCCGCACACTGCTGGCTGTAGCAAGAATGGTTGTATGGCAGACACGACTGAAGGAAGCATACGAAGGCGAATCCTTCTCCCATGAGCAGCTGATCTTATGCTGTAAACACCAGCTTAAAGAGAAGATTAGATGCGAGAGAAAGAGATAAGACCCCTTCAGCTTCAGCGAGAGGTGGGTGAAAGCCGCTAGCTTGGTACACATTAAAAAGTCCAGGATTGACTGGCTTTTCTGATGGACTTTCTCGATGGGCGGCCGAGGGTGCCGTTCGGGACAGCTGACTCTCCCGGCCAGTGAACCAAGGAAAAGCTAAAAACTCCCCAACTAGGTGAATGATTGTAGCCCCAAAACCACAACCCCTAAATACTGGCATATAACACCCCTGCATCCCATTTACTGACGGACCACCACTGATTTCTGGCTCAAGTCTATGAGGCCAATGGGCCCCCCAGAAATCAATGGTCGTCCCCCCCACTCTCCCACAGGTTTTCTCACAGCCCCATCCTTCATCATCTGCATCACTGTAAATATCTCACAATTATTTATTGGGCAGAGAAAACAACCCCCCCCCCGAGTGACAAAGGCATGAAAGTTGACGGATGAACAGAATAGCTAAGAACAAAACTGCCAAGCATACGTTGAATAATCGGAACTAGCAAGGACCAAAACCCCCACTCCGACTTCATGTCACATTCAGATAGTGCATTTCTCTTGCATCTTGCACATAATCACTGATTCGATGTATTCCCTTTTCGATTCATTTGTTTAATCAATTTGTATATATGTAAAATTGTACTATTCGGATAAATAAAATCTGTTCCAAATGTCAAATGGGCCGGAGATTGTGTGTTGGTTGATATAAAAGCCCGAGTGCGCTGGTGCAAGCGTTAGCCAATGAGGTTTTACTGAGGCTGCGCTTTGTTACGAACATTGGGGAGCCTTTGGACTCGTCCTTGGGCTCTCCCATTAATACTCGGCCCAGCTGCGGGGGGGGGGGGGTTAGTTACATTTTTTGGCCAAGGCTAAACACCAAATTAATGATTTTATTATGGTAAGAATAAGCTCTTTAGCTGTAAACATTGTAGAATTGAAGGCAACTTTGCAGGATGTCCCAGGGGGAAAAAAAAAACAAACAAAAACCTTTATCTACAAATGCATACTATGATACTGGTGAACGAGAACAACCTTTTATCTTACCCATAAGTGTTTCTTTCTAAAAAGGTAATAAAAATTAAATTCATTCATGAGAAGGCAATGAAAGTTCGGAATTCAATTGCTTACTTGACACACTGGCAGCTGAAGATCTTAATTTTCTAAATTTCTGCTTAAAAGTTAAAATCTAGCGATTCAGAATTTCCTCTGGAGTTTGGAGTTAATACCTTTTGATGTTTGAACTCAATTTCTTCATCTGTCCTTATAGATGATTTGGAAATCAGTTTTAGAATGCGAAATTTCTAGCAGATAGTGCAAATCTTGACAACTTGAACTTTGAAGTGGCTGAATTTGAAGAAGTTTGCCTTGGTTCATAGTTAAGTAGGTATGGACCTTATCTAGATTATAAAGCTTAGTCAAGTTCCAACTGGTATAATTCCCTTTCAAAACAGTATTCAAGTTAACTGTCATGAAACCCAAAGCTACTTTGACCTTTTAAAATACAGAGACTGTCCATGCCAAACTTTCTTGGTATGAAAAAAGTACCAATCTAGTACTTTTTGGTTTTGAATCAATTACTTAAGAATCTCCAATAAAACTTATGAGACTTCCAAACACGAGGAATATATTATTGAATGTCTTCAAATATCTTCATTGGAATTTTCAAAAATTACAAATAGATACCTCAAAACCAGATTCATACAAATGTAGTGGCTGCAAGGATGATACTTTTATGTGTGGGGAAAAACATTGGTACCATTTCTCCAAGAATTCAGAGGGACACAAATAACCATACATCAAGTCTTGAGCAGAAAAATATCAGAATTTAGTCATGTAATGTCTGGAAGTTTCATTGTGAACTACCTTTGTTGTTTTCTTTAAGAAGGTTGATACCAAGTACAATGATAGTGTACCATATAGAAGTAAGGTGGCTTGTACTTTGATACCAAATATGTATCAGGATATCAAACACTGCCAACCTCATTCTGAAGACATCAAAGGTTTCTTTGATCCAGCTATATTGGTTTCATCAAATTTCCCCTCTGAAGCAATGGAACTTGCTTGAAATAACAGCAGCTGGATAACCCACAACAAATGTGAAGTGTGGAATCAAATTTTCTTCTATGGTGGGGCATCTTACTGTATAGAAATTATTTGAGTGCCTGAGGGCTGAATGTGCCTGGGTTGAGAGCTGCCAGTTGAAAGTCAATCCCCCAAAACAAAGGTTGGGAGCAGTAGGCCACAACATTCAGGGTAGACTACCAAACAGCGAATGTCCAGAATAAGTCAGCCTCCCAGTTTGATTTAATTTTTTTCAGAAGTACTAGAATGGTTCTCGTGAAGTTTATCAAGACAAAAATAACTATTTAAGGTAATGGATCTGAATAGTGAAAAATGGAACACCAACCACCTTTCCAGAGAGTATCAACTACAAAATGACTGGTGATAGGAAAGAAGGCTACGATTGTGAACATGTCAACTGGAGAAATCAAGCTATACAGGTTTCCCCAATCTTCATACTCTATCACAACAGCAGCCAGTTCATGTTACAGATCAAAATTCAATCCATCTATAAGCCATTGAGTATTTTGAGCCAGAGCTCATCAATTTAACATGAATTCAAAAGACAAGACTAAAATATTCAAAAGACAAGACTAAAATATTCAAAAGAGTTTGGAGACAAAGAAACCTTTGGGTGCAGGATTGTCTAGGTGTTAATTTGTGCATGTTAAATTCGCTCTAACTTCCTCCCAATCACAAAACTTACATTCATCTCCCCCCCCCCATTTCCTTAATGTCACTTACGGTTTGATTCCCGTGTAGTCAGAAGGTGAACATAAAACTTTCAGAACTTAGTTACATACAAAGCGTCTAGCTACTCTAGGTACAAATAAACATTTTTAAAAGCCTGTTGATGACAAAGCAGTCACCATCTGTACAAGATTAAATGGTAATTAATTAAATAATAAATAATGATTAATTAATTATAATAATAATAATTAAATGAGTAAACCAGCCATAACCAGTAGAAAAAAAAAAAAAAAAAAAAAGTAGAAAGCACAATGGAAAAACCATCTGAAGAGGTGAAGGCTCTTCTCAACACTGCGGATACCTGCCAACAGCGACTGAAAAGTTGCACATGCAGTAAAAAGTCCTACAGATTTTCAGTCATTGGCAGAACTGGGATTATCAAAGAATGGGCAACAATCTGGAGCAGAAATCCAGCCAAAAAGCTACAAATTAGTATTGTTAAGTTCTGCCTCTCAAATTCAGATCTCAACTCAAACTTTTTATCCAACTGAGAACCTTTTGATTCATTCCTTGATTTTCTCCTCATGTCATTAATGGTCAAACTCCAAAATCAACATCTGTGTACATGGAGTGTCCAGCTACCCTGACTGGACAGGTTAAACATCTGGATCAAATATACAAAAGGCAACCCGGAATAACTGAATCAAAATGAACACCTTTCTCTTCACACTGGATGAAGTCATTGAAACATCAGTCTTACCAACATAAATACCTCATATTTCCACATATTTTACTTATTGGGTTACTGCTATCAAATCAACTACAACGAAGTTGAATGGTCAAGAAAAGACAAAAAAAAAACCCAAAAAACTAATACATTTTCGAAAGTTACTTATGATAAAAGTAATTTTTGTCCTTTCAATCCCACTACAAACTCTTAGATTATAAAGACGGTGTGATTTTGCAAGGGATTTGGTGCCTCAAAGTTTGGTTCAATCTTCTGGGAAAACGCCAACCAACTTTGAGAAAAATGGCTAGATCTACTTTCAAAGTCGTGTGCCCTTTGATTTCAAATGAAAACCATTTTCCTCTAATTGACTCGATGAAACATTGCCTGAAAATGTCAGGATGACGACAGCAATAAGTATAAAACTAGAACTTCTAGGGGAAATTCAAAATTAGCTCAACAGACTGATATTATCCATTAGTCTATGGAAAGAAAAATCAAGTCAGAAAATTGCCAAAAATTTTGTGGTGGCTTCTTGTGGGACATCATTACGTAAAACACGATACATTAATCAGAGCAAAAGAATATAAATCCAATAACAAAAATTGATGTTATGGGAATTAGATAACCAAGAGAGATTGATGTAGTCTATCAGTATTGATTAGAACCAAGGAGAGGGGAAAACATTTGGCACCAGTCCATTTGTCTGACTGATAGGTAGTACGGCAGGATAGGGGAGCAAACATGGAATGCCAAGTAACGAATGGTCAATGTATAATAATGGAATAGCCTATTGAGGTGTTACTATTGGCTAAAAAGTGGTTTTGTTTCGTTTCAACCAAGGATAATTCATCTGATAAGTCAAGGGGGGGGGGGAATTGATAGAAGCGAGATAGTACATGATGTGGGAAAATTAACTTTAAGGTTGGTAGAGAGAGAGAGAGAGAGAGAGAAAAAAAAAACTGTAAAATTCTTTGGTTGAAAATCAACTCAAAGTTTTTGTATAATTGGTATTCTTAAAGATAATAGAAGTTGGTTTGCATGCAATCTGAGATTATTAAATCCATTGTTGTTTTATTCACATGGGTGAACACCCAAGAGAAGGGACACAAACAATGAGTCAGGTCTATCATACTGATCCCTCACGGTTAAATACATTGGGGGGGGGGCTAAGTAAGTAAGCCCCATTCCAAAGAAATTAAATGATGTGTTATAACATCCATATAAAATACATTATGATAATACCTTATATAAAATATTGCCAATGTCATTCATATTAAAATCATATCTGGAGTTTGATAAACACTGATGAAGGTCATTTTATCATAACTTGTTTTTTTTTTTTTAAATCCCCAAAACGGTTACATGGTAAACAACTGATCTCAAAAACAAGAATTTACAAAAAGTACCATAATAGAGCCTATGTAAAGAATCTCATTAATAGATATTGGAAAATTAGTGATGAAAGTGACAAAAATATAATGAAAAAGTTTTCAATGTGTTTAAAGCTTTGAAGTTTCATTATATATATATATAAATATATATATATATATATATATATATATATATATATATATATATATATATATATATATATCCTGACAATCCAGGGATATGAATTTCTATTATCTCTCAAAGCTAAGCTATACCAAATCAGAATCAAGTTCTACAGTCAGATAAGAAATAAAAGTGAATTATGTAATTGGAGGTCATGGGAAATATATTCAGGATACAAACTCCATTTTCTTGTTGGCTAAATTATAGCCAGTGAGAACATCAGAATATAGCCCTAAGGGGGAGCTGCAGATTCACCTGTCCTTTTCCCAGCATGCCAACACATTTCATTGGCCCAAAACTCTCTCGCTTAAAGGAGTCCTTTTCTGAGAGCTAAGCACGGGTCCTTCCTTTTGTTATCAACAGCTACAATTCACATTTCAAGTTGAAGATCAACAATCTCCCAGAAAAACTCAACACCAAGAAAGTAACTGCCCGCACCTCAAAATCATCTTGGCAGACCGAAGTCTTTGACATGCAACAAATTAATTCTGCAAAGAAATACCTAGACAAAAGAAAAACACACGCAAGTATCAAGAAGTTTACCATCCTTCATTCTCTTAAAACCCAACAATTCTTACAAAATTCCCCTTTACAAAAAAAAAAAAAGAAAAAGAAAAAGAGAGAGAGAGGGAGACAGAGACTCTTCTTGCAGCACTATTATTATAAGTTGTATTTATCTAACTCGATTTCTCTTGTTCCATTCATCCATTCGACACTTATTACCCTCCCTTCCCTAATTTCCCCAAAACATACCAGTGGGTGGGGGCTTGCTTGAGCAAAACCTTACAGGAGTGGATGTCCGAAGTGGTGATGTACCAGAATATCAAAGTAGTCAGATATCAGAGGCTAGATTTACAAAATCTGGTATCCAATTTCACTATATCCATATTTCATTACTATCTCTGATGAACGCAAAAATCCTGCAAGTCAACACTCTCAGGCCTGTAACTTTTTAAAGCTTTTAGCACATTTGAAATATCTTTAAAAATATTCAGCAGAATCATCATCAGGGATGGACTAAGCAGAAATAAACATCACAATAGATTTCTAATCATATGAACTTTAAAGATGAAAATGTTCGCTGTATCCTTTGCGTAACTTTTTCTCTTTGCAAAGTTTGTTAACCGGTAGAGGAACAGGAAAGGTAAAACAATGAGATCGAAGTCATCATGGTTCATTACATGTTGGGGACAGGTCTTATCTATATCTAAGAACCATTGATTTGATTTTTGTTCATAAAAAATAAACAATTAAGGACAATGTTTGATTACATGGGTTTAAAAACAGGTTAGCTAGAACAATGGTCACCAACCTCGGTTAATACAAATCCAAATGGTTTGCAAAGTGTTTTTCTGAGTCTGTGAGAGAAAAGGGGATTCCGACAGAGGGTTCATCAATGAAGTTTTACTGAGAAGCTTGGTCAAAATTTTGCACATTTCAATATCAGATAAGATATTACATAAAACATTCTGGTTTGAATGGAAAAAAATAAAAACAAAAACACAAACTCAGAAAAATCTCTTCAGTTGATTGATATAAGTTTGGATTATTAGAGATTCTCATGCATTCTATTTTGATTCATTCCACCATGAAATAGCATGATTTTTTTCTAATAAAGGGAATGAAAAGTCTACGTATATATCCTTTCTATTATCAAGTTCAAAAGGTTCCTCCTAAGTCAAGAAGTCAAAGAAAACCACTGAGCAAAAACCATCAACACTAAATTGTGTAACAAAAGAAAAGACTAAAATCAAATTACATTGTTTCTGTGATAAAAAATATTTTTATAAAAAACTTTTCAAAACATTCATTTTAAGAGACTTTTGAGGTGCATTCAGATATTTTCTATATTCTTGTCTTTTCTTAAATAATGGTAAACATTTTAAAATGAACAATATAATTAAAATATATTGTCTCTGACTGGAAATAGAATGGTTTATATTATACCAACATCAACTGTTTTGCTTATTTCCATTGTAGTTGCTCAGAGATTTTTAACATTTTAAATAGTGGAAAAGTGGGGGAAAAAAAAAAAAATAGTCTACATGGTTCAAGTATAGTTTGTCAACACTCAGGTTGTCTGAACTGTCGACAATTATAAGTACTAAATAGAATTTTGTCAACGATTTTGTGTAAAGATATTGGAAATACTAGAATCAATAATTTTTTTTTCCTTCTTTAAGATCAAAATATTTTTTAACGACAAAGAGATAAGTGTATTCATTTATCACCAGGTGCTCTTCAATTTCAATATTAGGCCTGGCTAACTTGACCTGCGTGTTCAAAGAATTAATGTGATTACAGGAAGATTTCACTCTGGCATAAAAGTACAAGGTGATGGATGAGATGGTTTATTAATTGTCACAACCTAACATTAAAACTATAGTTAGACTTTATACCCCTCTCTCAGCCCAGGAAAAAAGTCATTTCCCCAGTATAACGATGGAAAGGTTCTATACCAAATAAATAAGCAGGAACAGTATCATACAAATAGAAGAAATTTTTCCCCAATCAGATGCTTGCAGCTATAAGGTTTAACATTAGCAAGTCAAAATTTTCTGGTTTAAAATAGGGACGTTATTCACCTGGCATCCCAGCTACACGGAACGTTTTTGCACTGTTGCAGATGAATATTGTATATTCATGTTTGAGGCAAAATATACATCAGAAACTCCTGCTATTGTTGCAAATATCATCAGCCGATTATCAATTTCAACATTACTAATGCTTTACACCAACTCAAACATGAAACATTGGGGTAGAAAGGAATAGACAGTTCCCCTATACTTTCAACCATGCTGCCAGAGATTTATATTCAAGGACATTTTTATAACTACAATAGGAGGAGATAAATGACTTATTTATATCAGTGGCCATCTTGATTTTTCCATCACTTTCAGTTGTCCTCATTGGTATGAAGATGGTACCTCTGTTACATGTCCACATCTGTTTTACCTGCTCTACATGATATAGAATGCATGGAAAATCCATGATCTAGTTAAACAAATTGTAAGAAGCCAGTATTAGGGAAAGGAGTGTTTCCTTTCTGAACCATCATATCTACAGCTGTGACAAATACTGGCATTTGATTGTGGAAAGGAATAGACAGCTTCCAAAACTTCCAACCGCTCTATCCAAGATTGATAACCAAGGATGATTTTCTAACAACAATAACAGGAGATGAACGACTAATTTGTGACAGATGCCAATATTTTTGTGAGTGTGTTTGGCGTTAATACTTGAATATATTATTGCCTTTTTTTCATTTTTGCCAGTCTATTTGGAATCAAATCCAATGATTAAGACTATCCACTCAGAATAGCAATACAGTATTTATTGTTCTGTAGAACGCGGAGACATTTTTGCCCGTTGACAAGATTTCTCAGGGACTATACAGCAGGTAAGGCCACTTCCAAGTTTAAATCAGAACCTAGTTTCAAAATTAAAGGCAAAAATTACACCAGTGGATATATTCTACCTTTTCAATAAGTCAACCGAATGGACGGTTGTCTTGAAGGAATAAACAGAGTTCCGTGACAGAATATGGAGAGATGCTCGCACATGTCACAGCCCGTTCATCAAATGCCCATCAACTGAATTTTATTGGACTATGAAAGCCTGAAGAAATACTATCTGAGCAAGACCTGCAACAAAGTTAAATGTCTTGAGACTGCAGAAACTTAGAGGTGACCAGGAGAGACTTGTAGAGTGGGTGGGTCAAACACTGAGTTGAGTACTTTGGAATTCCAAAAGCTGCAATGATTGCCTCGAGCCTACATTTTATAGAAAAATGAGGTTTTCAGATGGAAAACATGAAGGGCTGCAAATTATGCAAGATGACAAAAAGCATTCAGACCAACTTTTGTTCTCTCTATGGAAAATGTTTATAATTTACTTGTGATTTTCCCTTAAGGGATATTTCATTTGATGAAGAGTAAACAGAACAAGCAAAATTACAAATTGAGCCAATTATTTATGGAAAAGTAAATTCAACCTGGGTGCAAACCAAGGCTTCCAAGATTGGAATCAACAAAGACTGCAATTGTTAAAATTGGCAAACCCAAATTTTTCTAGAGGGAATACCATGGGAGGCAGATGGGTATTTGAAGGAGTTGAACATGATACAGGATGCTGTACCTTGGCATGTATTCCTTGTTGAGAATGTGGCCAATTTTGAAAATAGTATATAGTAAACATTTTCTCATTAATTTCTGGAGTCATGGTCATTTTATTTGATAAGTGGACTTCACATTGCAATGAAGTTAGCTGGAAATTCAAAACTTGGGCCAATTTCAGAAATTTATCCTCGTTGAAAACTTCCTTGAGCCCCACTGCTCCTCGGCTTTGCTCAAATTGTTATGTAATTGATAATATGCTATTTCTTGAGAATAGCCTTTTGAGTAGATAAAAAAAAAGAAAAACCCTCAAAGGCAAGACACTTATTTTATCCATCTCTATATCCAAGCATCTACCACACACTATTTTAGCACTCCTTTAAAACAATTGAAAAAGTTAAATATCTTTTGAAAGTTTTACTTGGGGCACCATCCTAGTTTGGTGGTCCAGCCTTCACTTCAAAAATCAAAATGGCATCTATTTCCCCCCCACCGATTTCAACAAAACTACACTAACAACATTAAAATTGACAAGAGAGTCATAGCTGTAATGTTTTACCCCATGTTATTCAACTGAATAAACACACACAAATATGCTAGTTGTTTGGTTTTTTTTGCTTGAAGGTTTTAAATTCTAAAAATCCATGACAAAGAAAAAAAAGTGGGGGGGTATGAAAAGTCATAAGAATGATTCAGAGTGTACTTTTTTTCCCCCACACAAGTGAGGTAAACTTTGAAATTTAAAACTGGAATGTTAAGTCATGCCAAGTGATTTACAGTGACGGTAATAAAGATTCAGCAATTGTTTTCGTCAATTGAAAGAGTATTCGAATCAAATTATAATTCATGGGGAAAACAATTCCAATACAGCCATAACGTTTGAAATTGAAAACGGGAATGGTAACGCTACGTTTCATTTCTGTGAGAAGGACTGATACTACTCTTTGATTTTCATCTAAAACGCCAGATCACAGATTTGGCATAATGCCAACTTCAAAGGTCCGGTGTTCGCTGCATTTATTCGACTTGCGTAACTTTATTCTAGTGAGGGTATATGGCATTGGCAGTGCAGCATTGAATGAAAATATAGTAAATAAAAAGACAACGGATTAAGAATAAAGTACCAAATAAACAAAGATAAGCAGAGAAAATTCAAGAGTCTATTTAAGAAAAGGACAAATATACTATTTCCTTCTCAGTTGATAACATTTACAAAAGAAGGGGTAACAAAGAAGGTTTGATCATGGAGTCCGAGGTGATTAATACCCCATTTAAGATTATCACGTCTGGGGCTGAATAGAGCAGCATCCTTGGTGATTAAGAACGCATTTATCGTTGTCCCATGGTTGGTGTGTGCGAGACAAAAGAGCTAAAGAAATGGGTGCCTGGAACCACGTTCAAGGCTAGATTCGCGGCCTGTAACAAATAAACTGACAGTTCAAAGAAATCAAGTCCTGGACACCTACATACCTGTTGATAGAACAACCACCAACTTGATCAATTGTCCCAAACGGAAATTTCTTTATAACTTCTAGTGATTCAAAGAACTCAACATGTATATCCCTGCAAGAGATTCATCACCTAAAGAAACCTGCATCAAATTCTTAGTCTGATGAACTATTATTTACAACACACCTATATCATCTCTTTCACCAGACAAATCTTGAACGATTTTCCGTAAACTACCAAAAAGATAACTCCAATATTTAGACGGGACATTGCGTTAACGTTCATTTTTATTGTTAGAATAAAAGTTAACAATCTGTACCATACAGTCTCTAGTGCTGTTTTCCCAACCTTTAATACTGTTGATAGCATGGTGCTCAAAGTAAGTAAAAGACAGGGTTAAGTCTGTCACAACTAAGAAGCAGTAATACAAGTATCTTTCGTCTGTTCTAACCACAAGGCCGCTGACTTCAAACTGAAGTCAGCTCTCGAGCTGGTGGAATATCAGATCGATCCCTTTCAAATCAAAACTGATTTCGAAATGGAAATAGATCAGTATACTCAACCACAGGTTCATTCAAGACACCGATTGCTTTTTTTTTTTTTTTGAAGACATCATATTCAAAACAGATTGTTTCCTATTTACACCGTATCTCTCAGGAAAACCATCAACTTTCAAATCATACTTTTAAGGATCATCTCTTAAGTATGTTCTGAGTCCGCTTCAGGGTTGAATCTTCACTGAATCCCCTCTTGCGTTGACCTACTATCTCCTGGTCTGAGTTACGACCCACATGCTCCGAGTTCTCTTGAGGCCCTACTCGAGTCCGCTTCAGAGTTGAATCTTAACCGAATCCCCTTTTGCGTTGACGCCCCCGCGGTTCTTGCCATGGCAGCTTTCAGTGTAGGCATAAAGGTTGAACCTCCCCTCTGTGCACTAACTCCTGGTCTCTGCTACGCTCGATAACCACCTCATCCACAACCCGGGGATGCAACAGTATCTGGTCACGGGCCCCCTGCTGCATTCAGCAACACAATCCCACAACCCGGGGATGCTACAGGATCTGGTCACGGGGGAGCAGCTGCAGACGCAGCAGACGCCGCAGCAGACGCCACAGCAGCAGCAGCCGCCTACACAGACACCATCCCCCCCCTGAGCAGCAGCCCAGCGCAACCAGGAGTGCCGGCCCAGTCAACACCTCAACTGCAGCCACCAACCGTTCAGGATGGCTCAAACACCCCAGTGGACGGACGACCCACCAGCCAGAGCCAACCTGATTGAGCCAGCCAGACAACGCAGGCCAACGCCTGGTCAGCAAAAAAGCCGCTCCTCCCAGGCCATAGCCACTATGTGGCAATGGCAACAAAATATGCCTCCTATTTCAAGGGGAATGAGATCCTCTTGATCCCTGAAGAATGGGAGGCCATATCCCAGCGATTGATTTCGCTTATCTTTTCGGATAGTAAAACCAGGAAACTGGTTAGTGCTTCAAGGAAGGCCGTAATGGAAGCCCTTGAAGCACAGAAGGTCACTCCAAAACACCTTATGAGGAAGAGCTTCGCCACCTGGGAGGCTCTGCAGGACACCAGCGCTGACTGTGCCCAGCTAGCCGAGATGGAACTGAGGACCAAAAACTTCAGATTCCAAACTGAATACCGCGGACACAGAAGGACCAAAGTGTCGGTTTTCGGTGCCCCTGCAACACTGACCCAAGACTGCATCGGCGCCTACTTTACAAAGTTCGGCATCATCGAGAGTGTCACTCCAACGACCGACAAAAAAAGGTTGCCACGTCGGCGACTACACCCTGTTCATCTCACTGAACAGGGGAAACTTTAGGGGTATCCCCGATATCCTGTATTGCTAGGGCAGCCAAGTGATCGTGGTAGTCGAGGGCCGCAGGCCACACTGCTGGACCTGCAAACAACCAAGTCACGTGGCAGCTGCATGCCCCAACAGCAACCAGACCCCAACCAACATAGTCCGCAGTCAAACAGAGGCCTGCAACTAAGCAAGCCCCTGCACCAGCACCAACACCAGCCCCAAAAGTTGACGGAGGCAGTTGGAGTACTGTTGTCAAAAGAGGAAGGCCATCACTGAAAGCCTCAAAATAAACAGCTCCAATCTCTGCCAGCAACCCCAACCCGAAGAGCAGCAACGTAACGGAACCGTCCGGCAAGAGAACTCCAGAAGCTAATTTTCCAAAGACCAGCGAACGGGAAACTAGCCAGCAACCCCCACCAGTCCAACAGACAAGCCTACCCTCTCATCCACGGAGCCAAAAGACTCCATCCCCTCCTCTTCCTCCACTTCCAAAAGGAAAAGGAGATCAAGGGGAAGAGGAAAACTGAGATCTTTTCACCCGTCAAGGGGCGGGCCAAGTCTGCCTCACCAGAAAGATAGACACCAAAGGTAACCCTTACACGACGCCCCTCCGCCTCTCCCGCCACCACTAGGACGCACTCGAACAAGATGGGGGACGGAGTCTGCAAGGTGGATGAAAGGGTCCTCAACAAGACCCTTCCAAACCACCGGAAGATTGGTCTGAAGACCCTTTACAACTTAAAGACAGTGCAAAACATAGACGTAGAGGACCCAAGGAACTTCTCGAACACACCTTGGGTCACTACACTAATCAGGAAAGGTGGCTGCAACCAAGTGTAGGACATGTTGGAGTCAGCCGCTGAGGCCTTCCCGGACATGAAGGTCTACAGCACTACAAAGACTCACCTCGTGCAAATGCAAGAGAAATGCACAGGTAGAGCCCCCGTATCTATGCACCCATCCCTCTATAGAGCTGTTAAGTTAAATTTCCCGACGGACGTCGCTGGAATCATCCCAGTGGGAACCTTCACCCCCGAAATAGGGAGGGGCAACCTGGGGGACGCCGGCATCGAACTAACCAGAGACCACTTTCGACCGTCTAACGATACCCATTAGAGAAGTCATGTTAGTCACCCTAGCGAGCATGAATGTGCGTGGCCTGAGGACCCCCACGAGAGCATCAGGCTTTCTTCAAGACATCGGGTCACATAGAGTGGACATAGCAGTAGTGCAAGAGACCCACTTTACGTGCAAGGCTGATAGCTGTATGTTCGCGAAAGATTTCAACATCATTTCGGCGTACGGTGACCAAAACTCGCGGGGCGTTTCGTTATTAGTGAAACGTACCCTCGACACAACGGTCACCATCATCCACACCGACACGGAGGGCAGACTGATTGTGGCCAATATTACCGTTGGAGACAGCAATTTCAGGGTAGTGGCGGTATATGCACCCAACGCCCAGGCATTGTGACACACCTACCGCCAACATCTAGAGAGGTTCCTTTTAGACCCTAAGCGACTAGTCTTACTTGGCGACTGGAACGCCACCCTAGACCCTAAAATAGACAGAGGGACGAGGGGGGATGAAGAGAACGAAGGGGGTACCCCGGCAGATCGCAACCTGATCCGGCTGATCAACGATCACGGACTCGTTGACAGATACTGTTTCGATCATCCGAGGCAGAAAATGTGGACGTGGGCGCAAAACTGGCCCCTTTCCCCTAGAACGAGCTACCTAGATAGAATGCTAGTTAAGAGAGTCGATGTAGACTTCTTAAGCTGCCCCACGTTCCACAAGTACAACTAATCGGACCACAAATAAGTCGTGGCCCAGCTAAGGCTAGGAAACAGACGTAAGATGACTGGTCACTGGAAACTGAACATATTCCTTTTGGATCGACAGGATTTCCGTGAGCAGCTAGAAGGCAGGGAGGGAGTTGAAAAAGGACAGACGGGTTGGGGAAACGCTAGATAATTTCAGGCCTATAACTCTGCTGAACACAGAGCTAAAAATTTTGGCCAAGATCTTATCGAACTGAATGCAGATCCTTCTCGACAGTCTGATTGGACTGGAACAGACTTGTTCCGTGAAGGGAAGATCAATTCAGGACAACCTGCATCTGGTTCGCACGATCATAGACGGGGTAGAAGACGACACTGAAGCCGTGAAGATCAACTTAGATCAATCCAAGGCGTTTGCTAGGGTGGACCACCGCTTCCTGGCAGCCGTTCTGGAAGCCGCTGGATTCAAGTCGGATTTTGTACAGGTCTCCCAGTGCAGTGGTGCAGGTCAACGGAAAAAAGTCGAGGCCCTTCGGGATCACGCGATCAGTTCGACAGGGCTGCCCTCTGTGGCCCCTGCTTTATGTCCTTGCGCTAGAACCCTTTCTGTGTAGGCTGAAGTACGGGGGGACAGAGCCAGCCTCGAGTGGGGTGCCCCTACCCGGAGTGGCTCGAGCCAAGGTCTCCGCATACGCTGACGACGTCACCGCCTTCATGTCCTGCCACCAGGACATAGGAGTGGTGCACAAGGCGATCGAATGGTATGAACAGGTGACATGATTAACCAAGGCAAGTCAAACGGCCTACGGTTAGGTGCCTGGAGAGGAGCCTCCCCCCTCCCAGGACCCTTCAGATGGACTGACGGACCCGTGCCCATCCTCAAGGTATGGTTCGGCCCTGACCTCCAGCTGGAGAAAAATTGGTCGGAAGTACAAGCAAAGGTTGGAGCCGCTGTTGGCAAGTGGCTCCGAAGAGACTTATCCTTAAAGGGCAGGGCAGAAGTATGTAGCACATACATCTTCCCCCTAATCCTTTACCGACTGTCTGTACTTCCGTTGCCTGAGGACCGACTGAGGCTGATAGAGCCCCTGCTCTTCTCACTGCTCTGGAAACAGGACAAGCCAATGGTCCGCAGACAGGTCTGCATCCAACGACCAAAAGACGGAGGCCTGGGAATGCCACACCTAGCGAGTCAACGACATGCTTCCAGGCTGGCCTTCCTCAGCCGGACGCTAGTAGAGGAACCGGTTTATGGGCAGACCGTAAGGAAGACCTTCCCTACGCTAACGCTCGACCCGGTCCAAATGGCCAGACTGCGCAGGCCCAATGGTGAGAAACCGTTCTTAGCGGAGTGCCGAGAAGCTCTGTTAAAACTTCCCATGGGCAGCAGCCTGACACGTTCTCGTAAGACACTATATCGGGAATTAGTGGGTGGAGTCGCTTCAGACCCGCTAACCATCCGACACGGTTTATCGGCAGACAATCTCAGATCTTTATGGTACTGGGCTCCGGGCACCAACTACCTGAGCAACTCCGAGTTCTCCCTCACCAGGAGGCTGGCTCGGAATGTACTGCCTCTCAACGACGTGCTTTTCAAGATGGGCAAAACAGACCTACCCGACTGTACTCGCTGCAACACGAGGATGGAAGAAACAACCGAGCATACTTACGTCCACTGCACCAAGGTCCGCCCACTCTGGGAGCACGTCAAGGAGCTAGCAGCCTGCATGGAACCCAGTAACCCTTTCCTGTCCCTCGACGTCAGTTACATTTGTGACAACGTGGTACCCTCATGGTCCCCAACCAAAGTGATGGTCTTCCACACACTACTGGCTGTAGCAAGAATGGTTGTATGGCAGACACGACTGAAGGAAGCATACGAAGGCGAATCCTTCTCCAATGAGCAGCTGATCTTATGCTTTAAACACCAGCTTAAAGATTAGATGCAAGAGAAAGAGATTATATCCCTTCAGCGAGAGGTGGGTGAAAGCCCCCAGCTTGGTCCACATTAAAAAGTCCAGGATTGACTGGCTTTTCTGATGGACTTTCTCGATGGGCGGCCGAGGGTGCCATTCCGTTCAGGACAGCTGACTCTCTCCCCGCCAGTGAACCAAGGAAAAACTAAAAACTCCCCAACTAGGTGAATGATAGTAGTCCCAAAACCACAACCCCCAAATACTGGCATATAACACCCCTGCATCCCATTTATTGGCGGACCACCACTGATTACTGGCTCAAGTCTATGAGGCCAATGGGCTCCCCAGAAATCAATGGTCGTCCCCCCCACAGGTTTTCTCACAGCCCCATCCTTCATCATCTGCATCACCGTAAATACCTCACAATTATTTATTGGACAGAGAAAACAACCCACCCCTGAGTGACAAAGGCATGAAAGTTGACGGATGAACAGAATAGCTAAGAACAAAAACTGCCAAGCAAACGTTGAATAATCGGAACTAGCAAGGACCAAAACCCCCACTCCGACTTCATGTCACATTCAGATAGTGCATTTCTCTTGCATCTTGCATTTTGTACATAATCACTATTTCGATGTATTCCTTTTTCGATTCATTTGTTTAATCAATTTGTATACATGTAAAATTGTACTATTTGGATAAATAAAATCAACTTGCATTTCCTCAAATTCTGTCGCAACTGGGAAATGAGGATTTTTGGTGGACGAAAATAATTTCCAACGTAATGGTTAGAATTTGTGGACATGGATTTAAATTCGCAAATCTATTATTTTACAAGGAGGAAAATATCTGATCATGGCCGAACATGGAGTCTTCACAGAACCCAATATTTATCAATCAACGTGTGTAGCAAAAAAAAAAAGGGGGGGGGGCTGTCAGAGTATTCTCAGTCATCTTGAACGTTTTCTGCTTACCCCCAAAGGTAGGGGGGGGGGCAACACTAAGATTTACTGTTGAGACAATTTACGAAGTGCAATGAAAACCAAGTAGAATAAATAACACTCAAGCAGTTTTAAAAATTTAGTGATTTCCTATGAAAAAAAAAAAAAAAAAAAAAAAAAAATGGCGTATAAAAAGAGAAATAAGAGAAATGATGAAAAAAAAGCTGAAATAAATCCAAAGATTGTATTGTTATTGCTTTGAATAAATTAAATGGTTGAATTTTGATGGAGTACGAGCAAGGAACGTGCCACTTGTTTTCATATCCCAAGTCGACGTCTTAATTTCAATTTAACTTGAAGCTAAAAATCATCCAATAATCAAAACATTCATTCCAGACTTCATGGAAAAAAGAAGTACCTTTGTCTCCATTCAACGAAAAAAACGAACATTTATATGAATGAACGGTGAAGTGCTTAGTTTAAATTCAAAATTAGCTGGGACGTCGCATAAATATTAAGATTAAATTAGGAGAGAAAAAAAACTTGAATTTCCAAATCCTGAAAGATAAAGATAAGGAAAAATGCTTAAAAAAAAAAAAAAAAAAAAAAAAAAAAACCTTTTTAAAGTTTGGGTTTAGAAAGGAACGAAAAAGAAAAAAAAAAAAAATGTGCCTTCGTTTAATATTTTTGTGAATGAACGATACAAGTTCACTAAATCAATTAATTTGTATAAATGAAATTTACTGAGATATTGTGCAGAGAAAATGAAATTGTTGAAGATTTCTTCAAAAATTAAGTCTAGAAGTTTGGATTACACCACAAAAACATTTTCTGTTGGTGTTTGCAAAGATCGAAAAATTGTTCAGATTTCTTTTTGTTTCAACAGATTTGTATTGATTTCATTGTCTGTCTTTCCAAAAAATAAAATATTCTTCCAAAAAACGAAGTACATATAAAATAACTTACTTCAATTAGAGCCAAGAATACAGCCTGTTTTGCGCGTGTCTCTGTTGACAACAGTTACTTCTTTCATACCAGTCACTCTCTATCATCACTCTTTGTATAAAATACATAGTCTCTCTCCCCCTCTCAGTCTAAAAGTGACTTCCCCTTCCTCCTGAGAAATCCAGGAGGAGGCAAAAACCTTAAATCTCTCCCCCCTTCTCTTTCTTGTCAAAGTCTATACAGAAAAGAGGAGGTAACTAAGCCTTCCGTAAATGATTACAATTAGACTGATGCCAGAGCAAGGTTGCCATTTTGGCTTTTTTCAGGCCATATTTGGCATTTTTCGAAATCATTTGGCCATGATCTTTTTTGGTTTGGTCATATTTAGATTTTTAGCCTTTTCTCGTTTCCTACGAATATTTCGTTAAAATCTGATAATACTGGTCTTGAGCTTTTCTTCTTTGGCTAGAAAAGAAAAACAGACCAAAAGTTTGTCGAAAAACAATTCCAAGAGAACTTGGTTTTGTCACCAGTGTTGGCAATTTTGTGCGTTTCGTGTTTTGGCAGTTCGAATATTGGTAAATTAGCAGGGTCATTTTTCAACATTTTAAGCATATTTTGGGTGTTTGGGGATCATTTGGGGGATTTGGGGCCTTCAAGTAGCCAAATTAAGGTGAAACTAATTTTAGAGTTAGCAACACTATTTGTCACCAACTCTCTAAAAATTTTATTGGGCTTGGCCAGGGCCACCAGATTGAGTCTCAAATTATACAATTAATTGATTATTTCGGATGCAGGTGAAAAGAATTATATGCAATTAAACTTATATGCAGTGCAGGGAGGGGGGGAGAAATAATTCTGATGAGAATTTATTTGGGGTCAGGTAGAGAATATGTACGGCTCTGAGTTGCCAATGCGAGGGGCTCAGGAGTCGTCTTGAGATCTCAAGAACCCTACCCACAAGTTCTCGTGTGTGGTAACCCCACATCAAACCGACCTTGTGTCACATTTTGCTCTCATGGGGACTCGGACAAATAGGATATGCATGTTTTTATGGAAGAGAGAAATGGTTTTTGATAAGAATTCCTGTGTTGAATTCACCTTAGGGTCAGTGAAAGTATAGTCCACGGACTTCGCTGAGAAATTTACCAGGGAGAGACTCCTAGGGGGAAAGAACGTCGAAATTGAATAAAACTCAATTTCATCGTTCGAATATTTGTGGTATTAGTAAGAGAAAAGATTAGGAAAAAACAAAAACGGTCATAAAAATTATTTATGTACAGCTCTTATAGAAATGAAACGGAGAGATTTTGAAAACAAAAGCTGTTACACAGTGAACAAAAAATTAGTACGATGATTTGTACTTTTACAAAGTTTTCACGAGGAAAACAGATTTCAAAAATATTCATTCGATGATTTTTTAAAATTTATAATTGCTGTTAAATAATGAGTTTCACACAAATATAAAGTTTGATAAATTTTGTTCACTTTAAAAAAAAATGTAAAATGCAGCATGGGGAATAGACACCGAAACATTATTTATGAATTTAAAAAACTAAAGAAATAAAGTAAAATGTTGTTCTAGGCGAGTTTTTATCTTTATTTGCTGAATTATACTCAAGGCTATTTCCATATTAACATTGATTCTTGTACTGATTTTTTAAGAATTATTTATTATTGTTAATTCAATTTTTTAAAACCTTCTTTCATTCTTTCACTCATAGTTAAAGATGGAAATTTATGTTATTTTAACAAATCAAACGTAAAGTATTGGAAAAAATGAATTTTTAAAACTTAATTTTGGGTAATTTTTCATATATATATATATATAAATCATTTTTAATTGAACTACATTTTTTACGGATGGTCGTAACTAATCAAGTCTTGCTCGTCAAATGACCTCCGGACGTTAAAAAGAAACTGTTGACTCCATTTTATTTGTCTTATCTTTCAACGCTTCAAATCCCCCATACTTGTCGTCTGCTATTGTTGACATAACCTGTCAATCACTTTATCGATTATTGATGAATGATTATACAAAACCCAGCAGTTGAAAAAGCGACATTTCATTGTTTTTCACGCAGCCTTTGACGAAGTCTTAACACATTTCGGTTATGATAAAAATATTTTTTTCAAATTGATTTAAAACCATTTCACGCTTAAATTACTTTTATTTTTTTAGTAACACATTTTCAATTTTTTGAAATTTCACGACCTGTCAATAAAATGATGTCAAAATGATTAATTTATTGATTGAATAGTGAACATTTATTCTAGAAGTCAAATACGTTTTAATCTACGAAATCTGTTTTTCTTTTATTTTGACGATACTTTGCGTTTTTCTTTTTCTAATAAAAACAAGAAAAAACTTGGGAATACATTTTTCAAACTTGAATTACTCTTTGAAATAGGGTGTCGAAGATTTCGAAAGTTTGTAGGCATGTCTATGATGTGTGATTTTTTTGTTTTCTTTCATTTTTGGTTAAGTAATAAAATATAGTTTGGGTGACTGTGAAATATCAATAACGACACCATTATCGATGGCAGTAGAATTTTAAATTTAAAAAAAATTCTACCATTGGAGGTTATTGTAAAATACAAATAATTTTAGAGAAAAAAACTTTGCATTTAATCACCTGTCGATTGAACTGGGCGAAAAATGTGTTACATTTTGCAGGGGAAAAAGTAAGGATTTCTCTAAATATTTGGGGCATTTTTTTTAAGAGGTGTTTGTATAATATTGTGATAAACGTAAATCAAAATTCATACTTTCCCAGATTAGCATAGTCCTCTTTTCGAATTAATCAATTAGTGAGAAGTGGGGGGCACGTGGAGGCAAGGTCCAACTACAAAGGAGGGCCTGATGGTAAAAAGGTTAAGAACAACTGATTTGAATTATATGTACGTGAGCATTGAGGAAGGGAGATAACTCTGCATAATTCCATATACATGTTTTTATCGGTCGAAGGGAGGTAACTCTAATATCATTATGGTGGATAATCGTTTTTATTAATCAAGTTAAAATAACCTTTTTTTTCCATAATGATTTTGTACTCAGAGCGGGTATTTGAGAACGTCCCCAATCTCCTGATGGAGGGGTCCTCAAAAGCTTAATAAATAGTGGTTCATCTTCTGCATTTCCACTCGCTAAATGTTGGAAGGGGCCCCCACAACGAGCTGAGCCCCCTTCCCCTGTCTCCAAATCTCTTGCTCTGTTATGCGAGCTTGACGTGTCTGGCCAACGATGTGCTGACCGGCTTGGACCGTTACCATTTTTTCAGTTATTTTGCCACATGTCTGTGAGAAAAAAGAGCCCCTTCTCTTTTCTAATGGACCAGGATTGATTGTGCACCTGAAGAAGGCCGTAGAATGGGCCAGCCAAAACAAAACATGTAAAACGGAAAGAATAGTAAGATGGAGCAACTTTTGATGAGAAAATGTCTTTAGGAAACCTCCCTGTGGGGCAACACCCCCTCAGGATAAAACCACCTAAGACGAAACAAACCCCCAAAGTAGAAAAAAACAAGCAAACCTCAATTGAGCTTTTTGTTATGTTATAATTTGATTATTATTTGTGACAGTAAATTTTTTTTTTTACCTAGCCTCATAATCACACATTTTAAAAACTTGATATCTTTGAGTCACCCCAAAATTAAAAAATAATACCACCATATTCCCTCTCATTATTATTACCTGAGTAAAATGGTTTATCTATCGCACATTTTTAAAACTTAACAATTATTCTTTGAGGCTTCGAAAAATCAAAGATAACAAATAAAAACAGGATTTTATTCTCTGATTTATTTAACGAATATTTCCATAGATAAGAATAAATAAGATATTATTCAACATTTGCAAATTCAGTTCAAAATTTAAAATTTTACTTCAATTTTAAAAATATTGAAGCGATCATTTCGATGTCATCACAATGACGTAATAATAGTTGGTCATTTTGGGCAAGCAAGTCATTCGGATAATCTCAGAGAAAGAGTCAAGATGAGATTTTTGAAATAGATGTTTGTTTTTTTTTTCATTTTCGCTCGGGTGTAGCAATTTCTTTTTTTCATTCGAACCTGAAAGCCAGAGCTGAAAATTTTCACAGAAACAAAGCCCGAAGTCTCGTGCCAGAGTTAGGTCTGTGGGTGAGTCAAGAATCAGAAAACTGAAGGCCAGAGTCTGTTAATTTCAGGTAAATATCTATCGATCTATCTATCTATTCATTTCTTTCTTTCTTTCTCTCTCTCTCTCTCTCTCTCTCTCTCTCTCTCTCTCTCTCTCTCACCCAACTGAGAAGTACATTTAAAGTACCAAACAAATCTGTTTAAGAGAAAAATCAAGTATTTTAATTTTAAATTTTATTATATAGCACTATTTTATTAATATTATTATATTTTTAAAGACAACAAATCTCCCATAACATCTCAGTTTAATTTTGAACTAAACTGTTATAGTGACACTGGTGACCACAGACGGTAATTTATTTATATTTATATATATATATATATATATATATATAAACATATATATATATATATATATATATATATATATATATATATATATATATATATATATATATATATATTGCGGCGGACCTACAATAAGTTTTTAAAAACAAATGAATAGCCGTTTGTCGCACAAAATGTATATATATTTATTTAACTAAAATAAAATAAAAGTGAGTTTTAGCCATTTTTATATTCATATTATTTCTTTTACTAAGTCCTAAAGGGCGACGCTAAAAGATTTTGACGTCATTTTGTTCGAGTTATGACGTGTCGTCACAATGACGTATTACCATAAGATGCAAGTAAAATCAGGCAAATAAACTCAATGCAAGAATTTGAGAGATGACCAGGGAGAAAATATTTGGATGAATCTGTTCAGCAGGAAGTTTTATCCCCCGAAAATACTTGACTGCTTTTCGATTGCAGAGGAGCAAAACCAGGAACTATGTCAGTTTTTAAATATGGCTCTTTTCCTTTTCTTAACAGTAAAGTTAGGCAAGTATTTTTCATTTTGATGACGAAAATGCATTTCCCTCCTAAAATGTAGGCATGAACTTGAACAGTAATATAACATTCTTATTAGGAAAAGTCAGCCAAAAATGTCAAAAAACATAGGTTTCTTTCAGTTTTCACACCATTTTACTTATTTATGTATGTGGAACATCTACAGGTGGCACCAATCAACGTATAAGGCTGAAAATTTTGCATTAGTATTGCACTGGACCCACTCTGAAATAGTTTGGGGGATTTTTTGGAAAAGTTTTTTTTGCCCCTCTCCGCACACAAAAAAAATATACAATATTTTAGTTCCTTTTCCAGATAAATTTCTAAATTTAATTTAAAAAAATATATTTGAAACTGTCAATATTACCCCAAACTGTCAACATCAACCAAAACATAGTTTTCTTCAGTTTTCAAGTGATTCTGGCTATGTACGTATCTATATGTCATGCATACAAGCTTGGCCGATGAAGCTAGAAGACTGAAAATTTCAAATTCACCCTCTATCATGTCTAGAAAAAAACTTTCTAAAAACAATTACTTTCTCAATTTACAATGAAAGTTTATGCTAAGTTGGTCCCTAAGTTAATGTTTAGCAGCGATCATCAGGACCTTTTTCTGATCCAACAAAAATGGAGAGTATTAACTTATTCATTGATCAACTCTTTTTCCAATTTTCTGATTTGATCCCCTCTCTCCAAAAATGGACTCAACATGCTGCCAGAAGATATTGATCATGTGACAGTTTCTATGGAGTGACTAACCAGACCTGTTTGTTTATACATGACATAAAATACTTCTGTTGACATCTCTGAACAATTTACACTAAAAATATATATTCAACATTAAAGTACTCATTAATTCAAGTTATAAAAATGTATGAAACTTGATGAAACAAAATTACATGCTCATTAGTAAAGAGAAATATTTACCAAGTACATTTTATTTATTTATTTTCCTAAATGCTTCTCAATATCTCAGCTGATAACTCTGAAAATTGACCTATCAATTCATTTTCTACCTCGGATGATCTCCATTTATTCAAGTTATTCTTAAAAATATTTATACTTGGACTATTTCTTACATAAGTAGGTAAACTATTCCAGTATTCCAGAATTCTTTGGGAGAGAAAAATCAAATTGTTCTTGTGAATTTGTTTTCGTAATAGACCTAACTAGTAAATCCTCCAGCCAATCTGACTTATCAAACAATAGAATTCTGTAATAAGTAAAGCCATTTGATACTGTGAAAGTTTCCAATAAGTCTCCTTTCAGTCTCCTCTCAAAGAAAGTAGTGATGCCTATCTTTTCTAGTCTATCAAAATGACTTAAATCTCTCATGCCACAAATCATTCTTGTAAATTTTCTGGTAATTGTTTGGAATAGGTTCACCAAAACATCATGCTGATATTTTGCAAGGGAGATAACTTCTCAGTAGACATGATCAGCTGCTGCTGTTTGAATATTGCAGAACAAATGAAAGTAGAAAACTCAACTATTGAAACTGTATTTTATAAAATTTACCAACAAAGGATATAAGTTAGGATTAGAGTCAGGTTTACAACTGACATAATGAAAAGATTATTCATTCTAGAGTTACAAATATGGAAAAAATAATTAACATTTGAAATTATTAAAAAAATACTTTTTCTCTCTCATTTCTGAGACTATTTCTCTGCAGAAATTCATACAGGGAAAATGATTTTTTTTTCTGATAAATAGAAAGATCTAGGCTCAATAAAATTTGTTGTGGTACAAAAGATTTGATTAAAATAACGACAATTTCTTCTAAATAAAATCAAATGATTAGATAAAAACGTTCATCTCCTTTTATCATATGCAACGTTCATCCTGGTCATCACTCTTTCGAAATAATGTTCGCGTGAACCTATTCCAAACAACTACCAATTTTTGCTGTACTGTCTCTAATTTCAAAATCAAATTTCAATTACTGCTTAACCAATCAATTTTAGAGATAGTTTTTTAAATGTTTTTCAAAATTAGGCTGTTTAGAAAATTGAATACCTAAGTTTGTCTCTTCCAATACTTTTTGTAATGGTTGATTTTCCGATGTGTATGTGTAATTTTTATTTCCTATGCCAAGGTACATTACTTGAAACATATCCACACAAAATTTTCAATTCCACGGAGACTACCACAGATCTAAATTTTTCAAGTCTTCCGGTACTATTTTAAATACATTTGACGCAACTCATAATTTTAGATTGTCAGCAAATATTTCTACCATACGTTTCAATGTCTCTTGAAGATCATATATGAACATTATGAACAATAACGGCACCCAAATAGATCTCTGTGGTACCCCAGACACAACAGGGTTTGTATCAGAAAAAGCATCCCCAACTTTAACTTTCATTTTCCCATCTATTAAAAGATCTTCAATGCTAATTACATTTTCCGAAATCCCCAGATTTTCCATTTTTACAAGAAATCTATAATGTGAGACAAAAAATCTTCTAAGTGAGGTTCCATCAAAAGCTGTACTAATATCTAAATACAAAATGGCTGCACGGCCTTGAATTAAGTATTCATTTATAACATCAATAGTTTCTCACAAATTAGATAGCATTGATTTCTCAGAAACAGAATCATGCTGATTTACTTCGATGCTATGCTTCTCAAATTCAAATATATGCTTTCCGATAAACTTCTCTCAAATTTTACATAATACATATATTGAAGACACAAGTCTGTAGTTGCATGTTGAATGTAATAAATCTATTTATCTACAACTATGATATCATTGAAGTTTGGTAAAATGTTATAGCTATAGTTTTACAAATGGATTTATTTTGATTGGTAGGTCTTGAGGCAGCAATGTTACAGCAATACAGAGAGTGGTGACCACGCCTTAACATTAGACCAATGACCCAGTGGAAGGCAGGAGATCCTCAAAGAAATGCAGCAACTTGAAACATTACAAGACTTTTCTCTTTAAGAGTAAGGGCTGAAGGACTTTTGCTTTAGTGCAATACTGCCCTGAAATTAAAATAAACTAAGATGAATCGAGACAAGTGGGCCTGTAAGGTAGGCAGATATTTTCCTTTTCTTCTCCTTGAATTTAATTTGCTAGTTTTTGTTGTTGTGGTCAAGTTTGTCTATCATTCCTACCAACCTGAGCTTATCATATTGACAGGTCACTAAGTCTGCTTGTTTTAGATCATCTACAAGTATTTTCTTGACCGCTAGTTGGTTGGAACTGCACAGTAAATCAAAGCTCTACAGTTCAATGTTCTAATTGGTAAATTTGAATGCTGCATTACTTGTTTTTGACACCAGTGTATAGTGATAAAAGCTCATAGTCCCCGGTACAGTATCGATACCAGAAAATCACTTATTTAAGACCGGACATGGGAAGCGATTGGTTCAGCCTCAAGTAGAAAAAAAAATATGAATAAAATTGGAACTTTGATTCTACGATATGAATTTGAACAGTAATTGCAAACTGCAAACTGGCCTTTGCTATTGTGCATTGTGCTGTACCTCCTATTCTGTTGCAGGATGATTTTCTATGATTAGTTGCAAAAAAGACCCATTCTGCTTTCAATCCTTTCATCTAGAGTGAAATATCTGAAGCTTTAAAACTGTTGCTTTAGGGGTAAAACACAATTGTTATGGAGATAGCTCGTAGCAAAGTGTTTAAGCAAATTTTCATTATACATATGATATAGGCAAATATATGAATTCAGTAAACCCTCAGTTCAACACAGTAATAAGGGTGGATAGTTGTCCGTTAATTATCTGGGGAGGGGCATCTTATATCTCTTTTTTACTCTTTCCAAATTTAAATATTTTAGTAGCAATATAGAATATAATTTAATTGAATCATAATACAGAACAAGTCAGTTGAATTCGCAAAAAGTCCAGCTTTAGTTCTGAACTGTTGAAAATGTTCATTGGAAGAGAACTTTTTGATTTCTGAACCACATTTAAGTCTGTACACTTTCTTTCAACTTCTGTATCAGTTGACACCATTTTGAGTGATAAGGGTTGCAAAATTATTTAATGATAAAAGCAAAGATTCAGAAAGTCTAAACTAAGGCAGAAGAAATAAAAAAATATCAAGTTCTTTCAGAAATCATCTAAAAGGATTAACCAAATTGAGATAAAAAATATCCAAACATGTTCGAGGAAATTATCTAGAAATAATCTAAAGAGGCATCACATTTAAGACTTCATTTGCTGCATTCTACATCAAAATTTTAAAATTTAATGACTGTATAATGGGGATAAAAAAAACGTTTTTTAATTTGATGATTTAGATGATTTATAACCTTCATTTAATTGATGAATTTTTCAATTTTGAGAAATATTTAGGTTTGAAGTCATGTTGCAATACAATTATTAAAAAAAAAATCAAGACAAATCATGTAAGCTGAACTTCCATAAAAACAGTGGGTGGTGAGTGTCCAGTTTAACCTTGTTATACTTACACTGTAGATAGACTCCCCCTCCCCCATTTATAAAACCTTTAGAAGACATGTTATTCTGAAAGTTAACCAATTCCCAGAAGGTTCTAGAATGTAATAGACTGAGAGCATCTAAAACTGAAAGAAAAAAAAACATTTTCTCACAAGAAACTGAGATTCAAAGAAAGAAATCTCAACCAAAAATTTCAACTATTCACTGAAAAAAAATGTTACACAGACCAACTCAAAGAAAAATGACCATAATTTGTTACGCCTTGATTTATTAGTTTGAGTACTTACTTGTAAATATTATTATTTTTAGTTGGTCTACATGAGATTTTTCTGTGCAACCCACAACATTTGGTATAGATTTAAGATAGTAAAAAAAAAAAAGAAGGAAAATATGAAATTAGTATAAGACTTATATTTGTTGTGAAAATGAAATGTTTTTTATCAAATTGTAAAACAAAATTCATTGAAAAGAAAACAATTTGCTCTGAAATAAGTACACCATGGATACAAATGAGTTTCCAGTTTTTGAGCCCAAATACATTGTCAAAAATGTTACATAAACTTAAAGTGTATTTACTCAACTAACATATAAATATACTTTGAGACAAACTAATAAGAGTTTCTTAACCAGGGGAGCATCCCCGCCCCATAGAATGCATAAATGTTTTCAAAAGGGGCATAAATCCACAAAAAATAAAGAATTTATCCAATTATTCTTGTCATTCTCTAAAGAGGTGTTTATATAATATTGTGATGAATATAACATAGAATTCATTTTTTCACAGATTTGCATTTTATTCTTCTCGAACTAATCAGTTAGTGGGAAAATGTGAGAAGGGGGGCACATGAAGGCAAAGTCAAACTACAAAAGGGGGTGCGGGTGGTCTATTTATTCGCTGTCCCACCACAGCAAAATATCACACAAGGCCGAGCTTAACGTTGGGAAAATAGGAGCGCTCCATCCAAAAATGGCTCTAGCCGACGTGGCTTTGATTTGCTAAGCAACCAAAGCAACCTCCTCCATGAAAGTGTCAGGACAAGTCCCAATCTGCTCCGTTGAGTGCAATGGAGCAGTGCTGCCCTGGGGCAACGGATCCCCTGCATCTGGGCCAACTTATAGAAAGGCAACCGGAAGGCAACGTGTCAGTACCAGTGCCACAGTCTCTGCTGGGGAACAGATACTACACTTTGATCCTGCCGAAAATGCCAGAAAAAGGGAGTTCTATTTATTTACTGTCCAACCACAGCAAAATTTGACACAAAGTCAGGCTTAACGTGGGAAAAATAGGAGACACCCTTCCAATAATGGCTCCAGCTAACGAGGCTTCGGTTTTGCTTTGCAACCAAAGCAACCTCTGCCACGAAAGCGTCAACCAGGGGACCTGCTCCGTTAAGTGCAATGGAGCAGTGCTGCTCAGGGGAAACTGACAGCCCACAGCTACGCTGAGCAATAATAGGAGAGCCCAAGAACGAGTCCAAAGGCTCCCCAATGCGCTTAGCAGTGCGTAGCCTCAGTAAAACCTCATTGGCTAACGCATTGCACTGGCGCACTCGGTCTTTGACACACACTCCCTCTCCGGCCGATTCGGCAGGCAAATGTCAGTACTGACTCCTCGGGCTCTGCCGTGGAACAGATACCTCACTTTGATGCTGCCAAAAAGGCCAGAAAAAGGGATGCGGTGGTAATATATTTAGAATCACTGATTTAAATTATATGTACGCGAGCACTGAGGAAGGGAGATAACTCTAGATAATTCAATATACATGTCGCTTAACAGTTGAAGGGAGGTAACTCTGATATTATAATGGTGGATAATCCTAGTCTTATGAAGAGTCAGATGCTACTTGAAAAAACATATTTTTCAACATAAATTGTGAGCTCAGTGCGGGTATTTGAAAACGCTCCCAGTCTACTGATGGAAAGGTCATGAGAAAGCTTGATAAACACTGAGTAATACTTGGCAAATGTTAAAAGGGAGCTAAGCCCACTCCCTTGCTCTGTTGGTTGGGGCTGCCCAGAGATGTACTATCTGGCTTGATTGTTTTCATTTTCTTCCAGTTGGTTTACTTCATGTATGTTAAAAAGAAAAAGAGTCCTTCTACTTTCACTGATCAGGATTGATTATACTCATGAGGAAAATCATAAAATAGGTCAACCGAAACAAAAATACAGGTGAAATGCAAAGATTAGTATGAAGAAACGACAGTGAATCCTTAGATGGGAAAATTACTTCCATTCCAGTTCATTTACATGAAAACAATGATATTTTTACACATCAAAAAATCCTACACATTGCGATAGAGCGAGCAATGGGCAATTACACCTGAAAAATTCAACCCAAATGGCTGTGACGCCAAAACAACATGATGCCTAACAGCACAGCACGTGGACGAAAGAGGCTGACCATAGTCATTCCCGCTGATTGTGAGTCCTATGTTACCCGATAACAGAGAAAGTGAACAAGGAAAGCGAACTACGGTCATTCCAAACGCTTGTGACTCCGATGTGGCATGGGCGCTACGATAGAACGGGCTGAAGAACAATGGAAACCACAGTCATTCCCAACGGTTGTAATTCCGATAGGGCATGTAGCCCTATGGCGGAGTCACCAAACGAGGAAAGCGAACAACATTCTTTCCCAACGGTTGTGGGTCCATTTGGGCGGCATCCTACGGCGGAGCAGGCGGTAGAGGAAAGCAAAAAACAGTCATTCACAACGGTTGTGAGTCCGATAGGGCATAGGCCCCACAGCGGATTAGGCAGAAGAGGAAGGCAAAAAACAGTCATTCCGAAGTGTTATGAGTCCGATGAGGCATGCACTGCATGGCAAAGCAGGCAGAATAGGAAGGCAAACCCCAGTCATTCCCAACGGTTGTAACACTGATAGGGCATGGGCCCTACGGCGGAGCAGGCAGAAGAGGAAGGCAAACCACAGTCATTCCAAAAAGTTATGAGTCCAAATGATAATGGAATCCTACGGCAGATCAGGTAGAAAAAAGTGACAGGTTAAGGCAATCAGGAACGATGCTGACGATGGAAAGAGAAGGAATATTGAAATTGGATAGAAAGTAAATGACAATGAACAGTAGGCCAAATTTCAAAAGAGAGTCTTATGACTGCAGAGGATATATCACATTTTCTCTGCATTATTCTCCCCTTCATAATGATTTTTTTTTTTTTTCTTATTCAAAAACAATTCTAATTTGCGTATGAAGATATATATATATATATATCTCAGGGATTTGGACGCCCCTGCCATGCATGGTTCGGATTGTTTCCCAATGGTTGTGAGTCTGATAGGGCATGGGCCCTACAGCAGAGCAGACATGAGGGAGGCAAACCCCAGTTTCCCAACGGTTGTAACACTGATAGGGCATGGGCCCTACGGCAGAGCAGGCGAAAGAGGCAGGCAAAAAACAGTCATTCCCAACAGTTGTAACACTGATAGGGCATGGGCCCTACGGCGGAGCAGCCGGAAGAGGAAGGCAAACCCCAGTCATTCCTAACGGTTGTAACACTGATAGGGCATGGGGGGCCCTACAGCGGAGCAGGCGGAAGAGGAAGGCAAACCCCAGTCATTCCCAACGGTTGTAACACTGATAGGGCATGGGCCCTACGGCGGAGCAAGCGGAAGAGGAGGCAAAAATCAGTCACTCCCAACGGTTGTAACACTGATAGGGCATGGGGGGCCCTACGGCGGAGCAGGCGGAAGAGGAAAGCAAAAATCAGTCATTCCCAACGGTTGTAACACTGATAGGGCATCAGCCCTACGGTGGAGCAGGCGGAAGAGGAACGCAAGAAAAGAGTCATTCCCAACGGTTGAAACACTGATGGGGCATGGGGGCCCCTCCAGTGGAGCAGGCGGAAGAGGAAGGCAAAAAACAGTCATTCCCAACGGTTGTATCACTGAAAGGGCATGGGCCCTACGGCAGAGCAGGCGGAAGAGGAACGCAAAAAACAGTCATTCCAAACGGTTGTAACACTGATAGAGCATGGTCCCTACGGTGGAGCAGGCGGAAGAGGAAGGCAAAAAACAGTCATTCCCAACGGTTGTAACACTGATAGGGCATGGGCCCTACGGCGGAGCAGGCGGAAGAGGAAGGCAAAAAACAGCCATTCCCAACGGTTGTAACACTGATAGGGCATGGGCCCTACAGCGGAGCAGGCGGAAAAGGAAAGCAAAAAACAGTCATTCCCAACGGTTGTAACACTGATAGGGCATGAGCCCTACGGTGGAGCAGGCGGAAGAGGAACGCAAGAAAACTATTATTCCCAACGGTTGTAACACTGATAGGGCATGGGCCCTACGGCTGAGCAAGCGGAAGAGGAACGCAAGGAAAGAGTCATTTCCAACGGTTGTAACACTGATAGAGCATGGGCCCTACGGTGGAGCAGGCGGAAGAGGAAGGCAAAAAACAGTCATTCCCAACGGTTGTATCACTGATAGGGCATGGGCCCTACAGCGGAGCAGGCGGAAGAGGAAAGCAAAAAACAGTCATTCCCAACGGTTGTAACACTGATAGGGCATGGGCCCTACAGCGGAGCAGGCGGAAGAGGAAGGCAAAAAACAGTCATTCCCAACGGTTGTAACACTGATAGGGCATGGGCCCTACAGCGGAGCAGGTGGGAGAGGGAGATAAAAAACAGTCATTCCCAACGGTTGTAACACTGATAGGGCATGGGCCCTACGGCGGGGCAGGCGGAAGAGGAAGGCAAACCCCAGTCATTCCTAACGGTTGTAACATTGATAGGTCCTTGGCCCTACGGTGGAGCAGGCGGAAGAGGAATGCAAAACACAGTCATTCCCAACGGTTGTAATACTGATAGGGCATGGGCCCTACGGCGGAGCAGGCGGAAGAGGAAGGCAAACCCCAGTCATTCCCAACGGTTGTAACACTGATAGGGCATGGGCCCTACGGCGGAGCAGGCGGAAGAGGAAGGCAAAAAAAAAGGCATTCCCAACGGTTGTAACACTGATAGGGCATGGGCCCTACGGCGGAGCAGGCGGAAGAGGAAGGCAAAAAACAGTCATTCCCAACGGATGTAACACTGATAGAGCATGGGCCCTACGGCGGAGCAGGCGGGAGAGGAAAGCAAACCCCAGTCATTCCCAATGGTTGTAACACTGATAGGGCATGGTCCCTACGGCGGAGCAGGCGGAAAAGGAACGCAAGAAAACAGTCATTCCCAACGGTTGTAAAACTGATAGGGCATGGGCCCTACGGCGGAGCAGGCGGAAGAGGAAGGCAAAAAACAGTCATTCCAAACGGTTGTAACACTGATAGAGCATGGGCCCTACGGCAGAGCAGGCGGAAGAGGAAGGCAAAAAACAGTCATTCCCAATGGATGTAACACTGATAGGGCATGGGCCCTACGGCGGAGCAGGCGGGAGAGGAAAGCAAACCCCAGTCATTCCCAACGATTGTAACACTGATAGGGCATGGGCCCTACAGCGAAGCAGGCGGAAGAGGAAGGCAAAAAACAGTCATTCCCAAAGGTTGTAAAACTGATAAGGCATGGGCCCTACGGCGGAGCAGGCGCAAGAGGAAGGCAAACCACAGTCATTCCAAAAAGTTATGAGTCCAAATGATAATGGAATCTTACGGCGGATCAGGTAGAAAAAAGTGAAATGTTGAGGCATTCAGGAACGATGATGACGATGAAAAGAGAAGGAATATTGAAATTGGATTGAAAGTAAATGACAATGAACAGTAGATCAAATTTTAAAAAAAGAATTTTATGACTGCAGGGGATATATCACATTTTCTCTGCATTATTCTCCCCTTCATCATGATTTTGTTTTTTTTTTTCTTATTCAAAAACAATTCTAATTTGGGTATGCAGATATATATATACATATATCTCAGGGATTTGGACGCCCCTGCCATGCATAGTTCGGATTGTTTCCTAATGGTTGTGAGTCTGATAGGGCATGGGCCCTACAGCAGAGCAGACATGAGGGAGGCAAACCATAGTCATTCCCAACGGTTTTAACACTGATAGGGCATGGGCCCTACGGCGGAGCAGGCGGAAGAGGAAGGCAAACCCCAGTCATTCCCAACGGTTGTAACACTGATAGGGCATTAGCCCTACGGCGGAGCAGGCGGAAGAGGAAAGCAAAAAACAGCCATTCCCAACGGTTGTAACACTGAGAGGGCATGGGCCCTACAGCGGAGCAGGCGGAAGAGGAAGGCAAAAAACAGTCATTCCCAACGGTTGTAACACTGATAGGGCATGGGCCCTACAGCGGAGCAGGCGGAAGAGGAAAGTAAACCCCAGTCAATCCCAACAGTTGTAAGACTGATAGAGCATGGGCCCTACGGTGGAGCAGGCGGAAGAGGAAGGCAAAAAACAGTCATTCCCAACGGTTGTAACACTGATAGGGCATGGGCCCTACGGCAGAGCAGGCGAAAGAGGAAGGCAAAAAACAGTCATTCCCAACGGTTGTAACACTGATAGAGCATGGGCCCTACGGTGGAGCAGGCGGAACAGGAAGGCAAAAAACAGTCATTCCCAACGGTTGTAACACTGATAGGGCATGGGCCCTACAGCGGAGCAGGCGGAAGAGGAAAGCAAACCCCAGTCATTCCCAACAGTTGTAAGACTGATAGAGCATGGGCCCAACGGTGGAGCAAGCGGAAGAGGAAGGCAAAAAACAGTCATTCCCAACGGTTGTATCACTGACAGGGCATAGGCCCTACGGCGGAGCAGGCGGAAGAGAAACGCAAGAAAACAGTCATTCCCAACGGATGTAACACTGATAGGGCCTGGGCCCTATGGCGGAGCAGGCGGGAGAGGAAAGCAAACCCCAGTCATTCCCAATGATTGTAACACTGATAGGGCATGGGCCCTACAGCGGAGCAGGCGGAAGAGGAAGGCAAAAAACAGTCATTCCCAATGGTTGTAACACTGATAGGGCATGGGCCCTACGGCGGAGCAGGCGGAAGAGGAAGGCAAACCACAGTCATTCCAAAAAGTTATGAGTCCAAATGATAATGGAATCTTACGGCGGATCAGGTAGAAAAAAGTGACAGGTTGAGGCAATCAGGAACGATGATGACGATGAAAAGAGAAGGAATATTAAAATTGGATTGAAAGTAAATGACAATGAACAGTAGATCAAATTTCAAAGAAGAATCTTATGACTGCAGGGGATATATCACATTTTCTCTGCATTATTCTCCCCTTGATCATGATTTTGTTTTTTTTTTTCTTATTCAAAAACAATTCTAATTTGGGTATGCAGATATATATATACATATATCTCAGGGATTTGGACGCCCCTGCCATGCATAGTTCGGATTGTTTCCTAATGGTTGTGAGTCTGATAGGGCATGGGCCCTACAGCAGAGCAGACATGAGGGAGGCAAACCATAGTCATTCCCAACGGTTGTAACACTGATAGGGCATGGGCCCTACGGCGGAGCAGGCGGAAGAGGAAGGCAAACCCCAGTCATTCCCAACGGTTGTAACACTGATAGGGCATTAGCCCTACGGCGGAGCAGGCGGAAGAGGAAAGCAAAAAACAGCCATTCCCAACGGTTGTAACACTGAGAGGGCATGGGCCCTACAGCGGAGCAGGCGGAAGAGGAAGGCAAAAAACAGTCATTCCCAACGGTTGTAACACTGATAGGGCATGGGCCCTACAGCGGAGCAGGCGGAAGAGGAAAGCAAACCCCAGTCAATCCCAACAGTTGTAAGACTGATAGAGCATGGGCCCTACGGTGGAGCAGGCGGAAGAGGAAGGCAAAAAACAGTCATTCCCAACGGTTGTAACACTGATAGGGCATGGGCCCTACGGCAGAGCAGGCGAAAGAGGAAGGCAAAAAACAGTCATTCCCAACGGTTGTAACACTGATAGAGCATGGGCCCTACGGTGGAGCAGGCGGAACAGGAAGGCAAAAAACAGTCATTCCCAACGGTTGTATCACTGACAGGGTATGGGCCCTACGGCGGAGCAGGCGGAAGAGGAAAGCAAACCCCAGTCATTCCCAACGATTGTAACACTGATAGGGCATGGGCCCTACAGCGAAGCAAGCGGAAGAGGAAGGCAAACCTCAGTCATTCCCAAAGGTTGTAAAACTGATAGGGCATGGGCCTTACGGCGGAGCAGGCGGAAGAGGAAGGCAAACCACAGTCATTCCAAAAAGTTATGAGTCCAAATGATAATGGAATCTTACGGCGGATCAGGTAGAAAAAAGTGACATGTTGAGGCAATCAGGAACGATGATGACGATGAAAAGAGAAGGAATATTGAAATTGGATTGAAAGTAACTGACAATGAACAGTAGATCAAATTTTAAAAAAAGAATTTTATGACTGCAGGGGATATATCACATTTTCTCTGCATTATTCTCCCCTTCATCATGATTTTGTTTTTTTTTTTCTTATTCAAAAACAATTCTAATTTGGGTATGCAGATATATATATACATATATCTCAGGGATTTGGACGCCCCTGCCATGCATAGTTCGGATTGTTTCCCCATGGTTGTGAGTCTGATAGGGCATGGGCCCTACAGCAGAGCAGACATGAGGGAGGCAAACCACAGTCATTCCCAACGGTTGTACCACTGATAGGGCATGGGACCTACGGCGGAGCAGGCGGAAGAGGAAGGCAAACCCCAGTCATTCCCAACGGTTGTAACACTGATACGGCATAAGCCCTACGGCAGAGCAGGCGGAAGAGGAAGGCAAAAAACAGCCATTCCCAACGGTTGTAACACTGAGAGTGCATGGGCCCTACAGCGGAGCAGGCGGAAAAGGAAGGCAAAAAACAGTCATTCCCAACGGTTGTAAAACTGATAGGGCATGGGCCGTACGGCGGAGCAGGCAGGAGAGGAAAGCAAACCCCAGTCTTTCCCAACGATTGTAACACTGATAGGGCATGGGCCCTACAGCGAAGCAGGCGGAAGAGGAAGGCAAACCCCAGTCACTCCCAAAGGTTGTAAAACTGATAGGGCATGGGCCCTACGGCGGAGCAGGCGGAAGAGGAAGGCAAACCACAGTCATTCCAAAAAGTTATGAGTCCAAATGATAATGGAATCTTACGGCGGATCAGGTAGAAAAAAGTGACATGTTGAGGCAATCAGGAACGATGATGACGATGAAAAGAGAAGGAATATTGAAATTGGATTGAAAGTAACTGACAATGAACAGTAGATCAAATTTAAAAAAAAGAATTTTATGACTGCAAGGGATATATCACATTTTCTCTGCATTATTCTCCCCTTCATCATGATTTTGTTTTTTTTTTTCTTATTCAAAAACAATTCTAATTTGGGTATGCAGATATATATATACATATATCTCAGGGATTTGGACGCCCCTGCCATGCATAGTTCGGATTGTTTCCCAATGGTTGTGAGTCTGATAGGGCATGGGCCCTACAGCAGAGCAGACATGAGGGAGGCAAACCACAGTCATTCCCAACGGTTGTAACACTGATAGGGCATGGGCCCTACGGCAGAGCAGGTGGAAGAGGAAGGCAAAAAACAGCCATTCCCAACGGTTGTAACACTGAGAGTGCATGGGCACTACAGGGGAGCAGGCGGAAAAGGAAGGCAAAAAACAGTCATTCCCAACGGTTGTAACACTGATAGGGCATGGGGGCCCCTACGGTGAAGCAGGCGGAAGAGGAACGCAAGAAAACTGTTATTCCCAACGGTTGTAACACGGATAGGGCATGAGCCCTACGGCTGAGCAAGCGGAAGAAAAACGCAAGAAAACAGTCATTCCCAACAGTTGTAAGACTGATAGAGCATGGGCCCTACGGTGGAGCAGGCGGAAGAGGGAGGCAAAAAACAGTCATTCCCAACGGTTGTAACACTGATAGGGCATGGGCCCTACGGCGGAGCAGCTGGAAGAGGAAAGCAAAAAACAGTCATTCCCAACGGTTGTACCACTGATAGGGCATGGGGGGCCCTACGGCGGAGCAGGCGGAAGAGGAAGGCAAAAAAACAGCCATTCCCAACGGTTGTAACATTGATAGGGCATGGGCCCTACGGCAGAGCAGGCGGAAGAGGAAGGCAAACCCCTGTCATTCCGAACGGTTGTAACACTGATAAGGCATGGGCCCTACGGCGGAGCAGGCGGAAGAGGAAAGCAAAAAACAGTCATTCCCAACGGTTGTAACACTGATAGGGCATGGGCCCTACAGCGGAGCAGGCGGAAGAGGAAGGCAAAAAACAATCATTCCCAACGGACTTACACTGATAGGGCATGGGCCCTACAGCGGAGCAGGCGGAAGAGGAAGGCAAAAAACAGTCATTCCCAACGGTTGTAACACTGATAGGGCATGGGCCCTACGGCGGAGCAAGCGGAAAAGGAACGCAAACCCCAGTCATTCCCATCGGTTGTAACACTGATAGGGCATGGGCCCTACAGCGAAGCAGGCGGAAGAGGAAGGCAAACCCCAGTCATTCCCAAAGGTTGTAAAACTGATAGGGCATGGGCCCTACGGCGGAGCAGGCGGAAGAGGAAGGCAAACCACAGTCATTCCAAAAAGTTATGAGTCCAAATGATAATGGAATCTTACGGCGGATCAGGTAGAAAAAAGTGACATGTTCAGGCAATCAGGAACGATGATGACGATGAAAAGAGAAGGAATATTGAAATTGGATTGAAAGTAAATGACAATGAACAGTAGATCAAATTTTAAAAAAAGAATTTTATGACTGCAGGGGATATATCACATTTTCTCTGCATTATTCTCCCCTTCATCATGATTTTGTTTTTTTTTTTCTTATTCAAAAACAATTCTAATTTGGGTATGCAGATATATATATATACATATATCTCGGGGATTTGGACGCCCCTGCCATGCATAGTTCGGATTGTTTCCCAATGGTTGTGAGTCTGATAGGGCATGGGCCCTACAGCAGAGCAGACGTGAGGGAGGCAAACCCCAGTCATTCCCAACGGTTGTAACACTGATACGGCATTGGCCCTACAGCAGAGCAGGCGGAAGAGGAAGGCAAAAAACAGCCATTCCCAACGGTTGTAACACTGAGAGTGCATGGGCCCTACAGCGGAGCAGGCAGAAAAGGAAGGCAAAAAACAGTCATTCCCAACGGTTGTAACACTGATAGGGCATGGGGGCCCCTACGGTGGAGCAGGCGGAAGAGGAACGCAAAAAAACTGTTATTCCCAACTGTTGTAACACGGATAGGGCATGAGCCCTACGGCTGAGCAAGCGGAAGAGAAACACAAGAAAACAGTCATTCCCAACAGTTGTAAGACTGATAGAGCATGGGCCCTACGGTGAAGCAGGCGGAAGAGGGAGGCAAAAAACAGTCATTCCCAACGGTTGTATCAATGACAGGGCATGGGCCCTACGGCGGAGCAGGCAGAAGAGTAACGCAAGAAAACAGTCATTTCCAACGGTTGTAACACTGATAGGGCATGGGCCCTACGGCGGAGCAGCTGGAAGAAAAAAGCAAAAAAAAGCCATTCCCAACGGTTGTAACACTGATAGGGCATAGGGGGCCCTACGGCGGAGCAGGCGAAAGAGGAAGGCAAAAAACAGTCATTCCCAACGGTTGTAACACTGAGAGTGCATGGGCCCTACAGCGGAGCAGGCGGAAAAGGAAGGCAAAAAACAGTCATTCCCAACGGTTGTAACACTGATAGGGCATGATGGCCCCTACAGTGGAGCAGGCGGAAGAGGAACGTAAGAAAACTGTTATTCCCAACGGTTGTAACACGGAGAGGGCATGAGCCCTACGGCTGAGCAAGCGGAAGAGAAACGCAAGAAAACAGTCATTCCCAACAGTTGTAAGACTGATAGAGCATGGGCCCTACGGTGGAGCAGGCGGAAGAGGGAGGCAAAAAACAGTCATTCCCAACGGTTGTATCAATGACAGGGCATGGGCCCTACGGCGGAGCAGGCGGAAGAGTAACGCAGGAAAATAGTCATTCCCAACGGTTGTAACACTGATAGGGCATGGGGGCCCCTACGTTGGAGCAGGCGGAAGAGGAACGCAAGAAAACAGTCATTCCCAACAGTTGTAAGACTGATAGAGCATGGGCCCTACGGTGGAGCAGGCGGAAGAAGGAGGCAAAAAACAGTCATTCCCAACGATTGTATCACTGACAGGGCATGGGCCCTACGGAGGAGCAGGCGGAAGTGGAACGCAAGAAAACAGTCATTCCCAACGGTTGAAACACTGATAGGGCATGGGCCATACGGCGGAGCAGCTGGAAGAGGAAAGCAAAAAACAGTCATTCCCAACGGTTGTAACACTGATAGGGCATGGGGGGCCCTACGGCGGAGCAGGCGGAAGAGGAAGGCAAAAAAACAGCCATTCCCAACGGTTGTAACACTGATAGGGCATGGGCCCTACGGCAGAGCAGGCGGAAGAGGACGGCAAACCCCTGTCATTCCCAACGGTTGTAACACTGATAGGGCATGGGCCCTACGGCGGAGCAGGCGGAAGAGGAAAGCAAAGAACAGTCATTCCCAACGGTTGTAACACTGATACGGCATTAGCCCTACGGCGGAGCAGGCGGAAGAGGAGGCAAAAAACAGCCATTCCCAACGGTTGTAACACTGAGAGGGCATGGGCCCTACAGCGGAGCAAGCGGAAGAGGAAGGCAAAAACAGTCATTCCCAACGGTTGTAACACTGATAGGGCATGGGGGCCCCTACGGCGGAGCAGGCGGAAGAGGAAGGCAACCCCCAGTCATTCCCAACGGTTGTAACACTGATAGAGCATGGGCCCTACGGCTGAGCAAGCGGAAGAGACACGCAAGAAAACAGTCATTCCCAACAGTTGTAAGACTGATAGAGCATGGGCCCTACGGTGGAGCAGGCGGAAGAGGGAGGCAAAAAACAGTCATTCCCAACGATTGTATCACTGACAGGGCATGGGCCCTACGGCGTAGCAGGCGGAGAGGAACGCAAGAAAACAGTCATTCCCAACGGTTGAAACACTGATAGGGCATGGGCCATACGGCGGAGCAGCAGGAAGAGGAAAGCAAAAAACAGTCATTCCCAACGGTTTTAACACTGATAGGGCATGGGGGGCCCTACGGCGGAGCAGGCGGAAGAGGAAGGCAAAAAAACAGCCATTCCCAACGGTTGTAACACTGATAGGGCATGGGCCCTAAGGCAGAACAGGCGGAAGAGGACGGCAAACCCCTGTCATTCCCAACGGTTGTAACACTGATAGGGCATGGGCCCTACGGCACAGCAGGCGGAAGAGGACGGCAAACCCCTGTCATTCCCAACGGTTGTAACACTGAGAGGGCATGGGCCCTACAGCGGAGCAGGCGGAAGAGGAAGGCAAAAACAGTCATTCCCAACGGTTGTAACACTGATAGGGCATGGGGGCCCCTACGTTGGAGCAGGCGGAAGAGGAACGCAAGAAAACTGTTATTCCCAACGGTTGTAACACTGATAGGGCATGGGCCCTACGGCTGAGCAAGCGGAAGAGAAACGCAAGAAAACAGTCATCCCCAACAGTTGTAAGACTGATAGAGCATGGGCCCTACGGTGGAGCAGGCGGAAGAAGGAGGCAAAAAACAGTCATTCCCAACGATTGTATCACTGACAGGGCATGGGCCCTACGGCGGAGCAGGCGGAAGTGGAACGCAAGAAAACAGTCATTCCCAACGGTTGAAACACTGATAGGGCATGGGCCATACGGCGGAGCAGCTGGAAGAGGAAAGCAAAAAACAGTCATTCCCAACGGTTGTAACACTGATAGGGCATGGGGGGCCCTACGGCGGAGCAGGCGGAAGAGGAAGGAAAAAAAACAGCCATTCCCAACGGTTGTAACACTGATAGGGCATGGGCCCTACGGCACAGCAGGCGGAAGAGGACGGCAAACCCCTGTCATTCCCAACAGTTGTAACACTGATAGGGCATGGGCCCTACGGCGGGGCAGGCGGAAGAGGAAAGCAAAAAACAGTCATTCCCAACGGTTGTAACACTGATAGGGCATGGGCCCTACGGCTGAGCAAGCGGAAGAGAAACGCAAGAAAACAGTCATTCCCAACAGTTGTAAGACTGATAGAGCATGGGCCCTACGGTGGAGCAGGCGGAAGAGGGAGGCAAAAAACAGTCATTCCCAACGATTGTATCACTGACAGGGCATGGGCCCTACGGCGTAGCAGGCAGAAGAGGAACGCAAGAAAACAGTCATTCCCAACGGTTGAAACACTGATAGGGCATGGGCCCTACGGCGGAGCAGCTGGAAGAGGAAAGCAAAAAACAGTCATTCCCAACGGTTGTAACACTGATAGGGCATGGGGGGCCCTACGGCGGAGCAGGCGGACGAGGAAGGCAAAAAAACAGCCATTCCCAACGGTTGTAACACTGATAAAGCATGGGCCCTACGGCGGAGCAGGTGGAAGAGGAAGGCAAACCCCTGTCATTCCCAAAGGTTGTAACACTGATAGGGCATGGGCCCTACGGCGGAGCAGGCGGAAGAGGAAAGCAAAAAACAGTCATTCCCAACGGTTGTAACACTGATAGGGCATGGGCCCTACGGCAGAGCAGGCGGAAGAGGAAGGCAAAAAACAGTCATTCCCAACGGTTGTAACACTGATAGGGCATGGGCCCTACGGCGGAGCAGGCGGAAGAGGAAGGCAAAAAACAGTCATTCCCAACGGTTGTAACACTGATAGGGCATGGGCCCTACGGCGGAGCAGGCGGAAGAGGAAGGCAAAAAACAGTCATTCCCAACGGTTGTAACACTGATAGGGCATGGACCCTACGGCGGAGCAGGCGGAAGAGGAAAGCAAAAAACAGTCATTCCCAACGGTTGTAACACTGATAGGGCATGGGCCTTACGGCGGAGCAGGCAGAAGAGGAAGGCAAAAAACAGTCTTTCCCAACGGTTGTAACACTGATAGGGCATGGGCCCTACGGCGGAGCAGGCTGAAGAGGAAGGCAAACCCCAGTCATTCCCAACGGTTGTAACACTGATACGGCATTAGCCCTACGGCGGAGCAGGCGGAAGAGGAACGCAAGAAAACTGTTATTCCCAACGGTTGTAACACTGATAGGGCATGGGCCCTACGGCGGAGCAGGCGGAAGAGGAAGGCAAAAAAACAGCCATTCCCAACGGTTGTAACACTGATAGGGCATGGGCCCTACGGCAGAGCAGGCGGAAGAGGACGGCAAACCCCTGTCATTCCCAACGGTTGAAACACTGATAGGGCATGGGCCCTACGGCGGAGCAGGCGGAAGAGGAAAGCAAAAAACAGTCATTCCCAACGGTTGTAACACTGATAGGGCATGGGCTGTACAGCGGAGCAGGCGGAAGAAGGAGGCAAAAAACAGTCATTCCCAACGATTGTATCACTGACAGGGCATGGGCCGTACGGCGGAGCAGGCGGAAGTGGAACGCAAGAAAACAGTCATTCCCAACGGTTGAAACACTGATAGGGCATGGGCCATACGGCGGAGCAGCTGGAAGAGGAAAGCAAAAAACAGTCATTCCCAACGGGTGTAACACTGATAGGGCATGGGGGGCCCTACGGCGGAGCAGGCGGAAGAGGAAGGCAAAAAAACAGCCATTCCCAACGGTTGTAACACTGATAGGGCATGGGCCCTACGGCAGAGCAGGCGGAAGAGGACGGCAAACCCCTGTCATTCCCAACGGTTGTAACACTGATAGGGCATGGGCCCTACGGCGGAGCAGGCGGAAGAGGAAAGCAAAAAACAGTCATTCCCAACGGTTGTAACACTGATACGGCATTAGCCCTACGGCGGAGCAGGCGGAAGAGGAAGGCAAAAAACAGCCATTCCCAACGGTTGTAACACTGAGAGGGCATGGGCCCTACAGCGGAGCAGGCGGAAGAGGAAGGCAAAAACAGTCATTCCCAACGGTTGTAACACTGATAGGGCATGGGGGCCCCTACGTTGAAGCAGGCGGAAGAGGAACGCAAGGAAACTGTTATTCCCTACGGTTGTAACACTGATAGGGCATGGGCCCTACGGCTGAGCAAGCGGAAGAGAAACGCAAGAAAACAGTCATTCCCAACAGTTGTAAGACTGATAGAGCATGGGCCCTACGGTGGAGCAGGCGGAAGAGGGAGGCAAAAAACAGTCATTCCCAACGATTGTATCACTGACAGGGCATGGGCCCTGCGGCGTAGCAGGCGGAAGAGGAACGCAAGAAAACAGTCATTCCCAACGGTTGAAACACTGATAGGGCATGGGCCATAAGGCGGAGCAGCTGGAAGAGGAAAGCAAAAAACAGTCATTCCCAACGGTTGTAACACTGATAGGGCATGGGGGGCCCTACCGCGGAGCAGGCGGAAGAGGAAGGCAAAAAAACAGCCATTCCCAACGGTTGTAACACTGATAGGGCATGGGCCCTACGGCAGAGCAGGCGGAAGAGGACGGCAAACCCCTGTCATTCCCAACGGTTGTAACACTGATAGGGCATGGGCCCTACGGCGGAGCAGGCGGAAGAGGAAAGCAAAAAACAGTCATTCCCAACGGTTGTAACACTGATAGGGCATGGGCCCTACAGCGGAGCAGGCGGAAGAGGAAGGCAAAAAACAATCATTCCCAACGGACTTACACTGATAGGGCATGGGCCCTACAGCGGAGCAGGCGGAAGAGGAAGGCAAAAAACAGTCATTCCCAACGGTTGTAACACTGATAGGGCATGGGCCATACGGCGGAGCAGCTGGAAGAGGAAAGCAAAAAACAGTCATTCCCAACGGTTGTAACACTGATAGGGCATGGGGGGCCCTACGGCGGAGCAGGCCGAAGAGGAAGGCAAAAAAACAGCCATTCCCAACGGTTGTAAAACTGATTGGGCATGGGCCCTACGGCGGAGCAGGCGGGAGAGGAAAGCGAACCCCAGTCATTCCCAACGATTGTAACACTGATAGGGCATGGGCCCTACAGCGAAGCAGGCGGAAGAGGAAGGCAAACCCCAGTCATTCCCAAAGGTTGTAAAACTGATAGGGCATGGGCCCTACGGCGGAGCAGGCGGAAGAGGAAGGCAAACCACAGTCATTCCAAAAAGTTATGAGTCCAAATGAAAATGGAATCTTACGGCGGATCAGGTAGAAAAAAGTGACATGTTCAAGCAATCAGGAACGATGATGACGATGAAAAGAGAAGGAATATTGAAATTGGATTGAAAGTAAATGACAATGAACAGTAGATCAAATTTCAAAAAAGAATTTTATGACTGCAGGGGATATATCACATTTTCTCTGCATTATTCTCCCCTTCATCATGATTTTGTTTTTTTTTTTCTTATCCAAAAACAATTCTAATTTGGGTATGCAGATATATATATACATATATCTCAGGGATTTGGACGCCCCTGCCATGCATAGTTCGGATTGTTTCCCAATGGTTGTGAGTCTGATAGGGCATGGGCCCTACAGCAGAGCAGACATGAAGGAGGCAAACCACAGTCATTCCCAACGGTTGTAACACTGATAGGGCATGGGCCCTACGGCGGAGCAGGCTGAAGAGGAAGGCAAAAAACAGCCATTCCCAACGGTTGTAACACTGAGAGGGCATGGGCCCTACGGCGGAGCAGGCGGAAGAGGAAGGCAAAAAACAGTCATTCCCAACGGTTGTAACACTGATAGGGCATGGGGGCCCCTACGTTGGAGCAGGCGGAAGAGGAACGCAAGAAAACTGTTATTCCCAACGGTTGTAACACTGATAGGGCATGGGCCCTACGGCTGAGCAAGCGGAAGAGAAACGCAAGAAAACAGTCATTCCCAACAGTTGTAAGACTGATAGAGCATGGGCCCTACGGTGGAGCAGGCGGAAGAAGGAGGCAAAAAACAGTCATTCCCAACGATTGTATCACTGACAGGGCATGGGCCCTACGGCGGAGCAGGCGGAAGAGGAAGGCAACCCCCAGTCATTCCCAACGGTTGTAACACTGATAGGGCATGGGCCCTACGGCGGAGCAGGCGGAAGAGGAAGGCAAAAAACAGTCATTCCCAACGGTTGTAACACTGATAGGGCATGGGCCCTACGGCGGAGCAGGCGGAAGAGGGAGGCAACCCCCAGTCATTCCCAACGGTTGTAACACTGATAGGGCATGGGCCCTACGGCGGAGCAGGCGGAAGAGGAAGGCAAAAAACAGTCATTCCCAACGGTTGTAACACTGATAGGGCATGGGCCCTACGGCGGAGCAGGCGGAAGAGGAAGGCAAAAAACAGTCATTCCCAACGGTTGTAACACTGATAGGGCATGGGCCCTACGGCGGAGCAGGCGGAAGAGGAAGGCAAAAAACAGTCATTCCCAACGGTTGTAACACTGATAGGGCATGGGCCCTACGGCGGAGCAGGCGGAAGAGGAAGGCAGAAAACAGTCATTCCCAACGGTTGTAACACTGATAAGGCATGGGCCCTACGGCGGAGCATGCGGAAGAGGAAGGCAAAAAACAGTCATTCCCAACGGTTGTAACACTGATAGGGCATGGGCCCTACGGCGGAGCAGGCGGAAGAGGAAGGCAAAAAACAGTCATTCCCAACGGTTGTAACACTGATAGGGCATGGGCCCTACGGCGGAGCAGGCGGAAGAGGAAGGCAAAAAACAGTCATTCCCAACGGTTGTAACACTGATAGGGCATGGGCCCTACGGCGGAGCAGGCGGAAGAGGAAGGCAAAAAACAGTCATTCCCAACGGTTGTAACACTGATAGGGCATGGGCCCTACGGCGGAGCAGGCGGAAGAGGAAGGCAAAAAACAGTCATTCCCAACGGTTGTAACACTGATAGGGCATGGGCCCTACGGCGGAGCAGGCGGAAGACGAAGGCAGAAAACAGTCATTCCCAACGGTTGTAACACTGATAGGGCATGGGCCCTACGGCGGAGCAGGCGGAAGAGGAAGGCAAAAAACAGTCATTCCCAACGGTTGTAACACTGATAGGGCATGGGCCCTATGGCGGAGCAGGCGGAAGAGGAAGGCAAAAAACAGTCATTCCCAACGGTTGTAACACTGATAGGGCATGGGCCCTACGGCGGAGCAGGCGGAAGAGGAAGGCAAAAAACAGTCATTCCCAACGGTTGTAACACTGATAGGGCATGGGCCCTACGGCGGAGCAGGCGGAAGAGGAAGGCAAAAAACAGTCATTCCCAACGGTTGTAACACTGATAGGGCATGGGCCGTATGGCGGAGCAGGCGGAAGAAGAAGGCAACCCCCAGCCATTCCCAACGGTTGTAACACTGATAGGGCATGGGCCCTACGGCGGAGCAGGCGGAAGAGGAAGGCAAAAAACAGTCATTCCCAACGGTTGTAACACTGATAGGGCATGGGCCCTATGGCGGAGCAGGCGGAAGAAGAAGGCAACCCCCAGTCATTCCCAACGGTTGTAACACTGATAGGGCATGGGCCCTACGGCGGAGCAGGCGGAAGGGGAAGGCAACCCCCAGTCATTCCCAACGGTTGTAACACTGATAGGGCATGGGCCCTACGGCGGAGCAGGCGGAAGAGGAAGGCAAAAAACAGTCATTCCCAACGGTTGTAACACTGATAAGGCATGGGCCCTACGGCGGAGCAGGCGGAAGAGGAAGGCAAAAAACAGTCATTCCCAACGGTTGTAACACTGATAGGGCATGGGCCCTACGGCGGAGCAGGCGGAAGAGGAAGGCAAAAAACAGTCATTCCCAACGGTTGTAACACTGATAGGGCATGGGCCCTACGGCGGAGCAGGCGGAAGAGGAAGGCAAAAAACAGTCATTCCCAACGGTTGTAACACTGATAGGGCATGGGCCCTACGGCGGAACAGGCGGAAGAGGAAGGCAACCCCCAGTCATTCCGAACGGTTGTAACACTGATAGGGCATGGGCCCTACGGCGGAGCAGGCGGAAGAGGAAGGCAAAAAACAGTCATTCCCAACGGTTGTAACACTGATAGGGCATGGGCCCTACGGCGGAGCAGGCGGAAGAGGAAGGCAAAAAACAGTCATTCCCAACGGTTGTAACACTGATAGGGCATGGGCCCTACGGCGGAGCAGGCGGAAGAGGAAGGCAACCCCCAGTCATTCCCAACGGTTGTAACACTGATAGGGCATGGGCCCTATGGCGGAGCAGGCGGAAGAGGAAGGCAACCCCCAGTCATTCCCAACGGTTGTAACACTGATAGGGCATGGGCCCTACGGCGGAGCAGGCGGAAGAGGAAGGCAAAAAACAGTCATTCCAAACGGTTGTAACACTGATAGGGCATGGGCCCTACGGCGGAACAGGCGGAAGAGGAAGGCAACCCCCAGTCATTCCCAACGGTTGTAACACTGATAGGGCATGGGCCCTACGGCGGAGCAGGCGGAAGAGGAAGGCAAAAAACAGTCATTCCCAACGGTTGTAACACTGATAGGGCATGGGCCCTACGGCGGAGCAGGCGGAAGAGGAAGGCAAAAAACAGTCATTCCCAACGGTTGTAAAACTGATAGGGCATGGGCCCTACGGCGGAACAGGCGGAAGAGGAAGGCAACCCCCAGTCATTCCCAACGGTTGTAACACTGATAGGGCATGGGCCCTACGGCGGAGCAGGCGGAAGAGGAAGGCAAAAAACAGTCATTCCCAACGGTTGTAACACTGATAGGGCATGGGCCCTACGGCGGAGCAGGCGGAAGAGGAAGGCAACCCCCAGTCATTCCCAACGGTTGTAACACTGATAGGGCATGGGCCCTATGGCGGAGCAGGCGGAAGGGGAAGGCAACCCCCAGTCATTCCCAACGGTTGTAACACTGATAGGGCATGGGCCCTACGGCGGAGCAGGCGGAAGAGGAAGGCAAAAAACAGTCATTCCCAACGGTTGTAACACTGATAGGGCATGGGCCCTACGGCGGAACAGGCGGAAGAGGAAGGCAACCCCCAGTCATTCCCAACGGTTGTAACACTGATAGGGCATGGGCCCTACGGCGGAGCAGGCGGAAGAGGAAGGCAAAAAACAGTCATTCCCAACGGTTGTAACACTGATAGGGCATGGGCCCTACGGCGGAGCAGGCGGAAGAGGAAGGCAAAAAACAGTCATTCCCAACGGTTGTAACACTGATAGGGCATGGGCCCTACGGCGGAGCAGGCGGAAGAGGAAGGCAGAAAACAGTCATTCCCAACGGTTGTAACACTGATAAGGCATGGGCCCTACGGCGGAGCATGCGGAAGAGGAAGGCAAAAAACAGTCATTCCCAACGGTTGTAACACTGATAGGGCATGGGCCCTACGGCGGAGCAGGCGGAAGAGGAAGGCAAAAAACAGTCATTCCCAACGGTTGTAACACTGATAGGGCATGGGCCCTACGGCGGAGCAGGCGGAAGAGGAAGGCAAAAAACAGTCATTCCCAACGGTTGTAACACTGATAGGGCATGGGCCCTACGGCGGAGCAGGCGGAAGAGGAAGGCAAAAAACAGTCATTCCCAACGGTTGTAACACTGATAGGGCATGGGCCCTACGGCGGAGCAGGCGGAAGAGGAAGGCAAAAAACAGTCATTCCCAACGGTTGTAACACTGATAGGGCATGGGCCCTACGGCGGAGCAGGCGGAAGACGAAGGCAGAAAACAGTCATTCCCAACGGTTGTAACACTGATAGGGCATGGGCCCTACGGCGGAGCAGGCGGAAGAGGAAGGCAAAAAACAGTCATTCCCAACGGTTGTAACACTGATAGGGCATGGGCCCTATGGCGGAGCAGGCGGAAGAGGAAGGCAAAAAACAGTCATTCCCAACGGTTGTAACACTGATAGGGCATGGGCCCTACGGCGGAGCAGGCGGAAGAGGAAGGCAAAAAACAGTCATTCCCAACGGTTGTAACACTGATAGGGCATGGGCCCTACGGCGGAGCAGGCGGAAGAGGAAGGCAAAAAACAGTCATTCCCAACGGTTGTAACACTGATAGGGCATGGGCCGTATGGCGGAGCAGGCGGAAGAAGAAGGCAACCCCCAGTCATTCCCAACGGTTGTAACACTGATAGGGCATGGGCCCTACGGCGGAGCAGGCGGAAGAGGAAGGCAAAAAACAGTCATTCCCAACGGTTGTAACACTGATAGGGCATGGGCCCTATGGCGGAGCAGGCGGAAGAAGAAGGCAACCCCCAGTCATTCCCAACGGTTGTAACACTGATAGGGCATGGGCCCTACGGCGGAGCAGGCGGAAGGGGAAGGCAACCCCCAGTCATTCCCAACGGTTGTAACACTGATAGGGCATGGGCCCTACGGCGGAGCAGGCGGAAGAGGAAGGCAAAAAACAGTCATTCCCAACGGTTGTAACACTGATAAGGCATGGGCCCTACGGCGGAGCAGGCGGAAGAGGAAGGCAAAAAACAGTCATTCCCAACGGTTGTAACACTGATAGGGCATGGGCCCTACGGCGGAGCAGGCGGAAGAGGAAGGCAACCCCCAGTCATTCCCAACGGTTGTAACACTGATAGGGCATGGGCCCTACGGCGGAGCAGGCGGAAGAGGAAGGCAAAAAACAGTCATTCCCAACGGTTGTAACACTGATAGGGCATGGGCCCTACGGCGGAACAGGCGGAAGAGGAAGGCAACCCCCAGTCATTCCGAACGGTTGTAACACTGATAGGGCATGGGCCCTACGGCGGAGCAGGCGGAAGAGGAAGGCAAAAAACAGTCATTCCCAACGGTTGTAACACTGATAGGGCATGGGCCCTACGGCGGAGCAGGCGGAAGAGGAAGGCAAAAAACAGTCATTCCCAACGGTTGTAACACTGATAGGGCATGGGCCCTACGGCGGAGCAGGCGGAAGAGGAAGGCAACCCCCAGTCATTCCCAACGGTTGTAACACTGATAGGGCATGGGCCCTATGGCGGAGCAGGCGGAAGAGGAAGGCAACCCCCAGTCATTCCCAACGGTTGTAACACTGATAGGGCATGGGCCCTACGGCGGAGCAGGCGGAAGAGGAAGGCAAAAAACAGTCATTCCAAACGGTTGTAACACTGATAGGGCATGGGCCCTACGGCGGAACAGGCGGAAGAGGAAGGCAACCCCCAGTCATTCCCAACGGTTGTAACACTGATAGGGCATGGGCCCTACGGCGGAGCAGGCGGAAGAGGAAGGCAAAAAACAGTCATTCCCAACGGTTGTAACACTGATAGGGCATGGGCCCTACGGCGGAGCAGGCGGAAGAGGAAGGCAAAAAACAGTCATTCCCAACGGTTGTAACACTGATAGGGCATGGGCCCTACGGCGGAACAGGCGGAAGAGGAAGGCAACCCCCAGTCATTCCCAACGGTTGTAACACTGATAGGGCATGGGCCCTACGGCGGAGCAGGCGGAAGAGGAAGGCAAAAAACAGTCATTCCCAACGGTTGTAACACTGATAGGGCATGGGCCCTACGGCGGAGCAGGCGGAAGAGGAAGGCAACCCCCAGTCATTCCCAACGGTTGTAACACTGATAGGGCATGGGCCCTATGGCGGAGCAGGCGGAAGGGGAAGGCAACCCCCAGTCATTCCCAACGGTTGTAACACTGATAGGGCATGGGCCCTACGGCGGAGCAGGCGGAAGAGGAAGGCAAAAAACAGTCATTCCCAACGGTTGTAACACTGATAGGGCATGGGCCCTACGGCGGAACAGGCGGAAGAGGAAGGCAACCCCCAGTCATTCCCAACGGTTGTAACACTGATAGGGCATGGGCCCTACGGCGGAGCAGGCGGAAGAGGAAGGCAAAAAACAGTCATTCCCAACGGTTGTAACACTGATAGGGCATGGGCCCTACGGCGGAGCAGGCGGAAGAGGAAGGCAACCCCCAGTCATTCCCAACGGTTGTAACACTGATAGGGCATGGGCCCTACGGCGGAGCAGGCGGAAGAGGAAGGCAACCCCCAGTCATTCCCAACGGTTGTAACACTGATAGGGCATGGGCCCTACGGCGGAGCAGGCGGAAGAGGAAGGCAAAAAACAGTCATTCCCAACGGTTGTAACACTGATAGGGCATGGGCCCTACGGCGGAGCAGGCGGAAGAGGAAGGCAAAAAACAGTCATTCCCAACGGTTGTAACACTGATAGGGCATGGGCCCTACGGCGGAGCAGGCGGAAGAGGAAGGCAACCCCCAGTCATTCCCAACGGTTGTAACACTGATAGGGCATGGGCCCTACGGCGGAGCAGGCGGAAGAGGAAGGCAAAAAACAGTCATTCCCAACGGTTGTAACACTGATAGGGCATGGGCCCTACGGCGGAGCAGGCGGAAGAGGAAGGCAAAAAACAGTCTTTCCCAACGGTTGTAACACTGATAGGGCATGGGCCCTACGGCGGAGCAGGCGGAAGAGGAAGGCAAAAATCAGTCATTCCCAACGGTTGTAACACTGATAGGGCATGGGCCCTACGGCGGAGCAGGCGGAAGGGGAAGGCAACCCCCAGTCATTCCCAACGGTTGTAACACTGATAGGGCATGGGCCCTACGGCGGAGCAGGCGGAAGAGGAAGGCAACCCCCAGTCATTCCCAACGGTTGTAACACTGATAAGGCATGGGCCCTACGGCGGAGCAGGCGGAAGAGGAAGGCAACCCCCAGTCATTCCCAACGGTTGTAACACTGATAGGGCATGGGCCCTACGGCGGAGCAGGCGGAAGAGGAAGGCAACCCCCAGTCATTCCCAACGGTTGTAACACTGATAGGGCATGGGCCCTACGGCGGAGCAGGCGGAAGAGGAAGGCAACCCCCAGTCATTCCCAACGGTTGTAACACTGATAGGGCATGGGCCCTACGGCGGAGCAGGCGGAAGAGGAAGGCAACCCCCAGTCATTCCCAACGGTTGTAACACTGATAGGGCATGGGCCCTACGGCGGAGCAGGCGGAAGAGGAAGGCAACCCCCAGTCATTCCCAACGGTTGTAACACTGATAGGGCATGGGCCCTACGGCGGAGCAGGCGGAAGAGGAAGGCAAAAAACAGTCATTCCCAACGGTTGTAACACTGATAGGGCATGGGCCCTACGGCGGAGCAGGCGGAAGAGGAAGGCAACCCCCAGTCATTCCCAACGGTTGTAACACTGATAGGGCATGGGCCCTACGGCGGAGCAGGCGGAAGAGGAAGGCAACCCCCAGTCATTCCCAACGGTTGTAACACTGATAGGGCATGGGCCCTACGGCGGAGCAGGCGGAAGAGGAAGGCAAAAAACAGTCATTCCCAACGGTTGTAACACTGATAGGGCATGGGCCCTACGGCGGAGCAGGCGGAAGAGGAAGGCAAAAAACAGTCATTCCCAACGGTTGTAACACTGATAGGGCATGGGCCCTACGGCGGAGCAGGCGGAAGAGGAAGGCAACCCCCAGTCATTCCCAACGGTTGTAACACTGATAGGGCATGGGCCCTACGGCGGAGCAGGCGGAAGAGGAAGGCAAAAAACAGTCATTCCCAACGGTTGTAACACTGATAGGGCATGGGCCCTACGGCGGAGCAGGCGGAAGAGGAAGGCAAAAAACAGTCTTTCCCAACGGTTGTAACACTGATAGGGCATGGGCCCTACGGCGGAGCAGGCGGAAGAGGAAGGCAAAAATCAGTCATTCCCAACGGTTGTAACACTGATAGGGCATGGGCCCTACGGCGGAGCAGGCGGAAGGGGAAGGCAACCCCCAGTCATTCCCAACGGTTGTAACACTGATAGGGCATGGGCCCTACGGCGGAGCAGGCGGAAGAGGAAGGCAACCCCCAGTCATTCCCAACGGTTGTAACACTGATAAGGCATGGGCCCTACGGCGGAGCAGGCGGAAGAGGAAGGCAACCCCCAGTCATTCCCAACGGTTGTAACACTGATAGGGCATGGGCCCTACGGCGGAGCAGGCGGAAGAGGAAGGCAACCCCCAGTCATTCCCAACGGTTGTAACACTGATAGGGCATGGGCCCTACGGCGGAGCAGGCGGAAGAGGAAGGCAACCCCCAGTCATTCCCAACGGTTGTAACACTGATAGGGCATGGGCCCTACGGCGGAGCAGGCGGAAGAGGAAGGCAACCCCCAGTCATTCCCAACGGTTGTAACACTGATAGGGCATGGGCCCTACGGCGGAGCAGGCGGAAGAGGAAGGCAACCCCCAGTCATTCCCAACGGTTGTAACACTGATAGGGCATGGGCCCTACGGCGGAGCAGGCGGAAGAGGAAGGCAAAAAACAGTCATTCCCAACGGTTGTAACACTGATAGGGCATGGGCCCTACGGCGGAGCAGGCGGAAGAGGAAGGCAACCCCCAGTCATTCCCAACGGTTGTAACACTGATAGGGCATGGGCCCTACGGCGGAGCAGGCGGAAGAGGAAGGCAAAAAACAGTCATTCCCAACGGTTGTAACACTGATAGGGCATGGGCCCTACGGTGGAGCAGGCGGAAGAGGAAGGCAAAAAACAGTCATTCCCAACGGTTGTAACACTGATAGGGCATGGGCCCTACGGCGGAGCAGGCGGAAGAGGAAGGCAAAAAACAGTCATTCCCAACGGTTGTAACACTGATAGGGCATGGGCCCTACGGCGGAGCAGGCGGAAGAGGAAGGCAAAAAACAGTCATTCCCAACGGTTGTAACACTGATAGGGCATGGGCCCTACGGCGGAGCAGGCGGAAGAGGAAGGCAAAAAACAGTCATTCCCAACGGTTGTAACACTGATAGGGCATGGGCCCTACGGCGGAGCAGGCGGAAGAGGAAGGCAACCCCCAGTCATTCCCAACGGTTGTAACACTGATAGGGCATGGGCCCTACGGCGGAGCAGGCGGAAGAGGAAGGCAACCCCCAGTCATTCCCAACGGTTGTAACACTGATAGGGCATGGGCCCTACGGCGGAGCAGGCGGAAGAGGAAGGCAACCCCCAGTCATTCCCAACGGTTGTAACACTGATAGGGCATGGGCCCTACGGCGGAGCAGGCGGAAGAGGAAGGCAACCCCCAGTCATTCCCAACGGTTGTAACACTGATAGGGCATGGGCCCTACGGCGGAGCAGGCGGAAGAGGAAGGCAAAAAACAGTCATTCCCAACGGTTGTAACACTGATAGGGCATGGGCCCTACGGCGGAGCAGGCGGAAGAGGAAGGCAAAAAACAGTCATTCCCAACGGTTGTAACACTGATAGGGCATGGGCCCTACGGCGGAGCAGGCGGAAGAGGAAGGCAAAAAACAGTCATTCCCAACGGTTGTAACACTGATAGGGCATGGGCCCTACGGTGGAGCAGGCGGAAGAGGAAGGCAAAAAACAGTCATTCCCAACGGTTGTAACACTGATAGGGCATGGGCCCTACGGCGGAGCAGGCGGAAGAGGAAGGCAAAAAACAGTCATTCCCAACGGTTGTAACACTGATAGGGCATGGGCCCTACGGCGGAGCAGGCGGAAGAGGAAGGCAAAAAACAGTCATTCCCAACGGTTGTAACACTGATAGGGCATGGGCCCTACGGCGGAGCAGGCGGAAGAGGAAGGCAAAAAACAGTCATTCCCAACGGTTGTAACACTGATAGGGCATGGGCCCTACGGCGGAGCAGGCGGAAGAGGAAGGCAAAAAACAGTCATTCCCAACGGTTGTAACACTGATAGGGCATGGGCCCTACGGCGGAAGAGGAAGGCAACCCCCAGTCATTCCCAACGGTTGTAACACTGATAGGGCATGGGCCCTACGGCAGAGCAGGCGGAAGAGGAAGGCAAAAAACAGTCATTCCCAACGGTTGTAACACTGATAGGGCATGGGCCCTACGGCGGAGCAGGCGGAAGAGGAAGGCAAAAAACAGTCATTCCCAACGGTTGTAACACTGATAGGGCATGGGCCCTACGGCGGAGCAGGCGGAAGAGGAAGGCAAAAAACAGTCATTCCCAACGGTTGTAACACTGATAGGGCATGGGCCCTACGGCGGAGCAGGCGGAAGAGGAAGGCAAAAAACAGTCATTCCCAACGGTTGTAACACTGATAGGGCATGGGCCCTACGGCGGAGCAGGCGGAAGAGGAAGGCAAAAAACAGTCTTTCCCAACGGTTGTAACACTGATAGGGCATGGGCCCTACGGCGGAGCAGGCGGAAGAGGAAGGCAAAAATCAGTCATTCCCAACGGTTGTAACACTGATAGGGCATGGGCCCTACGGCGGAGCAGGCGGAAGGGGAAGGCAACCCCCAGTCATTCCCAACGGTTGTAACACTGATAGGGCATGGGCCCTACGGCGGAGCAGGCGGAAGAGGAAGGCAACCCCCAGTCATTCCCAACGGTTGTAACACTGATAGGGCATGGGCCCTACGGCGGAGCAGGCGGAAGGGGAAGGCAACCCCCAGTCATTCCCAACGGTTGTAACACTGATAGGGCATGGGCCCTACGGCGGAGCAGGCGGAAGAGGAAGGCAACCCCCAGTCATTCCCAACGGTTGTAACACTGATAAGGCATGGGCCCTACGGCGGAGCAGGCGGAAGAGGAAGGCAACCCCCAGTCATTCCCAACGGTTGTAACACTGATAGGGCATGGGCCCTACGGCGGAGCAGGCGGAAGAGGAAGGCAAAAAACAGTCATTCCCAACGGTTGTAACACTGATAGGGCATGGGCCCTACGGCGGAGCAGGCGGAAGAGGAAGGCAAAAAACAGTCATTCCCAACGGTTGTAACACTGATAGGGCATGGGCCCTACGGCGGAGCAGGCGGAAGAGGAAGGCAACCCCCAGTCATTCCCAACGGTTGTAACACTGATAGGGCATGGGCCCTACGGCGGAGCAGGCGGAAGAGGAAGGCAACCCCCAGTCATTCCCAACGGTTGTAACACTGATAGGGCATGGGCCCTACGGCGGAGCAGGCGGAAGAGGAAGGCAAAAAACAGTCATTCCCAACGGTTGTAACACTGATAGGGCATGGGCCCTACGGCGGAGCAGGCGGAAGAGGAAGGCAAAAAACAGTCTTTCCCAACGGTTGTAACACTGATAGGGCATGGGCCCTACGGCGGAGCAGGCGGAAGAGGAAGGCAAAAATCAGTCATTCCCAACGGTTGTAACACTGATAGGGCATGGGCCCTACGGCGGAGCAGGCGGAAGGGGAAGGCAACCCCCAGTCATTCCCAACGGTTGTAACACTGATAGGGCATGGGCCCTACGGCGGAGCAGGCGGAAGAGGAAGGCAACCCCCAGTCATTCCCAACGGTAGTAACACTGATAAGGCATGGGCCCTACGGCGGAGCAGGCGGAAGAGGAAAGCAAAAAACAGTCATTCCCAACGGTTGTAACACTGATAGGGCATGGGCCCTACAGCGGAGCAGGCGGAAGAGGAAGGCAAAAAACAGTCATTCCCAACGGTTGTAACACTGATAGGGCATGGGCCCTACAGCGGAGCAGGTGGGAGAGGGAGATAAAAAACAGTCATTCCCAACGGTTGTAACACTGATAGGGCATGGGCCCTACGGCGGAGCAGGCGGAAGAGGAAGGCAAAAAACAGTCATTCCCAACGGTTGTAACACTGATAGGGCATGGGCCCTACGGTGGAGCAGGCGGAAGAGGAAGGCAAAAAACAGTCATTCCCAACGGTTGTAACACTGATAGGGCATGGGCCCTACGGCGGAGCAGGCGGAAGAGGAAGGCAAAAAACAGTCATTCCCAACGGTTGTAACACTGATAGGGCATGGGCCCTACGGCGGAGCAGGCGGAAGAGGAAGGCAAAAAACAGTCATTCCCAACGGTTGTAACACTGATAGGGCATGGGCCCTACGGCGGAGCAGGCGGAAGAGGAAGGCAAAAAACAGTCATTCCCAACGGTTGTAACACTGATAGGGCATGGGCCCTACGGCGGAGCAGGCGGAAGAGGAAGGCAACCCCCAGTCATTCCCAACGGTTGTAACACTGATAGGGCATGGGCCCTACGGCGGAGCAGGCGGAAGAGGAAGGCAACCCCCAGTCATTCCCAACGGTTGTAACACTGATAGGGCATGGGCCCTACGGCGGAGCAGGCGGAAGAGGAAGGCAACCCCCAGTCATTCCCAACGGTTGTAACACTGATAGGGCATGGGCCCTACGGCGGAGCAGGCGGAAGAGGAAGGCAACCCCCAGTCATTCCCAACGGTTGTAACACTGATAGGGCATGGGCCCTACGGCGGAGCAGGCGGAAGAGGAAGGCAAAAAACAGTCATTCCCAACGGTTGTAACACTGATAGGGCATGGGCCCTACGGCGGAGCAGGCGGAAGAGGAAGGCAAAAAACAGTCATTCCCAACGGTTGTAACACTGATAGGGCATGGGCCCTACGGCGGAGCAGGCGGAAGAGGAAGGCAAAAAACAGTCATTCCCAACGGTTGTAACACTGATAGGGCATGGGCCCTACGGTGGAGCAGGCGGAAGAGGAAGGCAAAAAACAGTCATTCCCAACGGTTGTAACACTGATAGGGCATGGGCCCTACGGCGGAGCAGGCGGAAGAGGAAGGCAAAAAACAGTCATTCCCAACGGTTGTAACACTGATAGGGCATGGGCCCTACGGCGGAGCAGGCGGAAGAGGAAGGCAAAAAACAGTCATTCCCAACGGTTGTAACACTGATAGGGCATGGGCCCTACGGCGGAGCAGGCGGAAGAGGAAGGCAAAAAACAGTCATTCCCAACGGTTGTAACACTGATAGGGCATGGGCCCTACGGCGGAGCAGGCGGAAGAGGAAGGCAAAAAACAGTCATTCCCAACGGTTGTAACACTGATAGGGCATGGGCCCTACGGCGGAAGAGGAAGGATCCCCAGTCATTCCCAACGGTTGTAACACTGATAGGGCATGGGCCCTACGGCAGAGCAGGCGGAAGAGGAAGGCAAAAAACAGTCATTCCCAACGGTTGTAACACTGATAGGGCATGGGCCCTACGGCGGAGCAGGCGGAAGAGGAAGGCAAAAAACAGTCATTCCCAACGGTTGTAACACTGATAGGGCATGGGCCCTACGGCGGAGCAGGCGGAAGAGGAAGGCAAAAAACAGTCATTCCCAACGGTTGTAACACTGATAGGGCATGGGCCCTACGGCGGAGCAGGCGGAAGAGGAAGGCAAAAAACAGTCATTCCCAACGGTTGTAACACTGATAGGGCATGGGCCCTACGGCGGAGCAGGCGGAAGAGGAAGGCAAAAAACAGTCTTTCCCAACGGTTGTAACACTGATAGGGCATGGGCCCTACGGCGGAGCAGGCGGAAGAGGAAGGCAAAAATCAGTCATTCCCAACGGTTGTAACACTGATAGGGCATGGGCCCTACGGCGGAGCAGGCGGAAGGGGAAGGCAACCCCCAGTCATTCCCAACGGTTGTAACACTGATAGGGCATGGGCCCTACGGCGGAGCAGGCGGAAGAGGAAGGCAACCCCCAGTCATTCCCAACGGTTGTAACACTGATAGGGCATGGGCCCTACGGCGGAGCAGGCGGAAGGGGAAGGCAACCCCCAGTCATTCCCAACGGTTGTAACACTGATAGGGCATGGGCCCTACGGCGGAGCAGGCGGAAGAGGAAGGCAACCCCCAGTCATTCCCAACGGTTGTAACACTGATAAGGCATGGGCCCTACGGCGGAGCAGGCGGAAGAGGAAGGCAACCCCCAGTCATTCCCAACGGTTGTAACACTGATAGGGCATGGGCCCTACGGCGGAGCAGGCGGAAGAGGAAGGCAAAAAACAGTCATTCCCAACGGTTGTAACACTGATAGGGCATGGGCCCTACGGCGGAGCAGGCGGAAGAGGAAGGCAAAAAACAGTCATTCCCAACGGTTGTAACACTGATAGGGCATGGGCCCTACGGCGGAGCAGGCGGAAGAGGAAGGCAACCCCCAGTCATTCCCAACGGTTGTAACACTGATAGGGCATGGGCCCTACGGCGGAGCAGGCGGAAGAGGAAGGCAACCCCCAGTCATTCCCAACGGTTGTAACACTGATAGGGCATGGGCCCTACGGCGGAGCAGGCGGAAGAGGAAGGCAAAAAACAGTCATTCCCAACGGTTGTAACACTGATAGGGCATGGGCCCTACGGCGGAGCAGGCGGAAGAGGAAGGCAAAAAACAGTCTTTCCCAACGGTTGTAACACTGATAGGGCATGGGCCCTACGGCGGAGCAGGCGGAAGAGGAAGGCAAAAATCAGTCATTCCCAACGGTTGTAACACTGATAGGGCATGGGCCCTACGGCGGAGCAGGCGGAAGGGGAAGGCAACCCCCAGTCATTCCCAACGGTTGTAACACTGATAGGGCATGGGCCCTACGGCGGAGCAGGCGGAAGAGGAAGGCAACCCCCAGTCATTCCCAACGGTAGTAACACTGATAAGGCATGGGCCCTACGGCGGAGCAGGCGGAAGAGGAAGGCAACCCCCAGTCATTCCCAACGGTTGTAACACTGATAGGGCATGGGCCCTACGGCGGAGCAGGCGGAAGAGGAAGGCAAAAAACAGTCATTCCCAACGGTTGTAACACTGATAGGGCATGGGCCCTACGGCGGAGCAGGCGGAAGAGGAAGGCAAAAAACAGTCATTCCCAACGGTTGTAACACTGATAGGGCATGGGCCCTACGGCGGAGCAGGCGGAAGAGGAAGGCAAAAAACAGTCATTCCCAACGGTTGTAACACTGATAGGGCATGGGCCCTACGGCGGAGCAGGCGGAAGAGGAAGGCAACCCCCAGTCATTCCCAACGGTTGTAACACTGATAGGGCATGGGCCCTACGGCGGAGCAGGCGGAAGAGGAAGGCAACCCCCAGTCATTCCCAACGGTTGTAACACTGATAGGGCATGGGCCCTACGGCGGAGCAGGCGGAAGAGGAAGGCAAAAAACAGTCATTCCCAACGGTTGTAACACTGATAGGGCATGGGCCCTACGGCGGAGCAGGCGGAAGAGGAAGGCAAAAAACAGTCATTCCCAACGGTTGTAACACTGATAGGGCATGGGCCCTACGGCGGAGCAGGCGGAAGAGGAAGGCAAAAAACAGTCATTCCCAACGGTTGTAACACTGATAGGGCATGGGCCCTACGGCGGAGCAGGCGGAAGAGGAAGGCAAAAAACAGTCATTCCCAACGGTTGTAACACTGATAGGGCATGGGCCCTACGGCGGAAGAGGAAGGCAACCCCCAGTCATTCCCAACGGTTGTAACACTGATAGGGCATGGGCCCTACGGCGGAGCAGGCGGAAGAGGAAGGCAAAAAACAGTCATTCCCAACGGTTGTAACACTGATAGGGCATGGGCCCTACGGCGGAGCAGGCGGAAGAGGAAGGCAAAAAACAGTCATTCCCAACGGTTGTAACACTGATAGGGCATGGGCCCTACGGCGGAGCAGGCGGAAGAGGAAGGCAAAAAACAGTCATTCCCAACGGTTGTAACACTGATAGGGCATGGGCCCTACGGCGGAGCAGGCGGAAGAGGAAGGCAAAAAACAGTCATTCCCAACGGTTGTAACACTGATAGGGCATGGGCCCTACGGCGGAGCAGGCGGAAGAGGAAGGCAAAAAACAGTCTTTCCCAACGGTTGTAACACTGATAGGGCATGGGCCCTACGGCGGAGCAGGCGGAAGAGGAAGGCAAAAATCAGTCATTCCCAACGGTTGTAACACTGATAGGGCATGGGCCCTACGGCGGAGCAGGCGGAAGAGGAAGGCAACCCCCAGTCATTCCCAACGGTTGTAACACTGATAGGGCATGGGCCCTACGGCGGAGCAGGCGGAAGGGGAAGGCAACCCCCAGTCATTCCCAACGGTTGTAACACTGATAGGGCATGGGCCCTACGGCGGAGCAGGCGGAAGAGGAAGGCAACCCCCAGTCATTCCCAACGGTTGTAACACTGATAAGGCATGGGCCCTACGGCGGAGCAGGCGGAAGAGGAAGGCAACCCCCAGTCATTCCCAACGGTTGTAACACTGATAGGGCATGGGCCCTACGGCGGAGCAGGCGGAAGAGGAAGGCAACCCCCAGTCATTCCCAACGGTTGTAACACTGATAGGGCATGGGCCCTACGGCGGAGCAGGCGGAAGAGGAAGGCAAAAAACAGTCATTCCCAACGGTTGTAACACTGATAGGGCATGGGCCCTACGGCGGAGCAGGCGGAAGAGGAAGTCAACCCCCAGTCATTCCCAACGGTTGTAACACTGATAGGGCATGGGCCCTACGGCGGAGCAGGCGGAAGAGGAAGGCAACCCCCAGTCATTCCCAACGGTTGTAACACTGATAGGGCATGGGCCCTACGGCGGAGCAGGCGGAAGAGGAAGGCAAAAAACAGTCATTCCCAACGGTTGTAACACTGATAGGGCATGGGCCCTACGGCGGAGCAGGCGGAAGAGGAAGGCAAAAAACAGTCATTCCCAACGGTTGTAACACTGATAGGGCATGGGCCCTACGGCGGAGCAGGCGGAAGAGGAAGGCAAAAAACAGTCATTCCCAACGGTTGTAACACTGATAGGGCATGGGCCCTACGGCGGAGCAGGCGGAAGAGGAAAGCAAAAAACAGTCATTCCCAACGGTTGTAACACTGATAGGGCATGGGCCCTATGGCGGAGAAGGCGGAAGGGGAAGGCAACCCCCAGTCATTCCCAACGGTTGTAACACTGATAGGGCATGGGCCCTACGGCGGAGCAGGCGGAAGAGAAAGGCAACCCCCAGTCATTCCCAACGGTTGTAACACTGATAAGGCATGGGCCCTACGGCGGAGCAGGCGGAAGAGGAAGGCAACCCCCAGTCATTCCCAACGGTTGTAACACTGATAGGGCATGGGCCCTACGGCGGAGCAGGCGGAAGAGGAAGGCAAAAAACAGTCATTCCCAACGGTTGTAACACTGATAGGGCATGGGGGCCCTACGGCGGAGCAGGCGGACGAGGAAGGCAAAAAAACAGCCATTCCCAACGGTTGTAACACTGATAAGGCATGGGCCCTACGGCGGAGCAGGTGGAAGAGGAAGGCAAACCCCTGTCATTCCAAAAGGTTGTAACACTGATAGGGCATGGGCCCTACGGCGGAGCAGGCGGAAGAGGAAAGCAAAAAACAGTCATTCCCAACGGTTGTAACACTGATAGGGCATGGGCCCTACGGCAGAGCAGGCGGAAGAGGAAGGCAAAAAACAGTCATTCCCAACGGTTGTAACACTGATAGGGCATGGGCCCTACGGCGGAGCAGGCGGAAGAGGAAGGCAACCCCCAGTCATTCCCAACGGTTGTAACACTGATGGGGCATGGGGGGCCCTACGGCGGAGAAGGCGGAAGAGGAAAGCGAAAAACAGTCATTCCCAACGGTTGTAACACTGATAGGGCATGAGCCCTACGGCAGAGCAGGCAGAAGAGGAAGGCAAAAAACAGTCATTCCCAACGGTTGTAACACTGATAGGGCATGGGCCCTACGGCGGAGCAGGCGGAAGAGGAAGGCAACCCCCAGTCATTCCTAACGGTTGTAACACTGATAAGGCATGGGCCCTACGGCGGAGCAGGTGGAAGAGGAAGGCAACCCCCAGTCATTCCCAACGGTTGTAACACTGATAGGGCATGGGCCCTACGGCGGAGCAGGCGGAAGAGGAAGGCAAAAAACAGTCATTCCCAACGGTTGTAACACTGATAGGGCATGGGCCCTACGGCAGAGCAGGCGGAAGAGGAAGGCAAAAAACAGTCATTCCCAACGGTTGTAACACTGATAGGGCATGGGGGGCCCTACGGCAGAGCAGGCGGAAGAGGAAGGCAAAAAACAGTCATTCCCAACGGTTGTAACACTGATAGGGCATGGGCCCTACGGCGGAGCAGGCGGAAGAGGAAGGCAAAAAACAGTCATTCCCAACGGTTGTAACACTGATAGGGCATGGGCCCTACGGCGGAGCAGGCGGAAGAGGAAGGCAAAAAACAGTCATTCCCAACGGTTGTAACACTGATAGGGCATGGACCCTACGGCGGAGCAGGCGGAAGAGGAAAGCAAAAAACAGTCATTCCCAACGGTTGTAACACTGATAGGGCATGGGCCTTACGGCGGAGCAGGCAGAAGAGGAAGGCAAAAAACAGTCATTCCCAACGGTTGTAACACTGATAGGGCATGGGCCCTACGGCGGAGCAGGCTGAAGAGGAAGGCAAACCCCAGTCATTCCCAACGGTTGTAACACTGATACGGCATTAGCCCTACGGCGGAGCAGGCGGAAGAGGAACGCAAGAAAACTGTTATTCCCAACGGTTGTAACACTGATAGGGCATGGGCCCTACGGCGGAGCAGGCGGAAGAGGAAGGCAAAAAAACAGCCATTCCCAACGGTTGTAACACTGATAGGGCATGGGCCCTATGGCAGAGCAGGCGGAAGAGGACGGCAAACCCCTGTCATTCCCAACGGTTGAAACACTGATAGGGCATGGGCCCTACGGCGGAGCAGGCGGAAGAGGAAAGCAAAAAACAGTCATTCCCAACGGTTGTAACACTGATAGGGCATGGGCCGTACAGCGGAGCAGGCGGAAGAAAGAGGCAAAAAACAGTCATTCCCAACGATTGTATCACTGACAGGGCATGGGCCGTACGGCGGAGCAGGCGGAAGTGGAACGCAAGAAAACAGTCATTCCCAACGGTTGAAACACTGATAGGGCATGGGCCATACGGCGGAGCAGCTGGAAGAGGAAAGCAAAAAACAGTCATTCCCAACGGGTGTAACACTGATAGGGCATGGGGGGCCCTACGGCGGAGCAGGCGGAAGAGGAAGGCAAAAAAACAGCCATTCCCAACGGTTGTAACACTGATAGGGCATGGGCCCTACGGCAGAGCAGGCGGAAGAGGACGGCAAACCCCTTTCATTCCCAACGGTTGTAACACTGATAGGGCATGGGCCCTACGGCGGAGCAGGCGGAAGAGGAAAGCAAAAAACAGTCATTCCCAACGGTTGTAACACTGATACGGCATTAGCCCTACGGCGGAGCAGGCGGAAGAGGAAGGCAAAAAACAGCCATTCCCAACGGTTGTAACACTGACAGGGCATGGGCCCTACAGCGGAGCAGGCGGAAGAGGAAGGCAAAAACAGTCATTCCCAACGGTTGTAACACTGATAGGGCATGGGGGCCCCTACGTTGAAGCAGGCGGAAGAGGAACGCAAGGAAACTGTTATTCCCTACGGTTGTAACACTGATAGGGCATGGGCCCTACGGCTGAGCAAGCGGAAGAGAAACGCAAGAAAACAGTCATTCCCAACAGTTGTAAGACTGATAGAGCATGGGCCCTACGGTGGAGCAGGCGGAAGAGGGAGGCAAAAAACAGTCATTCCCAACGATTGTATCACTGACAGGGCATGGGCCCTGCGGCGTAGCAGGCGGAAGAGGAACGCAAGAAAACAGTCATTCCCAACGGTTGAAACACTGATAGGGCATGGGCCATAAGGCGGAGCAGCTGGAAGAGGAAAGCAAAAAACAGTCATTCCCAACGGTTGTAACACTGATAGGGCATGGGGGGCCCTACCGCGGAGCAGGCGGAAGAGGAAGGCAAAAAAACAGCCATTCCCAACGGTTGTAACACTGATAGGGCATGGGCCCTTCTGCAGAGCAGGCGGAAGAGGACGGCAAACCCCTGTCATTCCCAACGGTTGTAACACTGATAGGGCATGGGCCCTACGGCGGAGCAGGCGGAAGAGGAAAGCAAAAAACAGTCATTCCCAACGGTTGTAACACTGATAGGGCATGGGCCCTACAGCGGAGCAGGCGGAAGATGAAGGCAAAAAACAATCATTCCCAACGGACTTACACTGATAGGGCATGGGCCCTACAGCGGAGCAGGCGGAAGAGGAAGGCAAAAAACAGTCATTCCCAACGGTTGTAACACTGATAGGGCATGGGCCATACGGCGGAGCAGCTGGAAGAGGAAAGCAAAAAACAGTCATTCCCAACGGTTGTAACACTGATAGGGCATGGGGGGCCCTACGGCGGAGCAGGCCGAAGAGGAAGGCAAAAAAACAGCCATTCCCAACGGTTGTAAAACTGATTGGGCATGGGCCCTACGGCGGAGCAGGCGGGAGAGGAAAGCGAACCCCAGTCATTCCCAACGATTGTAACACTGATAGGGCATGGGCCCTACAGCGAAGCAGGCGGAAGAGGAAGGCAAACCCCAGTCATTCCCAAAGGTTGTAAAACTGATAGGGCATGGGCCCTACGGCGGAGCAGGCGGAAGAGGAAGGCAAACCACAGTCATTCCAAAAAGTTATGAGTCCAAATGAAAATGGAATCTTACGGCGGATCAGGTAGAAAAAAGTGACATGTTCAAGCAATCAGGAACGATGATGACGATGAAAAGAGAAGGAATATTGAAATTGGATTGAAAGTAAATGACAATGAACAGTAGATCAAATTTCAAAAAAGAATTTTATGACTGCAGGGGATATATCACATTTTCTCTGCATTATTCTCCCCTTCATCATGATTTTGTTTTTTTTTTTCTTATCCAAAAACAATTCTAATTTGGGTATGCAGATATATATATACATATATCTCAGGGATTTGGACGCCCCTGCCATGCATAGTTCGGATTGTTTCCCAATGGTTGTGAGTCTGATAGGGCATGGGCCCTACAGCAGAGCAGACATGAAGGAGGCAAACCACAGTCATTCCCAACGGTTGTAACACTGATAGGGCATGGGCCCTACGGCGGAGCAGGCTGAAGAGGAAGGCAAAAAACAGCCATTCCCAACGGTTGTAACACTGAGAGGGCATGGGCCCTACGGCGGAGCAGGCGGAAGAGGAAGGCAAAAAACAGTCATTCCCAACGGTTGTAACACTGATAGGGCATGGGGGCCCCTACGTTGGAGCAGGCGGAAGAGGAACGCAAGAAAACTGTTATTCCCAACGGTTGTAACACTGATAGGGCATGGGCCCTACGGCTGAGCAAGCGGAAGAGAAACGCAAGAAAACAGTCATTCCCAACAGTTGTAAGACTGATAGAGCATGGGCCCTACGGTGGAGCAGGCGGAAGAAGGAGGCAAAAAACAGTCATTCCCAACGATTGTATCACTGACAGGGCATGGGCCCTACGGCGGAGCAGGCGGAAGAGGAAGGCAACCCCCAGTCATTCCCAACGGTTGTAACACTGATAGGGCATGGGCCCTACGGCGGAGCAGGCGGAAGAGGAAGGCAAAAAACAGTCATTCCCAACGGTTGTAACACTGATAGGGCATGGGCCCTACGGCGGAGCAGGCGGAAGAGGGAGGCAACCCCCAGTCATTCCCAACGGTTGTAACACTGATAGGGCATGGGCCCTACGGCGGAGCATGCGGAAGAGGAAGGCAAAAAACAGTCATTCCCAACGGTTGTAACACTGATAGGGCATGGGCCCTACGGCGGAGCAGGCGGAAGAGGAAGGCAAAAAACAGTCATTCCCAACGGTTGTAACACTGATAGGGCATGGGCCCTACGGCGGAGCAGGCGGAAGAGGAAGGCAACCCCCAGTCATTCCCAACGGTTGTAACACTGATAGGGCATGGGCCCTACGGCGGAGCAGGCGGAAGAGGAAGGCAGAAAACAGTCATTCCCAACGGTTGTAACACTGATAAGGCATGGGCCCTACGGCGGAGCATGCGGAAGAGGAAGGCAAAAAACAGTCATTCCCAACGGTTGTAACACTGATAGGGCATGGGCCCTACGGCGGAGCAGGCGGAAGAGGAAGGCAAAAAACAGTCATTCCCAACGGTTGTAACACTGATAGGGCATGGGCCCTACGGCGGAGCAGGCGGAAGAGGAAGGCAAAAAACAGTCATTCCCAACGGTTGTAACACTGATAGGGCATGGGCCCTACGGCGGAGCAGGCGGAAGAGGAAGGCAAAAAACAGTCATTCCCAACGGTTGTAACACTGATAGGGCATGGGCCCTACGGCGGAGCAGGCGGAAGAGGAAGGCAAAAAACAGTCATTCCCAACGGTTGTAACACTGATAGGGCATGGGCCCTACGGCGGAGCAGGCGGAAGACGAAGGCAGAAAACAGTCATTCCCAACGGTTGTAACACTGATAGGGCATGGGCCCTACGGCGGAGCAGGCGGAAGAGGAAGGCAAAAAACAGTCATTCCCAACGGTTGTAACACTGATAGGGCATGGGCCCTATGGCGGAGCAGGCGGAAGAGGAAGGCAAAAAACAGTCATTCCCAACGGTTGTAACACTGATAGGGCATGGGCCCTACGGCGGAGCAGGCGGAAGAGGAAGGCAAAAAACAGTCATTCCCAACGGTTGTAACACTGATAGGGCATGGGCCCTACGGCGGAGCAGGCAGAAGAGGAAGGCAAAAAACAGTCATTCCCAACGGTTGTAACACTGATAGGGCATGGGCCCTATGGCGGAGCAGGCGGAAGAAGAAGGCAACCCCCAGTCATTCCCAACGGTTGTAACACTGATAGGGCATGGGCCCTACGGCGGAGCAGGCGGAAGAGGAAGGCAAAAAACAGTCATTCCCAACGGTTGTAACACTGATAGGGCATGGGCCCTATGGCGGAGCAGGCGGAAGAAGAAGGCAACCCCCAGTCATTCCCAACGGTTGTAACACTGATAGGGCATGGGCCCTACGGCGGAGCAGGCGGAAGGGGAAGGCAACCCCCAGTCATTCCCAACGGTTGTAACACTGATAGGGCATGGGCCCTACGGCGGAGCAGGCGGAAGAGGAAGGCAAAAAACAGTCATTCCCAACGGTTGTAACACTGATAAGGCATGGGCCCTACGGCGGAGCAGGCGGAAGAGGAAGGCAAAAAACAGTCATTCCCAACGGTTGTAACACTGATAGGGCATGGGCCCTACGGCGGAGCAGGCGGAAGAGGAAGGCAAAAAACAGTCATTCCCAACGGTTGTAACACTGATAGGGCATGGGCCCTACGGCGGAGCAGGCGGAAGAGGAAGGCAAAAAACAGTCATTCCCAACGGTTGTAACACTGAAAGGGCATGGGCCCTACGGCGGAACAGGCGGAAGAGGAAGGCAACCCCCAGTCATTCCCAACGGTTGTAACACTGATAGGGCATGGGCCCTACGGCGGAGCAGGCGGAAGAGGAAGGCAAAAAACAGTCATTCCCAACGGTTGTAACACTGATAGGGCATGGGCCCTACGGCGGAGCAGGCGGAAGAGGAAGGCAAAAAACAGTCATTCCCAACGGTTGTAACACTGATAGGGCATGGGCCCTACGGCGGAGCAGGCGGAAGAGGAAGGCAACCCCCAGTCATTCCCAACGGTTGTAACACTGATAGGGCATGGGCCCTATGGCGGAGCAGGCGGAAGAGGAAGGCAACCCCCAGTCATTCCCAACGGTTGTAACACTGATAGGGCATGGGCCCTACGGCGGAGCAGGCGGAAGAGGAAGGCAAAAAACAGTCATTCCAAACGGTTGTAACACTGATAGGGCATGGGCCCTACGGCGGAACAGGCGGAAGAGGAAGGCAACCCCCAGTCATTCCCAACGGTTGTAACACTGATAGGGCATGGGCCCTACGGCGGAGCAGGCGGAAGAGGAAGGCAAAAAACAGTCATTCCCAACGGTTGTAACACTGATAGGGCATGGGCCCTACGGCGGAGCAGGCGGAAGAGGAAGGCAAAAAACAGTCATTCCCAACGGTTGTAACACTGATAGGGCATGGGCCCTACGGCGGAACAGGCGGAAGAGGAAGGCAACCCCCAGTCATTCCCAACGGTTGTAACACTGATAGGGCATGGGCCCTACGGCGGAGCAGGCGGAAGAGGAAGGCAAAAAACAGTCATTCCCAACGGTTGTAACACTGATAGGGCATGGGCCCTACGGCGGAGCAGGCGGAAGAGGAAGGCAACCCCCAGTCATTCCCAACGGTTGTAACACTGATAGGGCATGGGCCCTATGGCGGAGCAGGCGGAAGGGGAAGGCAACCCCCAGTCATTCCCAACGGTTGTAACACTGATAGGGCATGGGCCCTACGGCGGAGCAGGCGGAAGAGGAAGGCAAAAAACAGTCATTCCCAACGGTTGTAACACTGATAGGGCATGGGCCCTACGGCGGAACAGGCGGAAGAGGAAGGCAACCCCCAGTCATTCCCAACGGTTGTAACACTGATAGGGCATGGGCCCTACGGCGGAGCAGGCGGAAGAGGAAGGCAAAAAACAGTCATTCCCAACGGTTGTAACACTGATAGGGCATGGGCCCTACGGCGGAAGAGGAAGGCAACCCCCAGTCATTCCCAACGGTTGTAACACTGATAGGGCATGGGCCCTACGGCGGAGCAGGCGGAAGAGGAAGGCAAAAAACAGTCATTCCCAACGGTTGTAACACTGATAGGGCATGGGCCCTACGGCGGAGCAGGCGGAAGAGGAAGGCAAAAAACAGTCATTCCCAACGGTTGTAACACTGATAGGGCATGGGCCCTACGGCGGAAGAGGAAGGCAACCCCCAGTCATTCCCAACGGTTGTAACACTGATAGGGCATGGGCCCTACGGCGGAGCAGGCGGAAGAGGAAGGCAACCCCCAGTCATTCCCAACGGTTGTAACACTTATAGGGCATGGGCCCTACGGCGGAGCAGGCGGAAGAGGAAGGCAACCCCCAGTCATTCCCAACGGTTGTAACACTGATAGGGCATGGGCCCTACGGCAGAGCAGGCGGAAGAGGAAGGCAAAAAACAGTCATTCCCAACGGTTGTAACACTGATAGGGCATGGGCCCTACGGCGGAGCAGGCGGAAGAGGAAGGCAAAAAACAGTCATTCCCAACGGTTGTAACACTGATAGGGCATCGGCCCTACGGCGGAGCAGGCGGAAGAGGAAGGCAACCCCCAGTCATTCCCAACGGTTGTAACACTGATAGGGCATGGGCCCTACGGCGGAGCAGGCGGAAGAGGAAGGCAAAAAACAGTCATTCCCAACGGTTGTAACACTGATAGGGCATGGGCCCTACGGCGGAGCAGGCGGAAGAGGAAGGCAAAAAACAGTCTTTCCCAACGGTTGTAACACTGATAGGGCATGGGCCCTACGGCGGAGCAGGCGGAAGAGGAAGGCAAAAATCAGTCATTCCCAACGGTTGTAACACTGATAGGGCATGGGCCCTACGGCGGAGCAGGCGGAAGGGGAAGGCAACCCCCAGTCATTCCCAACGGTTGTAACACTGATAGGGCATGGGCCCTACGGCGGAGCAGGCGGAAGAGGAAGGCAAAAAACAGTCATTCCCAACGGTTGTAACACTGATAGGGCATGGGCCCTACGGCGGAAGAGGAAGGCAACCCCCAGTCATTCCCAACGGTTGTAACACTGATAGGGCATGGGCCCTACGGCGGAGCAGGCGGAAGAGGAAGGCAAAAAACAGTCATTCCCAACGGTTGTAACACTGATAGGGCATGGGCCCTACGGCGGAGCAGGCGGAAGAGGAAGGCAACCCCCAGTCATTCCCAACGGTTGTAACACTGATAGGGCATGGGCCCTACGGCGGAGCAGGCGGAAGAGGAAGGCAACCCCCAGTCATTCCCAACGGTTGTAACACTGATAGGGCATGGGCCCTACGGCGGAGCAGGCGGAAGAGGAAGGCAAAAAACAGTCATTCCCAACGGTTGTAACACTGATAGGGCATGGGCCCTACGGCGGAGCAGGCGGAAGAGGAAGGCAAAAAACAGTCTTTCCCAACGGTTGTAACACTGATAGGGCATGGGCCCTACGGCGGAGCAGGCGGAAGAGGAAGGCAAAAATCAGTCATTCCCAACGGTTGTAACACTGATAGGGCATGGGCCCTACGGCGGAGCAGGCGGAAGAGGAAGGCAACCCCCAGTCATTCCCAACGGTTGTAACACTGATAGGGCATGGGCCCTACGGCGGAGCAGGCGGAAGGGGAAGGCAACCCCCAGTCATTCCCAACGGTTGTAACACTGATAGGGCATGGGCCCTACGGCGGAGCAGGCGGAAGAGGAAGGCAACCCCCAGTCATTCCCAACGGTTGTAACACTGATAAGGCATGGGCCCTACGGCGGAGCAGGCGGAAGAGGAAGGCAACCCCCAGTCATTCCCAACGGTTGTAACACTGATAGGGCATGGGCCCTACGGCGGAGCAGGCGGAAGAGGAAGGCAACCCCCAGTCATTCCCAACGGTTGTAACACTGATAGGGCATGGGCCCTACGGCGGAGCAGGCGGAAGAGGAAGGCAAAAAACAGTCATTCCCAACGGTTGTAACACTGATAGGGCATGGGCCCTACGGCGGAGCAGGCGGAAGAGGAAGTCAACCCCCAGTCATTCCCAACGGTTGTAACACTGATAGGGCATGGGCCCTACGGCGGAGCAGGCGGAAGAGGAAGGCAACCCCCAGTCATTCCCAACGGTTGTAACACTGATAGGGCATGGGCCCTACGGCGGAGCAGGCGGAAGAGGAAGGCAAAAAACAGTCATTCCCAACGGTTGTAACACTGATAGGGCATGGGCCCTACGGCGGAGCAGGCGGAAGAGGAAGGCAACCCCCAGTCATTCCCAACGGTTGTAACACTGATAGGGCATGGGCCCTACGGCGGAGCAGGCGGAAGAGGAAGGCAAAAAACAGTCATTCCCAACGGTTGTAACACTGATAGGGCATGGGCCCTACGGCGGAGCAGGCGGAAGAGGAAGGCAAAAAACAGTCATTCCCAACGGTTGTAACACTGATAGGGCATGGGCCCTATGGCGGAGCAGGCGGAAGGGGAAGGCAACCCCCAGTCATTCCCAACGGTTGTAACACTGATAGGGCATGGGCCCTACGGCGGAGCAGGCGGAAGAGAAAGGCAACCCCCAGTCATTCCCAACGGTTGTAACACTGATAAGGCATGGGCCCTACGGCGGAGCAGGCGGAAGAGGAAGGCAACCCCCAGTCATTCCCAACGGTTGTAACACTGATAGGGCATGGGCCCTACGGCGGAGCAGGCGGAAGAGGAAGGCAAAAAACAGTCATTCCCAACGGTTGTAACACTGATAGGGCATGGGCCCTACGGCGGAGCAGGCGGAAGAGGAAGGCAAAAAACAGTCATTCCCAACGGTTGTAACACTGATAGGGCATGGGCCCTACGGCGGAGCAGGCGGAAGGGGAAGGCAACCCCCAGTCATTCCCAACGGTTGTAACACTGATAGGGCATGGGCCCTACGGCGGAGCAGGCGGAAGAGGAAGGCAACCCCCAGTCATTCCCAACGGTTGTAACACTGATAAGGCATGGGCCCTACGGCGGAGCAGGCGGAAGAGGAAGGCAACCCCCAGTCATTCCCAACGGTTGTAACACTGATAGGGCATGGGCCCTACGGCGGAGCAGGCGGAAGAGGAAGGCAACCCCCAGTCATTCCCAACGGTTGTAACACTGATAGGGCATGGGCCCTACGGCGGAGCAGGCGGAAGAGGAAGGCAAAAAACAGTCATTCCCAACGGTTGTAACACTGATAGGGCATGGGCCCTACGGCGGAGCAGGCGGAAGAGGAAGTCAACCCCCAGTCATTCCCAACGGTTGTAACACTGATAGGGCATGGGCCCTACGGCGGAGCAGGCGGAAGAGGAAGGCAACCCCCAGTCATTCCCAACGGTTGTAACACTGATAGGGCATGGGCCCTACGGCGGAGCAGGCGGAAGAGGAAGGCAAAAAACAGTCATTCCCAACGGTTGTAACACTGATAGGGCATGGGCCCTACGGCGGAGCAGGCGGAAGAGGAAGGCAAAAAACAGTCATTCCCAACGGTTGTAACACTGATAGGGCATGGGCCCTACGGCGGAGCAGGCGGAAGAGAAAGGCAAAAAACAGTCATTCCCAACGGTTGTAACACTGATAGGGCATGGGCCCTACGGCGGAGCAGGCGGAAGAGGAAGGCAAAAAACAGTCATTCCCAACGGTTGTAACACTGATAGGGCATGGGCCCTATGGCGGAGCAGGCGGAAGGGGAAGGCAACCCCCAGTCATTCCCAACGGTTGTAACACTGATAGGGCATGGGCCCTACGGCGGAGCAGGCGGAAGAGAAAGGCAACCCCCAGTCATTCCCAACGGTTGTAACACTGATAAGGCATGGGCCCTACGGCGGAGCAGGCGGAAGAGGAAGGCAACCCCCAGTCATTCCCAACGGTTGTAACACTGATAGGGCATGGGCCCTACGGCGGAGCAGGCGGAAGAGGAAGGCAAAAAACAGTCATTCCCAACGGTTGTAACACTGATAGGGCATGGGCCCTACGGCGGAGCAGGCGGAAGAGGAAGGCAAAAAACAGTCATTCCCAACGGTTGTAACACTGATAGGGCATGGGCCCTACGGCGGAGCAGGCGGAAGGGGAAGGCAACCCCCAGTCATTCCCAACGGTTGTAACACTGATAGGGCATGGGCCCTACGGCGGAGCAGGCGGAAGAGGAAGGCAACCCCCAGTCATTCCCAACGGTTGTAACACTGATAAGGCATGGGCCCTACGGCGGAGCAGGCGGAAGAGGAAGGCAACCCCCAGTCATTCCCAACGGTTGTAACACTGATAGGGCATGGGCCCTACGGCGGAGCAGGCGGAAGAGGAAGGCAACCCCCAGTCATTCCCAACGGTTGTAACACTGATAGGGCATGGGCCCTACGGCGGAGCAGGCGGAAGAGGAAGGCAACCCCCAGTCATTCCCAACGGTTGTAACACTGATAGGGCATGGGCCCTACGGCGGAGCAGGCGGAAGAGGAAGGCAAAAAACAGTCATTCCCAACGGTTGTAACACTGATAGGGCATGGGCCCTACGGCGGAGCAGGCGGAAGAGGAAGGCAACCCCCAGTCATTCCCAACGGTTGTAACACTGATAGGGCATGGGCCCTACGGCGGAGCAGGCGGAAGAGGAAGGCAAAAAACAGTCATTCCCAACGGTTGTAACACTGATAGGGCATGGGCCCTACGGCGGAGCAGGCGGAAGAGGAAGGCAAAAAACAGTCATTCCCAACGGTTGTAACACTGATAGGGCATGGGCCCTACGGCGGAGCAGGCGGAAGAGGAAGGCAAAAAACAGTCATTCCCAACGGTTGTAACACTGATAGGGCATGGGCCCTACGGCGGAGCAGGCGGAAGAGGAAGGCAAAAAACAGTCATTCCCAACGGTTGTAACACTGATAGGGCATGGGCCCTACGGCGGAGCAGGCGGAAGAGGAAGGCAAAAAACAGTCATTCCCAACGGTTGTAACACTGATAGGGCATGGGCCCTACGGCGGAGCAGGCGGAAGAGGAAGGCAAAAAACAGTCTTTCCCAACGGTTGTAACACTGATAGGGCATGGGCCCTACGGCGGAGCAGGCGGAAGAGGAAGGCAAAAATCAGTCATTCCCAACGGTTGTAACACTGATAGGGCATGGGCCCTACGGCGGAGCAGGCGGAAGAGGAAGGCAACCCCCAGTCATTCCCAACGGTTGTAACACTGATAGGGCATGGGCCCTACGGCGGAGCAGGCGGAAGGGGAAGGCAACCCCCAGTCATTCCCAACGGTTGTAACACTGATAGGGCATGGGCCCTACGGCGGAGCAGGCGGAAGAGGAAGGCAACCCCCAGTCATTCCCAACAGTTGTAACACTGATAAGGCATGGGCCCTACGGCGGAGCAGGCGGAAGAGGAAGGCAACCCCCAGTCATTCCCAACGGTTGTAACACTGATAGGGCATGGGCCCTACGGCGGAGCAGGCGGAAGAGGAAGGCAACCCCCAGTCATTCCCAACGGTTGTAACACTGATAGGGCATGGGCCCTACGGCGGAGCAGGCGGAAGAGGAAGGCAAAAAACAGTCATTCCCAACGGTTGTAACACTGATAGGGCATGGGCCCTACGGCGGAGCAGGCGGAAGAGGAAGTCAACCCCCAGTCATTCCCAACGGTTGTAACACTGATAGGGCATGGGCCCTACGGCGGAGCAGGCGGAAGAGGAAGGCAACCCCCAGTCATTCCCAACGGTTGTAACACTGATAGGGCATGGGCCCTACGGCGGAGCAGGCGGAAGAGGAAGGCAAAAAACAGTCTTTCCCAACGGTTGTAACACTGATAGGGCATGGGCCCTACGGCGGAGCAGGCGGAAGAGGAAGGCAAAAATCAGTCATTCCCAACGGTTGTAACACTGATAGGGCATGGGCCCTACGGCGGAGCAGGCGGAAGAGGAAGGCAACCCCCAGTCATTCCCAACGGTTGTAACACTGATAGGGCATGGGCCCTACGGCGGAGCAGGCGGAAGGGGAAGGCAACCCCCAGTCATTCCCAACGGTTGTAACACTGATAGGGCATGGGCCCTACGGCGGAGCAGGCGGAAGAGGAAGGCAACCCCCAGTCATTCCCAACAGTTGTAACACTGATAAGGCATGGGCCCTACGGCGGAGCAGGCGGAAGAGGAAGGCAACCCCCAGTCATTCCCAACGGTTGTAACACTGATAGGGCATGGGCCCTACGGCGGAGCAGGCGGAAGAGGAAGGCAACCCCCAGTCATTCCCAACGGTTGTAACACTGATAGGGCATGGGCCCTACGGCGGAGCAGGCGGAAGAGGAAGGCAAAAAACAGTCATTCCCAACGGTTGTAACACTGATAGGGCATGGGCCCTACGGCGGAGCAGGCGGAAGAGGAAGTCAACCCCCAGTCATTCCCAACGGTTGTAACACTGATAGGGCATGGGCCCTACGGCGGAGCAGGCGGAAGAGGAAGGCAACCCCCAGTCATTCCCAACGGTTGTAACACTGATAGGGCATGGGCCCTACGGCGGAGCAGGCGGAAGAGGAAGGCAAAAAACAGTCATTCCCAACGGTTGTAACACTGATAGGGCATGGGCCCTACGGCGGAGCAGGCGGAAGAGGAAGGCAAAAAACAGTCATTCCCAACGGTTGTAACACTGATAGGGCATGGGCCCTACGGCGGAGCAGGCGGAAGAGGAAGGCAAAAAACAGTCATTCCCAACGGTTGTAACACTGATAGGGCATGGGCCCTACGGCGGAGCAGGCGGAAGAGGAAGGCAAAAAACAGTCATTCCCAACGGTTGTAACACTGATAGGGCATGGGCCCTATGGTGGAGCAGGCGGAAGGGGAAGGCAACCCCCAGTCATTCCCAACGGTTGTAACACTGATAGGGCATGGGCCCTACGGCGGAGCAGGCGGAAGAGAAAGGCAACCCCCAGTCATTCCCAACGGTTGTAACACTGATAAGGCATGGGCCCTACGGCGGAGCAGGCGGAAGAGGAAGGCAACCCCCAGTCATTCCCAACGGTTGTAACACTGATAGGGCATGGGCCCTACGGCGGAGCAGGCGGAAGAGGAAGGCAAAAAACAGTCATTCCCAACGGTTGTAACACTGATAGGGCATGGGCCCTACGGCGGAGCAGGCGGAAGAGGAAGGCAACCCCCAGTCATTCCCAACGGTTGTAACACTGATAGGGCATGGGCCCTACGGCGGAACAGGCGGAAGAGGAAGGCAACCCCCAGTCATTCCCAACGGTTGTAACACTGATAGGGCATGGGCCCTACGGCGGAGCAGGCGGAAGAGGAAGGCAAAAAACAGTCATTCCCAACGGTTGTAACACTGATAGGGCATGGGCCCTACGGCGGAGCAGGCGGAAGAGGAAGGCAACCCCCAGTCATTCCCAACGGTTGTAACACTGATAGGGCATGGGCCCTACGGCGGAGCAGGCGGAAGAGGAAGGCAAAAAACAGTCATTCCCAACGGTTGTAACACTGATAGGGCATGGGCCCTATGGCGGAGCAGGCGGAAGAGGAAGGCAACCCCCAGTCATTCCCAACGGTTGTAACACTGATAGGGCATGGGCTCTACGGCGGAGCAGGCGGAAGAGGAAGGCAAAAAACAGTCATTCCCAACGGTTGTAACACTGATAGGGCATGGGCCCTACGGCGGAGCAGGCGGAAGAGGAAGGCAAAAAACAGTCATTCCCAACGGTTGTAACACTGATAGGGCATGGGCCCTACGGCGGAGCAGGCGGAAGGGGAAGGCAACCCCCAGTCATTCCCAACGGTTGTAACACTGATAGGGCATGGGCCCTACGGCGGAGCAGGCGGAAGAGGAAGGCAACCCCCAGTCATTCCCAACGGTTGTAACACTGATAAGGCATGGGCCCTACGGCGGAGCAGGCGGAAGAGGAAGGCAACCCCCAGTCATTCCCAACGGTTGTAACACTGATAGGGCATGGGCCCTACGGCGGAGCAGGCGGAAGAGGAAGGCAACCCCCAGTCATTCCCAACGGTTGTAACACTGATAGGGCATGGGCCCTACGGCGGAGCAGGCGGAAGAGGAAGGCAAAAAACAGTCATTCCCAACGGTTGTAACACTGATAGGGCATGGGCCCTACGGCGGAGCAGGCGGAAGAGGAAGTCAACCCCCAGTCATTCCCAACGGTTGTAACACTGATAGGGCATGGGCCCTACGGCGGAGCAGGCGGAAGAGGAAGGCAACCCCCAGTCATTCCCAACGGTTGTAACACTGATAGGGCATGGGCCCTACGGCGGAGCAGGCGGAAGAGGAAGGCAAAAAACAGTCATTCCCAACGGTTGTAACACTGATAGGGCATGGGCCCTACGGCGGAGCAGGCGGAAGAGGAAGGCAAAAAACAGTCATTCCCAACGGTTGTAACACTGATAGGGCATGGGCCCTATGGCGGAGCAGGTGGAAGGGGAAGGCAACCCCCAGTCATTCCCAACGGTTGTAACACTGATAGGGCATGGGCCCTACGGCGGAGCAGGCGGAAGAGGAAGGCAAAAAACAGTCATTCCCAACGGTTGTAACACTGATAAGGCATGGGCCCTACGGCGGAGCAGGCGGAAGAGGAAGGCAAAAAACAGTCATTCCCAACGGTTGTAACACTGATAGGGCATGGGCCCTACGGCGGAGCAGGCGGAAGAGAAAGGCAACCCCCAGTCATTCCCAACGGTTGTAACACTGATAAGGCATGGGCTCTACGGCGGAGCAGGCGGAAGAGGAAGGCAACCCCCAGTCATTCCCAACGGTTGTAACACTGATAGGGCATGGGCCCTACGGCGGAGCAGGCGGAAGAGGAAGGCAAAAAACAGTCATTCCCAACGGTTGTAACACTGATAGGGCATGGGCCCTACGGCGGAGCAGGCGGAAGGGGAAGGCAACCCCCAGTCATTCCCAACGGTTGTAACACTGATAGGGCATGGGCCCTACGGCGGAGCAGGCGGAAGAGGAAGGCAACCCCCAGTCATTCCCAACGGTTGTAACACTGATAAGGCATGGGCCCTACGGCGGAGCAGGCGGAAGAGGAAGGCAAAAAACAGTCATTCCCAACGGTTGTAACACTGATAGGGCATGGGCCCTACGGCGGAGCAGGCGGAAGAGGAAGGCAACCCCCAGTCATTCCCAACGGTTGTAACACTGATAGGGCATGGGCCCTACGGCGGAGCAGGCGGAAGAGGAAGGCAACCCCCAGTCATTCCCAACGGTTGTAACACTGATAGGGCATGGGCCCTACGGCGGAGCAGGCGGAAGAGGAAGTCAACCCCCAGTCATTCCCAACGGTTGTAACACTGATAGGGCATGGGCCCTACGGCGGAGCAGGCGGAAGAGGAAGGCAAAAAACAGTCATTCCCAACGGTTGTAACACTGATAGGGCATGGGCCCTACGGCGGAGCAGGCGGAAGAGGAAGGCAAAAAACAGTCTTTCCCAACGGTTGTAACACTGATAGGGCATGGGCCCTACGGCGGAGCAGGCGGAAGAGGAAGGCAAAAATCAGTCATTCCCAACGGTTGTAACACTGATAGGGCATGGGCCCTACGGCGGAGCAGGCGGAAGGGGAAGGCAACCCCCAGTCATTCCCAACGGTTGTAACACTAATAGGGCATTGGCCCTACGGCGGAGCAGGCGGAAGAGGAAGGCAACCCCCAGTCATTCCCAACGGTTGTAACACTGATAAGGCATGGGCCCTACGGCGGAGCAGGCGGAAGAGGAAGGCAACCCCCAGTCATTCCCAACGGTTGTAACACTGATAAGGCATGGGCCCTACGGCGGAGCAGGCGGAAGAGGAAGGCAAAAAACAGTCATTCCCAACGGTTGTAACACTGATAGGGCATGGGCCCTACGGCGGAGCAGGCGGAAGAGGAAGGCAAAAAACAGTCATTCCCAACGGTTGTAACACTGATAGGGCATGGGCCCTACGGCGGAGCAGGCGGAAGAGGAAGTCAACCCCCAGTCATTCCCAACGGTTGTAACACTGATAGGGCATGGGCCCTACGGCGGAGCAGGCGGAAGAGGAAGGCAACCCCCAGTCATTCCCAACGGTTGTAACACTGATAGGGCATGGGCCCTACGGCGGAGCAGGCGGAAGAGGAAGGCAAAAAACAGTCATTCCCAACGGTTGTAACACTGATAGGGCATGGGCCCTACGGCGGAGCAGGCGGAAGAGGAAGGCAAAAAACAGTCATTCCCAACGGTTGTAACACTGATAGGGCATGGGCCCTACGGCGGAGCAGGCGGAAGAGGAAGGCAAAAAACAGTCATTCCCAACGGTTGTAACACTGATAGGGCATGGGCCCTACGGCGGAGCAGGCGGAAGAGGAAGGCAACCCCCAGTCATTCCCAACGGTTGTAACACTGATAGGGCATGGGCCCTACGGCGGAGCAGGCGGAAGAGAAAGGCAACCCCCAGTCATTCCCAACGGTTGTAACACTGATAAGGCATGGGCCCTACGGCGGAGCAGGCGGAAGAGGAAGGCAACCCCCAGTCATTCCCAACGGTTGTAACACTGATAGGGCATGGGCCCTACGGCGGAGCAGGCGGAAGAGGAAGGCAAAAAACAGTCATTCCCAACGGTTGTAACACTGATAGGGCATGGGCCCTACGGCGGAGCAGGCGGAAGAGGAAGGCAAAAAACAGTCATTCCCAACGGTTGTAACACTGATAGGGCATGGGCCCTACGGCGGAGCAGGCGGAAGGGGAAGGCAACCCCCAGTCATTCCCAACGGTTGTAACACTGATAGGGCATGGGCCCTACGGCGGAGCAGGCGGAAGAGGAAGGCAACCCCCAGTCATTCCCAACGGTTGTAACACTGATAAGGCATGGGCCCTACGGCGGAGCAGGCGGAAGAGGAAGGCAACCCCCAGTCATTCCCAACGGTTGTAACACTGATAGGGCATGGGCCCTACGGCGGAGCAGGCGGAAGAGGAAGGCAACCCCCAGTCATTCCCAACGGTTGTAACACTGATAGGGCATGGGCCCTACGGCGGAGCAGGCGGAAGAGGAAGGCAACCCCCAGTCATTCCCAACGGTTGTAACACTGATAGGGCATGGGCCCTACGGCGGAGCAGGCGGAAGAGGAAGGCAAAAAACAGTCATTCCCAACGGTTGTAACACTGATAGGGCATGGGCCCTACGGCGGAGCAGGCGGAAGAGGAAGGCAACCCCCAGTCATTCCCAACGGTTGTAACACTGATAGGGCATGGGCCCTACGGCGGAGCAGGCGGAAGAGGAAGGCAAAAAACAGTCATTCCCAACGGTTGTAACACTGATAGGGCATGGGCCCTACGGCGGAGCAGGCGGAAGAGGAAGGCAAAAAACAGTCATTCCCAACGGTTGTAACACTGATAGGGCATGGGCCCTACGGCGGAGCAGGCGGAAGAGGAAGGCAAAAAACAGTCATTCCCAACGGTTGTAACACTGATAGGGCATGGGCCCTACGGCGGAGCAGGCGGAAGAGGAAGGCAAAAAACAGTCATTCCCAACGGTTGTAACACTGATAGGGCATGGGCCCTACGGCGGAGCAGGCGGAAGAGGAAGGCAAAAAACAGTCATTCCCAACGGTTGTAACACTGATAGGGCATGGGCCCTACGGCGGAGCAGGCGGAAGAGGAAGGCAAAAAACAGTCTTTCCCAACGGTTGTAACACTGATAGGGCATGGGCCCTACGGCGGAGCAGGCGGAAGAGGAAGGCAAAAATCAGTCATTCCCAACGGTTGTAACACTGATAGGGCATGGGCCCTACGGCGGAGCAGGCGGAAGGGGAAGGCAACCCCCAGTCATTCCCAACGGTTGTAACACTGATAGGGCATGGGCCCTACGGCGGAGCAGGCGGAAGAGGAAGGCAACCCCCAGTCATTCCCAACGGTTGTAACACTGATAAGGCATGGGCCCTACGGCGGAGCAGGCGGAAGAGGAAGGCAACCCCCAGTCATTCCCAACGGTTGTAACACTGATAGGGCATGGGCCCTACGGCGGAGCAGGCGGAAGAGGAAGGCAACCCCCAGTCATTCCCAACGGTTGTAACACTGATAGGGCATGGGCCCTACGGCGGAGCAGGCGGAAGAGGAAGGCAAAAAACAGTCATTCCCAACGGTTGTAACACTGATAGGGCATGGGCCCTACGGCGGAGCAGGCGGAAGAGGAAGTCAACCCCCAGTCATTCCCAACGGTTGTAACACTGATAGGGCATGGGCCCTACGGCGGAGCAGGCGGAAGAGGAAGGCAACCCCCAGTCATTCCCAACGGTTGTAACACTGATAGGGCATGGGCCCTACGGCGGAGCAGGCGGAAGAGGAAGGCAAAAAACAGTCATTCCCAACGGTTGTAACACTGATAGGGCATGGGCCCTACGGCGGAGCAGGCGGAAGAGGAAGGCAAAAAACAGTCATTCCCAACGGTTGTAACACTGATAGGGCATGGGCCCTACGGCGGAGCAGGCGGAAGAGGAAGGCAAAAAACAGTCATTCCCAACGGTTGTAACACTGATAGGGCATGGGCCCTACGGCGGAGCAGGCGGAAGAGGAAGGCAAAAAACAGTCATTCCCAACGGTTGTAACACTGATAGGGCATGGGCTCTATGGCGGAGCAGGCGGAAGGGGAAGGCAACCCCCAGTCATTCCCAACGGTTGTAACACTGATAGGGCATGGGCCCTACGGCGGAGCAGGCGGAAGAGAAAGGCAACCCCCAGTCATTCCCAACGGTTGTAACACTGATAAGGCATGGGCCCTACGGCGGAGCAGGCGGAAGAGGAAGGCAACCCCCAGTCATTCCCAACGGTTGTAACACTGATAGGGCATGGGCCCTACGGCGGAGCAGGCGGAAGAGGAAGGCAAAAAACAGTCATTCCCAACGGTTGTAACACTGATAGGGCATGGGCCCTACGGCGGAGCAGGCGGAAGAGGAAGGCAAAAAACAGTCATTCCCAACGGTTGTAACACTGATAGGGCATGGGCCCTACGGCGGAACAGGCGGAAGAGGAAGGCAACCCCCAGTCATTCCCAACGGTTGTAACACTGATAGGGCATGGGCCCTACGGCGGAGCAGGCGGAAGAGGAAGGCAAAAAACAGTCATTCCCAACGGTTGTAACACTGATAGGGCATGGGCCCTACGGCGGAGCAGGCGGAAGAGGAAGGCAACCCCCAGTCATTCCCAACGGTTGTAACACTGATAGGGCATGGGCCCTACGGCGGAGCAGGCGGAAGAGGAAGGCAAAAAACAGTCATTCCCAACGGTTGTAACACTGATAGGGCATGGGCCCTATGGCGGAGCAGGCGGAAGAGGAAGGCAACCCCCAGTCATTCCCAACGGTTGTAACACTGATAGGGCATGGGCTCTACGGCGGAGCAGGCGGAAGAGGAAGGCAAAAAACAGTCATTCCCAACGGTTGTAACACTGATAGGGCATGGGCCCTACGGCGGAGCAGGCGGAAGAGGAAGGCAACCCCCAGTCATTCCCAACGGTTGTAACACTGATAGGGCATGGGCTCTACGGCGGAGCAGGCGGAAGAGGAAGGCAACCCCCAGTCATTCCCAACGGTTGTAACACTGATAGGGCATGGGCCCTACGGCGGAGCAGGCGGAAGAGGAAGGCAAAAAACAGTCATTCCCAACGGTTGTAACACTGATAGGGCATGGGCCCTACGGCGGAGCAGGCGGAAGAGGAAGGCAAAAAACAGTCATTCCCAACGGTTGTAACACTGATAGGGCATGGGCCCTACGGCGGAGCAGGCGGAAGAGGAAGGCAAAAAACAGTCATTCCCAACGGTTGTAACACTGATAGGGCATGGGCCCTACGGCGGAGCAGGCGGAAGAGGAAGGCAAAAAACAGTCATTCCCAACGGTTGTAACACTGATAGGGCATGGGCCCTACGGCGGAGCAGGCGGAAGAGGAAGGCAAAAAACAGTCTTTCCCAACGGTTGTAACACTGATAGGGCATGGGCCCTACGGCGGAGCAGGCGGAAGAGGAAGGCAAAAATCAGTCATTCCCAACGGTTGTAACACTGATAGGGCATGGGCCCTACGGCGGAGCAGGCGGAAGGGGAAGGCAACCCCCAGTCATTCCCAACGGTTGTAACACTAATAGGGCATTGGCCCTACGGCGGAGCAGGCGGAAGAGGAAGGCAACCCCCAGTCATTCCCAACGGTTGTAACACTGATAGGGCATGGGCTCTACGGCGGAGCAGGCGGAAGAGGAAGGCAAAAAACAGTCATTCCCAACGGTTGTAACACTGATAGGGCATGGGCCCTACGGCGGAGCAGGCGGAAGAGGAAGGCAACCCCCAGTCATTCCCAACGGTTGTAACACTGATAGGGCATGGGCTCTACGGCGGAGCAGGCGGAAGAGGAAGGCAACCCCCAGTCATTCCCAACGGTTGTAACACTGATAGGGCATGGGCCCTACGGCGGAGCAGGCGGAAGAGGAAGGCAAAAAACAGTCATTCCCAACGGTTGTAACACTGATAGGGCATGGGCCCTACGGCGGAGCAGGCGGAAGAGGAAGGCAAAAAACAGTCATTCCCAACGGTTGTAACACTGATAGGGCATGGGCCCTACGGCGGAGCAGGCGGAAGAGGAAGGCAAAAAACAGTCATTCCCAACGGTTGTAACACTGATAGGGCATGGGCCCTACGGCGGAGCAGGCGGAAGAGGAAGGCAAAAAACAGTCATTCCCAACGGTTGTAACACTGATAGGGCATGGGCCCTACGGCGGAGCAGGCGGAAGAGGAAGGCAAAAAACAGTCTTTCCCAACGGTTGTAACACTGATAGGGCATGGGCCCTACGGCGGAGCAGGCGGAAGAGGAAGGCAAAAATCAGTCATTCCCAACGGTTGTAACACTGATAGGGCATGGGCCCTACGGCGGAGCAGGCGGAAGGGGAAGGCAACCCCCAGTCATTCCCAACGGTTGTAACACTAATAGGGCATTGGCCCTACGGCGGAGCAGGCGGAAGAGGAAGGCAACCCCCAGTCATTCCCAACGGTTGTAACACTGATAAGGCATGGGCCCTACGGCGGAGCAGGCGGAAGAGGAAGGCAACCCCCAGTCATTCCCAACGGTTGTAACACTGATAGGGCTTTGGCCCTACGGCGGAGCAGGCGGAAGAGGAAGGCAACCCCCAGTCATTCCCAACGGTTGTAACACTGATAGGGCATGGGCCCTACGGCGGAGCAGGCGGAAGAGGAAGGCAAAAAACAGTCATTCCCAACGGTTGTAACACTGATAGGGCATGGGCCCTACGGCGGAGCAGGCGGAAGAGGAAGGCAAAAAACAGTCTTTCCCAACGGTTGTAACACTGATAGGGCATGGGCCCTACGGCGGAGCAGGCGGAAGAGGAAGGCAAAAATCAGTCATTCCCAACGGTTGTAACACTGATAGGGCATGGGCCCTACGGCGGAGCAGGCGGAAGAGGAAGGCAACCCCCAGTCATTCCCAACGGTTGTAACACTGATAGGGCATGGGCCCTACGGCGGAGCAGGCGGAAGAGGAAGGCAACCCCCAGTCATTCCCAACGGTTGTAACACTGATAAGGCATGGGCCCTACGGCGGAGCAGGCGGAAGAGGAAGGCAACCCCCAGTCATTCCCAACGGTTGTAACACTGATAGGGCATGGGCCCTACGGCGGAGCAGGCGGAAGAGGAAGGCAAAAAACAGTCATTCCCAACGGTTGTAACACTGATAGGGCATGGGCTCTACGGCGGAGCAGGCGGAAGAGGAAAGCAACCCCCAGTCATTCCCAACGGTTGTAACACTGATAGGGCATGGGCCCTGGAGGAGCAGGCGGAAGAGGAAGGCAAAAAACAGTCATTCCCAACGGTTGTAACACTGATAGGGCATGGGCCCTACGGCGGAGCAGGCGGAAGAGGAAGGCAAAAAACAGTCATTCCCAACGGTTGTAACACTGATAGGGCATGGGCCCTACGGCGGAGCAGGCGGAAGAGGAAGGCAAAAAACAGTCATTCCCAACGGTTGTAACACTGATAGGGCATGGGCCCTATGGCGGAGCAGGCGGAAGAAGAAGGCAACCCCCAGTCATTCTCAACGGTTGTAACACTGATAGGGCATGGGCCCTACGGCGGAGCAGGCGGAAGGGGAAGGCAACCCCCAGTCATTCCCAACGGTTGTAACACTGATAGGGCATGGGCCCTACGGCGGAGCAGGCGGAAGAGGAAGGCAACCCCCAGTCATTCCCAACGGTTGTAACACTGATAAGGCATGGGCCCTACGGCGGAGCAGGCGGAAGAGGAAGGCAACCCCCAGTCATTCCCAACGGTTGTAACACTGATAGGGGATGGGCCCTACGGCGGAGCAGGCGGAAGAGGAAGGCAACCCCCAGTCATTCCCAACGGTTGTAACACTGATAGGGCATGGGCCCTACGGCGGAGCAGGCGGAAGAGGAAGGCAAAAAACAGTCATTCCCAACGGTTGTAACACTGATAGGGCATGGGCCCTACGGCGGAACAGGCGGAAGAGGAAGGCAACCCCCAGTCATTCCCAACGGTTGTAACACTGATAGGGCATGGGCCCTACGGCGGAGCAGGCGGAAGAGGAAGGCAACCCCCAGTCATTCCCAACGGTTGTAACACTGATAGGGCATGGGCCCTACGGCGGAGCAGGCGGAAGAGGAAGGCAACCCCCAGTCATTCCCAACGGTTGTAACACTGATAGGGCATGGGCCCTACGGCGGAGCAGGCGGAAGAGGAAGGCAACCCCCAGTCATTCCCAACGGTTGTAACACTGATAGGGCATGGGCCCTATGGCGGAGCAGGCGGAAGAGGAAGGCAACCCCCAGTCATTCCCAACGGTTGTAACACTGATAGGGCATGGGCCCTACGGCGGAGCAGGCGGAAGAGGAAGGCAAAAAACAGTCATTCCCAACGGTTGTAACACTGATAGGGCATGGGCTCTACGGCGGAGCAGGCGGAAGAGGAAGGCAAAAAACAGTCATTCCCAACGGTTGTAACACTGATAGGGCATGGGCCCTACGGCGGAGCAGGCGGAAGAGGAAGGCAAAAAACAGTCATTCCCAACGGTTGTAACACTGATAGGGCATGGGCCCTACGGCGGAGCAGGCGGAAGAGGAAGGCAACCCCCAGTCATTCCCAACGGTTGTAACACTGATAGGGCATTGGCCCTACGGCGGAGCAGGCGGAAGAGGAAGGCAACCCCCAGTCATTCCCAACGGTTGTAACACTGATAGGGCATGGGCCCTATGGCGGAGCAGGCGGAAGAGGAAGGCAAAACACAGTCATTCCCACCATTGGTGTATCCATTCAGCGGTCTTACAGCCCAAGAGTTGCTTTCATAGCTGAATTAGGCGTTTGAGGAATGAATTACCAACTCATGCAGAAATCGTCACCTATTTTCTATATCAGCACCTTTCTTTTTCGAAATAAAGTGAAAAACCTGAATCTATCTTCAATTTGAAGTTTTTCTTCCTGACATCAGTGTTTATGATGTCTTTGTTCTCATATTTTTACAATCCAGAATAGCACATATCATAATTTCCTCCTTCAGTACGTTTGATCTCCCTTCATTCCAGTCGTCTTGTATATTAATCAATTTGGCCAACTTAGATAAACAGACTCAGAAATGTAAATATCTGTCTCTCAGAAACAATTAATTACAACTGCCACGAATGGTCCCCCAACTAAATCAAATTGGTCATACTTACTTTTTATACATGTGTAACTCAACGTTCGAACATGTATTCCCTATGTAGGGGTTACCCTATTTTCTTTCAATTTCACCCCACATGTATTAAGGTGGGTGTTCTATTTACAATGTGAGTTCATGCTAAATTTGTCCCTCAGTTGGTGTCCAGAGACAATCACGACCCCCCCCGCCTTCTTGTAAATTCATTCTGTTTCTGCAATCACTCACCAACAAAAACCTAAAGTATCTTATTTATTAACCTCACATGAAGCTGATTCGTGTTCAATTATAAATGAGAAATGATTCAAGATGTAGGATTTCTGTTTCTAAGGTGCTGGGATATGGCTTCCACATGCTATGAAAGGTTTTCAGATCTATCAACATCTCTTTTCACAAGCAATCCAGACACTGTTAATTGGACCCCAACTTGCATCTGGTAAAAGCCTCTAATGAAGCCCCCCAAAATATTTCTTGTTGGATCCAATGAAGTAATTTCTTCTATATCTAACAACAGAGCACAAAATTGTGTAGTCTGGAAGCTTTTTTTTTTTTTTTTTCAATGAATGACGATCCCTCCATTTTTTTTTTGAGAGATTAGTAATTTTTTGACTGTTTCAAGCTTTATTTTGGCAGTGAAACTAGTGCAAAATAAATTTTTTCAAATCCTAATTTTCCTCAAAGCAGAAATGCTTCCTTGTTCCGTGGCCCCTCACACACCTAATGTGAAATGAGTTGAAACATTTATCGAAGTCTGTTGGTATTCAATCAGACATTTCCTTCTTTTGTCTGGGGTTGTAGGTGCAAACAATTGCAGACAAGTATTGTTGATTAATCCTTGCTTATTTTGTTACTTAAATTGACCTGCATGAAGACTACAAAAAGTTGTCCCCCTTGATAACTGGGGATGAATATAATCAAACCACCTTGGAAATAGACAAGCAGGCTTATAAAATGTTCTAGATGCCCTCATGTGGATGGTCATTCTCAGCAATATTCATGGAAGTCTAGATATGAATAAGCAAGAATTACCGTATTGTCTTCAACAGAAAAAAAAAAAAAAAAAGGAAAGAAGTTCATCACTATTCCAATTATGGTACGCACAATTCAATTTCTCAGTGGATATTACAGCTGAAGAAGGCAGCATAGTGACTAAAGAATGGACAGTGTACAAAAGCTTGAGTTTTAGATGAAGATTTGTTACTATCCTGTGAAATTCAATTGATTGAGAAGGTACAAACACGAAAGAAAAAATTAAAAAAACTGATAGCAATTTCTTAAGTGTTTAGTTACTTCTCTTCATTCGAAAAACAGATTTTCCATCGTTTTTCGACTCAATGGGATTTATCTCGGCAAATATAATTTCTTGGGGGGGGGGGTCGAAAATGTTTTATTATAACTCAAACCAACATTGCAGTACTTGGCTCATGTCCAATCTGGAAAAAAAAAAAAAAAAAAAAAAAAAAAGGCAAGAAAGAAAGGAAAGAAAAAAAAAAAAAAAAAAAAAGTTTTTTATTAATAAAACCAAAATTGGTTCATTCGAAGTATACAGTATAATTTTAATCACTGAAACTTCGAGGAGAAAAAAAAAAAAAGAAAAAAAGTTAAATGACAACAGGCCAGAAGCAAAAACAAAAAGGGAAGATGCGCCAACTCTGCAGGCACTGGATCAAGGGAATGGCCTAAAAGATGTTCTAATTCCATGGACTCTCCATCACAGAGGGTGTGTCTCCAGTTAAATTTGATGAAAAATCCCTGTTCATTTTTTAGAAAAATTTTCAATGAATTCAGGAATGATATCAGAAATTACGAAAATTGAAAGAAAAGAAAAAAAAAAAACAAAAAAAAAAAAACAAAGAAAAAAAACCCCATTACATTCTTTTTTTTTCCTTCAGAATTTTCATCTTTAATGGGTTCTGTGAATTATCTCTTTATTTTCCAAATTGAAGAATTTTACCATTCTAATTACATGTACGCTGGTATTATGCCTGAGCACTTAGTATGTTCCATTTCGAATTCGAATTCTGGGAGAGATGAACACCTCCACGTGATGATAGCCTTGTAAATCTGGGATGTTCCAGGTTCATTCTATTTTTCGATAATCTGAAAAATATAAAAAGGATATCAGATATCATTTTGGCAACTGTTTGACTGAAATCAATGAAGGAAAGAAATGTGAATAAGGAATAAGGAATCATTGATGAAAGCCATATTAAATTCTAAATTGACAGGAGAGGGGGAGGAGAAAAAAAACTCATTATGTCAATGTAATAGGAAGCAGTTCTTCTAATCCATAGTTTGGCTCCTGCTTTAGAAGAAGGATTGAAACCTTGACATAAGGAGTACTAAGTAAAATTAAACAACCAAATGACTGATAGCTGTCCATCAAAAAAATTACACACAGCAGACCACTCAATAAGTAAGCTATTCCTGACAATTTAGTGAGTTGTATAAATATGCCTTAGAGTATAATCATGGGATGGCTTGAGTTTATTACTCAAGAGAAACCTCATGCCTTGACCCAGCTGGGGAAAGAGGTTTCTGTGACCATTTTAATGAGATTGCCAAAGGGTATGTAAAGCAGTTTGCAACCTGACGAAAAGTAATACTCCTGAATGGGGGGTGGGGTGGGGAAAGGGAGTTGGACAACCCTGCAATGTGAGCACAATACATTTCTTGCATTAAGCAGTAAACTATGACCAGGATTAACTCGTAAGGAGCTGAATTAAAGTTGAGTTTTCATGGAATTGTTGGCTTGAATTCAAGAAAGGTAACAGAAATAAAACAAAAAGACCAAAAGAAAAAGAAAAAAAAAAAAAAAAAAAAAAAGCTTAAATATATACATACTGATATCCCAGATGAATTCATTCACATCCAAGCCAAAATGTACACTTGGATCCGGAGAATGTTCAATGTAGAGTTCCTTCTGAACAATATAGCATCTCAAAGACATGTTCTCAAATCTGAAAGGTAAAAGAAATAAGAAAAACAGATCATGAATTTGCATTGGAGATTATTAGCAAGATGTCATTCTATACCGAAACCTACACAATGACAGCTTTGTGATGCAAAATATACAAATTTCCTATCAGAATCCTATTTTATAGGAAGGAAATGGTGGAGGGGGGGGGGATCCAGTGGTAAAGTGCCTGTGTCCAGATTTGAAAGCTGTGGTTTAATCTACCAGTGGGTCATACTCAAGATTTAAAATGGTATCCAATGCCTCTCCATGCACACAGCACAAGGACTAGGATTGTATTCCAAGGCTACAGGGTAATGGACAACGTTCAACATACCAGTTCTTGTAAGATTACCCTAGTAAAGCAACATTTTGCCTGGTCAGTATCTAGACGGGTGACCTCTTAAGGCAATATCAGGTGCAGTGAGCAGAACCAAGCTTCAACAGGCCTGACATGCTGGAAGCGGATGTGACTAACAATGGCCCATTTTGCTAAATATATTCCAAATCTCTGTATGGAATAGATAGGTTTCCTGGTTTGTCATATATCACACACATCCCTTTGGTAGGGCAAATTAGTAAAAGCCTAAAAATTCTCATTTACTAAAAAAAAAAAAAAATCCTAAGTATTCTGACACACCATCATAACCAAGATGAGAAAAAGACATTTAGCTAACAATTCAATCTATTACACACATGCTTTCTGATTCTTAAGCATTCAAACTTCCCATCAATGATAAACCATTAAAATGGTATCAGAACTGAAATTCCTAATCTCCAAAATGGTAGTGACACAACTGGAAGAAGACTTGTTACTTATGTAGAGGCAGTGAATTCAAATGAAAAAGAATCCCATTGAAGAGATGCTGTGTTCAGGCAAAGATAAAAAGATGAAGGATTAGGAGTGAAATCAAATTTTAAAAGCCAAGATGCTACTCTTGGACAGAAAGTTTCAGAAGATACATTCATAAGAGGATTCTATAATTTTAGAAAAATTTTTTAAAAATTTGGACTAATCAAAACCAGTTTTCATTTTTTGAATAATGATTAGCTCTGCTCTAATGAATCAAGAAATAAAGTAACCTTCAAGTTGTGATTGCTAACACATTTTGGCAGCAAGAAGGAAAAATTAAAAATAAATCAAGCCACAGGTTTGATTCAAGATATACATTAGACAAGGAATGTTTCAATTTTTTTTTCATTTCAACTTCTGTCTACTTACGAATTCATGTTCTTCCTTTTGGATATCTCTAGTCAGGTTCTGACGGCTTCAGTTGTGGATTCCTCCATTAACGCATCCTCAGTCGGTTGAAGGCGACCAAGGTTGCCCTCCATTGATGCCCGTTTGGTTGAAGACAATGGAAAAGGAAATTTCTTTTCTTCATCTTTGTACAAATGCGATTTCTGCTCATACATTATACACAAGGCAGGTGTGACTGGTTTCTCAATTTTGAAGGCGGGTGTGGGTAAAAGAAGGCTAGGAGCATGTGTATTTTATCTTTGGACATAGAGGGCATAGAGTGTTTTGTACGAGGAGTGGGGTCAGATGAAAACATTTTGCATCAGTGGTTTCTCATATCTTCCCGTGAATGCAAGTAAAAGACTGTCCAAATTGGATGTATTTTGAAGCATGACATTTTCATGTATTTGCTCTTGAAGTCATTTTCCTTTCAGAAAGAATAGCAATGAAATTAGTACAAAAACTAGAAAACCGAAGAACCCCCCCCCCAACCCTTGGAAACATTTTATCATTCGCTTTCTGCAATTATATTTGATTTCGAGTTTAAATCAATTACTTGATTTATCAGTATTGTCCATTCACATAAGTGCTCAATCCCTCAGATAAAAAGAGGGGTTCCTCTTTTCTCAAAGAAAAGTGGGTTGAGGGGAAATTAAAATGAAAAACAAAAAAATGAGAAATTTGAAACTTTTTTTCCAACCAAAGTCAATTGAAAAGTAGCTTTTCATTTCTTCTTTGAAGATGGGAATGAGTGATTCAATAATTGAATGATCATTGAACTTTAATCACTTCAGTCAGAGTAGTTTATATAGTTATTACACACACCCACACCTTCACATAGAAAGTAATCCATTCTTATTTCATCTCAAAGAACACATCCTATCTAAGTTAAGCACTCAACGTAGTTAGGTTGGACTACATAAAAGGTAATATTTTAGTGGCTTTAATTTAGAAGACCAAAACTGACGAACATTCTTAAGACTATCTCACATTTAGTTACTGACATTCTTTTCCCTCAATTCTTTCTTATCCCGGTAGATCCCTTCGAACTTTCATATCGGCAGAAAACTCCGGTCCTTTATTTCATTTCATTCATGAATCAAAACTTATGTTGATAACCTATTTGCTCGTCCTTTCTGCCCGCATTTGTTAATCAATTCTGATAATCTATTATTTTGGGGGCTTATATAACTAGCAGTCATAAACAGCTAAACCTTTGCTAACATTTATTGTTACTCTTCCCATTTGAATCTTAGCAAAATTTCATACCCAATTCTTGCTTTGTTGAAACTTAGATTAACTTCCATTTGCCTGTTTATCCCTATATCCAATTTCAACTCCTCTTACAACAGCTGGGAGAAAACTTGAAAGATTGATCCTTTCACTAAACAGACATGCCAGATTTTAATGCAGATGAGATATGAAACAGTTTACACTTGGAAGCTACTTTTATGATTTCCATCAAGTTAAAAAGGTGGAGTTTACGATTAGAACAGACACTTGAAAATAGAAATAGGTAGGCCCAGCCACATCACTTGCTTTGGGCGGGAGTGATGTGCTCCAACAAAACCCAAACCCTCAACAACAAGAGTACAACATAATACATCAGCACCTACTATGTCAGAACACCCTCTTACCTGACCAATCTAGATAGTGAAATCAAAAACATCAAGTAGGACATCAGTTTTAGTGAAATGAGAAGAAGACCAAGAGAAGAATAGAACTGAAATGCAAATATTTCTCTCCAACTATGGAAGAGAGAAAGTTAAACAAAAAGACAATGTGGTGGATTTCAAAGCTATCTCAGACCACATAGTCAGAGTCACCATACAACTCTCAAAGAGGTACAAGCTAAACGCCATCCAAGTCTACGCTCCCGCTTCGTTCCTTCTTTGGTTGATTGTTAACAACTTACGACGACTTGAACTCCCCATTAAGGGATACCAAAAATCACTCCAACGTCAACATGAGAGATTTCAACACACAAGTAGGACAAGGAAACGAACGATGCATTGGAGAATTTGGATAAGATGCAACAAGAGAGGAGAAGATCTTGTAAACTTTGCAACTGCAAACAACTTCAAAATCAGGAATACATTCTTCAAAAAGAAACCTATTACAAAATGGACTTGGGAGAGTCCCAACCATGGAACAAAGAACGAAATTGACTACATCCTAGCAGACTAAAGCGACAAAGATATTCAAATTCTAAACCAAGTAAACAATGGTAAGATGTGGGATACAAGTAAACACTAACAAAGAACGCAGAAAATACCTACCAATGGAAACGACACCAACAACAATAAACTCCACAGCAAAATAGCCTCTCTGAGAGAAGCTGCCACCATGTTTAAACCAAGAAACACACAGCCCATTAGCAAAATCTCAGATGAAATCAGGAAACTTATTGAAAAGTGCAGAAACCTCAAACCACCAACAACAAGGGAAAAGATAGAGGAGACCGAACTAAACAGAACAATCAAAAAGAAGCCCAAACACAGAAGGTATACGACAGCAATCATCAAAACCACTCTCAAAAAACGGGGCTTTAAAGCAATGAACACAGCTCTCGGGATAGGACAGAACCAAATAACTTGAAGAAAACGGAGATTTAACCAGACAGAGACAGAATGGTCGAACGCACCCCAGAACTCGACTCTCTAAGACACAACCAAGATACGCAAGACCCTGACAATCATTTTGAGGATTAAACCAGAAGTTACACCATGGGAGGTAAAACAAGCCATCAAAATTAGAAAAAAAGTTATTCTTTCCAACTTATGTCTAAAATAAAGTTGTGAAGGAATGGAACACAGCAATCATAATGCCTCTACATAAAATAGGAAACCCAAAAGACCTCAACAACTACAGGCCTATAGCCTACTCAGCTTCATCTGTTAACTGTCCACATAGATTGTCACCAACCGGATCACTAAAACACCAGATGAAAACCAACCACAAGAAAAGGCTGGATTTAGAAGAAGCTACTCAACCATGGACCATCTCCATTCAATAAACCAACAGAAAGAGGAAGCAGCAGAATACAAAATGCTGCTTGCTGTAGCATTCATAGATTTCAAGAAGGCATTCCACTCCGTAGAAATTTCTATGATTATGTAGGCCATTTCTCTACGAGGTGTAGACCTTGGATACGTCTATGTACTGCAGCATATATACCATCACAACCACTCCTCTATCAGGCTATATAAAGACTGAATTCTTCAAACTCCAAATAGGAGTAAAACAAGGTGATATAAGCTCACCTAAACTCTTCACAGCCTGTCTCGAGATGATCTCCTGAAACCTGGACTGGCAGAATAGAGGGATCAAAATAGACAGTGAACATCTGAGCAACCTCGGATTTGCAGACAGTTCTTTTCGCAGAGACCCTATATGACCCCCAACTAATGCTACATAAACGAAACGAAGAGGGCAAAAGAGTCTGCCTACACATGAACTTGTAAAATTAAAGTCACATGCAACCATCACACCGAGAATAAGGACATAACTGGGGAAAGTAGACTGCTACGTTTACCTAGGACAACAAATCTCCATTAAACCCACAAGAAATCAAGCAAAAGAATCACTCAAGGTTGGCAAGCTTTTGGCAGAGCAAACTCAACTTATGAAAACAAAATGATCCAAATAATGCTAAGAAGAAGAGTATACAACTTATCCTCCCAATAGTTCCTTATGGAGCTGAAACATGGAACCTAACCAAGAGACTGACTCACATGCAATGTGCACACGAGTGATCATGCTGAACCTTACGTGGAGATCAAAAGACAGCACAATATATCAGGAAGAAAACAGGAGTCCAAGATATCATAGAATCCATTAGAAAACTTAAATGGCAATAGGCAGATCATGTCACAAGAACGGCAGACAACCGATGGATACCACAACTCACAACATGGATCCCCAGAGATTACATGTAAAACTGAGGCCGACAGAATACAAGATAGAGAAAGGAACAAGATAATCTTAGAAAATACCGGCTCTGCAACACCAATGATAGAGAAATATGGCAGATCCTTGGGAAGATCTATGTCCAACATACAAGGCAAAGCTCCTGATAGTGGACTCTGGTTCCATATGAAATTTTTAACCCGTAAAAGCACATACTCACACAGCATTGAAGTTGGGAATACATCCTGAAACATGTCTGGACCATTAATAACAAAAAATATTAACCGATAAATTAAAATACCTCACAACACTTTACTCCTGAGTCTGTCTCACTCTTTACAGTTCATAATGTACATACCCTACAAGGACATGGAGAAGGAACATACTCCTGCAACAACCAGTGAATCAGCCAAGGACAACCATCCCTACACTACAATGGTATCCACTTCATCAGAAAACATTACAGCATGGTCGGTTAGACTCAACCGTAAAAAAGACAAAGTTACCCACTTAGAGCAACATTTGGACTCCTCAAAGTCCTGCAAGGAGAACAAACTCACTCCTATAAATTTCAGGATTTCTATACACCCCACCATAAGGAAACCAGGATGTAGATTTCCTCAACTCATGGAATAATAAGATTCATGCACTATCCATGGAACTTATAAACAACATCTTTCAATTTTACCAAAAAACTATTATAGACATTCGCATAGACATTAGCAATTTGGAAGAGAAATTACAATAACACACTGACACGGAGGGATATGATGAAATCCAGGATGCTATCAACACCAACATAGAAGAAAGGGAAAAGACAACTCAACATTACCAAAACCAAATACAACACCACACACACACAGAACTGAGAATAAGGGTAACAGACACATGCATATGAAGAAACAACAAAAACTCTTACACAGATAACAGGAACACCAGACACTACAAGAACATTATATCCACTACCCCTCATATTCCCCAAAAGGGAAGCCTCATGAAAAGCATACCTCCTCATCCCATCATATTGACCCATCCAAGGCACTTTGAAGACTCAACCCAACATCCTGACCTGCAGGTAACCCCTCTATCATCACCCTACCACTGAATATGGAAGGGGGTGGGGTCAGAAAACTTGATACCATCACCAATAAGAATTTTAAAAATCTTATCAAAAAATTATCACACATTTTCAGAATCAAGGAAGATCCAGAAGGCAAAGAAATTAACCTGAGTAAATTTGGATTTTTCTAGGGACACTTTCAAACTCCTCAATGAAGGCCTAAATTTCCGTCCTTGAACCCCACACTCCAACAATTACATCTTCGACAAAGATCTCAATGACTTTTCAGAAGAATCAAACTTAGAGCCCTCTTTGGAAAAACAAGCCATGATAGCAACATCCTAGATAGACTTGAGGACCCCAACAAATCTTTCATCCCTATCAAAAACATAAGACACTACCATTCAAACGTTTGAACTAGCAGTTAGAGAAGACATGAAAGTGTACATCAACAATCCCTACCACCAAAGAACGAAAGGCCCTAAATAGACTCAAAAACAATACTAACTTGATCACGAGAGTAGATAAGGGCGGAACCATAGTCATCTGGGGTTTAGATGAATACCTCATAGAAGCAAATATACAATTAAGCAACATTGAATTTTACAAAGAACTCCCTAAAGATACCTTCAACAAATACACCAACCCAAAAACCCAATCCCCAACAGAATTATACAACAGCAAAATGATAGATAAAAAAATACACAAAATATCCTTAAACCCACTCCCACAAAACCTGCTAGGTTCTACCCACTTCCCAAAACCCACAAACCAAAGAACACAGGTAGACCAGTCATCTCCTCTACTAGTTGCCACACTACCAAACTATCTAATTATGTACACTACATCCAACCCTTAGCAATGCAAATTAAATCATACATACGAGACACCACAGACCTTAACAAAATCTTACACATAACAACAATCCCAGACAAAGCACTTTTAGTCACTATGGATGTTAAATCTCTATACTCTAACATCGAACATGACGAAGGCATCGTAGCACTTACAGAAGCCCTAAACAATAGAACTACAAAAGAACCCAGTACTGTAACAATTACCACCATTATGCATCACATTTCAACTCTAAATAGCTTCAACTTCAACAATAGATACTTCCTCCATGTGAAAGGCTGTGCCATGAGCATAGTAGCGGCCCTATCCTATGCTTATATCTTCATGGGTAAATTTGAAGAAATCCACGTTTACCCAGAGATATATGATGATAGCATTTTTTATGCAGATATATAATCGACATTTTTTTCATATACACAGGAGATGAAGCCAAATTAGAGAATATCTTTACATATTAAGTTTGACTCAGTGACATCCATTTACTCCATAGCCTTCCTAGACACCCGCATATATATAGACAACAGAAACTGCCAAACTACCCTCTACACTAAATCTAAATCCAGACACCCACAATTACCTCTACTCTAAGTCAGCCCATCCCCAACACCTAGAAAGAAGCCTACCATCTTCACAAGCCCTAAGAATTAGAAGAATTCGCTATACAGACAGTGAACTCAACAGACATAACCATAACCTAGTACAATATTTCACCCAACAAGAATATCCACTAGATGATACAAAAAGCCGAATAAAAAAAAAGCAACTAGAATATCCAGGGATGAAACCCTTAAACTCTCCTACAATAATAAACCTAACCGCATACCTCTTTCAACCCTTAGCGCACATCAATAGGAGATGGAACACCCACACCATTGAAACAGATGTAAGAGAAACATTCATAGATTCGTGTGTCATCGCTTACCGCAGACCCAAAAATATCGAAGACATGATTAGCAGTAACAATATCATAAACAATGAAGTCTTACACAAAAATATCCCTAGAACCACTAAATTCTGTAAACCTTGCAATATAAGAAATAGTCTATGTTGCAACCACCTCAAGTACACCAACACATTCACAAGCATTACCATCACAGAAGAGTTATCACATATACCATAGCACTAACCTCAACTTCAACGCTTTACAACACCTCAACTTCAAACGCTTATGATATGCTGAAAGAAGTCGTAGAAGAGAGAATATCAATGTCAGTGCGAAAGAAGTTGAAACAACTTCAGACGACAGAAACGTAAGGCGATAGAACACCATCGCAGTTCTTATGCCTCATGCGGTTGTTAGTGGAAGATGACCAAAGCGATAACATCCCACAACACATCTTAGACAGAATGCCCGCAGAAATCCAACCGATTTAGGCTTCTATAGATCCTAATTTACCAATAGATAAAATGGCTATGATGGCGGACCGAATTATAGACAGAACACCAAAATGCAGGCATCACTCAAAATTCTGACGAATATAATAGCAATCCATACATTAGTAAATTAAAGGTAATATAGACAGTCTATTCTCATACCCATCATCCAGAAAAAATAAATTATTCATTTTACTCATTTGTCCGTTCATCCAGCTTTGTTGGAAATGCGTTGATTGTTGAAATATACAAGAGTAAGGCTCCAAAACTTCTAAATGCACACTAATTCCAATCATGATATTCCATTAAACCCCCAGAACAAAGATCCGAGAGGGGGGAAAAAAACAACAAAAAAACCTGGACTGGAATAGAGGAATCAAATAGATGGAGAACATCTAAGAAACCTCAAATTTGCAGTGAACTTATATGATCTCCAACTAATGTGAGATGAACTAAACAAAGAAGGCAAACAAGTTGGCATACATATGAGTTTCAGTAAAACTTGAGTCATGTGCAACTATCACATTGGGAATAAGGACATAACCGTCAAAACTGAAGATTCAAAACTAAGGAAAGTACACCACTACATCTACCTAGGACAATTAATCTCCATGAAACTCACAAAAGAAGTCGAGCAAAGAATCACCCTAGGATGGCAAGCCTTCAGTTGAGCAAGCTCAAACTTTAGAGACAAGATGATCCCAATAATCCTAAAAAAAGGGTATACAACCAATGCGACGTCCCGATAGTCACTTATGAAGCAGAAACGTGGAACCTAACCAAGAGTCAGACCCGCACACCGAGAGGCATGCAATGTGCACATGAGAGAATCATGTGCAACCTCACATGGAGAAATCACAAGACGGCACAATATGTCAGGAAGAAACCAGGGGTCTGTGAGATAGAATCCATTAAGAAACTCAAATGGCAATGGGCTGGTCATGTTGCAAGAATGAAAGACAACCGATGGACAACACAACTCACACCAGAGATCCCTAGAGACCACATGTGAAACCGAGGCCGACAAAATACAAGATGGAGAGATGAACTACACAAATTCAGAAAATACCTGCTCTGCTGCGCCCATGATAGAGAAATGTGGCAGATCCTGGAGAAGGTCTATGTCCAATGATGGACATTAGAAGACTGATGATGGACACGGTCTCCATATTCATTCCTTGGTACGCTCCGAGCCATATGGATTTGAAAGCAGTTCCGACACCTCAGATGCCTGTACTATCAATGACCGCCAAGCCTCCACCTTTCGTTATCTCTTTTCATCCCTTTACAAGATCGATCGTATCAGTGTTATTACATGTATTTCATTCCCATTCATTATATGTCAATGTTTCTGTACTAAATGTACATTTCATTTGTCCTTCCAAATACTTGTATGTGTCCTATTCACTTAGGTTCATCTCTGTATCTATGTTCATACTTGCTGCACATTCTCTTTCTACATCTCCCTTCCTTCCTTCCTATCTATCTCCAGTGACATAGATGCTAACACCAAACCACATCGAAGCAAAATCCTTTGTCACCCACATCTTCACGCTACCCATTCCTAACGATAACACATTTTAATAACCGATGTACCCCAAACATAACCTATAATATTGTGATCAGTAATTAGTGTATATATTAGATTTCATTCTATTTGGGGCATTTAAAAATAATTTCAAGCCTTCTAGTAATCTGAGTTTTGTTCTTATCAAATGAATCAATCCTACGACTGACCTACACTTGTAAAAAGATAAAAGCTGGATGTTTCCACCATTCGATAATGTGTTCTGAAGATTCATTCATAACATGGAAAAACAGAGGATTGATTTCTTCGGCTAAAATGTTAATACATTTTATTCATTCACACAGAAAGTCCTCGCCACATTAGTCAGAATCCTGGGGTTTATTTTTCTTCACCTTCCACGGAGAGGGTTTTTTCACGTTTTGATATTTTGAGATATACGTATATAACACAGGGCTCCAGGTCTGGAGTGAAGGGTTCAATCCCTGTTGGTGGTACTTAGTGGATATCAAGTCCACAGCCACACTGAGGAGTTGCAATACGAAACAACTGTCTGTGGAGGACATAATTAATCAACGCTCCGTTTCTAGAGTTGAACTCTTTCAAGCAGGTCACTCGTCTGCAAATGCAAATATACAACACTCTCAAATTGAGCACTATTAGATGGCAGATTATGTCTAAAACCGATATCAACCACCCATTTCTGCGGAGGGCAGGGGGTAAGCACATCGAAACTTTCAGCTTCTCAAATTTACATTTAAAAAATAAAGGATAGAAAAAAAGTCATCTAAATTGGAAAAAGCTGAAAGTTAATACATCTTCTTGGTTCAATTTCAAAGGATCTAACCCCCCACCAAAAAAAAAAAAAAAAAAAAAATCTTAAAATATGTACGTAAAATCTTTTCTTCAGAAATGGACAAAAATCAAATTCTAGAAAAATGTAGAATGGTGTAAGGAGGCAAATTATAAGCACAAATGTCCATTTATTCATTATAATTTCATGCGTGTATTATTCACGTCGAAAAGGAAAAAGTCCATGAAACTTTTTTCCTTACTCAGCTACACCAATTCTACGTTTGCGACAGGAATAATATCCTTCTTTCAACAGGAATGAAACCGTTTCTCTCTGGACCAAATTGAGGTCTTTTCAGGTGAAAAAAATAGAAAAATGAATTAGGCATTATGCCGGGATGGTGGTCTCGTTCATACCTCCCCCCGCTCACTTGATGTTTAAAAACGGCGCACAAATAAACAATTAAAGAAAGAAACGAATATGAATATTTCATATTGTTTATCCTTTGAAGTGAAATAGTCAAGTTGTTCATTCGTGCGCCGTTTTTTAACATTGAGTGAGCGACGACTATACAATGGATATCCCAATCTCAGTTTATCTTATCAACAATTGATAAAAATTTAGAATTACTTTAAAAAGCTAATACCATTCAATTATCAAAACACTCGTTCCAGACTTCAATGAAGAATTAAAAGATATGTGTATATATCTTTGAATTGTGAATTTCTCGAAACTTATGCATTTAGGTTCAGAGAAAATTTCTTTCTCCTTCGAAAAAAATTATTAAATGAATAAATAAAATTTATGAAAACAGACGATAAAAAATGCTCAATACGAAGAATAGTATGTCCAAGTTATAGAAATTAAACGTAATTTTGAGAAACATTCAAATTATCATAGGCTAGGAGATTCCTTCCAAAGAAAAAGGAAAAAAAACGAAAAAAAAAAGACTGAAAATTTGCCTTTTTAACAGCTAAAAAAAAAAAAAAAAAAAAAAAGGTTTGTTATCAACAAAAATCGAAAATCTAAGCAATTTTCCCTCCTAGGTTTGTATTAATTTCATTGCTAAATCATCAAAAAAAGAAAATATCATTCTGAACAAGATTCATGACTTACTTCCACCGCGCCGGGATTTCAACCATTACGACACGTGCTTCAGTTTACATCTGATTTTATATAGTTCTCACTTACTCTCACTCTCACTCTCACTCTCGATCACTCTGCATCACTCTATCGGAAAAATACATATCCCTCTCTGCGTGAAAGTTCTCCTCCCTGTCGATCGAGGAATCCCGCCCAGGACCATCGCTCTCCCCACTCTGTATACAAGTCTATAGAGAAAAGGACATGTGACCAAGCCCTTTGTATCTAGAAGCAGGGTTGCCAGATAGTTGGAGATATTTCTGACCAAAACCAAAAAGAAAATGGCCAAAGTTGCCAAATACCAAAATTGTTTATCATAGCTTTTTTAATCATCTATTGTCATACGATGAAGTTTGATAAATCGTAAGTTTTAATTGAAGAAAATTCTTTTAATTGAACTATTTACCTTCATCTCAATTTTTCAGTTGTTTTTTTTTAAATCAAAATTTTTGCAGTGATGGGCTCTCTGATGATTGCGTTTATATAGCAACAGAAATAATAATGATTGTTTATGAAACATTGCAATTATGAAGTACACATCAAAAATAAGAATTCATTGAAAATACTACTGTAACAAAGCTAAATTGCAAAGATGTTCATGGTAAAATCTTTTTTAAAAAGGTCAGATTTGTTAAATCTGGCCATAAAATGGCCACAGTGGCAACTCTGACTAGAAGCAAATGATGATCATCATACAGATTAATATCAGAATAGGGCTGCCATTTTGGCCTTTTTCGTGCCAAATTTGGCTTTTTTGAAAACCATCTGGCCATGAACTTTCTGGTTTGGCCATTTTTAAATTTTTGGTCTTTCCTCATTTCTTTTGAACATTTTATACAAAATTTGACTTTTTTTGTTTCTTGCAAGAAAGAAAAAAACAAATTTTTGACTAAAAGAATGAAAACTTCCAAGAAAATTTGTTGAGCGCTTTTTGCGCTAGATATCGCAGTTCTTGTTTTGACAGTGCAAAAATTGTTGAATTAGTTTTGAAGTGTTGAAACATTTTGTCTATTTGGGGCAATTTTTTGACCATTTTTTGCATCTTTTCGATGTGTTCAGGTCATCTCTGGAGTTATGGGACTTCATTAAGTGCTTTTTGGTCGTCCAACTAGCGCAAAAATATTTATCGAGGAGGCAAAACTTTGTTACTAACTGAAAGATCATTTGAATTGGATCTGACCAGAGCCGCTAGACTTCGCGTCGCCAAGGTCATATTAAACCATTAATTGTTTAGATCGGATGCGGGGTGAGAAGGATTATCTACGATCTACTTATGTGCTGAGTAGGGGAAGGAGAAATGGTTTTGATAAAAATTCCTTTGGGGTCAGCCAGAGAATATGTGTATTTTGGTGCAGAGCGGGGAAGGGAGAAATGATTTTGAGAAGAATTTGTCCGGGAGGTCAGCCAGCGAACAAGTGGACTTTCGTAACGAGCGAGATAGAGAGAGGGTTTTGATGAGAACTTCGGGGGTCAGCCTAAGAGTAAGTATACTTTTATGCTTAGCAGGAGGGAGGAATGGCTTTGGTAAGAATTTCGTTGGGGTCAGCCTCTGAGTATCTATGCTTTTATGCATAGCGGGTGGGGGGAGAGTAATGGTTTTGGTAAGAATTTCTTTGGGGTCAGCCAGAGAATATGTATATTTTTGTGCGGAGTAAGGGGGGAAATGGTTTTGATGAGAATTTCGGCCAGTGAGAGAATATATACTTGATAAAATTTCTGAAGATAGTCCAGTTTTTGGCCACTACGAAATATTATGTATCACGTTGTAAATGAAACTAAACGAAGGTGCTCCCGATTGGAATTCAACTAATATCACGTGATTATGCAATCTGTCGAAAATTTGTGTAGCGAGGCTAAACTATTCAATTTATGTGCCAACTCTTTTTTTTTCTCGTGTTTTTCCACTTATTTACATCCAAATGGATAAAATCAGAATTGTTGCCAACTTTGAAAATAACTTTTTCACATCATTGTCATTACCATTGGAGTAATCTCTGCAGCTACTCGACAATTGGCAAGTGTGCAAAATTGACATTCGCTAGATATATTAAGTAGCATACAAGGTCGTGTAGTGTCAAGTTTTAAGTTCTTCAGGTCAGTGTTTCTCGAGAAATCTGATAAAATATATAATAACTTGAAGATTACAGATATTTCTTCATAGTTTTTATAAATTGTGGCTAGCTAGCTATCTGTAGGGGTTCCAAGCGACCGGGCTTTATCTTGTCATAATAAATATACTCAAGATGTTTCTATCATTCTTACAGCGTCTAAAAAGGGTTACTCTGTTACACCCTTGTGCATACATATAAGTAAGTAAGGTATCTTTTACGAAGTATGTAAGTATAGTTCACGTGTACCCATGAAAAAACTATCTTTGATAAAAATGTCGTTTGAAAATGAAGTAGAATATCTAAGAATAAGAATGAAATATTCAATTAAACAGTTCTCCATTATTCCTCATATTGTAACATTTAGAATACATTTTCCATCAATTGCTGAGAATTCAATTCAATATAGCACACTTCTTCACACACCATGATGTCCGGTGGTGAAACAGCGGCGATGGACGATTTGGCGTTTGGGGAGAAATGTTGACTGATTCATCATCATTCAATAAAGAAAAAAAAAAAAAAAAAAAAAAAACAGATAAAAAAACACCTTTAATTAAAGACTTTAAATGTAACTTAATTGAAATATTTAAAAAAAAATGTAATCTGTAACAATGTTTCAATTTTTGAGCTATGCAAAGCAACAATCACGATTTTTGTTTTTCAAAAAGCAACATGCATCGATTGAAACGTCTGTATCATGAAATCTATGAATTGTTTCGTAATGAATCTTGTGTAATTAATAAAAGAAATTCTGTAGAAAACTATCAACTTGGAATTATTTCTGTACACAATGTGAAACTGGAGGTAACCGTGTGTGAAAACTTGTTTACATTCGATGAATTAGTAGAAGTTGCATTGAGGAAGTTGATTACAATTTACGAACACGTTTTAAAATTTTAATTTCCAGTACTTTATGGTGGTACAGAAAAATTATACAAAAAAGATTGAAATAAACAAAATAAAAATATAAATTTATCATTTACTTCGGAAGCCCGGTGATAACCGGACAGTCAGGCAAAATGTCTGACAAACAACAGATATATACTAGAAATCAACGGTACAACTACAAGCTAAGCAGCTTGATTACAGACTTTTACCCTACACCTTGGAAATACTCTACATTTACTACACATTACACGAAATCATTTTCCCTCATAAGTGCTATAATACGTGTACATCAATAAATAGTGAAGCATTTTTACATGAGAAAACTTTGTCGTTCATTCCTGTGCGATTTTTCTCTAACTTACAAGCCCTTTTCCCATATCTACATGGGTGAATGTTAAATCTGTGTTCCTTTCTAAGAAGTAGTAAGTACGTACCTAATATTATTTGTGAGTACCTTCTGATACTATTCTATAAATCATTTCCTAATGGAGTCAACAATAAAATTAAACCTACAGCACCCCTGCTCGAAATATAATGTTTCTTTCGTAAATATTTCTTGTGTGGAATTGATTTCTGGACCATCATATAGTATGCTACATAACCTTGCCCTTATTATTGAAAAATCTAAGGGAGATAAATGATCTAGTGCCGAAGTATATCTACAATATCTCTAATTGAAAATATCGCGAGGAAACATTATCAAAAAATTTGAAAAGCGTATTTTGTATCAAAACTATTCACCCCAAGTAAATTCTTCGTTTTAAAAATTTTGTGATACTTTTTCCTCGCAATATTTTATTGATCAAATGTACGTATCTGCATTTCTCTTCTCCACGATCTTCATAAATAACTACAGAGCAAATTAAATCAACGCTTTTTCTTTTATGAAAAGGTTTTGTCAATAATGTTTTGATGTGATAATCAATGGTGTTTATATAAAATAATATCTTGATCAAATTAATTTTTTTAAATGTTGAATTAGGTTATAACTATCTTATATTTTTAAAAAATGAAGATTACGTTTTTAAAAAAAGTTTTATTGAGATGAAATATAACTTTGAATATTATTCCCTCACAATACCCTTTTTTATGAGATAAACATTCAATAGATATATTTCTGATCAAATCAAGACTATTCTTCAGGACAATGTAAGAATATATATAGGTAAAAAAAAGTGGAGACCGGGCTCTGTCACTCATGAACATACAACTAACTTCATCATTTACCTCCCTTGGATTTTTTCAATCTGATGACGTCATGAGGCATGCTTGACTCTGAACTAGTACTGATCACTGCATGCACCTCACCTAGTGAAAGGGAGGTAACTCTAATATCATTATGGTGGTAAACGGTTGCTTAATCTTAGAACACAAGTGAAATTAACCCTTTTTCAATAAGAGTTTTGTGTGAAAAGGTTTAGCTGAGTGGGGGTATTTGAGAACTACTTTATCCCCCGATGGAGGGGCCCTCGAAATTTTTATAAATAGTACTTCATTTACTACATTTCTAGGGGCATATCTCTCCAAATGTTGGAAAGGGTCCCTTGAGAAGCCAAGTCTCACCTGGGCCCACAAATTTCTAGCTCTGTGCGACTGCGATATGGTGAGTGGGAACTTACCCAGCCGGCCAGTGATGTACTGGTATAATCAAATGTGACCAAAATCAATTACTATTTTCGAAAGAATACAGGAATTGACAGATAAAGAAAGCTCCCTGTCAAAGAGGAGCGAAATAATAACAAAATTAAGATAAAAATTCCCAAGCCGGTCAGCGACAATACCTGGCTCAAAATCTGACCAAGTCGTTGGACTTAGTAAAGGAATCACTGCAGTTAGCATCCCAAATAAATGTTTTACTGGTTATGAATGGAAAGTCAGTCATCTCTAGTTAAGGCTGATGAGCTTTAAATATTCTTTTGTTGACTGTAAAACCACAATTAGTTTAATGAAGACACACCAGGAAAGTTTGAGCATTGGATTTTTCAAATCAATTAGAATGGAAACCATGCTACCAAGAAATGTTTCTTCTGAATGATAATACACGAGTGTAAGTGGTTCGGACAGGCCAAATTGATACACAAAGACAATTATGTATAGGAATATGTATAAAAATTAGGTTCCCATAGATAATACAGTCTTTAGCTCAAAATTTTCCTAAAAAAAAAACAAGATATACATTTGATTTTTAAAAATCTATGCCAATTTATGAGGCATCTAATTCAGTGACTAGAGTTTCAGCTACCGAAGGTCAACATTGACAGCTCTGGAGTTTAAATATCTTGCAGTGAGTAGTAGTCCTCAAATACCTGTGGAAATATGGTAAGATATATTTTTACCCTGAACCCAATCACCGTCTTGAAAATCTGGAGCCTTGTTCAAGTGCCGACAAAATATAGGGATTTCCAAGAAATTTGATTTGGAAAAAAAAAAAATAATAAAAAGTTCTTTCCTTCTTGAACTTTTTTTTTCTCTTATGCCTGCTTTCAACGTATTTATTTTTCCATTTTCGTGTGAATCTGTCAAATTGTAGGTGCTAATCATTTATAAGAGATACGTATGAACACACAAATATATTTGTACACACACACATGAGGATTTGTAACCAAAACTAGGTGGATGAGTCCATTGTTTCAGATACCTGTCCTACAGATGTTTTTTTTATCAGTTATCATTGAACAACTGTAGTCACCAAGATGGCGAAGGCTTCTATCCTTTTTTATATGTGCATATGTTTGTTTATGCATTTGTGTGTTCTAGCACACCTGGCCATACTGTTTTGTCTAGACTTGAAAATTGGAATCAGTACTCCCCCAGACCCCTTCTAATTTTTTTTTCATTTTTGGAAAAAAAAAGAAAACTTTTTTTCACCTTTTTGGGGCTCTATTCTGATGGTTTCATCAATAAAATCTACTTTCTCTAAAGTTTCTTTAACACTATTTTTAGATTTTTTTTACATGACTCTGAATTGACAATACGATTGTTCATTTATTTATGAAATAAAATATACATAGATGGAGATTGGTCAGCAATTGATTCCATCCATTAGGGTGAGTATTTAGTTTAATCTTATAAATTTTTTTTTTTTTTTTGGGACAGCAATTTACTCAGATCATTATAGGCGGTATTTAGTCTAATTAATTAAATAAGTTATTTTTAGTGCCGTTTTTACCATCACAATCAAGAAGTAAACATATCAAATTTTTCTATCAGATAAATCAAAAATAATTCTTGTTGTTCGATGATAAATTGCATCAACTTGAGATTGACATTGTTTGAAATGTGAGTGCTGTTTTTATCCTAGAGGGAGTGAAACTTTACAATCGGAAAATTCGGTTATGTCAGAAGCTTTTCTCAAAAAGTAAATTAATCATTTTAATTTTTGTTGATAAAAGATAAATAAAAAATAATTTACTTTATCTGAACATAAATCATAACCTCACACTACTTATGTAGAATTTACACAGCTAGTTTGAAGAATTCATGTATTCCATGTATAAAAAATAAATAAGTTCGTTTTTTTTTAAAATTCCACGTACACATAAATAAAAAAAGTGACCATTAAATAATTTCAGTCATTTTTAAATTCGAAAGATAAGTTAATATAAAAGATTTGCTTCATTCCAATTCATTCATTTGATAAAACTTTTTATTTTGAATCATGAGTTTCACTTTGCTTCAAGAAGCAGCATACATCAACATGTCAACCGAATGTATGTCAGACAAGTGCAGAGTTTAACCCAATGTGGCTCTCACTCTTCAAAAAGAACATATGAAAATCAAGGCTTAACAAGAAAAAAAAAGAAAAACACTGAATCTCATGTTATAGGTGTTGGTACCATGGGGGGGGGGGATTTTCTGTTTAAGCTCCATCTCTTTCCTGTTAGTACACCTGAAGAAGGCCGTAGAAGGAATTGGCCGAAATGTCATGTTAGCCACACGAGAAACAAGGAATTAAATCGTCCGAAAAATTCTTTGAAAGCCTAAGAAAGATATCAATTATAATCTCGGTGAAAAAAAAAAGGTAAAAAAAGAGATAAAATCATTAATGATCTAAGGGAAATAATGCAGAAGTTATGTTGGAGTTATCTTTCTTGTTCCCTCATCGTAACGTTCATGACGTCATGCCATTATCGAAGGATAGATGTCACGTGGAAGATGCGATTGGATTCCTTCAATATGCCCCCTTCCGTTTAAAAAAGCTTTTTCAAATGTGCTAGAAAAAAAAAAAAAAAGGAGTGAAATCTATTTGCTAGATTCCATTTCTGTATTTAGAACACGCAGGCCGACACCCTCTCTTGTATTTCATCTTCTGTGGGAGAATTTCTAAACGTGGACTTCTTCGTCTTCAAACTATCTGTGTTTTTAGTCGAAGTCCAAGACGAATTTATATAGCTTTTGTGTTGGTAATGGCGATAGTGGTGTGGAAAGTGGTCTCACTACTGAAGAAGATTGTCAGGTATCAGAAGTCTGATTGGGGGGGGGGGGATCGACTCTTCCAGTGACAAAATTCTGTCAGTATTTTAGTTTATATGGGTATTTATCCAACACCCCTCTAGTCACAACGTAGAGAGAGTCCATTCGTAGAATACAAGAGCCTTTATTTATAGTTTCCCCCGAGCTTAGACCGATGTTTGTGCTGTTTAATCACGTCCACTAGATCATGGCTTTTGATAAACTCAAGCAACATGTTAAACGTTCAAAGATTGTCCGTAATATGACGTAGTTCCTTCAAGTTATTGTCTTCAGTTACAGACGTGTATTTTTTTGTTTTGGTACTATGAAGATGATGTTCAATTTTTGTCAATTGTGACCCTGACATTAACCTGAATACTAGCCCCAGCTCTAACTTCAAATTAGCTGAAATATGTTCTTGAAAAACTAAAATGTCAACGTCCAGAATAGGTTAGTAGCAGCACAAGCAAGCGTTATTGGTTATCTCCTTTTGACGAACTGGACTAGTTGACAATAATGGAGTTCACATTTCTATCCATGACTTGTATATTCCACAAGTGGACTGACCCGAGTATTATCTGGTTTCCACACACCAAAAATACCGATAAGTGCTACTAAAACTATAAGACGTGCCATATGAAAATAGACAGCTTTCAACTCTACAAAACAGACAGTTGAGAAGTGATCTGATACACATTTACTAACACAGCATGGTATAAATGGACATAAATATTCTCAGCAGTGTTTGCTGAGTAAACCCATGCTATAAAAAACAGCAAAGGTCACCGTCACTAATACATCACAACCCAGTATTAGAGACTGACTTATGACATCGAAATCCCTTTCCTACTTGGAAGACACGGTAAATTCTTTTAATATCATCATGAACAATCAGAAAGAAACCAACTTAACACAGAAATAAAGAAAAAAAAAAAGAAAAAAAAAAAATTCCCATAGATGCTTGGTGTATCATTGATTAGTGCTCATAACTTAACGTACCTAAAGCAATGTTAATCCAGGATTCTTTTCAACTTTTGTTACGACTTTCTATTCTCATCTTACCATCTCTGTTGTTGACCATGTTTCAGCCAATCCATTCTGTGGCCTTCTTCAGGTGTAAAATTGTAATATCTGTAAAGAACGAGCCTTATTTTTCTTTCAACTTTCTCTGGTGGCGCAAAGTGGACAAAAAAACAACAAAATCAAACAGAAAATTAGAACATTAACCACAAAACACTTGTGAATAACTTATTCTATTGCAGCAATGCACACAATAGTTTGTTCCAGAATTCTAACAAGGAATAGTTCTCATCTTCCTTTGATTAAAACAAAGCTTTTCTTCTTATATCTGTTGAACAAAAAAAGTTAGAGTCATCAATAAACCAACGCAAATAATTTAGGGGACGGGGGGGTGGCCTACTTTTGAAAATGGAAATATTGGATGGTAATAGTAGGGAAGGTTCTAAAGCATCACAGTGTGTGTGTGTGGGGGGGGAATGATCAGGAAAATAGCTCAAAATACTACACTGTCTCTTATGTGGAGGGGGGGGGGAGTTTTCAAAAGAAATTCAAGAGTGTGCATGAATAATTAAGATATCCCCAAAATTGCCATTTTCAAACATAGAGCACAATACTGTACATCTCCATCAGGCAGTTGTAGAGTCTGATTGTATGCAATGTTGGTAAGCATACAACCGAGCGTCTTGAGTTGGGGGGGGGGGGACAATGGTTCTTCTTGGAATTTCAATTTTGTGAGGGAGTCTAAAATTTGTATGTATATGTCAATATATAAGTATCCAGAATATTCAACATTAACTAGTTAATATAGGATGGTTGGCAACACCAAATCTGAGAGATTTACACAGAACAGGCATTGGAATTATGTTGAATGTTGAAGTTTAGCCTGGAGTTTCAATGCCTGCATTGGTTAAGTCTAAGAGATGAATTTTCGAGTTATTCCCCTCTGTAGCCCAATCTGGCGTCTGTTTTTCTGGTGTGTGTGTGGGGTGTCTTTAGTCTTCCATATTGCCAACCACTGTTGCAAATACTTTGAACTTTTTAAAAGATGGACCTCCTTTTGCGTTTTAATTTTAGTTTCAGCCTTTGAAATAAGTTGCATGGAGAGGATTCAGATTGGTAGCCTTCATAGTAATGGACTAATTCAACTAAGGAGGATGCTAAATCCTACACTTACACAACATTCTGCCTCAACTATATACATTCTCTTTGTTGTAATCGATTCATGCAAGGTCTACTTTAGGGATCTAATTACCTAATTACAGCTTCTTGATAATTTATGCACATTTCTTAGAATAAACTCTAGATCAAGTAAACAAACAAAACAGTAGATTACTCAGGTTCCTGATCTTTTTCAATTTCCAAATTTATTTTCCAGTAAGTCCTTAGAACCCAAAAGAACTCATTTCTCAACAAATTGATAAACTCTAGTTGAACATTATACATGCTAATAAGCTGTAAGCAAAATGTTCAGACATGTACAAGCTACATATCGTTTAGTGATATATAAACCCTGTGTTAGAGTAATGTTTGATAGTTGCTTGTCATGATCCACGTCTTTATTTCCTTTCTTTTGAATGAAACCATGTGTACTTGTAGATAAATCAGGCCATGTGTCTAAGATATATGGCTAGCAATTGGACAGTTATGGGTCTTGGACAAGTTGCTGTGACCGGTACCCCCCCCCATATACCTCTACGAACCAATGGTATTATATACCAACATTTTAACCTCATTGAAATTGAGCTTTTTGAAGAAAGTACAGAAAAGGTTCAATCAAATTAGATTTGGTTTTTAATGTTTGATTTTCAATCAACATTGTGAATGAAGTTTTTGCATGAAATTTTCTAATGCATCCCTTTTGAGAGTTGAAGAAAAGGAGCAGCATTTTCAATATCATATTTGAATAAGTGAGAGAAATACACATCAATACTGCCTTGATCCATCATAGTGGCCAAATCTTTAGGACTCCAAGGAGAGATGTTAGTTTGAATGGAATGGATGATCGGTGAGGAGGGGGGGGGGCAAAAAACAAAACAAGTGCATTTTTTTTTTTATATTGTAGATCTTATATATGTACTGTTAGGTGATATATATATATATATATATCTATATATATATCTCACCTAACAGTCATGGAAACCTCAGGATTTGTATGCCCCTTAAGATTTCTTCAAAAGTATATGGGGATTTTAGTTCTCCAAATCATTCAATGAAAAAAAATTTTTTTTTTTTTCAGCTTTTCTATAACTCAGGTCTTGTAAGGGTCAAATGATTTCCCCAGGATGCTGATAATACCAACAGTTGCCAGATAGGAAACTCAACTGCTGAATAATGATGATAGAAATAACAAGAGAGATGAAAGATTTCCAACCTTTTTATATCAGGATGGAAAAATAAACTTTGCAAGAAGGGGAGGAGAAAAAAAAAAAAAAAAAAAAAAAAAGCCCCAACAAGTATGGACTGAGCGAGAAACTGATCTTTCTTTACATCAAGTTCATTTGGTATTTCATTATTCATCACTCAAAGCAATATAAAATTAACAGGGTGCAGATTTCACATCCCTTGTCACGCTGCTATTTATTGGTATCAAACTGCAGAAATGCTGCTTAATGCTATGAAATAATGGAATATTCCACTGAAGGATACACTAGTCAGATTATTAGTTGGTTTACTCCCAAGGTGATGAATACAGCCAGTTTCAAGTCACTTCACAGAACCACTGATATAATCTTGTCAGACCTGAAACACGAGTCAACAGAATAAGCAGAAAGATGTTTGGATTGGTTGAAGAGGGGGAAGAAGATGGAATGGAAGAATGAGACGCAATAAATGGCAAACAGACAATGAAGACGTACCCCTGAAGTCTATTGAATTGCACCCATGGAGGGTGGTGCTGTAGGAGTTAGAAAATAAGTCCGGGATAACTGCTGAAGTCTACCAAAATAAAAGGGGATGAAGAAAGAAAAAGTCCAAGTTCCAATCAATTCCAATGTAAACTTGCACAAAAATGAATACTTGAAATTTCGGCTTTCATTCTAAACTAATTGAACTTCAGAAAATAACATCCAGCAGTATTAACAAGATACTTACTCCATCTCAGAGTGCCAGGGACTGAAAATTTTGGGGGGGGGGGAGTGAAAAATTGTCATTCATACACACGCTTCAGTTTAAAACTCCATTACCCAAGTAGAGGCTTTATAATATAATAGAAAAGATAATATAATACAGTGTGTGTATGTGCGTGTGATCTACGTTGGTCTACTGGTTGAAGAGAAGGTTCGATTCAAAACCCTGTGACCACAACCAAACTGAGAACCTTCCAGGATTTGGATCTCAACTAGTTAGAACTGTTAAATATAACCACAAGAATTTGAAGATGCTCCAGAGCTGACTCTAAGCATGAACAGCAGCTTAGGACCTACTGGCCACTAAAAGAGCCCCAAAGAGTGATTGATTTGGGGGGGGGGGGCTCTCCAAGTCAAATTCTGCTTATGCAGGTATCTCAGGTTCAAACTGACAGAGTTTTGTTACAATAAAAGAACGCAAACGGGGAACCAACAAGTTCTACACAAAACCCCCTAAATTTCAGAGTAAATATGCCCGTTAACTATCACTTTTTTCAAAAAAAAAAATTTTTTTTTATATTATATTAACCTGTTCGCTGTCAGTATATCTAACATTCCGGAGTTCTCATGAAAAAAATTTGATGGAAATCAAGAGTCATTGCATGTTTAAAAACAATTTTATTTTCATTTAAGTCAACTAATATGTACAAAAGAATATCTAATAAATGATATACATAAAAATGTAAAGGAAAGAAAAAAAAAAAACAAAAAAAAAACAAAACAAAAAAATGACACTATCATGTAAGATGAGGTATCTTATCCGTGGCACTGGACGGACAACTTGCTATGATGTGTTATCTAGTTTGTGGCAGCGAACAGGTTAATTTTGTGTGTACATGTATGAATGCTTTCTCCATAAAATGGAGAAATTAAAAAAAATCTTTTCTAAAAGTGTCCATTAAAATAGATTGGGACTTTTTGAACACCCCTTTTTTGTCTATAAACCCAGCAAGAAACCAATTTTCTCAGAAGACACCCTCCTCAACCGAGAAGAGCTGATTAAGAATTGAATTTTTTTTCTTTTCAAATACACGTTCAATTGATTTTAAAAATAAAAAGCCAATAGGCTAAGATCTTTATATATATATATATATTTTTGTTTTAATTATCAAAAATGAAAATATCATTGATCAGAAATTGGTTCTATTACAAGTTGGAAAAAAATAAAAAATAAAAATAAAAAAAATAAAGAAGAAAAGAAAAATTCAATAAAATATTTAATGCAGCATCTCTTTTTGAATCAAAATATTTGAAAAAATCCATTTCAACACAAGAAAAAAAAAAAAAAAAAAAAAATTGTAAAAGTGAATTCTTATATATCCATTGATAAATCCAATTGCTATGAGCACAAAGAGGGGGGAATGGATGGGGTGGGGGGGTCTGTCATGAATGTGTCCACCACTACAGCCAAGTGGTCAACCACACCCACCTGAGGGTCATCATAAAACGATAACCCCAGCTACAATCACCAAAAGCCAGGATCTATATTTGCAGAATCAAGGAGAGAGAGTTCTATTTTATTTTCATTTCAAAGGCATTCAGAAAAAGGCCTTCTATGGAAATACTTGTGCCATTAACAATTCTCTTCTCCAAACTCATGAGCAGCAATTAAGAGGGGAACTGGCACAAAGAACCTACTGTTGTCTCTTAGCAGTGAGCATAAAATTTCACTTCTCAGAAAAAATCTGCTCCAAAAGAAAGAGAAAAAAAGAGAAAAAAAAAAAAAAAAAAAAAAAAAAAAAGAGAAAGTTTGAGAGAAGAGAGGGTAAAGGGGAGGAGAAAAAGAAAAAAAAAAAAAAAAGAAAAGAAAAAAAGAGAAAGTTTGAGAGAAGAGAGGGTAAAGGGGAGGAGAAAAAGAAAAAAAAAAAAAAGAAAAGAAAAAAAGAGAAAGTTTGAGAGAAGAGAGGGTAAAGGGGAGGAGAAAAAGAAAAAAAAAAAAAAAAGAAAAGTGAGATGGGATTATTGTAGGAGAAAGACGGTGAGGTGGGAATAGAAAAGCAAGAGAATAAAACCCCTAAAGAAGGAAAGCACAATAACATCCCAAGCTAGCCAGCCAGATTGGGAATGTTCAAGTAGAACAAACAAAAAGAAATTTGGAAGAGAGGAGGAAGAAGAAAAAAAAAAAAAAAAAAAAAAAAAAAAAAAAAAAAGACATTATCAATAGGAAAGATGGCAACAGCAGCAGATATCAAGTGGTCTTTTTAATTTTCCTTTTCTCTTTCTTTGAAGAGAAAAAGTCTTTGTTTATGAAAGCCACTATCACTCATAGCACCTACAGAGAGAGAAATGAAGGGGGTTGGGAAGGGAATGAGATGAAACATTCGAAGGAACAGGAAAAAAAAAAAAAAAAAAAAAAAAAAAAAAAAAAAGCACACTTACATTCTTTTGCATAACACACCCCTTAGGGTACACAAGAGAAAAGTCACAAGGGGAAACCTGTTGCCTGTGTGAGTGAGAGAGAATTTGGAGGGGAGGGAGGAAAAAAAAAAAAAAAAAAAAAAACTTTAACAAAACACCCCCACCCCCAATCACTTTTTGAAAGGACAAATCTAAAAATTTAGATGTTTCTATAAATAATAAACCCAAAACAGAAGATTAACACTTCCTTCATTTCGGTAAAAAGAATCATGGCCGGACATGAATAGTTGATGTAGACACCCGGGGAGGGGAGGGGGGAAACACCTTAAACTAATTTGCATAACAATAAAGGTGTGCGTGTTGAGAGAGGCGGAGCTATAAGTGGCAAGTTCGTCTTGGGAAGTTTGCTTTTTTTTCAGTTTATACCATCTGTACATCAAAAGCTGTTAGGGTCATGCAGGGGAGAACGTCTTTGAGTCAGAGAGCTGGGGGGGGGGTTAGAGAGAAAATGACTAAAGACTAATGGGGAAGGTGAAATTGCTCAATTACTTGGAGAAAAAAAAAAAAAAAAAAAAAAAAAAAAAAAAAAAAAAAAAAAAGGAAAAGTGGTTCTGAAATCAACGTACACACACACCACTAAAATCTGTGGAAAGTGGATTTCTATGAAGTTATTACTATCTGGGTTTTTTGGGGAGGTGGGGAAGGAAAGATAATTGGGTTTTCTACACCCCTAGAATTATTCTGTTGGAAGTTTCAAAAAAATATATTTCAAGACCCAAAAACTTCCAGCATCATTTGCTTTTTTGTACAAAGTAAATTAAAAGACTTACATCACCTGGCCCGAGGTCATCCCCCCCCCTCCCAGTATCTTTGCCTCAAGAAACCAAACCTTATTCAAAACTTACCAACAAAAGTTGTCTTTGAGATCACAGGATGAAGAAAGTTTACTTAGCTGAAAAACTTTCACACATCAAGCATAAAAAGGGGGGTGGGGTGTTGGACAAATACCCCTCCCCCCCTGCAACCTATTTGTAAGCCATTCAAAAGGAGAAAAAGGGGGAAAAAATCCGGCCTAAGTGATCACCATGCTGTTTTTGTCTGTTACAAATATGAAAACTTAATGTGATCAAGAGTTTTAAATGAGGCATGTTCACAATACAAGGCAATGTAAAAAAATTTTTTTGGAAGACGAACTCCCAGGCGGACCAAAAATGAAAGAGTTTGATGGCAAGCAAAAAGTCATTTTGTGATATCAGCAGCTGAAAAGGAGATGACAGCCAGCACAAAATTCAGAGAAAATGAGGGGGGGGGGTTGTATCCCTAGTTTAGTTGGGAAGGAAGAGGTTATAATTATAAAAGGGAGAAAGAAGAAAGAAAAAAAGAGGGAAAGTAGTATTAGCTTAACAGAAAATTAAGATACTTAAAAAAAATTTAAAAATTAAGGGGAGATAAATCGAGGATTTGGAAGAAGGGGAAAGAAAAAAAAAGAAAAAAAAAGAAAAAAAAAAGGAAAAGAAAAAAGTCATAATACCATGGAGCCATTATTAATTATTATTATTAATGAATAAATTAAAACCTGCAACCTTATTCAGTCTCCCTAGAAAATGAGTGTTAGTCAACCTCAGGTGGTTTTATGAAACCTATTGATGTTAGTGGTTGTTATACAGTAACATTGCATAGGGCTGACTGGGAGTATCACAGATGGAGGTTTATCCGTTTGTTCGGAAAGGTGATGGAGAATTTGTCCACAGGTGGAGCTGGTCCCTGCTGGCTGAAGCATAGAGTACTTCCTCATACGGGCACCTTGAAAAAAAAAAAAAAAAAAAAAAAAAAAAAACATATTTAGTAATCAACATCTCAAAGTTTGGTAACTTATTTCAGCAAGATCTATTTACAGAGAAAGGGTGGATTTTTTCCTGTCCGTACCCAAATAATTTCATGTTAACAAGAGGTTTGCAAACAAATCTTAAGGGTCACCAAGATGAGACTATATCTATTTTCATTCATTGGAATGACTGGCCTCTGTTCAGTCCTGACAGACAAGGAAACGTTCCCTCCATGACACATGCTAGGACAAAGGAGATCCTGGGATGCCGTGTTGGAATCCCTCTTTCAGCCTTGCTGATAAAAGCAGAGAGCGATGTGTCTGGTATCAACTTGGCTGCAGGAACCACTCCCTAGTTTTCGAATCTAAGTTGTCTTTTCTCCTAGACTGGTTACTTCCACAAGGTTAGAAAGCCCATTCTGTCTCACTATTTCAGCCAGAGGCAGGGGTAGGGGAGGAGGAAAGATGGATTCACACCTTTCCCAAATGCATTAGTGCAAAGTGAACACAAACGACCATGACCAGTGTTTGAACCTAGGTTGCAGATTCTATTGTCTGAGCAGCTACCAACTACATCATCACCTCCACACTAAGTTGAATAGTTAGTATCAACTCTTTCTACCAAGCAACTGTTTCAATTGGGAGCTCAATAACTACTTCACATCTAAATATCTTGTTCATCCACTGTCCATGTCTGCTTGCTTTCCATGTTCCGCCAATGCAGACATTTATATGATAAAGAATTGGATATTCAATCAGACAGATAATTTCATAGTAACTCTTTGATTCAGCTCCCTAATAAAAATAATATTCATAATTGACGTTTTGGATCCAATATCCACCTTATAAAATCCATGTAAGTGTTTGAAGAATTTAAGAAGAGTTGACAGTGATTAAGCAATATGACATTTAGGTTCGTAGCAAATTCTGTACATAAACATGCAATATCAACAGGAGAGAAATCTAGAGTACTCATTTTGTCCTGTAATCCAATGAAGGGTTTTCTGTACCCGACTGTATTGTCGTTGGGGACCTCACAGGTGTATTTCATCCAAAATACACCAGACAGAATCGATCCCTTTCCTCATTTTCATGTTGAGTGCTTAGCAAGGAAGTATCATTTATAAAGTATGTTTGACCAGACATTAGAACTATTACAGGCAAGCTCTTCACCATTTGTCATTTAATAAGACTGCTTCCTTTAAGTAGTCCTCAAACCAAGAAAGAGAGACTGCTCTTGTAGGAAAGTATTTTTGACATGAGATACAAGCATGGTTACTGCAGGGTCAAACTCTGCTCCCAACTGGTGATTACAGCTATTTTTGGTATTGTGTATATAAGTACATTACATGTAAAACTGATCAGTTGAGCCTGTCAATAAGAAAGCTGCCTACTAATCACTTTAGTGAAGAAAGCTAGTTCTATAAATAGCCTTGGTTCAACGAGACATAATAGACGAAGAGTGAAGAATTTACCCCCTGAATTAGGTAAAGATTGTTCTTGTTATGGGAGAAAGAAAAAAAATAAGTATATTTCAACTTCTACTGGAAGTTGATATAATCAAAATAAACTTACCGTATCTTGGCAGTCACTTTCATCCAGACTGTCTTTTTGGAATTTGTTGGGTGCCATAGCAGAGAAGTAACGCACATCCTTGTCTTTATCAACTTGCAGTTTAAGCATAGTTTCCACAAGTTTCTCATAATATGGATTTTGGGTAGATACAAAATAATCTACAGAAAAATTCAGGAAAGGAAACAAAAGGAATTTCAAAATTCTGATGCTGAAGAATTTACAGATTAGTAAAAAGGTTTTTTTTCAGATTTCTGTCAAGAACCATGAAGTCTTAGCATTTTATGTATGACAAATATATAAACTACTTCCATCACCATCTAAATAGGGTACTTCCATAAAACTGAGAATCTACCAAGTTTCCGTATAAATTTAGAATTTACTTGATATAAAGCTGCAAAACAAAGCCCCCCTTCTTAAAGAAACAGGAATAAACAGTAATCTTATATACAGCTATTTAAAGAATTTCAGATTATTTTTATTGAATAAGACAATACAAAACTTCATCACCAGCTTGGCCGATGATGTTAAGAGTCATCACTTTCCTGTTTCCAGTAGGCTCTATTGACAACCACATCTTCAAAGCTGTCAGTCAAATGAATAAGACTTTGGACATGCAAATAGTTATGCAACTCCACCAGGCTCACTTTTTGTTCTTGTCTAGCAGAGTTCAAATGGTGAGTGCTACATGGAAGTTTTTTGCCAGTTGTAAGAATAAGGCTGGTAATTGGGCTAAGTAATTTACTCAACAGTCCTTACGATACAGTACCACTATATTTACAAACCCAAGAAGACCAACAGCAGTAACTTTTTAAAAATTGAAAAACTCTGAGTTACATAGATTAATGAAAAATACCAATTCTATAAAAGATGAGCAAAGCTTATCAATATCTTTTCATAGAAACCTATTTCCAATTCAATTTTCCATCTTAAATGTCCTTTGGATGAGGGGGACTGGAGGAGAGAGAGAGAAAAAAAAAAAAAAAAAACCAACCCAATGTGCACTGATAACTACAAGTAGGAAACTTTTGTATACAGATAACTTAATAGGTAGTAGTATGAACTTTTTTTTAACACAGACATATGTCTGTTTCACATAAACCAGAAAGAGGAATTGTACCTCCACAATGCACTGATATAATATTCAACTACCACCTTCTCCCTGGTTTTACAAAACCTATTCGATAATATTGTTCAATTTTATATGTTAAAATACTCTTGTCCAGTTATTAAAAAGTTTACACAACTATAACATAGTTTCTTTCTGGTTTGGCATGTACACATGTCATTCTTGCCGATAATTACTGTTTAAAAATTGTTCCTGGGAGTAAGTGAAAACAATTAGGCTACAAGGACTTCTAGAATCAATTCATTTTTGGAAATGAATTGTTTGTGTTAGACTTTCAAAATCTCCTATTTCCAGCACTAATACAGGTTATAGGAATACAAAATAAAGAATCCTGTTTTTTCTCAAGAAAAAAAAATCTTCGCAAGATTACATATATTTTATTTATTTATTTATTTTTTTTTTAAAATCAAATTTGGTTGAGTTTAAGACAATTTTAAAAACTAAGCGATTGATTGGTGTAAAAACTCATTCGTGTTAAGGGCAGAGCACTAAACAGATTTTCATGCGGACTTCCTTGAGATATGAAAATTACTACAAGGGTTCTCCAGGGATGAAAAAAGTTGCATTAGACATTTGAGAGCCTACCTGAAATGGAATTGGAGCAAGGATGTATTTGAAAAATTGCCTTACCTACAGACAGGACACATTGGGATAACGTCTTGCTGGAAGTGATTCTAACATTTGGAATAACATCGTTGGCTAAATTGAGCAAACTGGGTAAAAAGTCCCAGGCAAACCTCTCAGCTGGAATGCTCTTGTCTTCTAATATCGACCAACACAACTGGGCAAATCTGAAATTGAGGAAAGCAAAGGAAAAGGTCATCAAGTATTCAGTGGACAAAAAAAAAATATAGTATAGTTGAATTAATTCATTGTTTACAAATTCATCTGGAAGGGTTAGGTAAGACAAAATTTTCCTTTGAATCTTGCGAACTGAAAAAGAGCAAGAGAGCTGGAATCTAACACACTGACAACCAATTGAACATAAATATCAAATACTTCTTTCAGAATTAGCACTACATCAGGTAGTCTTCAATATCTGGATCAGCGGAAATGTCATGGCATTGACAACTGAGATATCAATACTCACATAAATTACACCAATCTTGGTTTGAATAATTGGTTACCTTTGGAATGTATTTATATCACTCCATTTTAAAGAATCTAGTGCATGTTCATATACAACCAAGCATCCAGATATTAGATATTACTGATTAGGCAGGTGAAGTAATTGTGAGAGGGGGGTTCGCCCAAGTGCTGATGAGATGCAGTGATATTTGCACAGATTGGGGGGGGGGGGATGACAAAAAAAACAAAAACAGTGGGTAAAAACTGCCAAACAGATAGAAACTCCCAGATACACTAAGGTACTTCATCTACAAGTCAAGTATTATTCTAGGCTAAACTTAGAGAATATTTCAAGTGAATAGACAGTTGAGAGGACTAGCTCAAAACTTGCTGCATGGGCAGTTATCTGCAGCTAGTTTAACTAAAATCAGTCTCTTTACTGTAGAGGAATTGGATGAGAAATTAAAAGGTAGCCCCTCCCCCTCACAAGAATAACTAACTATCAACATTGTTCAAACCCATGTTTTGAATTCTCCAATAGCAGACATCCTATTGAACAGTAGTAGTTGCAAGAAGAAAAATGGTCAAAACTAATACTATCAGCTTCAGTCCAGAATACATTAGTTTTTTTGTTGGAAATTTTCAAGTTGAAACAACCTTTCATGCAATAAATGAATCCATTGATACCATTACAATGAGTGTAAATGGAGGCGGAACAAAAAAAAAAAAAACCAACACCATCCTCAAGTGGTATATCCAAAGCCAACTGATTTTTTTCCTAGTAAAACACTAATTCCAGAGAGAAACACCATGACAGAGGTTATATATATATATATATATATATGGTAGCCACTTCACCATAGAAATGCTCTTTCCATTGAGCTAAACAATGGCTGGTAATACAAAACCTGAATAACCGCTCCAACTCCCTATTCTCCTTTTAGTTTATTGTCTATATCTGACGTTTTTCAATGCAACAATTATGCCATTAAGAAATGGATATACGATCCGACAGAATTACAAATCGCGTTATACTATTTAAGAGCTCATTTGAAATGATCTGTTATTACATAAATATATCTGGCTTACACAACTTTAATAGATTAAACTGAGAAAATGGGATTAAAAAAAAAAAAAAAAAATCCATCTAAATATTGCGCTTATTCTGAAAAGATTTAGTCACCCCGCCCCCCAATCTTATGGTTCAATTTCAGCATTTCTATACTTTGTGAAGATGTACCTCAATTCAACAAAGCATTCGTTGCTAAAATAAAATTGGAGGAAATCTTCGAAAATTACACGGGGGAGAGATTCATAGACAGATCTCAAGCTTAACCTTCACTATGTAGGATTCAAAATGAGTTAGAAGAAAGGGTGTCACATGTGCTGCAATATGTTTTTTTGTGTGTACTCATTGAAATCTCCAGGCAAAAATAAGTAAGTTCCTAATGACTGAAATGTATTGTGCAAAGAAAAACCCAAATACTTACACCTGGCGTGTTGCCCATTTGTGAGACGTGGCAAAACAATTCACCAATTCCATAACCATGTTCTGATAGTACTGTTCATGAGAGTCATGCAATTGTTTCAGCAGTGTGCTCACCTAGAGATGAAGAGACAAACAAAGAGATCAGCAAATACAAATATAAAAGAAAATTTGATTCTGGTTGTATTAGAAACAACCGATAGAGAGAAACATTCTATCTTTAAGACTGCTGGGATATAAGTGTCCGATAGATCTTTTGAAATACTGGAATATTTTTACAATCTTGGTAGGCTAGTCGTGGAAAGGTCCAAGTTGTTTCAGAAAGAGGTTATTGTCATTAATGATGACAATAAAAAAACTCCTTTATCACTTCCTCTTCATAGCATATCTCATGACCATAAGTTCAGAAGGAAATATAGTCAATCACTCTCCCTAAAAGGCTTACAATCCTTCAAGCATCAGCACAGAACTAACTCGGAAGGAAAGTCACGGTAAAACACATACACTTACCAGTGAACAAGCAGCAAGTCGAACCTCAGCAACTTTATCATTTAACAAGGCTAAAGCGATTGGCAATAAAAAAGCACTATTTTCTTGGGCATGGAATAAGTTACACAGTGGTTCACATTGTCTGCAAAAAAGAAAAAAAAAAAAAAATTTTTTTAGATTCAGTCATATTTTAGTAATTAAAGTTATTTCAGATGTGGTCTTGACAAATCTGTCTAGGTGAAGTTAATTCAAATCAGAAAGTTTGATATTTCTGATTCTCTCAAATATGTGAGACAAGAAATCACTTCAAGAACTTCCAAGAAAAATTCATAAAAATGAATTCAAAATTTGGCTAATTCGAATATTAGTTAAAATTAAAGATATCAACACTGAAGTTGAAAATGGTTTCAATTACTATCAACTCATCACCTAACATTAAGAATCAGAAGACATTTAGGAAGCCTTAGTTTAGGTTATTTGCATTTAGTCGTAATCAATCCAATGCCTTTATTTGGATGCTGAACTACTGAATCAACAAAATTTGGCATTAAATAATTTGGATCAACCCCCTAATCAACCTTCAGAATCTATATTTTGAGATTTTACACTCAAATTTTGTCCAAACAAGAAGGTTTTTATTTATGCAACTTACTCAGCCAACTCTAAGCGGAAACGCCAGTTTCTATGGTTATCAGTTGTCAGGAAATTTTGGACCTTTGGCAAGTATTCATTCCTCACAGAAGGCTTTAACAGCTGTAATAAAAGAAAATTTGTATGATTATAACTTCCTTAGCAAAGAATATTTTTTTGAGGAGGGAGGGGATTCTTCAAATTTTTATGACTACTTTTCACCTTCATAATTCCATTAGTTCCTTTTTATTGCAACATTGATAGGATTAGCAGCAATGCAGCCGAGTTGGAATTTTCCTGAATTCTTACAACTTCAATTCATCAATAGCATTCATTCCCTAAAATAAGACATCCCCACCTAAATAAGTCTTGATAATTTATCCTACATCCTGAAAGTTACTCATTTCATAGGCCTCTGCTACCCGCCCAGAGGAAGGTACTCTATGCTAAGATGAACCAACATATCAATTGAGCCAAGCTCTTTATGACTGGCAGTACGTTTTCTTACAATATTGATTTCTAGTCAATGGAGAACCTCTGGAGTTCTGGGCAGAATGGACTTGCATAGCTCAGCAAAAAAAAATGGAAATATTCTCGCCAACATTGAACCCATTAAATCTGACAAACCAGAAAAGAATGTGATAGTAATTTTCTTTATTTTATAAATCTATACCTGCTACTTTGACCAAATTCTGATTTATTTACTCAAAAAGAAATGTAAAGAAAATGTCAATGAGTAAAACTAAAAAATTTTTTGCTTGCATCACTATCACACCTCGTTCTAAAAAGTCATTTTGATGCAAAAAAAAATTGAAATACAAATTTTCCATTTGGATGCTGACTAAAAGTAGAACGAGACATGCCAAGAAATAATTCGAAAAAAATTGTTCACTTGATATGCTTGTTCAATATGAACAATCTAAATGAACTAATAGTATTGTATGTAAGGATGACTTAGAGGAAACCTCATTGAGTGACAATTAGAAATACCAGTCTTTTAACGTCCGTCGTTGGACATAGACCTTCCTAGGATTTGCCACACTATCATGGGCATCGCTGAGCCAGTACTTCCTGAACTTGTCTAGCTTGTCTCTCCATCTAATATTCTGCCAGCCTTGGTTGCACGTGTGATCTTGGGGGATCTATGTCATGAGTTGTGATGTCCATCAGTTGTCTGCCATTCTAGCAACATGGCCAGCCCACTGCCACCTGAGATTTTTAATGGATTCTATGATGTCCCTGACTTGTCTTTTCTCGGATGTACTGTGCTGTCTTGTGGTCTCTCCATGTAAGGCCCAGCATAATTCTTTCATAAGTGATATGAGATTTACCAGTGAACCCTTTAATAAGTGTACTGAGCCCTCAACTCTGAAGATCCCAAAACATACATCACCCGAGAAAACATACAAAATCTAGTATACAGAAACAGAACTCTGCATAAAAAGGTCATCGAAAAACATTTCAATGAGTGATGTTTTAGTACCTTGTCAGTAACTAGTTGCATTTAATGTATTACTAACATGCTTAGTCACAGGGTACCCGTTTTCTTTTCACTATACAATCAATCAACTAAGATGTATTCACAATACAATCTTTAGCACAAGTGACTACAAATTGAGAGTCTTCCCTGCAATACTGAAAATTTTCAGAAAGATGTTCAGAGTCTATTTTATGTACCTCCCTAAAATCTAACTAGTCAAAGTTGAGGAGTGTCCTCAACATGAGGAAAGTGGTTCAAATCTTTGTAAAGTATGGTTTAAAGGTGTTTCCCAATATTTTTTCATTCAAACAAATTGAGATTTCTTAAAACAGATAGATACAGAAAAAAAAGAAAAGAAAGTAACCTTTAGGAATTCCATAAGATGTTTTAAAACACCTATTCGAACTTCATCAAGATCTTTGAGGAATCCATCAAAAACTGGAACAAGGTCTTTGTGAGTGATGTCCTCGCCAAGGATAACAGCAAGTTCATGGATGGAGAATGCCAAGGTTCGACGAACTTTCCACTGAAAGAGGTCAAATATACATTTAGGAAGTCAAATTGAAGGAACATGCATCTTGGAAGATCATTTGAGATGAATAAAAGGAAGAAATGAAAGAACGGATTTCATTCTTGATATCCCAAGATGACAAGCGAGATTAAAAAATTATTAAAAAATAAGAAACGTGAAATTAAGGAGAGGTTTTAGAACTATTTAGGATGCCAGAGGGGAAGAGAAAACGCATTTGTCCATTCACACACACACACAATTAGGTTGGGGAATTCCAACAATTAAACTAAAAGATCCCCCTTTGATCATCATATATAAACCTAGAAAGCTTTACAGCTTTAAACACTGAAAACATCAAAATCTGTGTCACTTCGGTCCCTCATTTCTAATATCTGTAAATGAAATTCACGTAGTTTCCTTTGTTACGGTACGAGTAAATTCTCACTTTGGAATTATCAGTTGTTCACCCTGTAAACGTTCTGGGGAATTTAAAAACAAGTCATCACATGGCAACCCAGTAGTGTTGATCAAATACCACCTCCCTTTCAGTCAAGTTTTAATATACAGTCCATGTCATACATGTAGCTAGTTATTTTATATCAAGTATTATAACATCCACATATGAAAAAATACATTATTTTACAGTCAATTTTTTGAAAAAAACCTCATGTAGGTTACTCAGAAAAAGGTATTTAATGAGGGATCAGCAAATTATATATATATGTATATGTGTGTGTGTGTGTGTGTGTGTGTGTATACACGTGTGCAGAAGGTAAGTGACTTTTTTTAATGTTGATATTTGTTATTTTTGAAGCTGCAATGCTTAGTTTCCATTATGATTCAGAGTTCAAACTCGGGAGTCGTCCAATTCTCACAATAAAAGGAAAAGACAACATTGTAGTTATAAAACTAACTTTAGAAATAGTTCATTGGGCACTTATATGCCCCCACTTGTACATAAAATGTATACATTCATTAGTGCATAGAACATGCATCATTTAAGCAATGATCCCCTTTGACAGAAATTACATATAATTCCCTATGCAATTGAGTCAGCTTCAATTAAAAAAGCTAGAAAACAGCATCTTTGTTTTCTAGATATTCATCTTCGAGTCTGAAGGTCCAATACAGTTAAGATTTCTTTTCCTTCCGTAAAGGTTTCACAAAAGGGGAAACATGCGAGAAATTGCAATAACCTAGCTAGTGAGAAAGGGGGTAAGAGAAACATGAAAGGGTTGATGAAGGTGATATTATAGGCGCGATGCTTACACTCACTTGCATGTCAGCAGCCAAGGTTTCAAACAGGGCTTTCAGGCAATGCCAATTATGCCGCCCCAGGGTATAGGCTACTGCAGGAAAGTTGTAGGCACAGTGACGAGTTATGTCAGAATCAACTGACTGAGATAACGCTGGATCAACCATTGTCAAGAAATTCTCAAGCAATCTCGGAGGCACTATTTCCTGCAAAGAAAAAAAAGTTCCAAAGTCAGTTTGGAGGCCGCAGTTTTATCGAGTGGAAATTTTCATTGAACAGAAACCCTACGTAGAAAAAAAAAAAGAAAAAAAAAAAGAAAAAAAAAAGAAAAAAAAAAAGAAAAAAAGAGAAGCACCACATGTTCAATGGTGCATCCACCACCTGAGGAGGAGGAAGAGGAGGAAAAAGAGCAAATAGTCTGAGAATCAATTCTTATACTAGCAAAATAGTGAAATGGAGGTATTAATTCCACTAGAAGTCGTAATTAACCATATTTGGCCTTCACTAAATATGAAAATGTACACCGCCATACACTGACATCATAGGAGTTGGTTGAATTTTGGGGTGAAAAAAAAAAAAAAAAAAAAAAAAAAGATGTTTCAAAAAAATTAGCCCAAGTTATTCTTAGAATCTTTTTTCAAGGCAAAGAAGGGTACATCTAGATTCACACTTTTGCAATATGTACCACAACATTTATATGGCATCTTTCTATTATCAACATTCAAATTTACTTTCGTCTATCAATGGCCTTGAGGGGGGTGGGGTTGAAAAGAGTCAAGGAGAATTATTTGTCACTGGACCCCCACTCTTGTCTCAGTACATTCTTATCAAACACTTTTCCTACTTATAATACTTACACAATGTATAAAAATATTGAGTTCTGATGCAACAACAAACAAGGTTTGACAAACCATTATTGCTGTGAGTTTGATCCACACAAGGCGCCTTATACTTATGACCCCTTACCATTGCTAAGCCTAATAAAAAATACTGAGTTATAACAAACCAGTGGATCAGAAATAAGCCATTGCAAATGTAGATGCAAAATCAAGATTCTGTATGTTAAGAGAAATTGGGGAGAGACAGGGGGGGGTGTATTATTCAATCAGTACATATCTAATTGTTACACAGCCAGGAGAGCCCTAAAAATAAATTCTCATCTATCATATAGCCAATCAAAAAAATCACCCCTACCCAGTTACTCACCTGTTGTGCACAGAGTTCCGTTATTCTGTTAATAGGATTATCAGGGTTACTACTTCCGTCATAACTTTGATGTATACTGCTGTCACTGCCATAGCCTGTGATACTACTGGAACTCATATCTGAAATGAATAAATGAAAAATAAAATCTACAACTCATTGAACTACTTACTAAACCCAAAATTTAGGAGATTTAGTTATTTTTTTTCCACAAACTATGTGTTATAAGTTGTTTGACAGGGATGGAATTTACTCAACCATGTCCAACTTCTCAAGAGTGCAGTGAAATGAGTGCAATGAAGGAATGGTAGCCTTGATTGGGATTCAGCTGATCAACATGTGATCGGTTGAATATTCACGATGTAAGGAAAACTAATTCATTCGGAGCCATAAAAATATGATCCATGTATTTACTATTGTTTTTCTTCTATGAATTCTTATTTCTTACAGGTGGACAGTTTTTAACAGTGTGTGAAAAATCACAGAATGCCAACCGGGACCACTTCCCCTATATTGTGCTGACAGAAGTTGATTAGTCCTTAATACTTGTTAAGTTAAGCCTGCCAATTTTTCCATGCAAGACCTGAATCAGGAAGAATTCAGAATATAGGATCAGTGATGTTAATTTGTGCCAAGGTGGCATAAAGTACATTACTTAGTACCTACTCGAGTGTAGTAGTATATAATTATTGTCTGAGCTTAGCTTAATCTAGGGATCGGCCACATTCCTCCTCTTGTGATCAGTTTTCTCAATTCGTTACCCCATGTAGAATTGTCATCCAGTAATTTCCTACCATCATTTGAGCTAGTTGGAGAAAAATCAGCTCACGCCAATGGTCCAGCAGTATGAAGTTCAAGCTGTCTCTTATATGCAAAAGGTGAGGCTTTTCCAACTATTTTTTCATAGTTTAGTTCTGTCAAAAAGGACTAAATATATGAAATATCTGGATATACTTACATTTTATATACAAAAATAGAGATGTGTTTAGCAGTGGGCTTTGGTAATAGTTTACTGTTGATCTAAGATTTAAACTTTTCATTATTCTTATTACCTTTACTATTGATACATTATTCTTTAAAATTAGCATTTTTTCTGTCATTAAAACAGGAATGAAGTTCTATTTTACCAAGTCAGTTGCACCCCATAGCAAGATAGGAGACATCTGGCTTTTTATTGTAACTATTCTACAACTGTCCAAAACACAGAATAAGCCCCAAGCAAAACTTGAACTAGCATTCCTTCTGACAGCACAGCTACTGGTTGATCAAATAAGCCATATAGCTACATTTCTATGATTGCTGCTATTCTACCATATTCATTATCAATACTGATTGATAATCACATCTAAAACTACTAATCTCTGAAGCTTTGTCATCAATTTTCAACTTCTCATTTCCATTGACTCAATACGGTTACCAAAATCCTACTGAACACTCATCTGGTCCATGCTACACATCTCACAGGAACAGTTTGAATGTAAACTAACATCTTAGCATCACCATTTTATAAATTGATTCATTATTGAACAAGAAATTCAAATGAACAGAAACCCTTCAGAATGCATGATGAATATTGGGGGGGGGGGTGCAAATTAATTACAGCCATAAGAAAATAGAAAACCCTGCACATATGGGATTTTTCTCTTCTATCAGTTCTGAAATAAGTTTTTAATAGAAATGCCAGAAAATATCAAAGTCAAAATAGTTCAACCATTTCAGAATACGCAGATTTACAAAAATTCCACTCCCAAAGTATGAGCCACCTAGCCCCTGATAAATTCTTCAACGTTCAAGCTACAAATAGAGATCTGCACAGTAGATGTTGTGGGAAGGTGGAGAGAAGGGAGCCATGTTGTCAGTTTCAATTGCTCCTCGTCTATACTTGACCTGTTAATGGCTTTTTGGGCCCATTGATGGTTCAGAGCCCCATTCAACATACATTCCATGAATATGCTCCTCACAATGCAATGGAATTTCCGATTCAGTCTCAGAGTCTTCTCCTAGACTGGCAGCCAGACTGGAGAGCCCAGTATGCCCTACTATTTCTGAGTTAATTGGAAAAAAATGCACTAGAATTAAAAGTTTTCAGTCCCCGCCTGAGATTTCAAATGTTTCAAGTACCGACAACCATTTCTTAGGTGTATCAAGACATCAATTTTATGAAGGCTTGTACAGAATGGTTCATTGTGAGCTAGTTGGAAAAAAAAAACAGAAGTTCCGTTGTGTATTCCAGAAGTTTGCACACAAAAACCTGCTTGGCTGAACAAAGAACCGAATTTTTGCCCAACTTTATAATTAAAAGATGGGCGAAATGCTGCCTAATCCAACACACCAGTTAGATTCAACTAAACATTAATTAATTCTTCTCCTGTCTAACAACTGTTTAATTACTGAAAGATATCAAAGTTATTTATACCAAGAAGTAAGGAGACACTGTCTGAGGAATTGAATGGAGGCATTTAATTCAATAGCAAACCCAAATATTGCCCCCCCCCCCCCGGGAAAATCATCAACATCTTGCTCATTTGTTAAAATTTTTAAAACTAACCTTCCCACCAATAAAGTCTCAAGATGATTGACATTTACATAAAAATAAATAAATAAATTAAAAAAAAAAAAAGAAAAAAAAAAGAAACAAACACAAAAACAAAATTGATTCAGAAGAAAATTGACCACTTACACTCACTCAAGCCACCCACGATGAGCTTGGTTGAATCAGTGTGATGGCCATATACGTGGGCGCTGCCTATATCGGAAACAGTCTCGCTGGGATTATACACAGTGCTTATGCTGGCCGTGTGGATGATTCTTGCGGCACTGAGTTCAACCTCAGCTCGACTGACCGACTGCAAATTAGATGATGAATCTGAAGACAGATTTCCAAGTTCCATCTCAGCTAGACTGCTTAGCAGCTGTTCAGAGACACAGTGGGTGCCACTGCCAAGCTCAGGATGGTCCATTGACGAAGACAGGGAGTAGATGAGCCCAGTGCTATCAGAAATGGTACCACCAACCGACGTGCTCGGGTCTGACAACGGCTTTGAAAGATCCAGGTCAATATTCAGTTCGGGCAATGGAGTCCTCCAGAACTGAAACGTGTTGAACGAATCAGGGGATGTGGCAGAGTCATCTGTACTGGTGGTGTTAGCTAAAGTGTCAGTGCTCTGCTCCTGGACAGGGGCACTGCTTTGGGGAAGAGAGCTATCACCCCAACATGTTGAGACATCTGATGTCACTTTACTCTGTGGGCAATCACTATAAACACTACTAATGTTAGTATTGGTAATATTTGCTGGTAAAAGCTTAGGTTGGACAGATAATAACCGGTTCTCTTCTATAGAAATCTTTTGGTTATAAGTCATTACTTCTGTGACAGTCCCGGTATTTGTGGTAGACTGTTCTTCACCTGCACTGGTGGACTGAAGGGTTTTATCACAGTTTGGTTCTATGGTTGTCATATCACAGGATGAGGAGGAAGAGGAGGATGAAAGAATGTCAGCCTCTGTCTGGCAGCTGGTTGTCGATTCAGATGTCTTGCCGCTGTCCTGCGAAGGATCTGCAGACATTGGCATTGTCTGTTTTGTGTTGTTAGCAGCTCTATCACAAGACAGCTTCGCTTCTTTCTCAGCATCTGTTAGGTTTCTGCAAATTCAAATGGAGAATTACAATCACAATTACTGAGGCAAAGAGCAATAATTTCTAATGAAGACTAAATTGAGTGCTTCTCAAAGTAGGGGCCAGCAAAACATTTTGTTTCAATGAGAGTAGGAGCAATACCTGGATCCTATTTCTAGTGATACTTTCAAATATTAGGCATGCTGTAAAAGCTTCCAGCAAAAATTGTTCTTGGAATGAGAACTCGAGCACGTACTGGATATTTTGGAGGAAAAAATGACAAAACATTAACAGAATTAACCATGTCTAGGTCTATAGAAAGGATGCAATGCAATCTACCATGTAGAATGTGCCAAGGTCAAGTAAGATTAGAAGACATCTACACACCCATCTCAAAAGGTGAATTGAACTCGAGTTCTCTCATCTAATGAGTCACAAGATTAATATTCCTCTATATATTTGAACGTCTTCGATAAAGCTAATATCAGAGTTCAATTTTTCTACAGCCATATCCACACACCAGACGAAAGGAAAGGGAAATACGTTGCATGCGTCATATCTTGAAATATTAACTTCAGATGATGGAAATGCCAGTCATCAGTGGACCCTTCCACTTAACATTGCAGATAAGTTTTACAGCTTGTTTCTGTTACTTAGCAGTAACCCCAAAGGCCTCATTGTTCAAGAACCTTCAGCTCTTTTGGTGTCAACCAGTATAATCAGTTACTGCCTCATTTAGAGCACAGGAACTGGATTACTCCTGCTGCAGTTCAAGAATCCAAGCTGTACAGAGTTTGTTTGAAAACCTGACAACCAGAGATAAAATTAAGAACTTGTATACTATTTTTTTCTGTTTATCCCATTTGAATGCAATCAAACTCTCATACATTGGGAGGCAACATAACATTTATTAGATCATTGAAACTTCATAAGACTTCATGCCTGATCACACATTAAGTCAAAGTTACGGCCACATTTTGAACACAGGGACTGAGCTACTCCTGCCATAGTTCAATTCAATTTGTTTTAAAGTCTGACAAGGAGAGATCAAATTGGGACTCACCTTTCAGCAAGATCTCTTGAGACATGCAACACACCATCTTCACTGACATACAATCCAGACTCATTGTTCGGAGAAGAGAAAGTAGAGATAAATGGGCCCAGCTGCTGGAAGGCGGACATCCTCACCTGATTGGAAGGAAAGTTCAGGAATTGAATATAACTCAAAGCAAGCATGGAAAAAAGAGGTCTTAGGCAAGACTCGGGAATATATATAAAGCTTTTGGGACAGGAAGAGAACAACACACAAGAGATTACCTAAATCAATTGTCTGACATTCTGGAATCTAGTATGATGATTGTGATACTTTCAAATATTAAGCATCTAATATATGAAGAAAATGACAAAAACAGTACAGAATTAACCAGGACTAAATTTCAAATAACTATAAGATTCAGATTATCAAGATTTTTAAATTTAACCACGTAATGAGCTTATGTGCAATTTTTGTTTGATTGCGCTATAATGGGATAATCTCAGATGATTTATCTTTGTTTCACGACATAATAGAAATTATATCATGGAAACTTGAGACAGTGTCCAAGTGTCTGATTACACACTAAAATGAGTCAAGGTTTTCATGAAAGTAATGAAGGGGAGAAGTTAAAAAAAAAAAAAAAAAAAAAAAAAAAAAAAAAAAAAAAAGAGGTTTAGATTTTAGATTGTTTTTAAAGTCCAGTAAGTTCAAAAACTCTAATTTCAGTGAGTTATGAGCAGTACAAATATTTTTATTTTGCAGGGGTTCGAGACCCTCCAGTCTAAGAGGTTGAGGAAAGCTGCTTTCAAGTGAATAGGGGTAAAAAAATTTTTTTTAAGTGTACTTACCCATCGAGATCTATCACAGAGTAAGCTGACAAATAATGAAGTGAGTGTGTTTCGCCTCACTTCCACAGAGCACACTGACGCTACAGCCATAAAGGACTCCGCACAACCCTTTCGCACCCCCCATACACCATCTTCACACAATGAGCTGAACCTACCCAGCTGATGAGGAGGAAGAAAAAAAGAAAAAAAAAAATCTTTAGACAAGAAAGAAATTCAAACCGTGGAGGAAATTAACATTACTAATCTTGAAAAATACATGTTTTTTACAAAATTACACATTAAACATTAGTCTTGACGGTCAGTCATACGCTACCAATGAATTTTCTTTGAGGTGCTGAACTTACCAAGACTTAAATTAAATCGTGGTCGCAATATATTTAAGAGTTATTTCCCTTCCAAAATTGGCAAGTCAAAAAAAAAAAAAAAAAACTGATTTTGCACAAGATCAGGGTTTGAAAAGACTGGGAAAAATATTCATAACAGTTGCAGGGAGCAACTTTACCAGTTCTCATAACTAAAATCTATTAGGCCTATCAAAGTAAAATTATTTTGTTGCCTAATACCAGGATTGAAATGTGCTGATAAATTTCTGAATAAAAAGACTTCCATGAGATACATAAAGCAGTCAGAAACCTCGAGATGTATTTTGCTCGTATTCCACAAGTCACAGTTCGATCGTAAAACAAGGCAAGGCAAGACTGACCCAGTTCCACGTCATCCTATAAATCAACTTGTGCTAATTATCTACCTAGAATAAAATTCATCATAAATACTCCAAGGGGCTCTCATAGAGAGATGCTGTAAGGGTTGAATTGAATCAGAAAGCATGGTGATCTTGGCTTGGGAAACAGAGACAAAACTTCAAGTCTCACACTGCAGAAAGGAGCCATTTTACTGAGATATGCTGAACTAACTAAAGAAATAGGAAGAAAAAGGAAAAGACAAAAACCCACAAACTATTAATAGAATATATGAACTCCATTGCTTCATTAAAATTAAAAAAAAAAAAAAAAAAAAAAAAGGGTAAAACAATCCATTTTACCATACTATATCATTCTTAAAATGTCTTAATTCAACTCCTTCATTTGTAGTTACTACAAGTGGGATTAACAAAATTAAGCAAAAGAAATGTTTGGCTTCATAAGTGAGAAAGAAGCCACTGTGTCACACAAAGTCATTCATTTTTGGTCTGGTTATGGTTAATATATGAAAATCAAGTCAAAACCAAGAGTTTTACAATATATAAAAGACAGCGAACTTTTAATTGGTCCCCTTTGTTCAGAAATAACCCATTAGTCCTTTAAATTATGATATTGATTCACCTGACAATACAAATCTAATGTCCAAAATGAACTCTTCGAATTTTACCCGGGGCAATGTGAGAAAAAGTTTGTTTTTTTTCGAAGTTTAAGGAAAGGTTAAAGCTTAATTATTATTCAAGAAATTCATTCTGAAGTTGTATCTTAGAAATGCTGACATTGAGAAAAATTTCGAACATGTCAGGAGAAAAAAAAAAAAAAAAAAAAAAGTGCCTGTTTTTTTTCCCCCCTCCAATTCCAATAACCCATTGCTGATTATGAAGAGTTTTCTCCCTTGGTTCGCCAAGCTCACTCATTTATGATGTGCAATTAATGATTAGTTTACCAATCCAAAGATATACATCCAAATTCACAAGTGGTTGCTTTCACATATTTAAAAATCTAATGTGAATATTATAGATGTACAATTTAATCCAACATTTCAAACCAAGATCACCCAGGGTTTGGTATGCAAATCTCAATTGCTAAGAAAGAACATAAAAAGCAGGAATTCGTTGGCTAAAATAATTCTATTAGAGATAGTGTTTCTGCCTACAACCTTATTTTATTCAATTTTGGCTTTCAAGCTCTATTCATACCTATATAATTTTGGGGGATATGATCCAGAGGAAGAGGGGGAAAAAAAAAAAAAAAAGAAAAAGAAAACTTACAAGATTATGCTCAGTACTTTCACCACCAACCACTGCACACATCTCACCGAAGTTACAAGCACATATCTGTGAACAAAAATACAAATATCAAAGACATTTCAGCCGAGAGATAAAAAAGAAAGAAAAAAAAAAAAAAAAAAAAAAAAAAAAATGCAGAAAACAGACTATCAATCATATTTCTTGGATCAAGGACATCATTTGACTATCTACAGTTATTTCTTGAGAACTTTTTTTCTGTGTAGAAAAGGAAAAGTCTTCAATACAGGGAAATACTGTAATTGTAAGTAAAAATTAAAATATTTGGTATACAAGAGAGATGTTACCATGGAACTTGGAAAAAAAATAAAAATAAAAAAAAATAAAAATAAAAAACTGAATTTTTGATTCAAACAAAGATTAAATGATTTTCAGACATCTCAATTTCAAGAATATTAAAATTAAGAGAGGAAGAGAAATTCCTCAGAATTTGAAGAGAGAGTCTCATAATGGATCTGAGCCTTCCTTCTCAGCTGTCACTAGGTCATCCATCTATTGGACAATAAGTTGAGATAGAAGTGAATTTGAAAACCAGCAGCAATTGAGAAGCCTGTCCAGTTTTAATGGCAAAAATTCAACTCCCCACATCCTGCCGTAATAAAAATCAATCCTTCCAATAGGCTACAAGAAAGACCATGGAAAATATCTTCCATGGATTATAAGGCAATAATTCTATGTATTTGTTGTATCCATTTTTTGAACACTCCAAAGATTACTTATCTGTAGCAATTTCTTACAGGACCCAGCAACCCTACTTTTTACTCATAGCTGGGATAAGGTGGGAAAATGTCCTTACAAGAGGATTTGTGCAAAAAGAATGCAAACTATCCCAGCCAAAACAAGAATGTAAACTATGCAATGCTGCAGTAATAGTATTGTCAAAGGACCCAGTACTCAGATCAAAATACATAAGAGTGGGCATAGAGAATTTCAAGCAAAAACAATATAGTCTGGTGGAAAGAGATGCTTTTAATTCATGCATAAATATGAAGGGGGAAAGAAAGACAAAGGATGTGGGGGAATTTATATTAATTCATTAAGATAGAATGGATTTGTTTTCCTAATTTCTTCCCAGAACAAGTTTATTTTCTGTGGTGACAGGTTGAGGCAGAGTGAAGTCAGAGTACAGAGATAACATACTCCAGTAAATATGAAAAAGGATCATAAAATGTTGGGCAGAATCTAAATTAGTGGGAAAAATCTTCCACTTGTTAACTGCCATAGACAAGATAATGGGCAATCTTTCAATTCCAACAATAGATAAGAGTCTTGAAAAACCTGGAAATATTTCTAACAAATGTTATATTTAAGTGCCTTGATTAATACAATCATGTGACAGTTTGAAGTTTCTCCCCCCCCCACTCATACCTTGTCATCGCTTAGTGAAATTCATTAGAGCTAAACTAGACTCCTGTAAGCAAATAAAACATACCATTGCCAAAATTGAACCTTCAATGGATCGAAAAAAACAAAAACAAAAACAAACAAAAACGACCACGACAAAAACTGGAATTAGAGACAATGACATGGAGGTTATCTCCCTTGTAGCAATAATGTTGATCCCACTAGAAGGTTACAATCTTGTCAGAATTTGAGATATTTACAATCCATGCCCCTGTTAATCTTCATGGAAGGCTCTGATATACCGACAAAACTTCAATATACTTGACAGACATTCATTAAAAATTCAAAAAGAAATCGAGAATTTCATAGTTATGTAGCAATTGTCACTTGATAAATACATAAATTTAGAAATAGAATTGCGAATAAGTTTTCTAAAATAAAGTCATATGATAAAGACTAAAAATTTGCAATTAATGAGGTTTTCAAAACAAAAGAACCAACGGGATAGGTCAGGTTAGTCATACAATACAAATTGTCACATAACCAACAACAATGGAAAACTGGAAAGTGAAGTGCCAGACAGTGATCACAGAAAAGTCTGAATTTCCATAAGCTTCAGAAATCTGAATTTGAACACTCATTAGCTTTTCAATCAGATGTCTTACTACTGAGCTACGGAAGTCAATTTCAAAATGAGTAAAGTATACCATCATTACAATTTCCTTCCTACCCCATCAAACATTACTTTCCCATGACTAAACTCTTTCACAACTTCAGTTTATTCAGGTGTATCATGATGCATACCTTTTATAAAATGAATACAATATAAGGAAGGAAGAAAAAAAAAAAAAAAAAATTTTTTTTAAAATATACTACCTTTTGCTAATTTGTAGGTAAGACTGGTACACTTTCTGATTTATATTCAATCAATCCTGACTTTTCTCCCTTCTCAAGAACAAAACCCTCCCATTTTTTTTAGCACATCCTTGACATGGTGCAAGTCCACCAAGCGATATCTCCACCCTTATCAAACAGCTTAAAGTATACTGAATTAGCTGCTGAGTGCACAGGGGGAACGAGTCTTGGAGAATTTCACTCTTTGCCAATATTGGGAATTGAACCTAGGACCTTCATTCAGTGTGAGAGGCAGACATACTAACCATTTCATTATCCATGCAGACTCATAATGTTCTGACAATTCCAAACTGAAGCATTTATTCAAATCAGAGATATATGGTTTTATAGGGGATAACCAGTATCAGGTGACCCCCCCCCATTTGTTTCACTAAATTTCAACAGAAATATTAAAAGAATCTATAAGCAATTATGTAGAATATTCAGAAGTTCAGCTTCCAAGGTTTTTGTCTAGCTTCTATAGCACATGGGCTGCAAGTGACTCTGCAACTGTTTTTTCATTGGTGCAAAGTAAGTCTCAATGCAACCCCCATAATGCTGATAGTGTTCAGAATATCAATTTGTGCAGAAGATATTCAGCATGTGCTTAAATGAAGGTAAATTGGTAGATACATTAGCATGTGTTAGGAGGAGGGAGGGAAAAAAAAAAAAAAAAAAAAAAAAAGGAAAGAAAGAAAAAGGAAAGGAAAAGAAAAGTTAGTCCACCAACAGCTAACGTACATAATTTGAGTATGGAAGAATATGTTGCCTTCCCCCACCTACATGGGATTTTATTATTTTGGTTAATCCCTGCTAAGCCTTCATTCCATAACCAGTCAAATTGATTGGTTACATCTTGTCAATCAATTCAAGTTACTTTTCCTTTTTGTCAAGAAAAAGAATGTAAATCAAAGTCATTTTAGGTTTGTGTACCAAAAATTTTAGATGTTAGCTTTTGGTAGGGACTAACAAAATTCATTTGTATAAATGATTGAATATTACATAGATATTAAGAAAGCAGGTTACAATCTGATTTGCAAGTTCTGAAGACAAAAGATGCAAAATTCTGATCAAGATAAAAACCCATACTCACCCGTCGCACATGAAACAAAGGATCAATACACATTTGAGTGAAGTGAGCAAGGAACAGGCGTTCTGTCATCTCTCTGCCAAGCAAGGGTGCCATCTTGCACATTAGCTGTAGGTACAAGTTAAAATTAAATATTAGAGGGACAGAAGGCCTAGAATCAAGTGAGAGAGTGGGTAAGATGAATTCTCCATTGTCGGTTGATTGGCACATCTTATAATCAACATAACTTGATAAAAGTTGGGTTAGAAGACCAAAAATTTTATTCATAATCATTTTCTCAGCTGAAAAGAGCAATACAAACTTTCATTTGCAGGAGTTGTGAAACCAACAACCTTCCATCTCTTTTGTCCAAGCTTTACTCAGACCATCAATCTACAGAAGCAAGTAAATGGCACCAATTGAAGGATAAGCTTTGTGGGGGGAAGACTCAACACACATCCCTTTATTTCTGATCTGTGCCATTTACTCAGGTCATAGATTGGGGGCCTGGAGTCATAATTAACAAAAATGGGAGAAAATACAAGTAAAAAAAAAAAATTTCATTGACAATGCACCATCTAATTGAGAAATAAAAAGGTAACATTGCAACTAAGATCCTCTCCTTATCTGAAGAAAATCTATTGTCTAATACCGGTTTCCCCTCACCACTTCATCAAGTAGAGATATTCAAGACAAAGAAAAAACAAGATACAGAAAGATCCTCTATAGAAGCATAGTTTTCACCCAAGTACCAAGACTGAGTAAGTGTTCAACTAAATCTTCGAAGCAGATATAACACGGAACATTTGTAAATAAGTGCCATAAAAAAATCAGTATACCAGAACTTACAAAAGTCATTACAAATCTAATTAGAGAAGAATTATCACTTGGACATGGTTTTCCCTGGACTGGTTTCAGGGAGGGAAGTGTTGAATTTTAAATCCCTTAAAACATCTAAGACTCATTATTCTGAGAATTTTGTGGAATCCATAGGATGTAATGTATACACAAGCTATTGTCATATAGACACAAGCAAAGAACTCAAGAGTTAGGAGATGCGTGGTAGGCCAGATTTGATAGAAGTGCATCTAAAGAAGCTCAAACCCCTTTTAACTTCGTTAATAAATTATCTTTCCAAATTTCCTTAACTCTCCAAAAATTAGTATGCGGTACAGAAGGTTGGACATAAACGGGGGGGGGGGGGGGGGGGGTCAATATGATCATAGGACATCAGAGTCAAATCCAGTCTAAATACTACCAACTCCAGGCATTTCATATTACAGTAAAATTCCTTCACAGAGGGACAGGTTCCAAGGTTGATGGACTTCGTTCACTATTCAATAGCAACAAAATTCCGACATTTCACTCACAATTAATTCCATACACCCCCCCATCTATTGGAACTAAGTAAAAAAAAAATAAAAAAAATATCAACCTATCTACATGGCAATAGTTTTACTTGGTACACACATCAAAATGCATTATTTGGATACTTTAGTTTCTTGAGTGCAAATAGGGTCAATCAAAATTCCAGAGTCATGGTAGAAGTTCAACTTCGTAAGAGGACAAGAACAAACCCTTCTAGGCAAAAAGGTACAGGTCAGCTTTGCCACTTCTGTCGCGTGACACCTTAATTTCTATACCAATAGCTCCAATCATTGCTTACAGCAATTTTAGCCTTCACAGGCACTTGGCCCCCATGATGTATAGCCTTATTGATCTCCAGCTACCCCCCCACTATTCAAAGGTGGCGGTTGGGACAGGACAGTGGATTTGCCCCCCCTCCCCACACACCTCCAGTCATAAATGAGAAGTGGATGATAATTACTCAAGTCTCCTACTAGAAGTCAATCATGTCATAACTGATACACAAGGTTACCAGTTCAGTTATTTGGGAATCAGATTCATTTGGGCTTATTACATCACAAACCTGAGGGGGGGGGGCTTTAGCAAGAACATCTATGTGAATCATGTAGAATTACAAGCTTGAAATTCCATGGGTGTTAAGATATTCCTCATGTATCAGCGAGCGTTTCCTTACTGATGGAATATATTTATATATATATCTCTCAACTATAGTAGGAGGCCAAGGCAACATTTCAGTTATTTGCCATTATCCCTCTGGTTCACAAGTAATTTTTTTGTGCTCCAGATTTGTGAAGGAGTATTAATGAATGAATCACAGTGAATGCAATGTTCTTTCTGCATCTATCAAAGCATAAGTATCCTTTGATACTCTTGTTCATTATATTCAGAATGAAAAAAATGCACAGGAAGAGGATGAAAAATGAGGAAAATTAATTTTATTGCAGTAAAATTTACTCTACAAGTGTTGGAACATAATAGAACAAATCAAATTTCATTCATGTAAAAAAGACACCAGAGCAGATATGAATCATTTGATATCTTATGAGCAAGCAGGATATAATGGATAATCCTCAACCCCCAAGAGAACCAGTTGGTGAAGGAACTGGTGCAGTTTTCATTAGAAAATTAAAAAAGCCAATACAAGTTGTTATATCAATTTGACCCAAGGTTACAAAACCTGAAATGTTGGTCTGAACAAGTGAACTGTAGCTGCTTGTAACAATTGGTTTAGGTTAGCCCAACTGTGTCTTGATCTAGAGAGGGCTGTGAAAGGGGTTTGGAAGGCATGAAAGAATTTACAAGGAGAGATTATGTTAAAGCAGTGGTCCCCAGAATCAGTTATATTCCATCCTATTTTGAAAGGTCATCTCATGACCATTACAAGATATTCAGAAAATATAGGATTTGTCCAGAGAGCCAGTACTCAGGTTCCTATAGCAGTGAGCAGATCCCACCCCCAATATACATAGGGAGATTGTCAGTAGTCCAGGATAGCTTGCTAGCTTATATGCGAACAAAAAGGCTCTAAAGAGATGCTGATAATGAAAGAGCATCTATGACAAGATTTGTGCGAGTGTAATGCAATTATTTGACACAGCAACGCTGACTTGAGCAATCCTGATCAGCGGTTTGGAGATAAATAAAAAAAAAAAAAAATTCAATAGATTTCATAAATCATCTCCAGTTCTTTAGAACTGAATTCAACACCCAAATTTACAACAGACGAGTAACAGAAATAATTTAATGAGTTTTGTAAGATGGAATAATTTTTCATGACAATTATGGCCTGCTGTATTCAGCAGGAACCAGTCCTAGTTCATCTTATGCATTCCCTATAAATGATTACCAAGACATGGTAATACATTCAACTAACCAATTCACAATATCAAGATATGCTTCACAGCAAACCGATTGAAGATTGACACTCAAGTAAGAGTCCAAGTGATGATAATTCATGACAGATATAAACCTCAAAATTATCTCCGAACAGAAGACATCAGCCTTCAACTATAGTTGAGTCATCTATTAAATGCTTCAAGCCCTGTTGTAATTGGAGAATCCATTTTTTTTCTTACTCAAATGCCATTGGCTTTCTTGATAGACATGTCCCCTGGCCAAGAGGTAGCCTTTGTCCCAATTTCATGCTAAGCCAGGGACATGCAAGGAATCAGTCATTACAAACTGAAGTCACAGCTCAACCTTATTGCCAACTAACCAAGTATTGAAGAGACAAGTATCCTAATGAACTAAAAAGGGGTCAAGCACCACAATACTGTATATACCCATACAGCCCAATTTAGTGAAGACCCCAGAGGTATTCTGGGTGAGAGAATTAAAAAAAAAAAAAAAAAAAAATCCACCCACCATATGACTGGCCATCAAAATGGTTTTGCAGACTCCTGGACAAAATCTTAAGCCTTCCAAAGCGAGTGTAAATTTGGTATTTGAAAATTTGGATTGAATAAAGGTTTTCAGAAGCACAGGAGAGTATAGCAGTGATTAAATGCATCTTTAGTCTCTATATTTGAGGTCTCCCAATAAATTGTAACAGGACTATACTGGTTACAACCCTTTGATATTTGTAAACTATGTTGGTATTGCAGATAAGTATTCAAGCTGTCAGTTTCCTCAAAGGATTGAAAGTACTGTACAAAGCTATGTTGGTATAGTCACTAATATCAAGACCTGGAAGCTATTGGATCTAATTCCAAGGAGCAGAACTTGATGACTGTCAAGTGTTTTGATAGATTGAAATGAGATAAATATGTTGTTCACTACACAACTTAGCTAATTCAAGAGCAAATAGTATCAAAAGTATAAGCCCTACTCAAGTTTATACAATATAACCGTAATTGATATTCAAATTGACAATCTCAAAGAGAAAGAGTCTTCCTACAAGTTGGCATTAATCATAGATTTCAGTGAAATCTATCAAGAACCTGATAATTGCAAAACACCATTAATTAGCTATAGACAAACAGGTAAAGAAGGTTTACAACTGCTTCCTTCATAAAGCGAGGAGCATTCGAGTCCAAGAGGAAGCATCTTTTTATTAGGTGCACCTTTGTCAATCACACAAATCCTAATTCCAGTTGCTTTTTATTGCAGCTACTCATCTTCTGCATATATCTCAAATGATATAAAAGCTCCAGGTGAGACTAACCTGCTAACTTCAAACTAGAGCTACCAAAACAAGGTTAGCAAAAAAAAAAAAAAAAAAAAAAAAAAAAAAAAAAAGTGAGGGCAACCATCAGCAGCAACAATCCTGGTAGCTCAAATAGTAGAAGAGTTATGCCCTAGAGAGTGAAGCGGATTCAAGCTGGGACCAGGACCAGAACTTATCTCAAATTGTGCAGTTTGTAGGTCCCGTGAACTGGCAGCGAGTAGTTGCAATGAAAAATGATCCAGTATTCAGTTTCAGCAGTATTACAAGATCCTGGTGTCGTAATGAACTTATAATGTAACAGACTAATAAAGATCAATTTTCCTGATTAAAACTTTTAGTCACTGCAGTTAGATGAGGATAGATAAACCTTTTTACACCTGCCTGGAAACCCCTACCAAGATGTATGGTGCAAATGTTCTGATGTAAGCAGTATGGAGAACAGAACCAGTGGTCCAAGTACAAACACCAACAAGGAGTTTGCATTCACATTCCCTGAACATAAGTTCCTTTCCATCACTAGCTGTGGGTGGGAAGGCACACTTGGTCAGCCTTTTTCAACCAGTCTCAGAGACTGGCACCTGAATCCAAACTGGATAAGTCCACTGACAGTAACCTGAGTAGGGAACATTCTAGAACTGTATGGCTAAAACAGAGCTTCAAAGCTTCAGGCCTTCAAATTGGGATATTATTGCTTACACAAAAATAAGGATGGACTGATACTGTTTCACCCACAAAACCAGTGTAAGCAGGAGACAAACTAGACAAAGCCTGAACCAAAAGGAAGTTAACTCAAAGATTTGAAACTTTTTCATCATTAGGTTTAGATTTGTCCAATGTCAATACTTATTTTGAAAGAAAATAAACTAGATTTGGAACTTCCAATTTTCCACTTATAATTAGCCTTTGCACTGATTTAGTCCTACAGAAAGTTAGAAAACGATCCAGTAAAAACACTAAATGGATAACTAAATCCAAGTCTTGAAGTACACCCGATCAAAAATCTTATGTTTAGGGGATAAAGCTCATTCACCTGGAATCAAGATAAATCAACTGTTCATCAAAACAATCTCAGAATACAAATAAAAATTCCACACATGATTTATATGCAGACAAACAAGATATGAATTACCTTATTGATCATTTCAAATCCTACAACATGCAAGACTATTATGAAAAAAGAAAAGGAAAAAGTCCTGAAACGAAATTGGAGCACACGGATGTGTAGGATGGATAGGCTTTTAGTAAAAAAATGGTTAATGGGCAGCAAAAAGGGGAGGGTTGGAGGAGGAACAGTTTGCTGGCAGAAGAGGCATCTGAAGGTTTGTAGTGAAGGGCTTCCTCTCATCAAAGCAGGCTGTGATACGAATGAGATGAGGACCGTATGACAGCCACTTTGATGAAAGGAGATGCCAGCCATCGCAGCACCATCTCATGTTTGAGCTCATCAAAGCTGGCTGTGATATGGTGAATAATAACACATCACCACCACTTTGGTGACTCAAAGCAAAGAGGTCAGCTCCCTAGAAGGGAGCCTCTGGCTGAGCAATCTCCTTCGGTAAGTCTGCTGAAAAGAACTACACCATGCATAATTCAGTGGTTTTTGGAAGATTGTTCACTCTAAGGAAAGGAATTGGTGGAAAATTAAAGTGATGAACTAGTTAATATTGTTCAGTCAAGGCAGATGGGAAGGAAAAAAAAAAAAACAAAAAAAAAACACCCAACAAGGGTTCGAGTAAGAAAGAGGGTACTAAGACATCACAATGGATGAACAAGTGATGTGAAAAGATTCATGAAGCAGACCCCTCCCCCATCATTCATTATTGATGTTCCAGTAGCCACCTTTGGGACTTCTCTATCAAGGATGATTGGAGTTCAGTATGAAGTCCTTTAGACTTGCAATTGGCCACAGATGAAGGAAGCCATAGACTATAGCAATAAGAATTCCATTATTGGTTAGTGTTGAATACTTGTTTGGCACCTTGGGGGGGGGGGTTTGAATTGATACCCAAATGTGAGACAGCAATTGACACAAGTGAGAGCAACTTAAATTAGGTAGTGGTTGGTGAAACTGTTTGCAATGAAGTTCAAATTTCTTCAACAATTTGACTCAAGGCACTTGGTTGAGGTGGTGGTCTTTTTAAGGTGCACATAGTAATCAGAGCGACCCTTGTTGGCTATTCAGCCAGTAACTGAAGATGAGATTTGCTCAAAACAGCATTTGATATTCGAGTAGATTTTTCAGTGTAATAGTATAGTACTACAGGATAAGCTTTAAGAAAAATACAAAATTTTTCGAAGTCAAAGGTTCGACTGAAGACCAGTTATCTAGTTTCAGACCAAAAGAGACCAGATTCAGCCTACAGATGGATTTTTTCCAACCCAAGAATGCTTACGATCAATGATTGCAATTTGTTGACCATGCAGTCAAGAGAAAAATAAAACCTGGATTGAACTAGATTACAACTAAATGGAGTTATTGATTACCAAATATGATAATCTAGCATGAGTTATAAAGTTTGGGCAAAACAATACAAAATGGTCAATTCTGACATTTCAACCTTTTCATGGCTCATGTCTTAGCCTACCATCCACTCAACATGCAATATAACTAGCAGAGAGAGAGAGAGAGAGAGAGAAAAAAAAAAAAAAAAAAAAAAGTGGTCAAGCAGTTTCAGACAAGGTTAAATTTCATTGGCAAATCAAAACTTCTTGGTGATTCAAGTTGGTTATGCTGTAGACAACCAAGTCACAGCTCATCAAAGCTAGCTGTGATATGTCAAAGCCAGCACATCACAACGAGTTGACGAGTTGTGATGAGGTCAGATGATTCTTCAGTTTCATATCCAGGAAATTGGTCAAGTAACAGGAAATATTTTGTAGGTTATCACCATCGGCAAAGACGAATTGGCTAAAAATGAAAGCTGCTAAAAAAGGACAAAGAACAAGACACGCACACACGCACAAAATGAGTCAAAGCAAACAAAATCAAAAGTGGCTGGGATGGGGGTGGGTAGCTAAAATGAGGTCTGAATAACAGAACTGAAATATGAAGTGTGCAAGAGAACCAAATTCCAGCTCATCAAAGCTAGCTGTGATATGTCATAATGTCAGCGTATCACAGCCCTTTGAGGAGTTACAATAGGCTCAGGTCTAAGATTTTAGGTGTAATGGAGCCAAGGGAGGGAGTAACACTTTCCAGTAATTATGAAGTGAATTAGGGTCTAACTGGGAGAAGGTACGAAAACTAAACTGGCTGGCTGGTCAGTAAGTCTAGAGCACAGAAGTTATCTAGAGAAATTTCAGGAGCTCGATATTTCCTGGCCAGCCACATTATCACCAAACCTCTAAGAACTAAGGAAAAAAGGAGCAGGAAACCCAGTCCCAGCTCATCAAAGCTAGCTGTGATACGTCATATTGGCAGCATATCACGGCTATTTGATGAGTTGCAACAGGGTCAAGGTATCAGAGGGTAAGGTTAAGTGTTTAGAGGGTTTAGTGAGGAGGTCAGTCTTACCTAGGAATCTAAAATATTGGTTAACACAATGCCCATTAATAGATAAGGGTTCCTAGAATAAGATCTTGTTTGTACCAGAGTTTACGTGCTTGGGTAATAAAAAAAAAAAAAAAAAAAAAAGTTTAAGGATCAAGAGTGTCCATAATTGATTTGTTCAAGCTGAAGGGTCATGATATAAGCAAAGTTTATCTCGGGTGTGAAGTGGGCTAACAATCTATGGCAAAGAGGATGGAATAGTTTGTTCACTAATGCCTCTGGAAAGACAGGAATCCATTCAGTGCACCCATCTAAAGATAATCATAATTTCCTTCAGAGTGCTCCTGACAGAATGAATCATCTATGGTGCCTGAATGACCCAGTGCAGGGTCACAGGGGATTTGGAAGAAAAGGAAAAAAGAAAAAAAAAAAAAAAAAAAAAAAAAACCCTGATGAAACTACCAGTAGGTTAAATTTGTTCATAAAGGACTCAAACTTAAAATAATGTGAACAGGTGAGTGAAAAGGAGAAGCAGCTGTAGCGGGTGGAGGGGAGGGGGAAGGAAGGTGTCAGTGAAGAGCAGCAACCAAAGACTGAGCAGCTAACAGCTAAGTCCCAGCTCATCAAAGCTAGCTGTGATAAGTCATATTGTCAGCATATCACGGCTATCTGATGAGTTGCAACAGAGCCTTTATCTCTTGGGTGCAAGAGTACAGAAAACATGCAGAGAGGAATTCAAGACATCAAGCAATATAATAATTCAGCCAGGAGGGTTTAAATACATTCAATAGTAAGACAAAAGACAGGGAGGGAGAGGGAAAAAAAAAGTGCCGGTAAAATTGCTTCATATCCATCAAGGTTGCTTTAATCAATTCAATCGAATCAAGGAGATTCGAATAGCAGTTTGATATGAAAGGAAAGGTTATAACACAGCAGGCAGATGTGGAGCCAAGAGCCTACTACTGATCCAAGCAGGCTGTGATATGAAACATATCGCACACTTCACAGCCACCTGGTCAGTAACAGACTTGGTATAACAGTACACCGTAGGTGAGTAAGTGCTGTAGCCGTCACTAGGAGTGGAAAGCAAGAGAGAGGAAGAGATGTTGAAATAGATTAAGGTCAGCGATGATTGGCAGGAGACGAGGCTCATCAAAGCTGGCTGTGATAGGCCAAGGAGATTACTATGACATCCAGCATTGATGCCTTCGCAACCTGGTCATACAGTTTCTTACTGAAGAGGTAACAAAACTGCCCAAGTAGGCAACGAAATTAGTCAATATATTACAGGTTGGGTAAAGAGCCATGATCTCATTGGGTGACAAAAGAAAAAAGAAGCCTGAAACATCTTCAGTCATGAATATCAAGTGAACCGCTCGAAAGACAGGGTAGTAAGAAGTCTACAGCACAGCATCTCACTACCCGTGTCTTTCAAGCCGAACACATTAAAAGTCGTAATTTGAGGGTGTGCATGTGTGTAGAGCTGGAAAATGAATTTAGTTGTAAGGAAAACCAAGATATGGAAAGTGAAGTCAAAAAAAAAAAAAAAAAAAAAAAAAAAAAAAAAAAGTAAGAAAATACAAATCACTTACTGCAGCGGCTTCTGTGCGGAATTCATCAGGACTGCCTGGACCAGCAAGGTCCAATAACACCTGCACCACCTGGTCTTCAACATCAACTGAAAATTTTCAAACAGCAAAATCTGTTGCACTGACTACTGTAGTTTCAAGTAGTAAATGTTTATGTCAAAAGTTTGGGTCAAGCAAGTTAATTCAGTTTACAATAAATTTATTGTGTACAGCAGAAAATAAATCATACTTAAGCAGAAGCTTCTAATTTCCCTATTACCTCAGAATCAACTTTTCCTTTATCATTCTAAGTCATTGAAACCATATACGACTGAAAATATTTTGTCTGTATTTTGCTACTCAGGATTCATATTTTACAATTGTAAGACTAGTTCAGTTATGGCTTGTTCAAATTAGAAGTCCTTTCACTAGCTAAGGAGTAAAACAGTAATGTAGGGAAAAACCTGTGCTTAATCTTGAAGTTTTGGGGGATTTTTTTTGGGGGGGGGGATATTGTTCACTCAGTAACTTTAAAACCAAGCTTGTAACTCGTCTTTACATGATGGGGAAAGGACATCACAAACATGAAATGTAAACACCAGTCAGCAACAATTCATTAGCAGTGACAGGACAAGATTTTGTCTTGTGAAAAAAGTCACTTGCAGAATGCTAAAAGGTTAATACAAGCCAATAGTTATTGAGTAATCTAGTAACATTCAAGAACACCATACAACTTACAAATCAAGAGGTAATCAATTTCACCAACAAAACTCACCTCTTTCAACCAATTCCTGCTCCAGAAGTACAACCAGGGCAGCATGACTTGTCTTTCTAACCTGCAGGAAGAATTTATGGTCTCTGAAAGCAACTGGATTAAAAATTTGTTCTGATGGGATTGAAAGAGTTAAGTCTTATTACACTATTATTCATGGTAAACTAGATCAAGTATCCAAATAGCTATTCTCCATAAGCCTTAGTAATTGAAACAAGGGAGACTACCCAGATATACAGAGGACAGTGCAAATTCGATGACTAGTTTCATTAGCAGTCAGCAGTTACCTCCCTTCAATTACAAACAATTCTTAGACTTTTCTCAGTTCCAAATTTGAGATAAGTTATGCACACCTCTCAAATTTCACACCCAAGTTAGATTCCCCCCCCCCCGCACAAAACATTCCAGCAGTGGAAAATCATGAATATTTATCAGCAGCAGGAAGAGAGCCCCCCCCCCTTAAAACTGAATGGTCGAGTCATAAGGTTTGATTATTTTCTTAATTCAGGAAGTAAAAATGAACCAATCCCGAATGAGGCAGAGGAATGAAATTGAGAAATCTGGATTATTCTATTTGACCCATCAACTGCAGAAGGCAGTGAGGGTAATTGTTCCCCATTGCAAGATAAGAACCCCCAACACACAGAACAGAATTGCCATTAATCCCAAGATGGAGATTTGAAATTAGCCACAGAACTGTTCATGCCGGAGACTTCCGTCATGTATTCAATAGTCAGGGTTGACCCAAGTTATTCTTACCTGGTTGTCATTGTCACTGAGGTATTTCACAACCAGTGGAAGAATGTAAGTGGCCACAGCATTTGGAAATAAGTTACTGTTCTCTTGACAGTACATTGCCACATGAGGAACTTGTTCGACCAAATCGGAGCGGACTGTGGGTTCTGGAAGAACAAACCAAAAGATAAAACTTACATGTTATTCAGGAACAGGAGCAAGTAAAAAAAAAAAAAAAAAAAAAAAAAAAAAAAAAAAAAAAAAAAAAACATCTATATTGAACCAAAACATGCTTTCACAAAAGCCCTTTTCAGACTTATACAACATGCACATGTTGAGGATTGAAGGACCATTCAGATATTCCAATTCTGGTATCAAACACCTTAATGGAATAGTTTTGAAAGGGTTACATCAATTCAAAGTTAGATTACATAATACAGAGAACTCTGTTCAAGAATCTAAGCTACTTATGGTTACAATCCTTCATTAAAATAGTGTGATGAGTAATCAAGTCTGACCATCCCTTACAGGTCACACCTAAAAGAGTGGGAGGGAGAAGGATGCTCATAAAAGCAAGTGGACTGTGGAGTTGGTTTTCATCCCTATAGAATTCCCGGTTCAATAGAGTTGACTAAACCACCTTTATTTCTAGATCCAATTTTTCTGAGCCTGCAACAGACAAGTATATTGATAATGTAGGTCTGAGGAGTGGCTGACCACAATCTGGAATGATAGATATGTGGTATATTTGAACTTATGATGCAAGTATCTGTAGATTTGGGTTGTAAAGGCTGATATGCCTTCACACTTAAGATCAAACTTGACAGTTCAAAGTCTTACAAACTGATTGTTCAAAAGGGTCCTTAGAAATTATTCAAGAAGTTGATGCTACATACTTCACATTGAGGTTTATGAATTTCAAAGACTAGAATTGTATCAGTCATGGGATTACATATGGGTTGAAACTCACCCAGGATCAGGTGTATTGGAAACACTGTTTTACAAGTGAATTCATTCTCAGGGTTTTTAAGTTCAACACCATGAATCAGTACTATTTGATATAGATACAAGAGGGAAAGTAGAAAATAATTCTGGTAAAACTTACCAACATCTCCTGACAGACGTACCATGGCCTCTAATACAGCAATACAGTCTTGTTCAGCATTGCCAGCTGCACGTAAAGTTTCTAGAATCCCTCTTGCTAGCAACTGCCTGGAACAAGAAAAAGAAAAGAAAAGACAAGACTAGTTTGAGGTAAGAGAAAATACCCCTTAAAAGAACACCTCCAGTAAAATTAGAGGGAAGGGTCAGAAGTTACACTGATCATACAGAAGTGATATTCAGATCTCATTTTAGATTTTGATACTGTATCAGTAAAAGATACTAAATAGTCCAACAGAAATGAACATGGTGCAAGTATCAAGGAATTGCTTCAATACACTACTCCAAATTAGTAAAATGTATTTTTAGTCTGAGGGTTTCACAATGCAGGTAAGCTCAGCAATTGAGGCAGCATAGTTTAAAAATGTTTCACTGCCTTAGAACCAAAAAAATCTTCAGAAAAGTTTTTTTTATCTGCACACGTAATCAAGTAACATTTATAGTGAGAAATGAAGAGATCTCAGAGTTGTTAGAATCAAAAGCTACAGGAGGAAAGATCAAGTGGCCGAAGAGTTAGAGTATAAGAAGAGAGCAAGTGAGACTAGAGCTACAGATTCAAATTGACTTGGGAAAGATCAAGACTATGCAATCACATAGCGAGTACCAACCAGTCTCAGTCATGAAAATGAGCAATTGACAATTCAAATTATCAGAGACTTGACATACATCAGAACTTGAGAAACTTGTACAAAAGTTAAAATTTATCCCAGTCTAATTTTGATAAGAATCAGTCGTCTAAGTTAGATTGATATCTATACAGAACACTTAGTAAAAGAATGGCTTACCTGTCCAGCAATTGAACCATGTTGTCAAAGCTGATCCATACTCAGTAATATGTAAAGACAAACTTAATACTCAAGGTTTTGTAGACCCAAGAAAAATTACTTGAAACCCTACATCAGCTCTAACATTGACAAGTTTACATTATACCTGTGTTATGTATAATTCGGGAATAAGATTAGGATTATTTATTAATACAGATTGTTGTTTTGATCAATTAGAACACGAGACAGCTTACAGAGGGAGCACTACTTCCAATTCTCCAGGGATGGGGTATTCCGGTCAATAAGCGACTGTTTTGATCAGGTTTTCCAGTAGTCCCGACAACAGCCAATAAGTAGGAATAAACAAATTAAATAAAGGTTCCTAGAAGTATTTCAACGATTTTTGGGGGGGTCAAGTCCTGTATAATCAAGATTATTTCGATGATCTTCCCAGATACGCAAGTAATCCCCATTTGGTGAATGAGAATATTCTTGAATTTACCGAGAAACCGAAGATATCACTAGAATAATTAGTGACATTCAAAGCAAGTCCCACGGCCTACAGAATCATGTAGTAAAAATAAATTTCTGCTGACTATTCGTTCACGAATTCAATTGGATAGGATAAGATCAGCTGTAAACAATTTATCAATAAGTGGTGGGAGCTGCTTACACAGAGACGAAAAAAATTGACAAATTCTTCAAAAAGCAAACCCGATAACGTCACGTGAAGAAAGTTTATCAGTCTAAATTATCAGATATTCTAAGCTCATTAAGCGACCACGTGGTTTTGAATATTTTTGATGGATTTATGACCTTAGAGTGGATGATAATATACCGAAATAAAATCATGCACTTTACCAGAACACTGTCAAGGGAGAGAAATTGGAAGGTAAAAGTTACAATCGGAAATGGAAAGAAATTCAAGAGAAAGTAACTTACCGGCTGAAGGCATTGTCACTATCCATATATTTTTCCAGCTTTTGAAGTGCCGTAAGGTTGTCATCCGAACAAAAGGACTCATCACCACAACTTCCATCTTCCAGTCCATATCCTAAAAATAAATCTGCTTTCCATTATTGAGGCATGTACGAAAGTCGACAGGGGAAAGAAGAAAAAAAAAAAAAAAAAAAAAAAAAAAAAGGGTACCGAACGTCAACCGAGGGGGGGGGGGACTAAGATTCCGCGCGGGAGATTTGGAAGTAGTGAAGGAGGAAAAAAAAAAAAAGGAAAAAGGGGGGAGGCATTAAACACTACAGGCGGTCAGTCAGTAGCTAAGGTTAAGTCAAGGGGGTGAGAAGCCAAACGGAACGTAAGCAGAGATCAGGTCGCCAAGAAATAAGATGAAACAATTTGAAAAAAAAAGACCGGAAGTGTGAAAGTGCCGAGCTAGAGAGAAAACCCCATTATCCATTAGATTCTTAGGGAGAAAGTAATCAGTTGTTTTTTTCTTTTTAAAGTGGATAAGTGGGAGAAAAAGAAGTTAAAATACCTGCAAAAAAGTCACAGGACATTGTCTGGAGACAAAAGTGTAAAACACTTATAAACGAGAATATAATCCTTGGAGAGAACGGCAGTGAATCGAGGTGAAATGCTATTAAAAAGTATTCGCGTCCAACATGTTCCGGAAGATCGAGAGAGAAAGAGAGAGTGTAGAAAAACCGTAGAGGGAGGGGGAGGGTGCTGCTTGAACACGTGCGGTACACTAGCGGCACCACGACTACTACGGTGAAAGCAGGAAATACTATTAGACAAGGGCAGACAACTGAGTAGTCACTCACAAAGACGACTATGATGAATGATATTTGTGTGAAATAGCCACAATGGCAGAACTTCGGGAAGGAGACAACGAGTTCAAGCAAAACAACTCCGTAGGTTATGAGCCACTATGAGAAATTCGAGTTTAGACAGGGATAACAATTCAAAGCCAAACTCAATTCATCTTCGAACCGTTCTGATCAATAGTGTGAATATGGGGTACTACATAACCAGGAAAATTGTAAGAGTGCTTTTCAAGAACTCGTTCGAGCCTATTTTCCCCCCATAGTCAAAAAAAGTATTTAGATAGGACAATTGAGATATCTGAATCGTCTAATGTTTTCGCACAATCGGTTGAAGGCCTTTGATGATAATTCTAAGATTTAAAAATATTAAAAATAAAAACAGAAACAATCTTGACCTACTTAGGAAGTGGCCAGAAGTCACATTTAGGTCAAACAAGGGCAATTAGTTGGCTCTGATAAGGATAATTTACTGACCATCACTTTATTCCAGTTCAAAACTTCGTTTGAAAGAATAGAGCGCGTAAGTTATAGAAAAATAAAAATGGCTATTATCTTTGTGTAGGAAGATCAAAATTTGCAAATTGTCTCCCTTACAAAAAATATCCTTTAATATTTGAGATTAATTAAATGAAGCGATCATTACAGCAACTTCAAATAAGCTTATTTTTAGAGTAGAAGAGAAAAATAATCAAGTTTAAAGAGGTTGTGCATATCAATAAAATTAGTAATAAGTGGGAGTTTGTGTACAAGTGTTATTGTTGCAAGGAATTTACATGAAAGTTGATGAAAAACGATTTAAATGAGTTACCTGAAGGGTCAGCCTGACCCCTTGAACCAGGATAATTAAAATTATGTTTTGTTTTTATAAACTAACACTGCATCAACATTAACCCTTAGTGTATCACTGGAGGTTGACGTTCTGCGTTGCAGTTTACATTAATTAATCGAACACCTGTTAGCCTTTGTTTTGACCCAATGGACAGGTGTGATTGACAATATGAAAAGTAACAATACTATTCAACTAAGATAGGAACCGAATTTAAGACGGATTATAAGCAAATCGTATCAAGGATAAATCTACAGAAAAACAATCACAAGAGATCAGTGAGCTATGTTTCATACGAGCAATATCATCAAAATACGGTTCAAAAATCCACTTTCAAGAGACCCTAATAACAATAGTGTATATTTGATAGTTAAATACAAATATTGTCCTTATTGAATCCTGCAATGAACAGTTTATTTTACCTGTCGGAAAAAGTCTTGATAACGGTTACCAACAAGAGAAATGTAACCTCAAGCGTCAGGATCAGGAGATACGAGACAAAAACAAGTAACATCCATCGTCGAGCAAGGATTGAGACATCACGGAAAGAAAGACAAATTATCTCCTAAAGATGTTGGTCCCGGGTGAAGAGTTAACAAAGACTCCAAAGGAAAGTTGGTAAGTTCGTACAAATCCATGGATAAGTTGTTTCCTCAAAATTTGAAGAAAAAAAAGAAAGAAAAAGAGGGGGAGGAAGATATACGATGGGACTCCAATATAGATTTTGAAGTCTTTTTTCCGAAGTAGTACAACACCTACTATCACTATGGCACAATGGCTTTGTTCCGAGGTGGAGGGATGGAGAGAAAAAGAGACAAGAAGAAAAAAAAAGAAAAAAGAAAAAAAAAAAAGGAAAAAGTGGCGCCGGACTTGGAAATCAGCAGCAGGAGCAGCGCAGAGAGAACGAAGGCCGCGGCTGCCAGGCCTCTACCGATCTCATTCTCAAAAGTTCTTACAACACATTCGGGACACATTAGGAGGGGATCCATTCAAATTTGCACCCCAAACATTATTTTCGGCGGATAAAAAAAAAAAAAAAAAAAAGAAAAGAATGCTTTATAATGCCATTCATATTTGATGGTTGCTAATGAAGATAGAGGCCGTTTATCTTAACAGACAAAGGAAATTCAAGCTTCTTCGAACATCTACTCATCGCACAATAAATAATCACGTGCGACTTCTATCATTATTATTATTAATATGAATGAATGACAGGCAGTGGCCGAATATTATTTAACTGGATAAAAGATTAGAAAGGAAACGAAAGAAACGTTGTACTGATTTGATATTTTGAGTAATATTCTATAAAAATAGATAAGAATAACTGGAAGAGTAGACAATCATCAAGAAAGCCATTATTGAAAACGGAACAATGGAATATTAGTGATAGTCGTTTTTTTTTTAACGAACAAAAAGGAAAGCTTTTTAGTTCCAAAAAGCGAAGGGTGTTTGGTTTAGGCATGGACGATATCCATATAATTCGGGAGGGTCACGAAGAAAAGTTGGTCCCCAAAAAGTGAACACTGGGATGGCACAGTTTTGGCGGCAACGACTAACAAAAGATAACATATGTATATCAGGACTCAATCAGAGTTCGTTTCAGTTGTAGATGTGGGTGAGGGGGAGCATGCACAGGAGAGATCTAATTAAATGTAAGCTAGAGATTTAGAAAAGTTTATTAAAAAATAAAAATTTGGACTAGGTATCAACATTTTCTTTATAGGTCAAATACATTTTAATATTAAAAGCATGCGCTACTTCATTACATAATTTCAGAGGGAAGTGAAAAAAATTGGGGCAATAAGATTATTGACGAGAAATTTTGAAAGCAGCAATGACACTATAGCAAGGCAATGAATACTAACTACTATTTAGCTTATAGTAGCAGTAGTCATGGTTATTCCACTACTAGTAGCACCACGGCATCTTCTCAATGAGAATTGAATAACTACAAGATGCGATAGTGTCATCCAACCATGAGAAAAAGGTGAAAAGTCGAAGAAAAAGGCGCGGAAACGTTAGTAAAAAGCGCTAAGTTTAAAAGAGATCGGAAGGAAACACCCTGGTCACATGACAAAGGAACGGGGGGGGGGTAGAACGAAAAAATATAGAGTGATGAAGGGAGAAGAGCACAAAAAAAAAATCTAAAAAGTTTGTATATGAATAGATTCAAGGTTTTAAAAAGCTAAGTAAGGTGTCAGATAAAAAGCCCAACCTGCATGCGTAGATGGAAGTATTGCGACGTTTTAAAGACAAAAAACAGACAAAAGTTTGAGTCCAGACAAGAGGATTTGTGTTATTTTCCTGTAATTTCAGTGAAAAGATATTTCTGCAGCATTTATCTAATTATTTTCGTTGTCCATGTATTCATAGATAGTAACAAAGTGTTATCCACGGTGAGCATTAAGCATTGTAGTAGCAGTAATGCATGTAAACAAAGAAGAGTCAATACCTTAGTACGACGAGCAGGGCTAAGTGCAAGACTAATAGTACATTTAGAAGAGTTTTACTACTGGTATTACACAGACCATTCAACCAAGTCACTTCTACGAGAAGGATTCAATTGCAGCCAGTTTGAAACTAGTTCGAGGAACAAAGGGCTTTCTTAAAAGCAGGAAAAAGTTTTAGTACTAGAGTTTTACATAATGAAGTATTGAAGCAACTGTAAAAATGGCCTGCCTATCAAAACAAGGAAGATATGGATTATAATTTTAGTAAACACGTACCCCCCCCCCGCTGTCAATATTGGTAGGCACGTTGGAGATTTTATCAAGGGTGGAGGCTGAGATAACTTCAATTATTCCCAATTACTGTTCAAGACAAAAAGAAATCTAGAATTTAGGAAGATTGAGCGGTGTGCAAATACCCCCCCCCACAAGGGACTTTAAAGTTTCAAGTGCAAACGTACTAGCAATACTTATTCATCAATTATTCAAGTATCAATGAAAGATGATAGGAACATAAATGACAGAATGAAATATCAACCATGAAGCTAGCAAGACTTAAAGAATAAGGTAACTCTTGAGGTTTTATGTTTACATAGACAAGCTGGAAGTGCGAGAGGGTGGGGGGTATTTTTTTTTCAAATGAAGAACACTTAACGGTCACTTGGGTGAATAACGGTATAGAAACCAACATTCTCCATCATTACATCATTGGCAATTTTTTCAATAGGAGTCAAAACAGGGAAGGAATGATAGGCATAGGGCAGGAGGAGAGTATGTGCGGATATATATATATATATATATTATATATATATATATATATATATATATATACACACACACACACAGGTTGAGGTGGGGGGGGCGTTTAGTAAGAAAAACTTGTCAAGATTAAGAGGGTTAGTATAAGTGCCAACAAGAGATTAAGTTAGGATCAAAACCTTAAAAGATCTTTGGAGGAAACGGTGTAAGAGGACAAAAGGCCAGGATATTTTATTTAATGTTTGAGTGTTGATCAACTTAAACGATACAAAAAAAATAAGGCCTAGTATTTTTTGCTTCGAGCAAGTAAACAGTCAAGTCAAAGAGAACTAGAACAAGTTCCATCGACATTAAACCCATTTAATTATCAAAACAAATTACAATATCAAGAGTCACTTATTTTACCCTGAAGCCAAAGTGGGTTTACTATTATAAACACTTTAAATAAATAAGGGTAACAAGGGAAGCTTTGGAAGTAGAGCGATTCGGTTGTTCCAGGACTTGAGAGGCCCCTTTTTCAAAATTAGGGACGGGGTTAACGGTCGATTCATTGAGCGACAGGAAGAGGGGAAAATAAAAGACAGAGTCGGGGTCGTCTTATTACCATGTAAGATAGGGTACATTAAATTATCACGAAGAGAAGGGGGAAATATTTAAAATCTACGATAGAAGGCCAATAACTCCAACCAAAAATAAAACGGAATTTATTACGAACGAATTTATCAAAGTGGAAGAAAGCTGTATATATTAAAATGAATAAAAGGCCGTCAACCGATTAGAGATACGTTACACAGGACGGTTTTAAAGACCGTCTTGTTTACATTAAACAGGCTTAGTCTAATGAAGATGTTACCTCTAACTCGAGATGAAGTTTAATAACCAGGCCAGTGAAGTAGGTTCAGTTATATACATATAGGTATTAAAGGGGTTTGTACTATTAGGTCAGGGGTGGTTTGTTTATGGTTTTTTTAAAGATTAAAAAAGGTGGAATGTTGGTTCTAGTGAGGTGTATTCGTTATCATCGTCCTAGATAAGTAAATGGTAATGTTGAGTACTTGTGTACTATTTAAACCAGATGGAAGCTCAAGTCAAAGGCTGTGTAAATATATTAAAGAACATTTGTTTATGGCATAATTAAGTTGTTTTTTATATGACGTGCGACAATTGAATATTAAGATGAGTGTTACGATAATAATCAAAATTATAAGCATCACAGATATTGGTTGATAACAGAGTCGAAAGAAACGGACCAAGAAGGTATTAGTATTTACTACAGAGTCATTTAATGAAGTGACTAGTATATTAAAAGACAAGGGAGTCCATAGTGTTAGCCTTCTCGAAGAAGGCCAACAACTCCACCATGGACTGTCAGCGCGTGTGTGATGGTTGTATTGATATTATCAACTGGATTTTTAATGACTGACAGTGTTAAGGATTGGTTTAGCGTTATTACGGGACAGAAGCAAAAGTAAATAGTCAAAATAGGGATAGAAAATGGGGTCTGGAGAAGGTAAAAATAAAGCAAACATCCTTATTGCTCTGCGGTCTGATAGGAGAAGCAGCAGCAGCAGCTGTGGAAACAGCAGCAGCAGCAATAGAGACGACGACGACGACGACGGAGGGTTGCTTTGATGACAACGGACGGGGGGGAACGGCAACGAAATTTCAAGCCAAGTCAACCACTTACTGTCTTCCGGAGTATCTTCCGATTCCTCCTGATAGAAGTTGATGTCTGAAATAGAATCGGAGAGCATTAAAATTGGCGCAAAACTTCAAATTCGGAAGCAACAAACTCTGCTTAGAAGACGTCTCACCCGCCATGTTGTAGGAAACCACGAGGTATGCAAGCCGTGCTGCGATTGGACAGCACCGTTATTTAAATGTACGCCCATTGGTCCCATTCAAATTTCTCACGGACGCAACCGATCGCTGCACCGGAAATTACCGAGCTGTTTAGCGAGCTTGGCGCTCGGTAACTTCCGTCACATTTCGGTAACTTCCGCTCTGTTCAGACCTCTAACCCCCCACCCTTTGCTCACACTTTCACTTGTTTTTCTTAAAATGCCAACATCCAGCAGTGAAGAAGAAAAGACACTCAGATTTTTTTTCACTTTAGATTCACCTGTCTAAGAGTACGTTTATATTTACTACAGAGCTGGGATAAAAATTAATACCTTTTCTTGATAAACAAGAAAAGCCTATTTCCACTTATTTCCATATCTCACCTCAATTTTTAAAATTTATTCAAAGACAAGACATGTTTTTTTGAAGTTAAACCTGACAATATCGATTTGTGGATTTCTTAATATTAACAGTAACACGTTTTTAATGTTATATTTTGGACTTGTCACAGATTTAAGTAAGTAATTTTCTCAGTTACTTTTTAAATTGATTACTGGTGTGATTAAATGTTTCTCATGGTATCTTTTATCCTAAATTCTCAGTTTTGAGCAAGTGAAAAAAACTTTTAAAGATTTTGATGATCTAATTTCAATCGATAACTTTTTGGATTTAGAAATTAAAATGTTTTAAAACAGGTTTTGTTTTGTTGTTTATGTTTTCATTTGCATATGTCTGATTATAGATTTTATGCAAAAGTAATGAAATGAAGTTTCATTTCTTTTACTGATATATTTTTCTTTTTGTTTTTCAGGAGTAAATTTGGCTTAGAAAAAGGCTTCCAAGAATAAAAAGGACTTCCTGGCTATTTTTTGATAATTCAATTAACACCTGAATCCACGTTAAACGTGGTAAATTTATACAAAAAAGATATTTGATAACTTGTGGCCGTGGCTCATCTGGTAATCCTCAGTCTTTCACATTATCAACTGCTACTTGGTTATTTCTAGTTCGATCCCTGTCGAATTTTTCAATTTTTTTTCTTATACTGACCATTCTCGTTTAAATCAATGGGTTTTTTTTTTCAAGTGACACTCCAATATATAGCTCTTGGCTTTTCTATCATCACTGGGGTCGATTTAATCAATGTCAGTTTAAGTTTAATTTCTTTATTGGATTAGAAATCATTATCTACAACTTCCGTTAGTTCATACGCAACTTTGGTAATAACCAGTTTCACGAATACAAGACCGATCAGTGATCAATATCGATATGAAATATCGTAAAAATAATGTTGATCAATAATAAATCCCTTTTAAGGAGCAAATGGCTTTACCGAATAAGCCACTGCTCGAACCCTCACTAAGCTCAGCTTAGTTTTGGTTCAAGGCCACAAGCACCTAATGAATATCGAACTCATTACTTGGCAGTGATGATATAAGACCACCTCGTCAACCATTACACCACAACAGGGCGGACACGGAAAACAAACCCATATTTTCAAGTTAATGAATCATAAATGGGTTATAGTAGGAGCCGCTTTGGCGAGTTAGGCTTCTTTTTTTTTTACAGAATGTAACCCAAAATTGTTCCATACCGAACCCTGGATTTTACAAGTATAAAAATGTTCGGAAGCTTGGGAGTAATCTTTGTAGTCTGGATTCGAAACCTTGTTGGCTTTGATAAGTAAAGGTGACGAAAATATCTACGTTTTCACTGTACGAGCTACGCCCCCTGTAGTTTTGTATCAACTTGATTTACGCAAATCCTCACACATTTCGAGATGGTTGTCAAATAATTGATCCTAGTTTCGAACCCTAGTCGATATTGACCAAACGAGCCACGCCCCCTTTTTCATATAGGTATATGTAACTTAGCTGATTTATAGGATAGGTATACCTTGATCAGTGCGATGAATTCGTTCCAATATGTTCCTTACTGTTCAAAACCAACTCTGTACAAGATCTTAACTTATTGGGGTTTTTTCTGTCAGTAGTTACATTAATTAGTAAATTAATGTAACTAAGTATTAGCTGGAAAAATATCAAGTTATGAGACCCTGAACAGTACGGAAATTTTTGGAACGAATCAACCACACTAATCAAACTACAGCTGTATTAGAGTGAACTGCTGCCAGCGAAGTTTAAGTATTTGAACCCGGGCAGGTTGGCTGAAACGAGTCGACATTCCTACCGTATGAGCCACGACACGCATTTGTGTTGTGTAACATTTTCTTGGTTTTACACTGGACGCATTTTTCGGGGTATTATATAATGACGTCTTTGGACAGAGCATATCATGGTTCATGGCTTTGAGGTTAATTTTAGGTACTGAGTACAGTAGTTAAAAACAAAAAAATATATATATATATATATATATATATATATATATCGAGATTTGTATTATAAATTCTCAATTTGAACAACACTCACACACACAAAAATTGAAGTTATGAAAATGATTTCAAATATTTTCGGTAGCTTTAAACCCCCTCAAGATTGTTTGAATTCTCTAACGGAAAAGAAATGAGTTGAAAGGAGTGTTAAGATCCTGTGACTATTAGTAGTTTTGTCATGAAGATGGAATTCCTCCTGGTGACTTTCAGCACGTTTTGTGCTCATATTTTTGGACGAACTCTATTTTTAAATGTTAGCCTACATTCTGAGGTACAGTTTGTAAAAACATTTAAGTGATAAGTTGTGTACCTAAAGAAGGACTCCATCCTACTACTACAGAGAGGGCTTATCTTAAGAGCAGCCATTCAGAGTGAATTTGAGCCTCGTTAAGTGCTCGAGAAATTTGATCTTCAGCCAGACTTGGCTTAATACCAAGAAATTCAGTTGCTTTGGGGTATTATGCACTTTCCCACAAAGGCAGAATGCAACAGAAGATCGAGGTTTAAAGCGGGGACCCACACGTGTACATGTGATCAAGAGCAAAAAATGCCTGGTAATACCCACAAAAATTGTCATGAAGGCATCAGGGCAACCCACTATCCTCTTCTTTTTGTGCAATGGGAGGTGCTGACCCCTGAGACTGGGCATAGTATACTTAATACAGTTATATATTTGTATGTTTGTAATTTACTGAAAAGTTTATTAGACTATCATAGCTAATGTGAAATCATAGGTTTTGATTTTTATGCTCAGTTCGAATGAAACTTAGTGAATATTTTAATTAACTTGAAAGTTGCATAGACACTATCAATAACTTCATTTTTAGTAACTGCTTAGATTATCCTGTGGCCAGTGTTTTATTTTAGGTAAAAAAAGCCTTTATGTCAGATGCTAAACTTTTTTCTAGGTAGACAGAGAGTCCCCACAAGGGAAATTGATGCAACTCAACTTTCCGTCACTCAGTTGAGCCACCAAATTGATAGTCTTCCTAAAATAGTACTTGCAGAACAAAAGTCCTCTTTCAGGATCGCCATCAGCTGCTACATTGTGTTCTCAATATTATCCAGGGTCTGAAATCTCATCTCCTACAACAGCGAAAAGTTGGAAGTTGCAGGGAGTCAACTCTGGACTATAGCAAACTTTTTTTTTCTTTTGTTTGTTTTGCCAATAAACTCGAAGAATGACTTATGGTCATTGTGAATGTGGCAGTCACACAGTACACTAACTCATTCATAGATGCTTCACTGGAAAGTGTTTATCCACATGTGTATAATGATTGGTTATCGGTTTACATCAGGGCCTCGCAACCTGTTCTTGAGATATTCAGAATGGCTGGATACTGTCCAGATAGACTTTGTACATATTTATACACACACTTTTTCTTACCTGTATGTAGATGATATACATGCAAACATATAGATATTTGCAAAACTTGATTAAGGCACGGATTCCGGAGTGTACGAAAGATTGCTTAGTAGTGGTCATCTTGGTATGGAGTATTGTACAGGTTACTGAAAATGGAATTAGCAGACAGATCCTGAGTTTTGATCGAGTCATGCCTTAGGAGACTTTTCCACTTCTAACCGCCCAGCCATGGGTAAATAGCAAAGCAGTTGAAGCCCTTTAACCCTGTTGGGTAGTCCGTCTAAGGGAAAGTCACTCTGGCAGAAGAACCTACAGCTTGGCTGTTGCCATAGCTGGTCCCAAGCCCAAGTAAAGGAAGTGAGATGAGGGTGAGGCTAATAATGGCACTCTGTAATATCTTGCTACCAAAACTGCCGCAGAGAGGTTGAGGCCCTTTGTTCCAGAAGGAGTCAACAGGAACGAACAAACAAAATCTTCATGGAGGGGAGGGCACACCTTCAGAATTCAACACTGGAAAAACTTAATCAACCAAAATTATCTACATCAACATAGGTTCCTTCAGTTTTCAAGTAGGTCTGGCTGGCTGGTTAGTAGATTACATTTTCAGTGCTGTGGCTGTGTGCCAAACTAAGCTTAGCAAATGAATCTAGTTGGAACTTTCACCTGGGTGTCTACTTTGGGTGTGTATGTGTCTGTCTTTTTTTTAATGTATATATATAATATATATTATCTATATAATACATATTATATGTATAATATATAATATGTATTTTATATATATATATATATATATGTAATGTGAACTATAGGAAGTGAGACAGACTCAGGAGTAAAAGTGTATGGAAACTTAGTTTATTAATTAGTTAATCCATAAATGTATTACTTGGTGAGCTGAACATTTTTAAGAAAAAACAGGCACACATTTAAACAATTAGAGAGAATGGGGCTACTGCAGGAATCAAACTTGCTACCGATGGGGTAGCCGCTTCAACGTAGCATCAATAACATAATTGTTGCATTGAAAGAACAAATAGAACAGGTATAGAATGTGAATAAGCAATACGAGAATTTGGTGTTGAGACAGTTATTTATGCTTTTACATTACAGGCGACTGTTCAGCTCTATGGTAAGAGCAATCCTATGTTGAAGCGGTTACTTAATCGGTTGCAGATTCTTGTAGCAGCCACATTTTCTTTAATTGTTTATTCTATTTAAATTGTCCAGGCCAAATGGTACATTCTCTGTGAGTTAACAGGAGATCATTTCAAAGAAAAGTTCCTATGTAATATATAATGTAATTTATAATAATTCTGTCAGATCATTTATCTATTTCTCAATAACATATATATATATATATATATATATATATATATATATTTATATATATATATATATATATATATATAGAGTACATATAGTACAGATCAGGCTAGCAGTATAGCGATATATTGATAATATACAGCCACTTCTGATACATAATGGATTTATTGCATAGAGTGCTTGATACATACAACTTTTACTATTGAAGTCAAGTTGTTATAGAGTATTTATTTACATTCTCCTATTTATATATATATATATATATATATATATATATATATATATATATATATATACACGCACGCACAGAGGTTTCCTCCTTATATATATATATATATATATATATACACGCACGCACAGAGGTTTCCTTCGCTTGTTGAAAATTCACTTTATTCCGCTTTTTCTCTTTTACAACAAAAAAATGTGGAGAAAAAAATTCAGCTTTTGGGGGGGGTGCAGCAAGCTGTTATTTAGAAGCACCCCCTTTCTTCTATACTCCTCTTCCTGTACCTTCCACCACCCTAACCTCTGATGACTCAGCCTAATATATCACCATTTTTTTGTGATCTAGGGATTCTCAAAAGAAATCTCCCATATAAATGAATCTTATTTGCTTCTTCATTCTATGCCATTTCAGCTTACACACGGTTTTTATCGGAATGCTCTCATTTCAGACTCTGTCGGGAACCTGTATATATATATATAGACATATAAGCGTGCTTTACATTTCAACCTTTTTTTTTTTTTCTATGTGAAGATATTTTATTACTCTATTTCTATGTATATAACATGATTTTATTATTATACTAAAGTACTAGATATGGTAGAAAATGGGTATAACATAGTAGCCTCTAGTATACTACGGGTACTTAAATTGGCTCTACAGTTTGGCAGTCCCGTGTATTTTTCTGCCTCGATATGCTTAATCACATTAGCGTATAACTTTTTTTCTGCAAACATTCAAGTATTGTTTGACCCACCCTCTGTATTTGGGGTCATTAGAACAAAATTTTTCGTGTTATACTCAAAGAATTGCTGTAATTGCTTGTATTGATAGTACTGATCCAGCTTATATACTACTGTTGCCCATCATCCTCGAAGTGAAAGGTCAGCATTCCCTGATGTCTACAGTTAATGTTGAGGTACTTGATGTACTTTAATGAAAATAAAACTATAGTACTATTATACCAGACACATGCATATACATAGGTAAGTCAGAATATCTACAGCCTAATGATGGAAAAAGATTTTACACAACAAATACTCATTTTCCAGCGTGATCTTTTTCCTCGTCAATGCACAGTGGTGAATATTAATCTCATATTCTGAACATTATACAGTGAAAATTTCAGATCAAAATTTACCTTTTAACTTAGTCAGACTATGGGCCTATTGATCCATCCTTGTTTATACAATACACAAAAATTTTCACACTCATAATATACAAACAACTGGGTGTATATCTGTGGGCTTCCAAAATCACATGAATCTCCAGTTGAACCAGATCTTGTACCCTTTTTCATAAATAAACTCTTTAGCCTAAACTTTGACTAAATAACTTGATAAATAATCAATATCAACACAAATTATTCCCCGGAACTTGATATGATATATGTACGTATACACTTCAATTAGTTTTTGGATGTTGGTAAGTTATACTATTGAGTGTGTCAATTTACAGCATGGAAGGATTTCATTTCACTATGAAAAAATGTACTGATACTAGTTACTATTCCTAATACATTTCATCTTTTTTTATTCGAAATAAAAAGGCAATCATCTTTATAAGGGGAAAAAATAACCCTCTACCTGTGTCTTCCAGTTTCAAGCTAAGCATAAGACCTCTTAGACTTCTATGATATCCTAGAACATCTTGCTAACAGATTCTCAGAATAAATTGTGGTAAAGCACAGATGCTCACAGACACAGTCCAAAGGTGTTTTGTAAAAAGTGGAGTGGTGTGAAATGAACATACGTAAAGTAGGATATACCTGTAAAAGTTACTCTAATATCTATTTTTTCATTGACACTCGCTACGTATGTATCTAAATCTGCCAGTGTACATAAAATTCATTACAATGTGGACTCAGTTATATCACAATAGAAAATTATGAACCCCAACTTCTGCTCTATAACGGGTCTAAGTGTTCTTGAAATAACTAAATTTGTGGTGAACATCTGCGACTGAAAACATTATTTCAAAAAATCCAATTCCAAGTTCTAAGACTGTCATATGCTAACTTGATGTAAACTAGTAAAGTTTTAATTTTTCTATGTTAATTTTTTCATCACTACTTATTTTCTTTACTTATCTTTATGATATTCAGAAATCATGACTAAAATAAATGCTTGGGAAATGAGTTTATTTATGCTTTTTGCTCATAATACAAAATGAATTATGCCTAAAATTATACGCAAGAGAGAATAAGATGAAAATGAACACAAGGAAATATCCGCACTTTGCATAAATGTGTATATATGTGCCAGAACTAATTATCTAAATAAATAGATCTTTTAGCTGAAATGATCGAAAAAAATAAGATTCCTGCACAAGATCTGGGCATTGTTGGTTCAAAATTACCTTCGTGACCCAAAAAAGCACTTTTGGAAAAAACAATTACAAACCTTTTTTAGGTTTTGTGCAGTAGTGTACTTATGCTTTTTGTGGCCCCAAATATGTGCTCGGACGCAAGAATCTGTCGCCTACTTGATTAGTTGGTTGGGTGGATCATTTGTAGGGCTATGGTGATTTGATTTAGTCACAGGTGAATGGAATTTTGTAATGAAGACTTGGGGCTGAATGACACTGAAATTTAAGTTTAGGAAGCACTGCTTGAAATATTATCATACATCTACATTCTAGGTCATGCAATTTCAGTATCAGGAATTTTTTTGTGCGTATAAATTAACCTCAGGTGTGGAGCTGGCCTAACAATTATCACATAGAATGGAATCGGCTGACCAAGTTCAAATCCCAGTTGAAGCGGTTTGTGTTCTGTTTGCACTGATGCTATTTGGAAAGGCATAAATCCATCTCAGCCAATAGGTTGAGGTCAGAGATTACCACTTACTGCTGGTACAATGTAACCCAGTACAACCTATTATATATTTCTTGGAGAGAAGATGGGCACTGCCAAGTAACCCCATTGTCCTGAAAAATGCCATGATTGACATGGTACCCTGATGACCAACTTGGTCATTAGATTAATTGATTTGATAAATTAACCATAACTCTTATTTCTGTTTTTACAATTAGCTAATTCAGTGAGTTTGATGCTCACTGTTTGCCCTTCTACTTTGCCCTTGTACCAGACTAAACAAAGCTTAGTAGAATTTATAAAAGTAGGGAATTAGATCTTCAGTAGCTGCCTCACTCATGGTTTCAAAGCTAACCACATTAAGCTAAGCTATTTGAAAAAATATATATTCTTATACACCAACATTATGTATAAGTACCCAATTCTGAGTTTATATATAAATGGAAATTAAAAAAACTCGATGTGACATGTCTAATCCTATTTGAGCGTGTGTTTTGAACAGTGATTCCACCTAGAACGAAGAACACCAAACGAAGGTTGGAGGGTATATGGCTGAAACGTTGTGAATAGATGAGCAAATAGTTGAGGAAAATAATCCGACCATTTAGAGAATGATTAATACAAGAAGTTTAACAAGAAACATCTATAAGTTTATTCAAATAAAATAGAAATTTTCATTTTTGTTACAAGTGAAGTAGGACGGTCTCTCCCACCGAGTTAGTATCATTAATGCTTTATTTTTTAAATCTCATACTACAATGACTGTGGTTCCGAATTAACTAACCACTCCCCAACCTCTAACCATAATGTGGTATAACAAGAATGTTGGCAATTTCGGAGAATGAGTTGCTAAAATAAAGCTAATGCTACCAACTCTGTCGGAGAGACTGCACTTCTTTTGGGGGACCTCACTCCTTGAATTGTACTTTTTGTCTTTTCAATATTTCATTTTTCATTTTTTTACAAATAAGTAAACTGAATAATTCTACACAAAAAAATTGAAATTTTTTTTCAATGTATTTTTTGTTATTTTACAGATATCTTTTTTTAATAATCTAAGTGAATGAACATCTGAGCTGGTGCAGATAAAACTGAATATTTCATTGAAATATTTTTATTTATGTACATATATATATATATATATATATGTATGTATGTATTATTGTGTCATCCACAGACAGCTGTTTCGTTGTATTACAACTCTTCAGTGTGGTTATAGACTATCCATTACCCTATCCAGTACCACGATGCAGGATCGGAACCTTAGCTTCAGACCCGGAGGTTGGTATCCTCCCTCTACTCCAAAGAACTGGACGGTCAGTGAGGTTGAATTTAAGCAATATGTTTATTTATCGTTTACATTCCTCATCCACCAGAGTGCTCCATTCCATGTTGGAAGATATATATATATATGTATATATATATATATATATATATATATATATATATGGGCATTATGTAAAAATATCTCCATGTATTTCCATGCAGTTCCTGTATATTTTTTTTACCTTGGGACTTGAAAGTTCACTTCTTCAAATCAGTTGAAAGTGTAAATGAGTGTTTTTGTGTAATCAATTTCGTCTGAGGTTTTATCAAAATGTGACTGTATTCAAGTGGAAGAGACCGTTGATTCAAATTCAGATTTATCTCACTTTTATTATGCATTAGATTAACGGATAAAAATATCTCTTACTCACCATTTGAATTGGTGGAAGTTATGGGTCATACAAAGAAACGTAAACAAATTGAGAAAGTCAAAATGTCCATTGTAAGGATAGATTTTGCTGATAAGCAAGCTAAATATCTAAGATTATACGGGTAAGATAAAAATTGCATTGTTTTATTTCAGTAGATTATTTACACTTCTGAATATTGCAGTAGTATAAACTATTATGCATTTATTCTGACGACTATTTACCTTTCATTTTGATATTCAATTGTTTTCATCAAAACCCAACTCAGGCCATCACTCTACACCTGCAAGCGAACAGCTCCCATCCGAAATGAAGAGTAAGCTCCACAGTATTCGCTCGCTGCCGTAGAATAGAATAGAAATTATCTACCAAAGTATACATTTGTAAATGCGACATGAAGGTTAATGATGTTGGGGGTGAAGGCATAAACGGACGGGTCTTGTACTATTAGTTATATTTATGATTAGTCTCTCTACTGACCCAAATAAACAACATTGTTCTGTTCAGCACAAGAATTTACCCTTCCTTTATGGCATTGAAAACGTAGCAACTTTACTAGTTAAATATCTTTTTGATAGCATGTATTATAGTTAATATAAAAGAAATGAAATATGTGTGGGTATATATATGTGTGCATTTGTATATACATATGTATTTGATATTAACAAATGGATATACGATCCTACGGAATGATTTTAAATTGCGTTGTATTATATTAGTACTCTTATTTGAAATGATTTCCTGTTAGTACATGGTGAATGTATCATTTGGCCTCAACAGTGTACATAGAATAGACAATTGAAGAAAATAAGGTTGCTGGAGGAATCAAACCTGCAACCAAAATATTTATGTATATAAGTGGGTGTAAAAAATTATTCATTTCAAATTTATATATATTTCCTTTTTGATCATTTGGTCATCCTTAGAGGGAGAAATATATATATATATATATATATATATACAGTGGTTTCCGGTTAAATGGACCAGTGGTTACAATCAGTAAGACCACTTGAGTAAGAACTGATTTAAATCTTTTTATGTGGGTCAGAGTGAAAGCAATGATAGCTTATACGGATGAAAATTTGTGGTCCTAACGTGTTCAGCTGGAACAGAACCTATTATATATATATATATGTTAGTGTGATAATTGTAGAGACACTTTTATCAGGAAGCATATTTCATCTGGCACCGGAATGGATTGAATAGCAAATCAAACAACTGACCATGTAAATTCCAACTGGAAGCTGTCTTTACAAGACTCTGCTTTACCGACTGAGCTAACAGCACCCATGGTAAGCAGGAGTTCAGAATAGTGCACTTAAACCACCCCTCTTTCTACTCTACAGTTGTAGGCTTAAATATTTACATATATATTTGCATGTTCCCATTTTGCAGACAGTATCTATATTATTAGATTAAACATGGGTCTTCATTCATTTATGTGGTTAGCTGACTGATTTGCTATTCGGTTAATTCTGGTACCCGATGAAATATGTTTCCTAATATGATGTCTTTACAATTGTCACATCCTATCAGATATAAATTGACCAATCTAATGATATATATATATATATATATATATATATATATATATATATATATATATATACATATCAGTTTTTAAATCCCCAAAACTGTTACATGGTAAACAACTGATGATCCCAATGAGGAAAATTCACACATAGTACCATGAAATCTAATTCTGTATAAAACACAAAACAGACTGAAAAAATTACATGAATTATATTAGTAGATATTGGACTATAATTGACAGAAATGGCATAAATTTTTTGAGAAAATCCTTTTTCATATATTTAGTGTTTAAAGCTGTAAAGCATTGTAGACTTTATAAGTATATATCATTAGATTGGACAGTTTATGTCCGACCGAATATGGTAATTGTAAAGTCATTATATTAGGAAACATTTTGTCGGGTAAATTCTGGTGCCAGACAAAATATGTTTCCTAATATAATGTCTTTACAATTATTACTCACACACACATATATATGTATATCATTATAAATTACGTTTTTATTGTATAAGAACTCTTTTGTTAAATTATCTCCCGCCATTACATCATTAATGTATTACTTTGCCAAGACAACATAAAAAGAATAAAGAATTAGAGTAAATGGGGCTGCTGCAGGAATCGAACCTTTGTATTAGTGGCGGCTGTTTAGCTCAATGGTAAGAGCAATGCTATGATTGAAGTCACTACCCTATCTGTTGCAGGTTTGATTCCTGCAGCAGCCCCATCTTCTTTAATTGTTTATATAGGTTTATTTCATACTGATTTCTCTCCACTGTCAGTCCTTTCTTCCTGATTCTCAATGCACAACACACAGATTGAATGCTGAAAAACTGTTCTATCTAATATTAGGTTAGAAATTACAGATCTTGGTGATTAATCATCACTTTTTTTCTTTCTAATGCTAGAAATATTCAATTAGTTGGTGTACTGAATGAAAAAAAGTTGAATGTTAATTGTTGTTGTTAAGTCTAACCCCTCATGCAGTGTTGTGAGAGGCTAGCAAAGTTATGAACATGTTCCTGAAATGTACAGTTAACAGAGCTCTGGTGAAGTCAATGGGCCTAGCAAGCCGGAAGTGGAAGTCAATAAATTGTTCAAGTAAAATAAAGGAGAATGGAAAAGAGACGGACTAATCAACACTACTGCTGTCTCCAGCTCCCCACAACACCGAGTACAAGTCGAAGGTTAAAAAAGTGAAATACTTGAAATGTAATCATTAGATTCTATGAAAACTTTGATATATTTATTCAGTAAGTTCTACCCATGATATCATATAGTTATAAAATGATGTTTATACACATTTAAAATCAGTACTTTGATTTTGAGTCATGGTTACGAAGTTAGATTCACAAGCCTTTACTCAAGTGAGTTGGATTCTCACCCAGTGCGTACATGTGACCTTGTGTCAGACTTAGTAAATGGGTTCCAGACTTGAGCAATGGTCACCATCTTTTATAATGTTTGTTTTCCGCTGAGTGCTCCAGATTTGTGGCCTTGTGCCAGAACCTAAAAATTGTAGAAATCATAAACCTCAAAAGTGATTATTGAAGAAGCATGTTTTAGGAATTCATGTAAACAGGCAGATGAATGGATCAAGGAAGATATGAATAACGAGACTGACTGCTGCTGGGTCAAAATCCACTCTAACTTCTGTTCCAACTGAAGATGAATACTGCTATTTTAGTATTATTTACATATGACAAATAAAAATATATATTTATTTTGTATAAATGCATAAATTTATTTGAATGAAGTAAGCCCATGGTGTATCTATGATGAATTTTTGTTTATACAAAGAATTAAATATTAACTTGTCAATTTAGCTCAGTAAAATAGCTTCCTGGCAATCAGATGTTTGTAAGTTCAAATCACCGGAGGTGAATGCGAATTTTGCATATTGGTTTTCACCCCTAATTTTGATGAGGATTGTTCTTGTTGCTACAGTAGGAAAATAAAGTCGACTCCAGTCATGGAGTACGACTAAATATATTGGATATTTTCTGGAACTACCAGTCAAGTTGGGACTCTACTAATGGATTACAGGCCTCCCTCATTATAACGCATGGTGGTTAACATAATAAATTGGATGGTGGACCCTAAGATATCAATCTACCTCCGAAATAGCTATATCTTGGTCCAAAGTAACTAGATTTAGCTCCAAAATAGCCAAGTTGATCGCAGTTTGGTTGTAATGTGGTTGGCATTTTTGGACCTCAACATTTTTGTTAAAAATGGGGGATGCCTCTATTAGACAGCAACTAATCTACTGCAGGAGATTATTTATAGTTTGATAAGAAAAGATTCAGGTAAAGATATGAATAGAGATAAATATATAAAGTCTGATATATATAGACAGATTGAAGTACATGAATGAATACGTAGATAGATATGCTTAACAAACTAGTTTATATCTATCATACTTTGTAGAGATAAATATGAAAAGACTCCGCTGGATAAACTGACTGAGATAGACATAAAGATATGAAAAGACTGATGCACTAACAGACTGGGATAGATGTGAACAGACTGAGCTAGATATGAACAGACAGGAATCAGAGATGTTGGTTGGGGGTTTGGAACCCCCCTGGGGTCCCAATGGAACAGAGCCCTTAAAAGCTTTATAAATTGCACTTCACCTACTGTGTTTCTACAGATAAATCTCACTAAAAGTTGCAGGTAGCCACTCAGGGTACCCAAATCTCTAGCTACAACTATGACTGGGATAGTTATGAAAAGATTTGAATAAAAAACAGGCTGTGATAGATATGAAAAGACTGAGAAGAATTGTTTTTTCCTTTAAGACACTTAGTTAAATTTCTTTCAATTTTTCCACAGTGAAACAATTTATTTCGTAGAGGAATTTACGTATTTATTTCTGACACCTGATTTGGAAGATCGCAAATCCCAGTATAATTTTTGTTTTGTGGAGAGTAATGAATTAGGGTTTTGGCTTATTGGAAATGACAAAGAAACTTGAGGTGTGATGAGGTAAATTCTTGCATCTGTCTCTTTCATCCATTGCAGTTATTGTTTCAGGATTTTAGTGGACACTAGTAAGGATACCCAGCATTGTCAGGGAGGGAAAATAACTGCAAATGTGAACAACAAAAGGAAAAATGTTTTTTCAATGTATTTCTTCTGACATTGCAAATGAAAAAAAGAACATTTTACAAATGAAAAGGAGCTGTTACTGGAAAAAAAATTTTCTGATATACAAGACGAGACAAATGATGCTGTCTTTCAGTTTGACAGGGTATCTGGGTACACAACATAAGTGTTTCTCTCAGCGGGTAAAATATGATATGAAAAGATATCTTTGAAGATTTTCATCAGAAAACGTTTTTCAGGGTTGGACAACATTTTGCAAACATAATCAAGTTTTTAGTCCTTAGAGTTTTCTTGTCCTGCTGGAAAAAGGTTACTTTAATCCTAAATGGTCCTCTGGTGACCTCTAATGATCTTGGAGATCAGAACTGCCTATCCTATCATCATTTTCTATCCAAATTAAACACATGGACCCAATTTACTTCAAGGAATGTCATTGTTTGGCAGCAACACAGATCATAAAATCCACAAACTAACTTGATCTCCATGACCTCATAAAGTCAAATTTGACCTTGTCTTCCCGACTTTTTATGAAGTCAAAATCATTTTTGTACTTCATATCAAACTCAGTACCTCTATTTTGCTAGATATTGCATGAGTTGCTAAGAAATGGTATGTTAAGCTCTTTGGTGACCTCAATTGACCTCTGAGGTCAACATTATATAGCCTATACCACAACTCCATGTCTTGTGAGTTTTCATGCCGAAAACTAGGTCAAAAGGCTGTGTCGTGTTAGTCTGATAGTGGCACAGACATGCGAACCAAAGGCTCCAATATTAGTGGACATGTAAACATTACCATCATAAACATCATGCAAAATTAACTAGTGAAATTGAAAAAAATTTAGAATGTAACCATGTCATTCGAGTTGAGGCTACTTGTATTCTGATAGGTAGTAGTAAGTAGTAGTTCCCATTGGACAAAATAGAGTTCAGATATTTCTGCTTAGAAATTCTGTGACTTTGATGTGAAGTCAGATCTGGCTCAAGACACTGGCAACAGAGGCAGTCACATAAGGCACCAAGTGAGAGGGTGTGCCTGTCTTGAATCTGAGACAGAATTTCCAAATATAAATGGGGGAATAAGTATATACAACAGAACAAAAACAGCCAAGATAAGGAAATTCCCTGAAGTGAAGTAAGATTTTTCAGGAATATCTGATGACTATTCATCAGTAATGTAAATAGACACTCTCTTTGTTGATGGATTAGTCGTAAGAATAAGGATCTGAATCTCTGATGCTTTATCTGAACTGTTTTCGGTTACTTGATTATTGTAATAAACTTTTTTATTCCTAAACGCATATTTTTCTCATTGTAAAACATAGACAAATAAGATAATACTATATTTTGATGGGTGCCGAGGTACAGCTTGCTCGGGGTACCAGGAATCCTAGCACCATCCATATGTGAAGTATGTAAGAGTCGAGTTTTTTTGATGGGCACTCATTGTTTCTCCTTGATAGTCATAAATTCAGCAAATTTCATAGTAAAAATATAATCACAGTTAAGCCACAAAGAGAGTCATAGAGGTGGGGGTGGGGGGTCAATTGGGAGAAGTCGCTCCCAAGCACAGTTGCACTGGTTTATAAAGCCTTTTAGTTAATAATTATGCCCTCTCCTAGGATATCATGCAACTGCCCCTGGGCGCTGTTTCCCCTCCCCCTGGGCACAGTCTTCCCCCCTGGGTACTAATAACACTCGCAATGCCACTGGCTACTGGGCAGAAAATGGAAACATTTATATACCATCAGATATGTGAAAATGAGAAAATACATTTTAATCCAGATATTCGCTTGATAACTAGTAAATTAAATTAGTCATATAAACCATGAGGTTGGTCATGGGTTACTTGCCTCTGCCTACAGGCTATATTGACTGTACGTTGAAAACTTCCTTTGTTCACTGCTGACTGGTAATAATATGGAGTAGTTTTCTTTTCTACCGCTTTTGCTACTAATGCTACTTGAAGTTAGTCAGTCATAACAGTAGACACTAATATTCCCTACTTTAAATTTGCCCCTTTCAAAGCACTAACTTAAATCTAACAAATTTATAGGTGTGGTCATTATGATGAATTTGACAATAAATTAATTTTAATGTCAAACTTTATCTGTTTTTATGTATATTATTGAATGCTTTATATTATTTGAAACTCTATTTGAAATAACCTCCAGTTATTACACAACAAATGAGTCACTTTGCCACAACAGCATAAACAGAAAAACAATTTAAAAAAAGGGAGCTGCTGCAGGAATTGAACCTATGACTGATAAGGTGGTCACTTGAACATTGCATTGCTCTTCCCATTGAGCTAAACAGCCTGGCAGAAAGCAACTCTACATTGAAGTGGCTATGTTATTGGACACAGGTTTGACTCCTGCAGCTGCCCTAATTTCTTTAATTGTTTACTCTATTTACACTCTCTAGGCCAAGTGACTCATTATGATATTTTGTCATATTATACATCCATTTCTTGATAATATTATCAAAATTGTAAGAGAATATGAAGTAAAAACAAATAAAGGATTCAAGACAGATTTTATTGCATGAATTTATTGTGCTTTCATTTCCAACGATTGGGTCAGCTCTAACTCCTAAGAAACTGATAACACCATACTTAACTGTTAATACTGGTATCAGTGCTTTGTTTGGAAGCCATTGTAAGTGATAACATAAGAAAGCTCAATAAATCCTGGGGTCATAAAGAGGGCGAATTACTAAAACACTGCTTCAACAGCGGTAGTAAAGATGGTGGAAGGAGAGTCAGGGAAGCATCAATTGACTGACGGCAATAGCAAATATTCCCAATATTCCTGAGACTGACAAAATATTCAAATATTTGCAATGAACAAATTTTCAAAAATCTGGTGTTAAGAGGCCTGTTAATAAGAGGGTCTACAGTATATACATATACATATAACACAATTTATAAGTCATTCTGTCAGACCAAATATGTCCATTTCTTAATTACATACACTCACATTGGAAGAGATGAAAAAAAACGAGAATGAACAAGATGAGAATTAGGGTTGAAATCAGTTATTTGGCCTTTGCATTATCAGCAACTGTCTAACACCATGGTAAGTGCATCACTACATATACATATATATATATAATGCTCTTCCATAGGAATAGAGCACTCTAGTGGATGGGGAATTTAAATTAAAATAAATATATCGCTTAAATTCAGCCTTACTGGCCATCCAGTTCCCTAGTGCAAAGGTAGGATATCGGCCTCCAGGCCTGAAGCGAAGGTTTCAATCCTGCCTCGTGGTACTGGATGGGATAAGAGATTGTCTATAGCCACACTGAAGAGTTGTAATACAACGAAACAGCAATGTCTGTGGATGACACAATGATATATATATAGGAGCACACACAGAGAAAGCACTGTGATCACTTTGGTACAGGATATTTCGACAATGACTGGCTGATAACATTAAGCAAAGGATATAAAAATTGGAGTCTGTTGGCAGAGGCAAGTTACCCATAACCAACCTCATGGTTTATATGACTAATTCAGTTGGATAGTTATCCAGTGAATATCTGGATTAAAATGTATGTTCTCTTTTTAAAATATGAAATCCATAATGAATTTATGAATATTTCAAATTCATTTCAAATGAAGTGTTTGGGACCAACTGATTTTCATTGATTTTGATGACAGCAACCATTTGACATTATCTGGGTTTGCGATGAACTGTTTCCTCGCTCTGATATATATACACATATATATATATATATATATATATATATATATATATATATATATATATAGTCAAGAAAGCATTACAGCTTTAAACAGTGAACATTAAAAAAAATTTTTCAAAAAATTTTTTGCATGACTTCAGTCACTTATTTCCCAACACCTGTTGACATAATGTATGTAATTTTCTTTAGTACTTTTTTTCTGTTTTACATACACTTTGTTATCATGGTACAATGCATAAATTATCCCTTGTTGGGATCATCAGTTGTTTACCATGTAACAGTTTTGGAGATTTTAAAAAACAAAACAGTTATATCAACATGATGCATTAGCAGTGTTGATTGAACACCATCTCCCTTTCAGCTATAATTTTGATAAATAGCCTATGTAATACCTGTAGTTTGTTATTATATATAGGGTCTTATCATAATGTATTGTACATGGATGTTATTTTATACTACACATCATTTAATATTTATATATATATATATATATATATATATATATATATATTCAATGAATTATCTTGCACAATCAAATTATTTGAAATTGTATTCATGACTCAGGAAGCTGTCCATGGGGTTACTATCCAATTTCATCTCCGTATTAAATCACTTTGGTTTGATGGAGAAAAAAGCCAATTTTGATGAGGAAAATATTTTTTTCAAATCTATATGTCAATAAAATAAATGTGTTGATCTCTAAAAAATTTTCTTTATTTAATCACTCAACCGAGAATAGATAGTTGAGGGAAAAAACTCTTCGTGGATATTTTGCATAAATACTATTGTTTACCTTTGCCATAAAAATGATGTTATGGAATTGATTAGTCACCGAAATGATGTTTTTTTTTTGTCTAGTCCATTTCATTTTTCAGTTGGTGTATGTATCTCTTAGTGTGCCATCATACAATAATGTTTGTGAACCAATATTTTAATCACTCTTGCGAACAGAATTGCGCTGAATCTGGTGTATTACAGACAAAAAGTAAATACACGTGGCATATTGATCAGAGGGAATATGAAATTGAGTTTATTAAAACCAAAAACAATGGCTAAGAAGGGGGTTAATTATACATTTTGTTGAAAAAAACTCTGACCAGTGTATGGGAAATATCTATGAAGCTATCTTTCATTTGTCTGTTTAAAAACATGTAATTTTTTCCCCGATAGTAGGGTTTTTGAATATAAAATCTCTTGTAAGTTAAAGCGGCATAAAGCAAAACAATTACGATTAATTTACCAGGGAAAAATTCGATCGTTCCCAGACCCAAAATAGTGATGGTATTTTAGACTCAGTCATCGGGAGTTTTGGAAGTACAGGAAACTTGGGCGTAAGAGCAAGAGAGGCTGCTTTTATAAGTGCACACTGCAATATGAACGCTGAACACCATTTTGCTTTTCGTCTTTTCTTGTAAAAGAGAAAAAGTGGCGTAAATTGAACTTTCGAGGAGCAAAAGATATTACTAACTAGTGAAAATGAAAAACGGTGATGACTAAGAAGGTTTCTACATTTTCTTTAAAATTAAAAGACAAAAACTAGAGTCAGGAAAAATGTCCTCAAAACTATATTTTGCTGATTAAAAACACATATTACAGAGGAAGCCGTTTATTACGATCACTGATACTGTTATCAAACGGTTATTGTTATCAAAATCAGTCAGTCCTAAACACTTCAATCAAAATTAAGAAAAACCTATGTTGAAATATTTATGTTAATCTTGTTAACTTTTTCATGAATAGTTTTTAATAAAAATGAATCTAAAAAAACAGAACCATAAATTCAATGATGCATCCACCATCCTTATGTCCATATCTGTGAATTTTGATTTTGAAACGATCCCAAACAAAGAAGTAGTACAGGAGGAGGATTAAGAGGAAATATAACAATTAAAAAAACAATTGGTAAATTCAAATTAAAGTAAGTGCACAATTTTTATCAATAATTTGTTGTAGAGTCTTAGTGTACGGTTATTTCATTTGATCATCATCATCATCATCATCATCAGTCTTTTAACGTCCGTCGTTGGACATAGACCTTCCCCAGGATCCACCTCATTTCATCATCATGGTCATTGCAGAGCCAGTATTTTCTGAATTTGTCTAGTTCATCTCTCTATCTTGTATTTTGTCAGCTTTGGTTTCACATGTGATCTCTGGGGATCCATGTTGCAAGTCGTGATGTCCATCAGTTGTCTTTCATTCTGGCAACATGACCAGCTCATTGCCATTTAAGTTTTCAGGTAGATTCTATGATGTCTCTGACTCCTGTTTTATTCCTGATATACTGTGCTGTCTTGTGATCTCTCCATGTAAAGTTTAGCATGATTCTCTCATGTGCACGTTGCATGCTTCTCAGTTTGCGAGTCTGTCTTTTGATTAGGTTCCATGTTTCAGCTCCATAAGTGACTATCGGGAGAATGCATTGGTTGTATACTCTTCTTTTTAGGATTATTGGGATCGTCTTGTTTTTGAAGGTTGAGCTTGCTCAGACGAAGACTTGCCATGTTATAAAGTTAGCTGAAAATTGAAAAGTTCAACCAATTTCGCTATTTTTGCAGACAGGTTTTGCTATTAACAATACTTGGTAATACAAAAAAGAAACACTTGACAGGTCATCTATTGATCAGAAAAGATATTCTTTTAATGGTGTCATACATTCTCTTCCTTTGTCTTTCTGATGTTTAGCGTAACTGAAACCGACTAACAGACCAACCGATTGAATCAAAAAGTGTCTTATTGTGATAAGTGGAAATATCTACAAACATAACAATGAAACTGATATTATTCTGCTTGTTCCAAACTAAATTTTTAAGCAATGCTTTCAGTCGTGACATAAGGGAAAAGTTGAGTTTTTCAATAAGAGGATAGGAAGAGAGAAAGCAGAAAAGACAAGACTGGCTGCTGCAGCATCAAAGACCACAAAGTCTATTCTGATTGAAGATGATTCCTGCAACTTTTGTATCGTGTTTATCATTAAAAAAATTATAAAATGTATGATTTGTTGTATGAATTCATTTATTCATTAGAATGAGAAAAGCCTTTGCATATCTGTATGATAAATTTTGGTTAATATCTAAGACTTGTCAATCTAGCTCAGTCAGTGATATTGTCTTCTGACAATCAGTCGGTTACGAGTTCAAAATTCAGCAAGGGAATGTGAATTTTTACATATTGATTTACACCCCCACTTTGGGTGAGGATCATTATTGTTCTTGTTATGGTAGAAGTATAAGGTCAACAACATTTTGGAGGTTTGATAAAAGGGGTGGGGAGAGGAGGATAGAGAGGAAAGTTAGCTTACTTAACGGGTTGGAAGATTTTTTTCATTTTACCTATGGTGGAATGTTGTGCTTTCAGTATAATCATAAGGGAAAAATTTTATTGTTAAATTAAAAGGTAGGAAGAGAGAGGGCATAAAAGGAAGTTAGGTATTTTACTGAGAGGGAAGGAATATTTTTGCAAATGAAATTAATCTATTATTATTAGTTTTGAGTAGCTTTCACCTTGTGAGAAAAAGCAACTGAAAGTTTTGATGAAGGTAAAATGCAAGTCAAAATTAATGATAATGCTGCAAATAAAAAGGTAATAAAAAGGTAATCAATCTAATCATGAAAAAATGACACAGAGTCATGTGTCCCTATACTTCACTTATCCTATCCCCCTCACTTTTTGTCATTGAGGAAAGAGAAAGGGTAGAGGGAAAAAAATAAAACATACTCATGTTACTTTAACTGCTGCTATGAACTGTTTCACAGCTGAAAAAGCAGTGTATGACTCCAAGACATCAAAACTTGTTTGAGAATTGATTTCAATGAAAATAATATGTGTACCATTTGTAAGGAGAAAGAATAACAAAAATCCTGGTATAAAAATTATTTTTTCCCGACGTTTAGAACCAAAGATTGGCTAGACAATGACCTCTGTCGATTTCATGATTAGCCTACGAGGGAAATCAATTCTAATTGATTTTTCAGGCCAAATATCAGGCCAATCGGCCTTGTAGCTGCAAGCAGAGAAGCAGCACAAACAAACAAACAAAGAAGTCTCAAATATAGATTTAAAGTCGGCTTACACATGAACATCAGCAAGACGAAAATCATGTGCAACAACCACATTGGAGATAAAAACGCTAAGATCAAAATCGAGGACACAGAACTGGAGAAAGTAAATCACTACATCTACCTTGGATAGCGAATCTCCATGAGACCCTCAAAAGAAGAAGAAATCAAGCAAAGAATCACACTAGGATGGCAAGCCTTCAACAGAGCCAGCTCAACCTTCAAAGACAAGAAAATCCCATTCATTCTAAAAAGAAGGGTGTACAACCAATGCATCCTCCCGATAGTCACTTATGGAGCTGAAACATGGAACCTAATTAAGAGACACATCCACAAATTGAGAGACATGCTACGTGCACATGAAAGAATCATGTTGGGCCTCACATGGAGAGACCATAAGACAGCACAGTACATCTGGAATAAGACAGGAGTCAAAGACATCATAGAATCCATTAAAAATCTCAAATGACGATGGGCCGGCCATGTTGCAAGAATGGCAGACAACCGATGGACTTCGCAACTCACGACATGGATCCCCAAGATCACATGCGCAACCATGGCCGGCAGAATATTAGATAAAGAGACGAGCTAGACAAATTTAGAAAGTACTGGCTCCGCGACGCCCATGATAGAGAAGTGTGACAAATCCTGGGGAAGGTTTATGTCCAACGACTGACATTAAAAGACTGATAATGATGATGATGATATATATATATTTATATAAGTATGATTATGAATTGTGTTATATTATATTGAAACTCTTATTTGAAATGATCTCCTGTTATTACTCAGTAAATGTAACATAAATAGAATAAGCAAAGAAAATAGGGGTGCTGCAGGAATTGAATCTGTGATTGATAAGGTAGCCACTTCAATGAAGCTGATGCCTTAGCCAGCTCAAAGCCAATACTTAGAAAAAAAATGCATATATGTACCTGTTCATCAGTGGTAACAGCAGTAGTAGTAGTGGTAGTGGTGACGTAGACACGAATGCACAAACACGTTGCTGCTTGTTCTAATATACTTGAACACACAGACACAAGCTTTGCTTGGCCCCCTTACTCTTTGTTTGCTTTAGCATGTCAAGGCTAAATGTGACACAAGGTTAAGTTCAATATGGGCCCACTCATGTATATTTATGCATAGGGACAACGATTGTATAGTTCCCAAGGCCCTGCCTTTTAGCACACTGCAGGCATCAGGGAATGCCCTGACCCTACCCTCTTATTGGAATGAGGAGGTGTCACCTGGAATAATGGGTCCCCTGGAACTACTTATTATACTTTATGGGGAGACAGGAAAATTCTGCACCTAGTAAGTAAAGATGCCATTTCAAAACATACTTAAGATATCTGCCTGAAAAGAGCCAACAAATGTCCAAAAATTGATTATTGAACAACTGTAACCACCGAAGGTAGTAAAGGGTCCTATCCATTGTTTGTTTATATGTTCCAAAGCTCTTGGCCATACTGTTTTGTCTACTGATATGAAAAGTGGCACCAGTACTCCAATAGACCCCTTCTAGGAATATTTCTGTTTTTTATTTTTGGAAAAAGAGCTTTTTTGACCTCCCTTTGGCCCTATTTTGATGGGTTTTTAAAAACATCTAGATTTGCCACAATCTAGATGTTCGAAGTTGTTTTTTAAATCTATTTTAGATATTTTCCAGTGGAAAACGCAAGTGATGTCATATGTTTTATTTTTGGAAAAAAAAATCTTTCTTCATTTTCTGACTGGTTTATTAACAACATCTAGTTTCTCCAGAATGTTCTTTATTTACTCTCTTTTAGATGTCTTTCTATGGGAAATGCAAATTATATCAAAAATAGAATTTATTCTGACCATATCTATTCTTCGACTGAATTCTTCACACGACTTCAAATTTTGGCAGTACAGTTGTTTGATTATCAATAGTGATGGCGAGTCCAATACTATCCATAAATTCATCTTAAATTATAATTTATAGTACAGCCTCCTCAATCCAGAATCCTTTGGACTTGGAAAGTTCTATTTTGGGGTAAATGCTGGATTTGATGGTTTCTCCACCCAAGGCTTTATATTTGCTTAATGCTATGTTATAAGAAGAAAAATTATGAAGTAACAGCACTTTCATGATGAAAAGGTTTTCATTGATTTATATAGTAAATACATTAATGTTAGATGCAGTACATTCTCTTCTTAAGTCTTGAATAGTGAATAATGGCTGCGTACTAAAATTACAGTGAATCAGAGTCCTCTGGATCAGGTAAGATTACTTCTTTGGCAGGGGAGGTGGTGGGAACAGGATCGTCTAAAGTTGACGGCTGCTCTGGAGCATTATCAAGTTTCTTGAACCATTGTTTGAAGGTCGTTTGCTTTAAGTACTTGGGCTTCTCTTTGATTAATTTTTGCTGAATTATATAAATATCCATTGTGTCTTGCTCAGTAATAAAGTCCCTTTGTTCAAGGCCTGCTATAAATCTTTTTGATGATTCAATGCAATAGTCAATAGAAATTATTTCTTCAAGTTCTTCATTTTCATCTCAGCTATCTTCTTGTTTTTCCTCACCAAACTGTATCATTCCCAAAATCTCTCTATCAGCAGGACTGTAAACAATTGGATCTTCTTAATTCATATCCACCCTTTTTTTTACGGATTTTTAATGTCCTCTGTAACATGAATGCACTTAGAATCAGCCATATCTCCTGCGAACTTCAGCAAATCTCTAACAACTCTTATCTCATTGAAAACATGGTTTCCTGCAAAGTGAAATTCTCCATTGTCCTCATCAAACATTAAACCTGGCCACATATTTTGCCAGCCACCTTTCAGAGTAGATTTTTGCACTTAATCCCATGGAGTTATAAGTGACTAGAATTCAATTTTTTTAATCTACATGTCTTGATTATATAAACTCCTCACACTTAAAGTCAGTATAAATCAAATTTTGTTAGTATGACCTAATCATAGTGACACAATACAAGATTAATCTATGCCAGTAACCTACGATTTTCAGCTTATATTTGTCAAAGTTTGCGATTTCTCATAAATTTCTTATTTCTCACATAATTGAAATTTTAGTTTCTCTGATTTAAAAAAAAAATTATCGATTTTTAGGTCTCTACTCAGCAGTCAATGCAATCACTGACAGCCTAGGTAAAAAAAAATCAATTTTGTTATCAAAAATGGTTTGTTGATAATGAAAACCATGAAATATCTTAGCATACCCCCAAGATTTTTCTTTTGTACTCCAGGGGGAAACATACCCTTGCTTAGGAAACTCTGAACCAAATCATATATTAAAAGTTGAATTCTTCCATAAACTTGGTGATTAAGAGTAACAGGTAATTGATGTATAAAGTTGGACTTGAAGTTGTATTTGAGAGAGTCTAAAATACCCTGGTCACATAGTTTGACCAATGGGGTGCAGTTCAGAAGGAGATACAAACCCACAACATTATCATTTACTTTAGGATATTCTAAACAATCGTCAAGAAGTATCAAAATTTTGCAGTTAGGAGGAAGCCCAACAGAATTACTATGGACTCAAGCTTATTTAACAAATGATTTGAGAACCAATCCCAAAGGTAATGATTTTGTGATTCACCTTTCAAAGTAATGAACACAGAAAACCTCTCTGCTCCATTAAAGACTGTATGATGCACACTTTTACCAAAAACCAACAGTTTATATTTTTAGGTGCTGTCAGTGTTGCTACACCTGAAAACAATGACTTTTTCTTCTGATTCTCTACATCCATCTGGAGTTTGTTCAGAGCCTTGATCAAGTCTTTTCCTTGGCACACAACTCTGAAACAGGATTCTCATCTACACTATAGATCTGATCAAGTGTTAATTTCTCTGATGCAATTAACCCAGCAAATTCTTCTGCTGCATTTGTATGCACACTTTTCCTTCTACCCGATACACTGTGCAGCGTAATTCCATGTCAAGTTTCAAATTCGTGTGAGCATTCATGCAAATACTGAGACTCACTACCTAAATTAAGTTCAATATGAGATATCTCGGCTTGTTCTAGAATCATGTTGCTAGAAATATTTACACCTTCGTTGCATCGTACTTCAATTCACTTAATCAGAGCGCTCTCTTATTCAAACACTCTTTCAATGTTAAAAACTGTCAACCAAGTCTGTCAACGTAGGTTTCTTCAGTTTAAAGTGGGTCTGGCTAGCCATGTTTGTTTTTTGTGTACAGGCTGCACATATGAAGCTAGAGGGCTTAAAATTTAAGTACTCTTTCCTCATTATGTCCGGAAAAAGCATTTTTTATCGTTTTCTAACACTGCCCTCCCCTAAGAATAAGTTTTTAGAGGGAGGTTCAATTGATGATGTAAGTTTTTGCTGAACTGGTCACTTACTTTGTGTCTGGCAGCATTCATGCTTTTTTCTTTTTAAATCCAGATTTTTTAATCATCACTGCCCATCAAAAGGCAAGAGAAATAACTTATCCATTGATCACCCCTTTTCCAAATTATTAAATGATTATATCCAACACTGCATGCTGGCTAAAGACGTTGGACACATGATAGTTTCATTTGTGTAACTAACTGGAACTGTTTCGATGTTTTTTTTGACTTGGGTTTTCTCACTCTCTGTTTTAGCATAAAACATGTATTTATTCATTTTGTTTTTTTAAATCATAAATCGTAGAGAACATTACAGTACTGGTACAGGGTAAGTACTAATATAAAGTTTTTTACCTTTCTGAGTCAGACTTAGTAGTCTTATAGTGATGTGATACTAGATTCTCAGCTCAGAAATTCTGTTCAAGAATCTGGTGGAACCGGTCCTCATTTGTGTTTCTTGTTTGGCTTGTTCATTGCCAAAGATCTATGATATCCTTATCCATGGATATCTGTAATATTTTTTGGACAGGAACAAAGAAAAGACTCAACTTAGTAAGATTCGTATTTGGTCTATGGTACACATGTACAATATACTTGAGATATTGGACCCTTGTGAAGTCTGAGAGGAAGAGTTTTAATGATTTTTTTTCCAAGCCCTTGTTTGTATTGTGGAAGGCAAAATTATCAGGTTTTCTGGGTTCATATTTATAACCACCCTTGATCACCAAACAATACCCACACAAATTTCACTGAAGCACCTTTACCCATTTTCCTTGAAAATTCCACCTTTTCCAATGTTGATAATGACTTGTGCTTACACTTCTTAACTATGGAATCAATTTCTTCATCCCTTTGTCATTTGGAAGGCATCTTGGAAAAAAAGATCTTGCTGGAATATGATCAAAAGGAGCAGATCACTTGTGTGAATGCAAAATGAAGGATGATGATGTGAACCAAAATTCTATTTATATGATTTACAAATTGATTGAATCTGTTGTTAAAAACAATTTTAGTTCTTTGAAAAATTGATTTGTATTCATTGAATATTTGTATTTGCCTACTAAAAGAAATTCAAACATTATCAGCCGGGTAAATACCGGATTCTTTTTTATATTTGTGCACTTCAGGGATTAAAATAAGAATAAATGATGCTAATGGAGTGAGATTACTCAAAAAATGCCAAACTGCAGGGGTTCCCGGATTTGGGAGATCCGGACTGGGGTGTTGTACTGTATAAACTTTTGGCTAAAGTAAACACTAACGTTTATGATTTCTAAGCTTTGAATCATAGTTCTATAACTGAAATGTTCCATTCGTTTTGACAAAGCATAAATTTTAAAGGTAATGTTTTTTACTATTATGAACATTTTAACTATCTAATATATGTTTGCTGAATTTTAAGAATTCAGTTGTGTTGATTTTTTACTTATTCTATTATAAACAAATAGAGATTAATGAAAACTTGCAGTATTTGAAATGTCCCTCAAAAAGATTAACTTATGTTGATTTTTAAAAGATTAGTCTAAAATTTCTCTGATCATGGCTGTTACTGAAAGGAAGATATAATTTGAATGCTCCTGTTAATATCATTGGGGTGTTCATGACTAGGCTTTACTATTGATATATTATATCCGTCCCCTGGAGCCCAAATTTTGAAGTTTATGATCAGCAAAAACCACAATTGAATTCAACCAAACAATTGTAGCCATCAAAAATGTCAAAGAAGCTTCCTTTCAGTAACACTTTGTTATACTACAACTCTTCAGTGTGGCTATAGACTATCCAACATTCAGAACCACAAGGTAGGATTGAAACTTTCTCTTCATATATATACACATACACACATACACACATATATATATATATATATATATATATGTGCATGTGTGTATATATATAGTCTAGAAAGCTTCACATATTTGAACGCTAAAATTTGAAAAAATTTTTCAAAAATTTCTTTTTTTTTACAATGTTTTTCCTCTTGCTACATATATTTTGTTATCATGGTAAAATGAATAGATTTTCACTCGTTGGGATCATCAGTTGTTTACCATCAAACTGTTTCAGGGATTTTAAAGTCACAACAGATTTATAAACATGGCAACCTAGCTGTGTTGATCAAAACACCACCTCTTTCAGCAATGATTTTGATACATAACTCATGTGTTACGTGTAGTTTGTGATTTCCATACAGGTTTTATGTGTATTGAATATTGATAATAATTTATACTACATATCATTTATTTTTTGAAACAGGGTTTACTAACGTAGATTACCCAAAAAACGTATTTAACAATGAGAGATCAGTAAGTATGACAACAGGCGTGACTTGCTATTCGTGTCATTTCTGATTGAATGTTCATATACATATATATGTTTTTACTGCTTTCACCCTGTAGTGGAAATTGAAGTATCAATCTAAAAGATATTCAGACTTATGCTTTAAGCATTTGGTAAAATGATGGCATTGTGATACTTAGATTAAATCTGTTCAGTTTTGAATTATTGATCAACATGAATAGTTCCAGTAGAGACCTATTTCCTTTGCCTATCCTTCGGAATTTACATTCTCCAGAATTCCTTCCCTATTTTGCTGCTGACCAATTTACAGACTTTTCCATTCTCATTATTCCTGTCTGGAACGCTTTTGCTACCAATCTCTTTGATTCCCCATTGTGTAATCAATGTTCTTGTCAAGATAATTATCATACGAAACAGGTCTGGTTAGTCACTCAACAGAAACTCATGTGACCAATATCTTTTGGCTGCATGCCTTGTTGGGGATAATCAATCAGAAAATTTTTGCAAAAAGGGATGATCAATGAATAAGTTACGTCTTTTGCCTCTTGTTCTGTGATGATCACTAAAAAGTCTGAATTTACAGCAAAAACATATAAATGCTGCTGGGTGCAAACTGAGGGATCAATTTAGCATAAAATTAGATTGTACATTGAACCAACCCCACCAAAAACCCATTTTTAAGGGGGCAATTTACAAAAAGAATGTTTTTGTAGACATGATGAAAAGGAATAAATGTTAAGATTTTCAGCTTCCTTGCTCCAGCATGATGGCCTGTACACATAATACACACATAGCCAGCCAGACAAACTTGAAAACTGAAGAAATCTATGTTGACAGTTTTGGTTGACAGTTTCTAATGGCAAATATAAATTTGCACGGCCAAATGTGGAGCTGTTCATTTTCTCCGAGGAGAGCTTAGTCTGTCAAGATGTGATAAAAGATAAATTGGTCAGTGTTCAGTCTTACCGAAGAAAAAAAATCTGTTTTTGTTTTTTTTTATAGCAAGTGCAGAGTATCCCTAATTATCTACAAAAGATAAAATTCCTAAAGACTTGAGAAGTCAGTCTGGAAAGTATCCAGCCACTTAATATTAATGAAAAGAAAAAAAAAAAATTAGACTACCTAGGGCAATGCACTTTGGTGCTCTTGAAAGTACATATCCCCTTATGACCTCACGCACTTATCGAACCATCCCTTCCAAACTGTCTATTATGTCCTCTGCAGGGATTATCATCAGCTGCCTCGACAAATTCTTTTCAGTCGTGTCCATGGTCTCAAATCATTCTTTCATTGGCGATTTTAGTTTTAAGGAAAAGTCACAGGGGTTAAATTTTGACGGTATGGGTTGGGGGGGGGGGGTGCTGACCGATCTGGGAAATAGGGTTGTATTGCCTCCGAATCCTGAATGAGACGTAAAGAGTAGATATTGTGTATGTCAAGGTTACACAGGACTCAAACTCACACTATGGCATCTCACCAAAAATCAAATAACCTCATGGGAGAGTGTCTGTTCAAGTAAGCACAAAAATTTAGATGTGACTACAAACCTCCGATCAAATTTTGGTCAGTTTAGAATAAATTCAATCTATTGCAGGTCGGATTCAAGAACTTTTAATGCAGAGGGAGTTGCCCATTATGATCACTTTGTGACAGGGTCTACTAGATAACAATAGCAGGCTGATAAAATTAAGTGAAGAATATACAGAGAAAATGGTTTAATGTGATCACTTTTGAATGAAGTGTTTCGCATTGACTCATTCTGATAACAATCTCCGTGATTAAAATAAGTAGCTTCCTCTTTATCATTCTTTTTGTGGAAGATCTCGAGGAGAAGAAAAGAAGAGATTAACTCTAATTCTGAGGTACAATAAGTCAGCTTTCACCATCAGATGCTCCTCTACAGGATTGAATTAGCCTATACACAAATTAAGCCACGGCATAGGGCCCAAGACAACGAAGGGGCACACAATGAATAGCCGTATGAAACTTTATCACATTTCCCTTGCAAAAAAATCAATCATGAATAAAATAATTATTCAATACATTTAGCATATGAATAGAAATATCATTCTATGGGTAAAAAGATCCCCTTTACAATTTGGTTGTAAGTGGTTTCAATGACTGGAGTAACTGTAGCGAGATGCTCAAATCTCATGAGAAAAGTGCAGAACTTGGACTCTTTGTTTGTCCCTGCTTAATATGATCAAAGGAAGAAGGATGTATCGATAATGAACTTTGTAATGTGCAAAATGAAGAAAAAAGCTATTGTTAAGTCGTACTCCATCAGGTCATTTAAGTCATAAAGTTTTTGGCTGAACATGGATTAGCGATTTGAGATGATGATGAAACATTCAAATCTTCACATAATATATTGTAATTTTAGAAATGATAGGAAAGTTTGATCCATTTCTTGCAGAGCATATTTCTTGGAAAAGAGGACACAAGCAAGTCATCTTTCTCCAACGACACAAGATGAAATGGGAGATGACGTTTTGTGAACCATATGCAAAAGAATTCATGCTGTTAAATATGTTCCTGTATGTGTATCAACACCTGATGTCAGTACATAGATCATTGTACAATATGTCAATAAAAGCAGATATCCTTCTGAGAGGTTCTTGAAGTTTCTTCCCATTCTTAGCCATTCTGGTAGGTCCATGTCTTCGGCAAGATATTCAAAATTCTTAAAGAATTGATGCTTTCTCTGGGTGATTGCAGGGGTTAAAGTTATGATAACACTGCAAATATCTCAGGTAAATATGACAGGTTTCCAATCAAGAATCAAAGAAATAAATCCATTAGTAAATCGCATTTCCTTTGCAGCACATTTTTTAAATCTAGTTGATGTTACCAGTGTCTATTGCAGTCTGGATGCTTGCAATTTTTTTTTATACATCTGGCCCATGAATAATATGCTTATTCAGGTAGATCAATAGAGTACTGGATTTCACTTACAAGGAGATTGGCACTTAATGAAAATGGTCAAATTCTGAGCCTAAAACCGCTATCATTCATGCGGTGGCAGTGTCATTTTGAATATTCATAGCTCAAAATGCCCGATAAGAAAATACTGACTTCATTTATCAACAGAAAAACTAGTGGACACAGCCATAAAGCATAAATTCAGACCTCCACTGGTGTTAGAAAAAATTTCTTCTCAGCAAGAGCAGAAAACACATGGAAGAGCTCAAGCAAAAAGATGGTCATATCCGAGAATATTGATATTTAAAAAAAATAATCTCTATTCCGATATTGGCAATACAAAATTTAGCTACCAATTTTTTTTTTCCAATTAGTTGTTTAATCCTACTCCACCTAAACTGAAGCAGTCTTAATGACTGTGGTAAAAAAAGGCTAACTCAAATACATTTAAGTACATATATGCAAGGTTGAATGAAATGGCAGATAATGAAAATGAAAAATGAAAATATAAACATCCTAAGAGAAAATATGCCTTATGAGTGATCTTTGGAACAATATCGGTGTCTGTCATGTTTGAAACTATCATTGAACAGTTTCCTTACAATAAGTCCTGACTAAAGTTTATATTCTAAATACTTGTATATATCTTATGATTATGCTTATGTTTCAATATAACTTTCCCAATCAATACCCTTTTTTTATTGTACGTCTTGGGTCTGTTGTGGTCTTAATTAGACCCTGCTTTTCTAGACATAAATTTTTTGAGATTGGCAAACACTGGGTTGATGTTTGGGAAGAAAACCAAAAATATCTTTCTGACTTTATTTAGAATCATAGCAGACAGAATTTATTACCTTACGAGACCAAGGTCCTCCTGAATGCTGATACTTTCAGATATGGTAACTCATATCTATTAGGTAAAATGAGTTAAGGTTAAGTGAATCAAATGAAGTCAGATTAATTTACATCTACTTGAAGTGTATTGCATGGACAAATATTACATCTATCTATCTATCAATCTATTGGATCACTCTAGCCCACAAATGACCTGCCCGATCAACCAGCCAAGTAGGCTACAGATTCTCATCTTTTTGCTCATTTGTCTGTGCATGTCACTGTATATGTCTCGGGTCACATTTTCAGACAACAGCCTTTGAATTTGCTTGAGTACACCACCAGGCACTATCAAAAAAACAATTTTTTTGTTCTATCGAAAAAGTGCTTTCTTTGTTTTTGGGGTCTCTATGGTCATTTTGGGACCAATAATACCCAAATCTTATACTGGTATTTTTTTGAAGATAATTTTAGATAAGGGATCCAATTCTAAAATATAATTCTAGATAAAAGATCTATTTTTTCAGATAATTTCAGATAATCTTTTAGATAATTAGTTCTAGTGCTCACACAGGCTATGGTATGGATATTGTATGTTATGTTTAATAAAACATGTTGGTACAACAAACCTGCAGAGAAACCAAAGGAAGTTGCCACTTCAGTGTCCAAAACCATACTGGAAAGTGTGGTATACAGTTTCCCCTGTCAGAAATGCATATAGAAACTGCTCATCTACTAAATTATTTGTTTACTTATATAGTTATTTTTGTCTCTGCCCTGGAGGGTTGATGAGGGGTCCACAATTCCATCAAGGGGTCAATGGTCTAAAAAGTTTGGGGATACTCTGTTGTTAGTAAATGGGGGCTGTCATTCATCATCATCATCATCATCACCAGCACCACCAGCACCACCAGCACCACCAGCACCACCAGCACCACCACCACCATCATCATCATCATCATCATCATCATCATTCTTTTATCATCCATCATTGGATATAGACCTTTCCCAGGATTCACCAGATCTCTATTGTGGACATTGCAGAGCCAATTTTTTCTGAACTTGTCTAGTTTGTCTCACCATCTTACATTCCGCCGGCCTATTGCATTTGATCTATGGTGATCCATATTGTGAGTCGGTATGTCCAGTGGTTGTCTGCCATTCTTGCAACATGACCAGCCCATTGTCATTTGAGTTACCTAATAAATTCTATGATGTCTTGGACTCCTGTTTTTTTCTCTAATATATTTTGCTAACTTGTGATCTTTCCATGTGATATTGAGCATGATTCTATCAAGATCAAAAGTTACAATATCTTCATGCTAATGCACACTTTCTATCAATTCTTGAAACTCAAAACAACACATTGACGGGCAATGTACGAATTCTTTGATAACCCAACTATTCAAATTTTGTAATTTTAATGTTGCTTTTGAAACCCGAGCAGATCATATTTGTACAGCTATCAAGCCTTTTGTATATTTAGCGAAATTATTTCAAAGTATTAACAGGTCTGGCTAGTCACTCAACAAAAAATGTCATGTGACTAATGTCTTTTAGCAGCATGGGGGATGATCAATTGAAAAATAGCAGCATTGGGGATGATCAATTGAAAAATTTGAAAAAGGGGTGATTAATGAATAAGTTGATTCTCTTGCATTTTGTTGGTGGTGATTACAAAAAGTGTCTGAAATTTCAAAGAAAAAAAAGATTGAACACTGCCATAAACAAACTAAGGAACCAATTTAGCATAAACTTTTTTTGTATATAGAACTTCCCCCACTAAACACCTACAGGGGGTTAATTTGAAAAACAAAAGAACAATTTTTTCTCTTGACAGGTTTTTGAATTTCCATTCCACTAATTCTATTGGTGCGGCCTGTATGTGCAGCACATACATAGTTAGCTGAAGAAACCTATGCTTATGTCGACTAGGTTGACAGATTTGGTTAATAGTTTCTAGTGAAATTGAAAATTATCACGTAAACTTCAAACCCCAGGATGTCTAACTGCCTTCACTATCAGACACTGTCTATGAGTTCAGCAGTTGTTGTTTGGAACTATATTTACCATAATTTGCGACAACAGGCGGCATGTTACTAGAAGACAGTGCACAGACTGTAAACTGCTTGTTGCATTCTCTGTTGACTGGTGAGTTGTTGAAACAGCAGTCAGAGATGTAATATAAAGAGGGGGTGAAGCAGATCAGCTCAGCAAAGCGACGAGGGTTAATGTGCTCAGGTTGTACTTTTGCTTCATTTCTGGGTACGTATGGGAGAATGAGAAACATATATATGTTGGTCTTCTTCCTCTTGGCTTAAAAGGTCACATATATACCCCATATCACATTACCAGAGGGTTGTCTTAAATCCAGGTAAAAAGCAAGGATTTGGAATCTGAATGCTGATTTTCTGGGCAGGTTTATCTTGATTGAAAGAGTGGCATTATAATCTTTGTCTCCACATTACTCCCGATTGACTGCGTGCCATGATATAGAGAATGTTCACAAGCAAATACAAGTGAGTATGTGTGTTTGAGTGTGCATATCTATACATATATATATATGTATATATGTATATATGTATATATATATATATACATATATATATATATATATATACATATGCATATATATAATATATATATATATATATATATATATATATATATATATATATATATATATATATATATATATATATATATATATATATATGCATATGTGTATACATATATAAATATGCAGAGGAAGCTGTTGACTGTGAACATTTTAGGACAAAAACTTTTAGAAGACCACAGAGTATGGAAATGGTGGGTTTAAGTCTGCTATTTCTAACCTCTGCTCACCAAAAGTGCCGTCAGCTCAGTTGGTAGAGTCGTCTTAAAATCACTCCCTGGTGAATGCAGGTTCAAGTCCTGATTGGCTCTCATTTCATTCATTCATGTAGGTAGTCAGCTGTTTGATTTTGTAACTCAGGTAATTTCAATGCTGGGAGGAATATGTTTCCAAATAAATTGTTTGTACAATTATCACATTCTGTTGGACATAGACTGTCCAATCTAAAGATATATATAAATTTTCATCAACACTCTGTCGGATCACCTCACATCCACCCAACAACCATATATATATATGTGAGTTTGAGTAAATGTGTATTTGTGTGTGTGTGTGTTTACATACGAACTGCTCCTTAAAAAGTCAAGGAAATTGTGCTCAAACTGAATGTAGCACTACTTCAAAGGAGATGGTGGAAACTCAGTGTTAGGGTAAGTTATTTTTTTAATGGTTATATCGATTGGAATTTCGGGTAATTCTCCCTATAGGATGAAGGTAACTATAAAAAATGTGTGTAGATAATGAATGTATTATTGATTAAAAAATTATTGATTTTGTCAGAATGATCTATTGTACTTTTAATCCTATAATGAACTTATATGTAAGAGTTTATTGTGAGAAGGTATATATATACAATCACATACATATGCACTTCCCTCCATCTTTTTTTCTCTCTATTTATATATGTATATAAATAGGTGTACATAGAAAATTCAGAGGTGACTTTGAGTTTTGTGATACAATCTTACAGTCAACAAAGTAACCCAATGGGAGAGTGTTACTCCATGGATGTGGAGTAATTGGCTGCCAACTTACATCACAGTCTTTGAGATATTCAGAATGCCTGGCTATTCTCAGGACAGACCTAATATATATATATATATATATATATATATACACAAGCCCGCGTAGCCCCACCCAAAACTTTTCCCCAAACTACAAGTTCATGTATTCACTTTTGCCCTTAGGACTGCATATTGGAGCAGACCAGCAGATTTGACAAGTGTCCATATTCTATTGCTGTGTTTGGTTAGAGTTGAGGTTTTTGATCAAAATAAAATGTTTTATTGATGGGTCAGGGTCAGATTGCTAAAAAATGCTGCCAAACTGCTATAACCACTGAGGGAAAGAGAAATTCACATCCATGGATTTCCTATGATGAACAGTCCAGTTCAGCATTATAGTTTCGTTGTAAATAGAGGCCTCCTTTAGGAAAGCTTTGAAAAGTTTCCCCTTACAACTGACAAATCTCCAGAGGGTTTGATGATTGAATGGATTAAAAGCACATTAAATAAAGATAAAAAAACATTTTGAAATTTTCTCTGTCAAAGATTGAATTCAGTTCAGCAATTCCATTTTCAGAACTTCAAACCACTGAGCTACTGTTGCTTCCACAGCTTTTCTTAGATATAAATGAAGCTTACAAATTTTATGACTTAATTGAATAACTGTATATCATAAAATGGAATATCCTTATGCTTTTTATTAATAACAAGCATATATATTTCTGTGGATAAGGTGACATTTTGATAAGATGGGACCCCGATTTCAGTCTGAGCTTGTTTTGTCACTGTTTTTGCAACTGGTTTACAAGACGTCCCCATCTTTTGGGGTGTTTTTTTGGATGCTTCAAGTGTTGTCTTTTCTACCAAAATATACAGTATATCTGATAATAGGAATTTTTTTGATTGTGCTGACTGAATTTGCAATCAGATAGAGAAACAAGTATCATACTTAGCGGTCTATGTGATGTTGTGGGTGGCCTAACAGTTAAAAGAATGAAGATTGGAATCAACAAACCAAGTTCAGACACTGTCTGGAACTGCTTGGATTCACTTTGCACTGATGCCCTTGGGAAAGGCATGAATTCACTTCTCCCCTTTGCTATGGATGCATAGAAGGATAGTTGGAAGGTAGTTGGAACCATTTATCCCTGTAAGGCTGTCCATCTCGAATGTTGCACTAGCACCCTAGCTTTGTGGAAACCCACAGTTTTTACAAACAATGATTGGGTCTCCATTTATTGATTGAGAAACGGAGACAATTCATCGACTCATCTGTTATGCTACATGGGAAGTAACTTTGTTTTGCTGGCCCCTCTTCTCTTCTTTTATTGTTGTTATACATTGATTCTTTAGGAGAGGTTTTAGGTCTTTGAGGTCTTTATTACAATGTTTTGGCCTTTGTATTCTCTGGCCATCTTTCCATCTAAATTTCCGAGACGAGTTCTTCTTATAATATATTGATTCTTTTGGACCAGTTTCCTTGTAATAGTGAAAATACTTATTTCCAGATTTACGGAACAATTTAAGATCATTTTACCTTGGTAAATTATCTACAATAATTTGTCTACAGATATTAACTATATATATACTCATATACACACGTACAGACACACATATACACATGCATACACATTTACAATTACACATATACATATCTATACACACATATATGTATACACACATACTACATGCACATACACTTACGCATAATAACATACACAAACCAACAGATATAAATAATAGCACATAAAGACATCCAATGTATGTATTCATTAAGTTACCATTATATATTATGTATTGGTAAACTATTTCTGTTGATGAAATATTGTTGATAAATTGAATCTGCAGATAATTACTGTAAATGAATTGCAATTGTAGATAAATTGTTATCGATATATTTTTGTAGATGAATTGTTGTAGACAAATTGTTGTAGACAAATTGTTGTAGACAAATTCTCATATATATATATATACGTACACACACACACACATATATATATACACATATATGCACAAACACACGCATATATATAGGAGTATATTTAAGAGTACTACATTTCAGATAGATGAATTGTTGTAGACAAATTGTTGAAGAGATATTCTCCAAAAACCCTTGATCTCTCACTCTCTTTACATATATATATATATATATATATATATATATATATATATATATGTATATATATATATATATATATATATGTATATATATGTATATATATAATGTGTACTTTAGAGAGTGAGACAGACTCGGGAGTGAATATGTATATATATACATATATATATATATATATATATATATATATATATATATATATATATATATATATATATATATATATATAAGAATATCTGTATATTTATACAAAACAGTTTGAGAGAATTATATTTCAGGGTGTTCAGTATCTCTCAATCCAGGTATATATATATATATATATATATATATATATATATATATAAACATTGATATATATATACACACACAAACACATTTATATATGAGTATATTTATGAGTATCATATACCAAGAAGTCATTATCTCAAAACCCATTTATACATATCAATGGTTATATATATAAATACACAAAACAATTCCAGAATATTATATCTCACTATGTTCATCATCACTCTCACACCTTTGTTTATTTATATACTTACACATTTTTACGCACAACTATCAATATAATGATGTAGATACTCAGCTATTAAGAAGGTTGGGAACAGTAATAATAGGTTCTTTTCATTTGTCTACCATTGATGGTCAGAACAGTTGTAACAAAACGCAGACAAGTAGACCGAAAGACAATTTGCCATATCTGGTTTGAACGTGTTGAGAAATGAGAAACATAGTGATCCCAAAGAAAATATATTGCAGGGGACATAATCAAGATTCTAAATACTGTCTGAAGTTCTCAGATTAAATATTATCATTAATCTGGGTTTTATTAAGATAATTATCCTAATATTTGTGTCCTCAACCGACGCATTTCAACCAATGCCCTCTGTGTTCTCTCTGTTATTAGTCCATGAACCATTTATACTGGTCATAGATAAGATAAGATATGTAGCAAATAAAGATTTTTTCCGCATGTATCACACTATCTGCTTTAGCGTTTTGTTATTTGCCTTTTTCAAAAGCTTTTGTTTTGTAAGTTTGTTTGTTTGTGTAATAGTCATATTCATTTTTAGAGCTGTTCACTGTTTTAGCTTCTATCAGTCTTGGTCCATTAATTTTTTCCAATTATTGACAACTCTGTGGGAAGAATCCTCTTCTTGAATTTTTTCTGCAATGTTCTTTATATATATATATATATATATATATATATATATATATATATATATATATATTTTTTTTTATCTACTGTTTATTTTGAACAATTTTTTGACCAGGATGTTGTCGATGCCTTTTATTATTATAGATGTTTTTATTATGCCTCCTTTTATTGTCCTTTTTTTCTACTGTTGTTAGTTTTAATTTTTCAAGTCTTTTTACAAAGGAGAGGCTTTCTAGTTCTGGAGAAAGTTTTGTTGCTTGTCTCTGGATGTTTTCCAATTCTTTTATATCTTATTTGCAGTGTGGGGACCATGCTTGGACTACGTATTCTAATTGGAGTCTTATGTATGTTGAGTATACTATTTTAAATGTTTTTATATCAAGGAAATTGAATCAGTTTCTTATTATTCTAGTTATTTTTGTAGCTTTTACAGTAATTTTTGATACATGGTTATAAATTTGGAATAATGATTTCATGATAATGCTGAGGTCTTTTCCTTGCTCTGTTGTTTCTGGGTTTTTTGTATCATTCATGGAGTGGATTTTTTGTTGTTTTATTTCCTATTTGTATTACTCTGCATTTCTCTGTGTTGAAGTATAGTAGTCATGTTCCAGACCAATCTTCTAATTCTTTTGTGTTTTCATCAAGTTTTGAAGCATTGTGTTGGTCTTTCACTGTGTTATAAAGTTTTATATCATCTGCAAATGTGCCACATTTGAATTGTAGTATTTTTTGTAAATCGTTGATGTATGATATACAGAGCATTGAGCCTAACACTGAACCTTACTTAATCTCAGTGAAAAAATACACAGATACATTTGAATTTCTATAGGATGAATCTTTTAGAGAAAAAACTACTGAATTTGTTTCATAGGATGAGTCTATTATTCCAAACAGCAAGAGATATTTTTATCATAAGAATTGTCAATTTCAAGTGGAAAAGTTCATTGTTACCAACTGAGAAACAGAAAAAATCACACTATTAATAGTAGATTCTTATTTTAGATTTTTTTTCAGTGGAATATTTTCGGCTTTGTTATTCTTTGGCCTCTATGTCAAGTCTGGTAACCATTATGTATTGTCCAGTGTCTGGAGAGTGCACTGACCAGAAGATGGTGATAGAAACACCAATGATGATGGGTTTTTACTGAATAACTCATTGAATAATGACAATGCTTTATCTCAGAGTTTTTACACAACCCTAGAAAGCCTGAAAAACATTCTAACTGAAATGTAGTAATTAAATAAAAAGATAAGGATAATTGTCTGAATAACTCATGAAATAATGACTTGTTTCATTCCAGAGATTCAGACGACACTAAGAAACCTTAAAAGCATATCAGCTGAAATGTAATGACCAAAACAACAAAGATGAGGATACTTGTTTGAATAACTCATGGAATAATGACAATACAGTTGCATATCTTAAATATAGCCTCCTAGGAACCTGGCCATTGCTGGACCCAAGGAAATGATGAAAAGAAGAAATTATTCCCTCCATACTATGTCATAATAACTTTTAGCAGTTAATCAATTTTTAATGATCTTCCAAGTACAGTGGAGAATGATATATTTTTGATATAATTTTCTATAGGTATAATTCAATATAGATTATAAAATCCATACCTCGCAAAAATGAATCACCGTAGCCTGCGCATGTACCAGAACTAATTATATGCAAAAAAATTAATCTAAAATTATCTTTAAAAAATAGATCTTTTATCTAAAAAATTATCTGGAAAAATACCTACAAGATTTGGGCAATGTTATTCCAAAATGACCACAGAAAAACGCTTCTTTTTTTTTTTTAAGACAAAAAGAATGTCTTTATATGATGACTAGTGGTGTGCTCATTCTCATTTTCAAAGTTGTAGCCCCAAAATGTGACTAGGAACGTCTAGAGATACACACACAAACACAGATGAGTAAAAGAGAAGAATCTATAACCCACTGGGCTGGTTGGTCAGGCATGCCATTCTTTGGGCTATGGTGATTGAATAAATGAAAATTACTTGTGTTTTTTTTGTGCTTTTTAATTGGTTATATAAAAAATAATCAAGAAGATAAAAAAAAATATAATAAATATATCTTTAGTTTTATGTAAACATTAACATTGAAAATTCTTGAATTTAAAGTTCTTCCATTCGGTTTCAAACCATTGTCATGTTTTTACTCATTCAATGTAATGAGTTTGGTTATCAATTGCTAAACAAGCATTTCAACCAGTTTGAAACCAAATCAAAGAATTCTTATAGCAGATCCATAAACTAAGAGCAACCGATTCAAAACGTGTCAATTCTTGGATTGGCAGACTACAGGTTCCAGGATTATAGAGGTTATAATGCTCTTCATTTCATCATTTCAGACAACTTGTTAGATAGTTGTATACTACTTGCTACAATTTTGCCTCCTGAGCAGTTTCCAAGTATACAGCTAAAACATGTGATCAACTCTGTATAGTGAATTCTATATGAATCACCTTTGTTTTCTCTGTGGGATTTTTAGCCATGATACTTAGAGATAATTACAGAACATCTGACTCAGTTTTGTGAAGCCTTTTACCACAAAGCATTCTCTATACAAATTCACTTATGAATAAATAGTTTTCATCATTTCTTTTTTTGTTTTTTTTTCAGCACTCTCATAAAGAGTCTTTTGACTCAGACTTGTGACATCCAGTCATGTAACCAGGGTGGGGCGGGATGGGTTAATGCCCAGGGGGCCCATTATTTCAGTGTCAGAGAGTGCCAAATTGAGGAGAATTATTAGAATTTAACCATGATTTCAAAGAAAACTGGTTTGGAAGGTCAGTATTTTATTTTTTTTAGTTTTTTTAGTTTTTTATTTTGTTACACATGAAATGTCTTTTTTTGCATCATATGATAGAATGAAGCTAAAAGTGAATGATTTACGAAAGTAATCAAGCATTACTGGCTTTTCCTAGATAATTATTTACAAAATGATAAAATGAAATGAAAAATGAAGATGAAAATAAAACAGAATCAGAAATAAAAAATAAAATGAAAATGAAATAAGTGAAATCAAAAAGTGAAATTAAAGCTCAGAAATATTAGAAAAATATATCAATACACAATGCACATAAAACCTAACATAAAATGACAAATAACTTGTATGGCATAAACTACATAATGAAAAAATAGGGTTGTTAGATCAACACTGCTGGGATGTCATGTTAATATAACTGTTTGTTTTAGAAATTCCCAAAACTGTTACATGGTAGACAACAGATGATGCCAACAAAAGACGATTTAAACATTGAACCATAATAAAAAAAAGTATAGGGGAAATAAGAAAAAAAAACACAGAGGAAAATTACATTAATTGCATTGACAGATATTGGGAAATGGATGACTGAACTGACACAAAAAAATTTATCGAAAATTTCCTTTAATGTTTAGTGTTTAAAGCCTTCTAGACTATATATACATATATAATTATAGTGTCATCCACAGACAGCAGTTTTGTTGTATTACAACTCTTCAGTGTGGCTATAGACTATCCATTATCCCATCCAGTACCACAAAGTAGGATCGAAACCTCCATTTCAGACCCAGAGGCTGGCCACCTATCTCTGCCCCACGGAACTGGATGGTCAGTGAGTTTGAATTTAAGCCATATATTTATTCATGCATATATTCCTCATCCACCAGAATGCTCTATTTCTACATTGGAAGAGCATTGCATAAGCTTATATATATATATATATATATATATATATATATATATATATATATATATATACAGTATAAGTGGTACAAATCAGGCTAGCAGTATAACATAATATAATAATATATCAATAATATAAAGCCACTTCTGAAATGTATTGGATTTATTTCATAGAGTGCTCGATACATACAACATTTTACTTGTGGAGTTAAGTTGTTTTAGAGTAGAGCTGGAAATAAATAGTAGGTTGTGGATTCGCCACACAAACCAGCTTATGTTTCAGCCCTCTCTGAGATTTAAAAAAAAAATTTGAATTAAAAATTAAAACAAGACTAAAACTACAATGAAACTAAATAAGAAATAATGTTTCACCATTTCTTGAGATGAAATATCAATTTTTATAGCAATGTCCCCAAAATGAACAATACATATTTGACTCCTGCAGAATTAAACTTCATCTTTACTTCTATTCCGACTCAAGATGATTTCTGCAACTTTTGTTTTGTAAAAACCATAGACAAAAAAATCAATAAAGAAAATTTTCTTGTATAAATGTATTTATCTATTAAAATGAATAAGCCCTTGTATATTTTTAGTATAAATTTTTGTAGATATATAAGACTTGACTGTTTACCTCAATTGGTAAGAGAACTGCATGCTGATCACTTGGTTGTGAATTCCAATCACTGTAGGAAAATTTTTTCATTAGAATAAAATAAGTCCTGGCATATAAATCAAATAATGTTAGGGAAATGTTAATTTTATATACTGGTTTGGTTTAAGGGCTTCGGACAGTCAAACAGTGAAGAATTTACTCCCCTAAATTTATTGAGGATTGTTGTTGTTATAGTTGTTACAATCGAAAAATAAAGTCAACTCCAGACTTAGTTTGGAGTTTGACAAATTCTTTCTCTCTTTGTAGTACAGAGAAATAAATGATATGGCAAATACTTACAATTGTCCCAAGGGAGTGAAGCAGGTTTTACAAACAGCTTTGAAAGGTAGATACAATCATATTTACTAACAGGTAGGTATGGTGATAATTTTGACTACTGCCGTTAGTTATCTTGCTACCCATGCATCTCTTAATGATTCATTCTTACATACATATCTTGCTGACCACATATCTTAATGATTCATTTTTATCCATATATCTATGACATGCATAACACATTCAGTATTATGACAAGAGAACTTTCTCAGTTAGTATAAACGGAGCATTGGTTACAATGAATAGTCGTTTTGTAGGACCAATAATGCTCAATCAGAATTAACATTATCCGTAAACTGTTTAAAAGGACTGATCGTTTGTAAAGGGAAAAAGTCATGGTTCCCTTGTGTTCAGCCTATGTGGAATCCACTGTATCTAATACTATAAAGATGAAGAATGTTCGTTAGTTCGTTTATTTCTAACTATATGTTCTATAGACTCCTAAACAGTTGCATCCTACAGGCTGCAAATTTGTATACAAGGGTAATTAAAACTCAAAATGGACATAGGATAGGTGGCGCTTAACTTTTATGACCTTAAAATTTTTGGCATTTTCAAATCTAAGGGAGAAAGAAATTTTTCACCAAATCAACATGAGTTACCCCCACCTCACGGCCCAATGGGGTTGTCCCATGATTCAATGGGGTCTTTGCTCACATGCAACCCCATTGAATTGATCTTATGAAATCTCTATAAAATCTAATTCACTTTTCTGTGTTGTTATGTTTAAGTTTTTTTCTGGAGTGCAGGCCAGGTAAGGGTATGCAAGTGATTTATCCCATGTTAAATTTCAGGTAATCTCTGACATGCACCCAACGTTAATTAATCATTTGAAATCTCTGTAAAATCAAATTTTCTTTCCTTTGTTGTTATATTATCATATCTTACTACCCATTGATCCCTATATGACTAATATCTACCGATATATTTACAGTGTGCAGATTTACAAAAGAACTTTATTGAAACAAAAATATATATATAAGTATACAAGTCTTGCCCCTTGCCTCTGTTTGAAATTTGGTTCTATTGGAATGAGAAAATACTATGTATATTATCGAATGATATTAAATAAGCTGATTTTTTGACAGGATTCCAATATATTTGTCGCAACGAATATTTATCAACCAAAAGTTTTATGGAGCTTTTTTTACGACTTTGTAGAATGTAAGAGTCAAAGTTGATATATTTTTTTTAGCAAAATTTTATATTCATACAAATTGATAATATCTTTATTCAGTCATCAACATAATTTCTTTGGCTTCCTTTGACCTTACATCACCATTTGGCTAAAACGTGTTTTCCATCACGAAAGAATGATTCTAGATTTGAACTGATGAATTCTTCAAGGAACTTTTTAATATCTTGAACTTATTGGAACCTTTCAGTGTTACATGGTGTGAAATAAGTCAGTAGGTGACAAATAAATTAGTCCTCACAACAATCCCTTGACAAAATTCTTGTATATTAGGTGTGTGCAAAAGTTCCATCTGCTCTATTTTTCTGAAAACTGGGGACTGAATGCATAGTTGGAACCCAGTTTTAAGTGTTCTGTATTCGGTCTTCATTTATCCTATATTGAAGAAAAAAACTGAAAAATTCCAGCGAACATGGTACATGTGCAACGCTGCATGCCGCTTCTTCTCAAGTTTAGCGAGACATAATTGAAAAAGATGATTGGCGAAGCCTATGAAGTTGGTTCAGTTGGAAGCAGTGCATATCGTGGATGGCTTGTCGAGTTGAAAAAAAACGTAAATTTGACTGATGGGGCATTATCGTGCATAGAGATAAGTTACAAAGGTACACTGAGAGACTTGTTCATAAACCAAGGTTGAAAATTGTTTTCCAAAAATTCAATTGAAGCATGGGTGAGATGCAGTAAAAACTATATATCATATGTAATTAAGGTCCAATCAACTAGTCTCCAACAATTCTAGCTGAAAACATAATTCTTCTAAGACCTTGCTGATGCTTAGTTGTACAGGGTACTTCTCTTTCTTAATAAGATAGCCTGCAGTGCTTCTATTTGGTCCATCAAGAGTAGCTCAGCACCCCTCAGAAAGGAGAGCAACATTGAAGCAAATTTTCATTTATGTACTAGCCCATTCTAGACGTTCCACTTAGTGTCTGGGCTTTAAAGGTGGTTTAATATCAGGCCTGTGCAACGTGCACATGAAAGAATAATGCTGGGCCTCACATGGAGAGACCACAAGACAGCACAGTACATCCGAGAAAAGACAAGAGTCAGGGACATCATAGAATCCATTAGAAATCTTGAATGGTGGTGGGCTGGCCATGTTGCAAGAATGGCAGACAACTGATGGACATCACAACTCACGACATGGATCCCCCAAGATCACAGGCCGGCAGAATATTAGATGGCGAAGACGAGCTAGACAAGTTCAGGAAGTACTGGCTCTGCGACGCCCATGATAGAGAAGTGTGGCAAATCCTGGGAAAGTCTATGTCCAACGACGGACGTTAAAAGACTGATGATGATGATGATGATACATTCTGAAACATGACAGAAAATTCAACATTAAGATGATTTGGACACATTACCTCAATCAATCTCCTTGTATACTGTTATGCTGCTCAGGGCTTTTTTTTTCTGACAATTAACTTGATTCAAGATACTTCCCGCTGTGTTATTACCCCGGTCTTGCCCTTATCTGATGTTCTACATGATGCACCAGGGTCTTCAATGCATTCCTTCATTGTTTGATGGTCCCTGTTACGAAGTTTTACTATTTCAAGGATTGCACTACCTTTCAAGCTCTGTGATGATAGAACTTTTCTCAGTCTGTGATAAATCATTTTCATAATTCATATTTTATTATTTTTGCAGAGGTTACCTAGTTATTTGACACTCTTAAAATTCAAGGTCATAATAAAAATGGCTTTTATTAGTTTTCCATTGAGCAGAATGTCTTTGCTTTTGCTATATTGGTGCAGGTCGGTGTTGACAATGTTTGTGTCAAATTATTTTCTCTATCTTACGTGAAACTAAATTGACAATAATATAATCCATCTGCATGATAATTTGACACTCATTGTATATTCACCTTCCATTCATCAATTTTGTTCCATTCACTCACAAAATAATTTCATTCACCCTTGTGTGAATCATTTACCAATTTAAGATGCACAGGTTTCAGAAGATTGTCTTTCTGTCAAATCTGAGTTAATTGAGTCATTGCCTTTGTCCAAAGAAGTAAGACAGAGGTTATGCATTCACCAATCTGTTTGTCTGTTTGTTTGTTAGATTGTTTGTCAACACAATATCTCCAAAAGTTCATAATGAATTTCAACAGTTGATTAAATTACAGAACAGATCAAGGAATTTTGGGTCTTTTCAGATGTAATAACAATACTGCGTGATGACAGCAACATCATCATAATGAAAGTGTAGTGTATTAATATTCCTAGATAGGACAATTTTGGGTCTTTTCAGATGTAATAACAATACTGCATCATGACAGCAATATTATCATAATGAAAGTGCAGTGCAATAACAGCAATGACATTATCTCTGTGATGTCATCATAATGAAAGTATAAAATGGTAGAGCAATAACAGAAGTCATCACGATGATTTCAGTATGACGTCATCTTAATGTCATTGCTGTTGACACCATGAAAACAAAATGTATTTGGTGATTGCACAATCTTACAGCACTTATTCATGATTGTGCAATCATAATTATTTCGTTGTCAGCACTTTTCTTTATCTTTTGTTGGGTTAAAACCATCGATGCAACACCAAAATTATAAAACTTCTTGAGAGAGTATTGACGATATCTAAATCTGTTGAATATTCATGACAGGCACCCCACTATTGATCGGATTGGAAAGGACATATTCCCACTCTACTCTGGATAACATCACATCTTACATCGACAGTTTTACAAATATAAACAAATACTATTTGGTTTTACAATTATTTTGTATGATAAAATGAAATGCAAATAGTATTTGAGTGTTTTTCGAACTTTTAAACTTAGAATAGACAAAGTTAATCAAAAATATCTAATCTAAGTTTTCAAAACAATTGTTGGTGAGGTAAAATATGTAATAACTTTGCATTTCATTTTATTGTAATGAATTTCATAAAAACCTAATTGTATTTGTTTATGTTTGTAAGACTGCTGGCATACAAGGTGACATCAAAAGTGTAGAGTGAGGATCTGTCCTTTTCAATTCAATCAATACTGATGTGCCAGTTATCAATGTGGTTTGAATAAGGTATGCAGTCTCTCAGTGCCTCCTGGTTAACTCTTTGTTCATCCTGTGAAATAATTCCATTCAATAGTGTAAGAAGTTCAGATCAAGATGTCAGGACACAATGAAACATAAGCAGAAGTAGAAATGGGAAGAAATAAAGACGATCAGATATAACTTTATAAAAAAACAAACTTTATTCAAGTAGGTACATCAAATTATACAATAGATCTTCTACCTGAGTTGAGACGAAGCAACTTATTGGTGGCAATTTTCAGTTTCCTTGAGTTGGTGCAAATCTGTACAATCAAAGACATGAGCTTCTTAAATGAGGAATCCGCAAGAATTTTGTTCTTCTGTTGAAGAAAATATTTTTCTTCTTACATTGTGAAAATCTCAATCAAGAAAATATTGCAGATTCTTAGTGTTTTGATTAAAAAAACTATATGTTGACTGACTTCCAATAGTATCATAATTTTTAGTACATTTATTTAGTATATTTTTTTTATCTGTTATTTGCTTAAAGGCTATCTTAGCTAGCCATGAAGATTAATGTCAAGTCATTTCCTTCATACCAAATTGTATAAGAATTTTCATAACCACGCTATATCAAGGGATACGGACCCTGCTATAATGAACTGCTCTATATTGAGGAATGCCTGCACCAATATGATGAATGTGATTTTGATTTGTACAATATATACATACATATATATATATATATATATATATATATCAAGAACCATGCTATATCTGGGAATGCCTGTTCAAATATGATAAATGTCTCTTTGATTTGTACAAAATGTATATTGCAGACCACAGTATAATGTGGGTCGCCTGTACCAATATAATAGATATGTCTTTGATTTGTACACTATATATATATATATGTATATACATATACTGCAAAATATATGTAATAAAAATATATGAGGTCGGGTGAAAAAAACTAACTTCCAAAAGAACGTATGATCAAAACAAAAAGATTCTCAGATGATGTCATCGAAATTTGAGAATATTCCATTATGATGAAATAAACCTGGGTATAAAATCAGGGTTCATTTCCACATTGTAATTGTATAGTAAATTGAACCTACCTTCACTAAAACAGAATGTAACGATTGAAAATCACTCAGTTTTGCTTTATTCTCCAAGTTAGAGAATTCTGAAGATGCATGGCAAAAAAAAAAAAAAACTCTGCCAACCATCTGCTGTTTTTATTGGGTTATAGTAATATACATATGCATGCACTGAAAAAAACTTATCATTATTATAGAGATATAAAAGTGAAGTTTTAACATGTACAAAAACATGAAAAGAGTCAATTAACACCCCTGTTTTCAAAAACAGACCTTCATTAGACAATCAAGATAAGTGAAGGATATTTTATGATGCTAATTAAAATTTTGTGGATTTGTTAATAACAGATTTTTCAGATTTTATCTTTTCAGGCATTAAATTTATCAGATCTGGTGTCTTCACTTGTGAAATATCTACTTTGGCTGCATTCAAAGCACAAATGTAATCATCTTTTGTAGAATGTTTTGTAGACATTTTCTTTAATTCACATACCAAAATATATTCAAAAGAACTCATTTCAGGAGACTGGTTCAGATCTGATATTCTAAATTTCATTTTGCAGTATGCCATGGGGCTCTATCACCCATGAAAAAACTGCTGTTTTTGACCAAATAACCAACTGTGAATATTGTAATGAGCATGGTTCTCTTTTAGTTGTTACGTATGTGTATGTTCACACACACGTTTTTACGACCAGCACACAAAGGAAATTTATGTAAATAAAAGATTTCAAGTCCTGCAGATGACTTTTTTTATTGAGGAAATATTAATTGACTCTATGGAATATAACAGTGCACACATACTTTTGTCACAGGAAAAGAATTTGTACAACGTAAGATTTTTGTGCACATCGACTACAAAAGATAAGAGGTAACATTGGTCAGAAGTCTTTCCTCCAGGATAGATATGTATTTCTTTGAATGGATATTCCTTCTCACATATAAGAAACTTTGAATGATGTGTTTCAAATGACTATGCTGTGTATATCAGATGCTACCCTATATAGTATGGACCTTTGCCTGTATCCTTTGTGAGTAGCACTGTTCAATTACTGCTTACAAGTTGAAGGGACTATTTCAAAAGATATGGTAAAAAGTAGATGTTTGGGTGAGTAATTCATTTTCAAGCGTAAGTTCCCTGAACCTTTGGGTAGCACCTTTGATAGACATATACTGGCCCCATACATAAGTTCCCTTGTACACAAAAGAAAACTTGAATAAAATTTTTTGAAAAATCCTTGTCTACCATCTTTATTCTTGCATTGAACACAATATATGTATAGACTTATACACACATGCATACAATATCGTCTATAAATGAGTACACCTGACCATTTTTTAATAGGAAGGTTATTTTCTTCTAAACAAAACATAGCAGTATTTTATTATTTGTTGTAGATCATTACACAATCAGAACGGATATCATTATGTTTTATTTATGATCAAACACTACAGCATTGGAACTCTGTTGCTAAAAATATAGATGTGTTGCCATCTAAAAATGAGTACACACCTACAAAATTTCATTTATTTCATTCTACATAGTAATTATATTTTTAATTCATAATTGATTATTATTTTTCTATCAAGAAATTTGAATAAATTCAAATATAACTTTCTGTTCACAATGAATCACCATAACCCGCATGTGTATCAGAACTAATCATCTAAAAAATTATCTAAAATCATTTTAAACAATAGATCTATTATCTAAAGTTATCAAAAAAAAATACCAACATGAAATTTGGGCATTGTTGCTCCAAAATTACCCTAGATACCCACAAAAGCACTTAACGAAAAGTCTTTAGATGGTACTTGGTGGAGTGCTCATTTTGAAGGTTGTAGCCCCCAAAATTTGACCTGGCTTGCCTAGAGATACACACAAACAAACTTACAGACACACAGATGAGCAAAGAGAAAAGAATCTACAGCCCGCTTGGCTGGTTGGTTGGGCGGACCATTTGTGGGGCCACGGTGATGTGATAGAGTATACAATATCAAAAATAGTTTTATAAATACATAGTTTTCAATATCCAGACATTTAGTCTAGTAATGGCTCCACACGGGAAAGAACTCTCTTCCGATTTGAAGAAACGTTATTTATTTCCACAAGCAGAACAAGCTATAAGACTGGAGTTGAGCAAAGATGCTGTTGGTAAAATTATGCCAAATCACAAAAAAAGTGAAAATATCGTAGATGTACAGATGGGACCAGAATGACCATGGAAGCCGACGCCAAGGTCTATTGGTTTTATCAAGAGATCGGTTAATGAAGACCAAAAAAATCACTGGTGGATCTTGCTAATGAGGTCAAAGAAGTGTGTGTAATGAATGTTTCTACTACAACAATCAAATATACTCTGAACAAGACCAGCTTACATGGCCAATGACCGGGTAGTAAATTGCTACTGAAATCAAGCCACAAACAGGTCCGTTTGAAGCTTACACAGAAGAATAAGGATAAAAATTTTAAGTTCAGGGACAGCATACAGTGGTCAGATGGAAAAAAAATCAGCCTTTTGGGGTCTGATAGCATCCAATGAGTTCAGTGTTTTCATGGCGAGGTGTATAAGGAGAAGTGTTTAGTATCAACTGTTAAGCATAGTTGTGCAAACAACATGGTCTCTAATCCATATGAGCAACAGAATCATTAGTGCTTAAGGTTATGTCAATGTATTGAAAGAAACAAGTTGCTTTCACTCAAAGGTTTAAGAAGAAGAGCTGTGTTTCAGCATGACAATGAGCCAAAACACTCAGTTAATAAAACAATGGAAATCCTGGAAGAAACAATAGGTAAAATTGGCCTAGCATGTTGCCACATTTAATTCCAATTGAGTACTTGTGGAATGTTCTGAAATAAAGAGTAAATGAATAATGACCATCCAACAGGACAGATTTGAAAGAATGCATTCTGTTGGTGTGGAAAAACATTCCAATGACTGTGCAAATCTAGTGAAATCATTGTTATCAACACTACAAATAGTAATAGAAAATCAAGGTGTCACACTTATATAAATAATAATATAATGAGCTTTAGATATAAATAAACTTTTGGACAGTGACATATTTGTATATTTTTGGTCACAGAGTTTCATTACTGAAGAGTTTTGGTCATAAATAGTACTACATAATATCCACTTTGATTGTACTACGTTCCACCAGAATGAAAAATCTTGCTATTTTTGATTCAGAAGAAAATTAACTTTCTATCAAAAAAGTGATTGAGGAGTGTTAGTTTATGAGTGATACTATATATATATATATAAATAATTTGACAATCTGACAATTAGGAAAAACGACTGAATCATAAATTTTCTTACGTTTTCTAATCCCGATAATGCATTTTGCAATCAATAAATGAAAAATTTATAATCTAGTTGTTCTTCAAAATTGTCAGATTAATAAATCACAAATTTTAGAAAAAAATTTCTACTTATGAGAAAATATATACATATATATATATATATATATATATATATATATATATATATATATATATATATATATAAGAGAACAATAATAAAATAAACAACAAAATATCATAAGTAGAGCGGTTATAAAATGAGTAAAGTTTTTTTCAATGGCTCATTACAGGTTATACATTCTGTTTCACATTAAAAAGGTTCATTTGAAAATCTTTTTTACATGAAACAGAATGTACAGTCTGTAATGAGCCATAGAAAAAAATCTTTACCTATATCATAAATGTATATATATATGCACACATAAGCACACACACACACACACACATATATATATATATATATATATATATATATATATATATATATATATATATATATGTGTGTGTGTGTGTGTGTGTGTAAAAACGGTTTGGTAGGCTGGAGAAAAGTCAATCAGAGGCGACAAAATCGTCAGATTTAAGGATAGTCATAATACTGATTGTCTATTCAATGTTGTCCATGTATACCATTTATATCTATAAAGATTCAAACTTGACCGTGTCAAGACTATGTATATATCCTAATATCTTTTACACACTCCTGCCCTCCAAGAGAAAAAAACAGGGGCAGGGACCTTTCTTTAAATTGTGAATATAAGTTACATATCCACTATTATGCTATCTATGCATATCATATGTATAAAAAAAAAGCTTCCTTCTAGGCTGCAATAGTTGCATAATCCCAATTGGTACCAGTGGTCAGGGTTCAAGCCTGGACAAAACCAGAATTTTGAATGCTCTCCACATGGAATATTGGCACAGCACAATCTTCCGACCCATATTTTTCTCATTTGGTCTTGTGCCATATAATACAAAATTTGGTGAATATCAAAAATAGGAATGACTCATAACAATTGTCTACAAAGGAAAAGAAGAGGTCATATATTTGTAACACTGTATTAGGACGGAAGGTTGGTGATAAGTAAAGACAATGTTTGTGAAAGAATCCCCAAATGCTAAGATTGGATAATGTTAGTTTGCTGTCAACATAGAATTCTTGGTTATGGCAAATTACATGTTCTTATATGACAAGGGAGAGAATCTCCTTCTGAAGATTTTACATATATATATATGGACTACTGCTACTACATTTTATTTGATATAACTTTCATATATACATATACATATATATATACATATATATATGTATATATATATAAATAATAAGTTGTGTTATATTATGTAGAAACTTATTTGAAATGATCTCTTATCATTACACGGTTAACATATCACTCAATTTAGAAAATGTAAATAGAATAAACA